>BSBM01000445.1:28542500-29742500 GCA_027924585.1 Larix kaempferi | reverse complement strand
GATTACTAGAAAGCAAGCAACCGTTCATTTGGGCGCTTCGTCCTAATATTGTTGCCTCGGGCGTTCAAAATATACTCCCGCCAGGATTCTTGGAGGACATTAAGCAGCAGGGTTTGGTGGTTCCATGGTCATCTCAGCTCGATGTTTTATCTCATCCATCTGTGGGTGGATTTCTTACTCACTGCGGATGGAATTCCATTCTTGAGAGCTTATCCCTGGGAGTCCCCATGTTAGCGTTCCCGTTATTAACAGATCAATACACAAATCGAAAGCAGATTGTAGAAGACTGGGGAGTGGCTATGGACTTGGGTGGGAGTAGCAGGAGCTTCCAAAACTGTACAGAACTGGTTGGTAGAGAAAAAATAGCAAGGATCCTCAACAAATTCATGGACGAAGAAGAAGGGCGAAAATTGAGATTGAAGATCGAGCCTATTAGAGCGGTTTTGAAGACGACGGTCATGGACGGAGGCACCTCTAATAAGAATTTAGACTTATTTGTTGAAGCTTTAAGAACCAGAAACCATTCCTAAGTTCGAGAATTTGGAGTAAGTATTTGCCCAGCTTAGAATAAGATCAGTCTCGTTCTACCGTTTTCTTTGTTACAGGTTGGTAGTCGTTTTGTGTTCGGATATATCTTCTTTTAATTGTGAACTTGGATATCTTATTTTATATATATATATATGTACATACACACACGTTATCCACAGTTTTATTTATTACATGTAAACTTAGATTTCTTTTAATACATAGCTTCCTTACCTTCCTTTATCTGTAAATTTGGATTTCTTGCGTTGAAGGTAGTAGCGGTGGATGTTAATGGTTGTTGTTGCGGTGATGGAAGTCCAAGTTCAGTTTTCTTTAAAATAAATGGTTGTGTTTTTTTTTATATTACTCCATTATTTTATTTATTTATTACATATTCGTAATCTAATTAAGTTTATGCTTTTCCATTTTTTTCTAAGCTGAAAAATCTCTAAATAGGTATCATTAAGTGAAGTAGTACTTGTTGCTAAGCTAAAATCATAAGAGGGAAGCATATTTGCTCTCCAATAAATCTTATAATAATTTGAGGTATTGTCAAAGAAAATGACAGAATTTAAATTATGCTAAATTAACAACTTATGGGTTGTCAAGAAAATTGGAGACTTTAACTCTTAAGGTATGGACATCCATTTTAAGATCTAAGATTTGGTGACACTACATCTCCATGGGGATATATACTAATGGGCATGTGCAAGATAATGAGGGTCACTTTTGACATATTAGATGTAATAGAAAATTGAAAAATCAGGCATCCCTCAACTTATGAAACTTAGGAAATTGAGTCACGTTTCCAAATATATAAGTTTTAATCATTGAAAATTTATATAACTATGTCAAATTTCATTTTTTCTAAGAGGCACATTTTTTTTGACAAATGATAAGGTATATGTTTTTGTGGGTGGAGCCTTTCAGTGCCTAAATGACAATTTCAGGCTACAAAAATTGGTATACATGTATAGAACCCGTAGCACTAGTGCAACACTATTTTTCCAAAATTAAATGTTTTTTTTTTTATTTTTTAATTATGTAAGTGATCAAACCTCGAGAACTATGTGTCAAATGTGGGTGCAGCCTTTCAAGGTCTTAATGCAGTTATTTCGACTTGGATTTTTTATAGCATGCAGAGATATGTGTCTACTAGTGCAACATACAATTATTCTTTTAAATTGGTTGTGAAATGAAAAAGTTACGGAATAAACACTAATAGTATGTTTTTTGATTTAAGGAGTGATGACACAAGAAAATTAGGAAACAAATAGAAAATCTCAATATTTAAAAAAAAAAATTACATATTTGGAATTTGCATAAAAAATTCTATCTATGCCTAAAAATTCGTCATAATGGTCATGTATGTCATGTTGTAGAGAGTGGTGAAAAACAGGCATATTGAGAAAAATGGTGGAAATGCCTAATTAGCTATAGTTCACTAAATTCCATAGCACAGGTTTGCTAAGTCAGAACCAACCACATAGGACTGTGGTTGACACACGAGTATGGGATGAGTGGGTGATTAGGTTCTCTGGAACGTGCGCGCATTCTATTTAAATTCAAATATTTTGATTGGCGTGCGTTTTTGTATATACAAAACGTGCACACATTTTGTATATACATAACGCGTGCACATTATTAACTTCACAAATTTATGTTTTTAAGTGTTTAATAAATTTATATACCTACCAATCCATAACCCCTCCTCTCCCTCTCCATAATCCCCACCACTCTTAAACCCCCCTCCCTCTGTCACTCTCATAATCCTATCACTGCTAACCCTTGCTCACTCTCTCCCCTCCTACACCTAACCCTTACTAACTCCCTCTCTCTCTATCTCTTATGTACTCCTCCACCAACCCCTATCCCCCAACCCTCTCTCTCTTTTAACCCCCTCACACCCTCCTCCCTCTCTATCTCTCTATAACCCTATCCCCCAACCCTCTCTCTCTTTTAACCCCCACCCCATCCCACCCACACCTAACCACCTCCTCTCTCTTATCATCTTTCCTACTCCCCATACCCCTAACCCCCCTCTCTCTATCCCCTCCTCCTCGTAAACCTTACAAACCCCCTCTCTCACTCTCTCTTACCTACTTCTACACATATCTCTCTCTCTAAACCCCCTCTCCCTCTCCCTAACCTCTCCCCCATCCATAACCATCCTACTCTTTCTATCTCTCTCCTGATCTCCCTATTCATAAACCCCTTCTTCTCCCTATTCCTTACTAACCCCCTCTCTCAATCTCTCTCTCTCTCTTCCCTTCACCTGCACCTACCTCTAACAACACCTCCAATCTCTCTTTCTCACTCCGTACAATTAACACCCTCTCTCTCTCTCGCCCCCCTAACCATTACTAACCCCCCCTCTCTCACTCTCTCTTCTCTGCTTCTACACCCCTCTCTCTCTCTCTATAAACCCCCTCTCCCTCTCCATAACCTCTCCCCCATCCATAACCATCCTACTCTTTCTATCTCTCTCCTACTCCCCCTAACCCTAAACCCCCTCCTCTCCCTAGCTTTTACAAACCCGGTCTCTCTTAGTCTATCTCTCTTCCCTACACCTCCACCTACTTCTAACCACACCTCCCATCTCTCTTTCTTACTCCTTACAACTAGCACCCTCTCCTCTCTCTCTCTCTCCCCCCTCTCCCCCCCAACCATTAATAACCCCCTCTCCCAATCTCTCTCTCTCCCCCCCAACCATTAATAACCCCCTCTCCCAATCTCTCTCTCTCCCCCTATCTAACCCCCCCATCCCCTTACCCCTAAATAACTCCCCCTCTCTCACTCTCTCTCTCTCTCTCTCTCTCTAAACCCCCTCTCCCTCTCCCTAACCTCTCCCCCATCCCTAAACATCCTACTCTTTCTATCTCTCTCCTACTACCCCTAGCCCTAAATCCCCTCCTCTCTATCTCACTCCCATCCTTTCCGTAACCCTTACTAACCTGGGCTCTCTCAGTCTCTCTCTCTTCCCTAGACCTCCACCTACCTCTAACCACACCTCCCATATCTCTTTCTTACTCCCTATAAATAACACCCTCTCATCTCTCTCTCTCTCTCTCTCTCTCCCCCTCCTCTCCCCCTTAACCATTATTAACCCCCTCTCTCAATCTCTCTCTCTCGCTCCCCCTTGCTAACCCCTCTCATAGCCCCTTACTCCTAACTAACCCCCCCCCTCTCTCACTCTCTCTTCCCTTCTTCTACACCTCTCTCTATCTCTCTCTCTCTCTCTCTAAACTCCCTCTCCCTCTCCCTAATCTCTCCCCCATCCCTATCCATCCTAGTAACTCTACTACTCCCCCTATCCCAAAACCCCCTCCTCTCTATCTCTCTCCCATCCTCTCCCTATCCCTTACTAACCCGGGCTCTCTCAGTCTCTCTCTTCCCTACACCTCCACCTACCTCTAACCACACCTCCCATATCTCTTTCTCAGTCCCTACAACTAACACCCTCTCCTCTCTCTCTCTCCTTCCTCTCCCCCCCCAACCATTACTAACCCCCTCTCTTACTCTCTCTCTCTCCCCCCTCGCTAACCCCTCTATCACTCTCTCTCTCTCTCCTTCCTCTCCCTAACCTCTTCCCCATCTCTAACCATCATACTCTTTCTATCTCTCTCCTACTCCCCCTAGTCCTAAACGCCCTCCTCTCTATCTCTCTCCCCTCCTATCCCTCGCCCTTACTAACCCTGGCTCTCTCAGTCTCTCTCTCTTCCCTACACCTCCACCTACCTCTAACCATACCTCCCATCTCTCTTTATCACTCCCTACAACTAACACCCTCTCCTCTCTCTCTCTCTCCCCCCCTCATCTCCCCCCTAACCATTACTAACACCCTCTCTCAATCTCTCTCTCTCTCTCCCCCTCGCTAAACCCCCTCCTATCCCCTTACCCCTAACTAAACCCCCCTCTCTCAATCTCTCTTCCTTGCTTCTACACCTCTCTCTCTCTCCCTCTCTCTAAACCCCCTCTCCCTCTCCCTAACCTCTCCCCCATCCCTAACCATCCTACTCTTTCTATCTCTCTGCTATTCCCCCTATTCCAAAACCCCCTCCTATGTATCTCTCTCTGTTCCTCTCCATATCCCTTACTAACCCCCTCTCTCGGTCTCTCTCTCTCTTCCTACACCTCCACCTACCTCTTACCACACCTCCCATCTCTCTTTCTCACTCCCTACAATTAACACCATCTCCTCTCTCTCTCTCTCCCCCCCCACCCCCGCCCTTAACCATTACTAACCCCCCCCTCTCTCTCTCTCTCTCTTCCCCCCTCACTAACCCCCCTCCTAGCCACATACCCCTAACTAAGCCCCCCCTCTCTCTCTCTCCTACACCCCCCTCCCCTCACTCTCTCCTAATCCCCCCCCATCACTCTCTCCTAATCCCCCTTCCCCTGTCACTAACCACCCCCCATATCTAACCCCTAAACCCCTAACACCAAATCCCTATTTAACCTCCTAACCTATACAAACTATTAAATAAGGTTTTGATGAAAATGCAAATTGTGTAGATTACCATAATGCTAGTGCGTTTTTGTATGCAGAAACGCTCGCGCGTTTTTTGCCATTAAGCGTTATTTAGCCCTGCACCAAACATATTAAATGCCTAGGATTTTTTTAACATTCAATAAACGCACGTGCGTTTTGTGTGTCCATAATGCGAGCTCATTTTTTGTGTCCATAACGCTAGCGTGTTTTGTCTGTGCAAAAATTCAGCAGAATACTTTGCCTATTTCATACCCGAAGTTTTTGTTTTGTCTCCTCGACAGCGCTGCAAAAAAACTTCAAACTCTATCTTCACAATCATCAATCAAGGCAATTGAGGAAGCTTGACACTCTATGTTCACAATCAGCAAGCTTGAAGAGGATTCTACAGTTAGCATTGGGAATTAAGGATTCTACATTCACAATTAGCAAGCTTCAAGAGGATTCTACATTCACAATTTCAAGCTTCAAGAGGATTCTACATTCGAAATTTCAACCAAGCTTGAGGAATCTATATGAACACAATTGAACAAGAATATGCATTCACTATTGAGCAAGCTTGAACAATCTATATTCACAAATGAAGAATTTTCTACATTCACAAGTGAGGTAGAAGTTACTTTCATATTTGAGCAAGCTTGAGGAATCTATATTCACAATTGAGCAAGCTTGAAGAACCTATATTCACAATTGAGAAAGAATTTGGATATTTGAATAGTTGGGCACACCTCTAGAATCTATTTTCTTAGTATTGTTCATTTGGTAATGGGAAATTCATGCAATCAAAAAAGGAAATCGGCCAGGAAAGAGAAGCCTCAAGAAACCATGGAAGAAGTTAGAGAAAAGAAAAGATTGGACATGTGGAATCGAACACATTCCATGGAAACTCATCCAATTCCAACCATAGATGATGCCCTAGAGGGGCCCTCAATTTCGACAACATTTGATGAACAAGCACCCCATGGCACTAGTCAAGAAGTAAAACGTAGTTGCTCATAAGGGGATGTTTCAATTCCCACATCAAGTCAACCTCATACTATGGTAGTGAATGACTTGTTGGGTTGTGGTTATACAAGCGACGAAGTTAGGGAGGAATTGAATGAAGTATTTACAAGGAAAGGAGAAAATTTTATGGAGACCATCCAAGAGAAAGTCCAATTTCCCACATCCAACTACCAACAAGAGAATGAAAGACAAGAGGCTCCTATTGAAACGCTGGACCGTCCTGGTGATGTTGTACATTCTCCAGTTCCAACACCCTTACCTCCATTAGTAGCTACACCCCAAAGAACTCCGAAACGTATAAAGGTTGATGAAACTCTTATTAGTTCACTTGAAGGTACGTTGTCTAAATGTGCTATTGCTTATCAAACTCGACAAATACTTGATACAAATTTTTATTCTAAATGTGATGGGGACAAGTGCAAATTATTTTTATCATTGTTAAAATCTATGTCTATGGTTGTTGTTAGAAGAATGTTAAGGATAAAGATGACCAAAAAGTTAGAACCAAGTTCTCATATTGTTAAAAGTTTAGTATATGCATTTAGTACAATTGGAAAGAAATCTCGCTCAAAGGATCGCAATGCGGCTCGCCATGTGTTGTCACAATCAATCGCGAACAAAAACACTAGGCCATTTCGTTTTCTTAAACATACCTCCAAAATTATCAATTTGAATGTGAAGACACTTCGTAGGTATTGTGTTAGAAGAGAACAACTTGAAATCGGTCAAACTGATGTTTGGGCCTTCATTGGAAGGTTGTCACACTCTTATATGAAGCTCATTGATGCGGTAAAGGGATTAGTACAAGCTTTTTGGCATGACAGCACTAGACCTTCTTCCAACAAAAAATATGTATTAAAATTGAGAAGGGGTTCAAAGGATCATGAACCACATATTAAACATTTTCTTGATATGACACAAACAGAATTATATGAGAGATTTAGGAATGAACATAACGAACTTAACTTGGGCCAAAGATCCTTTGAAAACTACAAACTATGGTATGTTAAAATAAACACAATTCGTAACAGATGTTGTTGTCGATACCACATTGAGTATGGTTACTATTATGAAACATATACATATATTTTTCATCAATTGCATAACACTCTTGTGCAAGAATGATCAGCTACATTACCACCGACGTCCTTTAGAGACTATATTCATAGCATTTCGTGTAGCATGCCAAACGATTGCACATTTTATCAAAAAAATTGCATAGATGGGACATGCCCAGGGTGTAATGGATTGGCATTATTGGAAAAAGGCATACATGGGACCGATGAGCATGAACTTGGGAGGCAGTAAGTGAACTTGTAGTCATTCAAATATGTCACATATGATATTGATGGAGGGAACGAAAGAAAAAAAAATACAATTGGTCACTTCTCAGGTTGATACTAAGTTATTGAATACTATTTTTTCTTCAGATTGCAATTTCATATGTAACAATCTATTGATATATGTCTTTATTGTTGATCTACCAGGTACAGGTTTTCGACTTCATGGAGGAATTCTTTGAAAAGACACAACAGTAGGTAAAGCATGTACATGTGGCTTGTTGGCAAGATGAACAGTTTAGAACATGTAGGGATGCATTTCCTATTGGGACTATCTTGTCATTGGCTGATTTTGCGGAAAACTACACTCTTCAACCGCAAAATGAGATTCATAGTCAATAATATTACTCAGACCAGGTCAGCATAATGGTCCATATCACCTATAGACATGGGGAATATAAAACTGAAGAAAACAGGGTTATATTGAAGGAAAAGAGTTACGAGGATCTCCTACATATACTAAGTCTTATATGCCTACTAAGTCTTCGTCACCAACAATACTTAGCCAGAAAAGGTTGCAAGGATCTCCTACATATAAATTTTTTTCCTCCATAATATACATTGCCTACTAAGTCACCGCCTCTAATTGCTGAATTCAAAAACTAGCCTATGTCTCTAACTAGCTTTAAATTGTCCATGATTCCACCATTAATTAATTTATGATTTTTTAATAAAATAATGACTAGTGATGTATGGTTGAAGATCCACCACGCTATTATGCATGGTGATATATTGGTGAATATTACAAGTTCACATATTAAATGGACACAATATTATGTTTTAGATAGTTTATATTTCATTTGGTTAAATTAACATTGATTCACTTAAAAAAAACTCTTTTGATCTTAATTATGTTGTGTTTAAGAAAATCTTCTTTTTCCTTTTTCTTCATTATAATTCTCATTCTCACATCATCATTTCCCTCTCCCATTGATGCCTTTATGAAAAATAAAAAGTATGGTTTAATCACTTTGCTGTCATATTATTTCTGACCACACTCCAAAATAAATAATATATGTATACCCTTTCAAACCCTTTTGATAAAGCGTTCATATTTTTCACATTTATATAAAAGAAGATTGACATTTTTCCATCATCATCACCCTCTTTTCGAAAGTCTTTTTCCTCTCATCATGTGAAGGAGTCGAAAGTCATAGTTTCTCTCAAGCCCGAAGATCATGAATGTCAATGAAATAAAGTAAGCCAAAGGAGCTAGCCGTTCCACAATACGTTGAATTAAGTAGTTAAGAGATGTCTTTGTCAAAGTAATACTTGAAAAGGAGATTAGATGATCATATCGGAACAAATGGAATATTAAGTGGAAACTTAAAAGAAGGAGGATTTTCTAATAGGTGGAAACCTGGGATAGGAGTCTAGGTTATAGGTTAGATTTATAATTTGTTTTAAAATATTTTTTAAAACTTCTCTTTAAACTATTACAATCGTCAAGAAATTTTTTAAAAAGGTATTTTATTTATATTAATGGTTAGTCTACACAACAATTATGGGCGAGAGGTATGCTAGAATAATAGGTTTTTCATTCAATTTTTTTATTTATTCATTTATTTCATTTTTATTTTTTTCTTAAAAAGATTTAACAATCCTATTATTCTTTCTTCATTGTAAAACATGATCATGTCTTGACCAATAAAACATACCCCCTTATGTGAATTTTAGAGCTATACCCCATACTAACTTTGTAGAATCTTGAAACCAACGTTATTTATTGATAGAATATATGAAATATTTTGATCAACTAAAAAATATTTCTTGTCTTTCAATTTTGGTTTATCCTTAATTCATTTTCATTTTTACTTTTCTATTTATTTAGTTTATTCATTTTTATTCATTTATAAGTTACTAATATTATTTTATCTATTCAAATTTTTTTCTTTTCTTTTAAAACATTGTATTTTATATATTTATGTTTTTATTATTACTTTATTTCTTTTAATAGTTTTTTTATTTATTTTTGACAATATATAAATAAAAAAATATTTATAAAAATTTCAAATTTTTTATAAACAAAATCAATATATATGAAACATATATATATATATATATATTAAAATTAGGTTTAATTTAATTTTACATTGTATATAATTGTTTTTTCTCTATATTAAGGTTTCATTTTTCATTTATATTGCTTTTAAAACAAAAACACCTCAACAAAATATTAAAAAATAACAAAATGAAAAAATAAAACTTTTATTCATTATATATTTAAATAAAAATAGATTTTGTATACTTCTTTTAGTTTTGTTAATTTTATTTTATAAATATTTTTATTTCTTTAAGAAATTTATCATTTTATAAAATAAAATTAATACTTATTTTCTTTGTTTTTTTTTCTCATTCTTTCTTTTAATTTAGATTTTTTTTTTTAAATACTTTTAGCTATCATATTTTGGATAGAACAAATTAAATGAACAAAAACATAAAAATAAAAATAAAAACAAAATAAAAAAATAAGTATTATGGAAGTATTCATCAAAGAATGTATATTTGTTTCTCATACATACATTATTTCTTAATTTAAGACAAAGTGTTTTCATTCTAGTTAAATTATTGTCTCGTCTTAAGCGGTTTTAAATATAAGGTGATCATTCTCGCCTATTTTGCATTAGCCAAGCAAAATTCAAGGTTGTTGTTGGAAATTTCCATTTTCTACATCAACATTTCTAGTAATGATACCGGGGATAACTATTTTATGGTTCATCTCCATGTTTAATATAATGTCATATCAATTTATCAACATACCATTCCTTAAATTTTTTTTAATCATGTCAAAATCTAATCTTGATTTAATTGCGAGCATCTCTATGGTTGAATGTCCTAATTTTACATGTTATCCTTGGGAGTCTTCTAATGACCATTTACTCGAATTCATTCAGTTTTGTCAATTATTTGGGATTCAAGACATTCATACTTCTACATGCTTATTCCCTACCTATATTCATAATAAAGCAAGATATTAGTATAATTTTATAACACATGATCCTAATCTTGAAGGAGTTCTTTTTGTTAAATTTATTACCGATTTTCCAACTTTACCCAATCTTTCTTATGGATCTGAATTACGAAAAACCTACACCTCACAGCCCATGTGAGGAGGCCATATTTAATCCTTTCATGATTGATGAAGAGACCCTATCTGAGACCTTTCCATTTGATGATTCTCTCCTTGAAATTAATCAACAATATCATGGTGAATCAAGTTCATGTCTTTTAAATCAGGAAAATGATGATTTGTTTTGTGACTCATTTATTGAATCATTAGGAGTTAGCAAAGAATTATTTAATGACGAAATTCTTCATGATGTTTTTCCCTTTGAAGATGAATTTTTTGAATTTAATCATCCTCTACATAGGCCTACTCTCATCAATTCTAAAAATATGCCTATGGATTCTAATCTTGAAGTTGTTGATCCTTGTACTAATGGTTTGGTTCCATATATTTCGCCTAATGGGATAATTTTTTAGGATGAAACCAATGAAGAACAAGTTTTGATTTTGAATCATAATACCATGCCTGACTATTCTCCTTTTGATAATTGTTTAAATAATAGTCATATTCATGATAAGGATGAAAATTTAGGGACAAATATAATCATTTTTCAACATCATAATTGAAGATCTTTTTCTAAATACTCCTCAAATCAATAATTTGATCTTACCTAATAATGTCAACATAGGATGTAAACAAACTAAATTTAATTTCTTTAAAAAAAAAAATTGATCATGAAGCTTTTTTCTCTTTTCAGCTACCTTACTTTGAAATTCAACCTCATGATCAAAAGACTGACATTGTCATGAATCCAATCTTTGATAAGTATGTTTCTGAGGAGTATGAGGCCTCCTTTGATAAAGATAATTTTGATGTTGATCAATCTTATTGTCATCATTCATTTGATAGTGGTTTAATCATTTTGACAAAGAAGATGACTTAAGAGGATTGTCTATATTTTCAAATTACTTATCTCAATTACAATACCTTCCCTCGACTAAATATGATGATGGACCTATTTATGATGAAGAAATCACAAAAATTACATTCCGTGAAGATTGCTCTGATATCCTAAATGAAGGCATAAAGATTGATTGTATTTATTTAAATGATGAATATGCTCTCGATGTTCCCTCTTATTTTACACAATACTAGTGATCATTTTTCTCTTAACATGGAATGCAATGCACATGTTATTGGTTAGCATGCATCATTTGATTATCATTTTTGTGACAATCATGCTTGTAAGGATTGGGATGCATTTGTATATGTAAAATTTTACTCGTCATAGTTTAAAGGATATACACTTAATCATATACATACATAAAATTTAAGAAATAAAAAAAAATAAAAATTTAATAAATTTTAAAAGATATAAAAAAAAATTAGATTTAATGCATTTTCTCTTCTTTTAAAAGTGTTTTCCTTTTACTTTTTTTTTTATTTTTCTTTTTGTTTGTTTGTTTATTTTTTACTTATATAGTCTTATAAATTTCTTGTTTTTTTCCTATTTCTTTAATTTCCATTTAAATTTTTTTTTTATAACCATTGTTTTATGGTCAATCAGACTTAAGTAGATCAATAAGTTTTGGATTAAATGCTTCTCATTACATAGCTATTGATTGAAATAACTTGGTGGATACAGAAATAGGTAATGGATGAACAATGATACCTAAATTATATCAACAAAACCTCACTTTTTATCCCAATCCTTGCCGAAAAGAGATCCTTGCTTGAAAACAAATTGTCAAAATCTATCTTCCCCCTTCTTTATTTTCCCTTGCTTCATCCCCTAATTTTAGTTTTACACTCTAGTATACGTGCATGGATGTTCAACGTTGATAAGTTCTCCATCAACATGTGTCCATGAAAGACATTCACTCCAAATTTGTTCGAGTTCTTTTGACCAATTTTTTAAATCCTTATCTTCATAGTTCAAGCCTTATGATTTCTATCTCCATACATCTTAGTACTATTACCTGTGAATTAAGAGATATTCATACATATTGCGCACTGCTACAAGTGATGCACTTTTATTGGTTGGAAGATGTTGATGACGATGTTCGTCACCAACAATACTTAGCCAGAAAAGAGTTGCCAAGTTCTCCTACATAGAAAAAGTTTTTTTCCATAATGCACATTGCCTACGAAGTCATTACATCTACTTGCCGAATCCAAAAACTAGCCTACATCTCTAACTAGCTTTAAATTGTCCAGGATTTTCACCATTAAGGAGTTTATGAATTTTTTAATGGAATAAGACTAATATCAATGTATGTTTGAATATCACCGCTCAATTTCGCATGATGATATATTGGTGAATATTGCAAGTTCACATATTAAATGGGCACAACACTACACTTCAAATAGTTTATCTTTCATTTGGTTAAGTTGACATTGGTGCACTTCAAATAAAAGCTCTTTTAAATCTTAATTATTTTGTGTATAAGAAAATCTTCATTTACCTTCTTCTTCATTGTAATTTTCATTCTCACATCATCATATTCCTCTTCCATTCACGCCTTTATGAAAAAATAGAAAATATGGTTTAATCACTTTGATTTAATATTATTTATTATTACATTCCAAAAATTAATAATATATATATCCTTTCAAACCTTTTTCAGAAGGGATTTATATTTTTCATATATATATAAAGATTGACATTTGTCCATTATCTTCATCCTCTTTTGGAAAGTCTTTTTCCTCTCCTAATATAAAGAAGTCGAGATGTTATTAAGTATCACACTCCATTTGTCCATTACCATCATCCTCTTTTGGAAAGTATTTTTCCTCTCCTCATGTGAAGAAGTCGAGATATTATTTATTATCGCACTCCAAAACTTAATAATATATATATCCTTTCAAACCTTCTAATTAATAATATATATATATATATCCTTTCAAGGGGGTTCATATTTTTCCAATTTTTCCAAAAAATAATAATATATATGTATCTTTTCAAACCTTTTAACCTTTTAATTAATAATATATATGTGTCCTTTCAACGGTAAAAGAATTCATATTTTTCATATATATATATATATAGATTGGCATTTTCCATTATCATCATTCTCTTTCAGAAAATCTTTTTCCTATCCTCATGTGAAGAAGTGGAGATATTATTTATTATCACACTCAATTTGTCCATTATCATCATCCTCTTTTGGAAAGTCTTTTTCCTCTCCTCATGTGAAGAAGTCGAGATATTATTTATTATCACACTCCAAAAACTAATAATATATATGTATCCTTTCACACCTTTTAATTAATAATATATATGTATTCTTTCAAAGGGGTTCATATTTTTCCAATTTTTCCAAAAAATAATAATATATATGTATCAATTTAAACCTTTCAACATTTTAATTAATAGTATATATGTCCTTTCAAGAGTAAAAGAATTCATATTTTTCATGTATATATATATATAAAGATTGTGTTAAATTTTCAGAATTTACTTCAATCTGATCTAGGATCTTAACTGAGAGAGCAACATATACAACATATCTACAGCATATCAATCATGGAGACAATAATGCAAGCACACAAGAGACACAAAGATTTACTTGGGGAAAACCATAAAGGTGAAAAACCCCAATAACTTCCTCAGAGATAGATAGAGCAATGATACAACCCAAACATAAGAGATAGACATATCCTAGCAGCAGATCCTCCTCCTCCATAAGTGCGCCACTCCTCCTTGAGTGCATGAGTGAGAAGTGAGTGTTCAAATAGAGTGCCTCCCGCACTCTATTTATACTTGACTTGACTTGCCTTTTACATAAATCATGTAGGCTCGAACTTAACCACATAACATAATGCTGACTGGGCCGACACCCAATAGGGTGATCTAATAACCCTTCGACCTACATGGCCGACCCCCAATAGGGTGGTCTAATAACCCTTTGACCTACATGACTTATACAGGGCCGACCCCAACAAGGTGGTCTAATAACCCATCAAGTATAAGTTACGACATTTACAATATAAATGACGACACTTCCGTATAGAGGAATAATACCATCTCTATAGGAGTACATACAACATACATATATGAAATACTTTCCGAAGTTACATATACATCAACACTCCCTCTTAACTAGGAAGGTATTTCTCAGCACAAGGTGAATCCATGAAGATGGGTGTCTATTTTGGGGGGTTCTGTGAGAAAATAATTCTGAATTTTTCATGTTTTTCATCTTTGGGCGAATAAAAGTGATATTTTTGTTTGGAATTTCACTTTTCACTTAAAAGCAAACTTTTAGAGAATTATGTTAGCTTGCTATCCATATTTTTTTCAATTTTTTATATTGAGATTTGATATGTCGATTCGACAAATGTTTGACAGTGTGTTCTTATAAAACGAAAGGACTACAAAATAGTCATGTTTTGTCGCACACCTAAAATCGTTGTTAAACTTGTGTTTTGCAAAAAAAAAATATGCTACAACAATCTACACACAGTATACTACTGCATGACTATAAGTTTGTAGCAAATGGATCTATATATTTCTTATTATATTCATTTGAATTCAATCAATGGGGAAACCCTGTTGATTTTCAACATATATTTTGTCGCAACACTTTTCTCTCAACTGAATATAAAACTAAAGCCAATTAACTGCACCATAGTTTTCTCAATTTTTTTCGTGGTGTATTTTTAAAGTTATGGATTTTTCATTTCACCGCATTTTGAAAGACCTGAAACTAAACTCGACACCTGTTAAGAAAACAAACAATTACAAATATCAGATATTACCTATACATAAAGAAATATATATATTTGGAAAGTAGATTCAATAACGAAACTAATGGTATCAAGTCCGACAATCGCCTTATAGTGTAACAAATCATTTTTACCTTCTGAAAATGGAGAAACCTGAAAACTGTGAGTGGCAATCAGATTTTCAGGTTTCAGAGGTTGTTCGGCCGAATAATTATTCGGTCGAACAATTGCTTTCCGTAACAGCGACGTCAATTTAACGTTTGGTTATTCGGCCGAATAACCAAACGTAAAAAAAACCGGTCGGCCGAAAAAAAAATAAAAAAATAAAAAAATAAAAAAAAATTATTTTCTACACTCCTATAAATAAAACTAAATATTTCGATTAATTTCGCACATTTCAATTTCGCATACTTTTTGGTCAGAGTATTTTGGAAGGGATTTTCTAAGGAGCTTATTTTGCAAAGAGAATTTTTTTATGAGGTATTTCTTTTCTTACTTCTTTCAAAAGAATACATTGAAATAATTTTTTTGCAAAATGAGTATTTATTCCAAGTTTGTTGCACTTCTTATTTCTTTGCAATGGGTTTTTTTCCAAGGATTTTTTAAGGAGCCTTTCTTTGCAAAGAAAGTTTTTTTTATGAAATATTTTTTCAAGCTATTTGCACTTTTCATTTGTTTGGAATGAGTAATTTTTCCAAGGGTTTTCTAAAAAGCTTTTTTGTAAAGAGAATTTTTTTATGAAGTATTCTTTTTGTTACTTCTTTCTAAGAAATACATTGAAAGATTATTTTTCTAAGGCATTTTTGCAAAATAAGTTTTTATTCCAAGTTTTTATACTTCTTAGTTCTTTGCAATAGGTTTTTATTCCAAGTTATTTTTTCAAAGGAATTGTTTTTTTCTTTCTTATTTTTTCAAGTGATTTTTTCAAATGATTTTTTTCAAAGTTTTTTTTTATAAATATTTTTGCAATAAACGTTTCTTTCCTTCTTATTTCTTTGAAAATGGGCTTTTTCAAAGTCTCCCAAGCTATTTTTGCAAAAAAAATATTTTGTTGCAAAGGTTTTTACAAAGATTTTTTTTTTTTCCACTAGATTTACAAAGAAAATTTATTTAGAAAGTGTTCTTATTCTTTTCCAATGGGTTTTTCAGCAAATGTTTCTTTCCAAAGTGTGCATTTACAGATTTTTTATTCCAAGGCATTTTTGCAAATAAGATTTTATTTCAAGTTATTTTTACAAAAGAAATATATTTTTCCTTCGTATTTATTTGAAAATGGATTTTTTCAAAGTCTCCCATAGTTATTTTTGCAAAAAAGTTATTTCGTTGCAAAGGTTTTTACAAAATCTTTTTCCCAGATATTTTTTCAAAGAAGATTTATTTTGAAAGTGTTCTTATTCTTTTCCAATGGGATTTTTTCAAAGGTGATTTATTGTTGAAAAGTTCTTATTTCATTCAAAGAAGGTTCTTTTCAAAAGAAACTTGTTTCCAAAGACTTTTTCTGTAAAAGACTCAAGTACAAGATTTTGATAAGGTGAAGTAAATTTCAGTTCATGTGTTCATAAATTTTGTAACTATTTTTAAATATTCATTTTGTTTATTTACAATAAAATGATGATCTTCTTTAATTTATCATTTATAGATTAAACAATCATGGGAAGTAAGAGAAACCGTCAAAGAAAATATGATCGTAAACGTGTTGATGATGATGATAATAGAGAAAAGAAAAAAATTAAATATCATGCCAACAAAGCAAGCCTTGCAGAAACGCAAGCAACGATTATTGAAGATACAAATACAGTTTTACATGATAATGTCGATGAAATGGAAATTGAAAATAGAGTACAAGAGGAACAAATTGAAGTTGAAGAAACCATTGTTGAGGATGTAAATAGTGATTTACATACTAATGTCGATGAAGTCAATGTTGAAGATCGAGTTCAAGAACCAAAAATTGGACCAGGTATGTATATATTGAATGTATTTTCCAAATTGATTTTTTATAATGAATTGTATTTTTGGATGCATGTTTTAAATTAAATTTATCTTGATGTATAGGTACTTTCACCATTGATGATGAAACGTTAGAAAACGTTGATTGCAATAAATATGGAAAAAAAATACCCATACACACTGCACGATATCGGGCTCAAAAAATTTATGATGATGTTCTGAAGAATTATTCAGCAACAGGACAAGCACAAATTTTGAGATGTTTATTAGTGACCAAGAAGTTAGAAGATGCTACATCATTTTTAGGTATTCACAAGGCGACCAAAGAGTCGAAATTAAAACATAATGTGATAGAAAATATAGGTGATGCAATAAAAAAGTTTGGAAAATCTAGGAAGAAATACATTAGTGCTGCATGAAGAGCAATTCATACAGCAATTATTTCGACTAGTACTAAACAAAAACGTTTGACAACACAGCTAGCAAAAGCAGTTGGAACCTCAAGAAAGACATTATACAGACATAGCAAATTCAGAATGCAAATAAATGAAAATGATGAACTTGCTTGCTGGGAAATTATTTGTAGACAGCCCTACAAAGATAGAATGGGGGCAGGGGTTAAAGATATTGTACGGGAATATTGGTTGACACATGCTCGAGTTTCACCAAATTCAAGAGATGTAATACGACAAAGAGTATCACGAGGAGTATATGTAAGCAGTCCAAAACATATAATGGATATGACACAAGTACAATTGTTCAATAAATTCAAGGAAGATCATCGTGGAATTAATGTGTCAATCACTACATTTATGCAACTAAAACCATGGTATGTTAGACCTATTACTATCCGTGATACATGTTGTTGTCGTTATCATGTGCAATTCCAATTATATTGCGACACATTTCTTGAATTTGGTAAAATGTTTTGGACAAATTCACCGCCTCCGCCTACAATACGTGAATTCATATCTCAAACCCTATGTGAGAGAAATCACGATGAAGTATTTTATAATAAAAAATGTGTCAATGGAAAACATTTTAATCGTTGTGGAAATTTGGTTTTATACCACAATAAATATCCTATCGACACTGATGATCACTCATTGTCAAATGTCACTGTTGATTGGAAAAGATATGAATACATTACAAGTACTAGTGATGTACATTCCAAAAGGATTGAATTACGAGAAGATAAAATAGGTGTGGTAGATTTTCTCAAGAAATTTGAAAGTGAAATTTATAAATACACCAAGCATTCACATAGAGCACGATGGCAAGACCTTCAATTCAAACAGTCTCGTGAAATTTTTCCACCAGGAACAATTTTGTCAGTGGTTGACTTTGCAGAAAATTATACATTTGCTGCACAAAAAGAAATACAGAGTGAATACTATCATTCTGACCAAGTTTCAATATTCATCCATGTTTTATATAGACATTCTCAACAGAATGTTGATGGCATTGAAAGCACGTGTGACAATCGAGATGTGATTAAAGAATATCACTTTTATATCAGCAACGATCGTACACACGATACACATTTTGTTCAGCATTGTATTGAAAGTATTTTCTACAATTCACTAAAGGAACGTAACATTAAATTCAATGAGCATTGGATATGGTTAGATGGATGTGCCGGACAATTTAAATCTTCGCGATCATTTTATTGGTTATGTCGACTTCATAAAGCATTGAACATTAAACATCACTGGAATTTCTTTGAAACTGGTCATGGAAAAGGTGAACATGATGGTGCTGGAGCATGTGTAAAAAGAGCACTTCGAAGATGGCAAATGAACCATAGTTCTGCACGGTTCCATTCAGCTGCAGAGGTTGTCCAATGGTGTAAATCACATCTAAACCATGATTATAATCAACAATCAAAAAATGTGCGCAGGTATGTACACACAAATATTTTAATTTATATTTTATAGTCAATTTAAAAAAAAGTATATGTACCTAACATCAAAATTTGCCATTTGTTTACTAGGTTTTTTTGGCCTGTCGGGATCCAAGATATAAATAGATCAATACCCTACGACGCTAGCACCATACAAGGAACTAGAGATTTTCACTCTATTCAAACAAAAGCCTTTCAAAACATTTATGCATTTGACAGTAGAAAGCAATCATGCTTTTGCCATATTTGCACTAAAAATATTGAATCTACAGAAGTTTGTGAAAACATAACGAACAACTACGTGAAATATTGGAAACACACAGAAATTAATCCTAAAGGAAAAATGCCACTAGCAAGCATAGAAGAATTAGAATCAGAAGATATAGAAATATCATCTGACGGTGACAGAATTTCAGATCTCGTTAGAGAAGGTAATGATCACATACCACTGTTTTATCGATTATTCATTCTTGTCATTCACTTTATACACATGTATATTAGTCAATTTAGTTGAATTAAAAATCCTGACATCAATTGTAATTTGCACAAGAGATGTTTTTGCTGCGATTGCTCCTGTCGACAACGACGAAAATGTGAAGTATTATTTGATGCGATGCACTGAAGGAAAAATGAAGCTATTGGAAGACTACAATGACAACGGATATACATACGAGAGAGGATCCATCATTTTAAAGGGCTACTTTTTTCAGCAAACCCATATGACTCAAAATTATGTCTACTTTCAGGATTATGAACCTGATGTCATATGTTGTCAATATAGCCATTTAGTATGTGCATCTCGAATAAAATTGGTTCAAGTTCCATCGAAAAAACAATTAAAAAATAAAAAATGGAAACTGTCCAAATATGACCATGAACGGATAATTGAAGACGGCATTCCATTGCGATGTTTTTAAAACTATATATTTAAAATTAATAGATGATTTTGTCGATGTCATTGTCAAATGTGTACAATATATTTTTTTATTTTTATGTTTATAATCTTGAAAAGAACTATAATATATAAAAGTTTAAATAATTGTATTCTAGTATGCTGAAATTTGAATTCAAAAATTATTTGATATTGAAAACTTTGATGTATAAAATTTTTGACTTAATTCTGTTTGAAATTTACTTTATTCGGGTCCCCATATGTCTATTAGACCACTTAAGGGATGAGATAACGAATCTGTGGTTGTCGCCACTCTCCGCCCCGAATCTTTAATTTAAAATATGATCACTTGTATAAAATTATTTGGTAACGAAAACCTGAATGTATAAAATGTCTTAAATAGATATCTCAAATACTTTATTCACGTGGACCCATATGTCTATTAGACCAATTAAATGATAAGATCTAACAGATCTGTAATTGTCACCAAGTTCTCTGCCCCAAATCTTTAATTTAAAGTATCGCTTGTGCAAATTCACATAACTGAAATCATGGCAAATAGAGACAACGATCATTTGATTTTTAATCACAAGAAAAAATTCCAGGATTGTGAAGCTTATGCTAAATTAGAGAAATGATTATTTACAACAAATCAATGAAAATTCATCAAATTGTTGTTTAAAATCATTGCTCTAATTTAACACAAACTTCACAATCCTGTAATCTTCGCTTATGATTAAAAAACAAAAAATCGTTACCCCCATTTGCCATGATTTCAACCGCATCAAATGTACCTGAACATTGAAAATAAAAATTAAATTAATTAAAAATCCATTATATCAAAATTTGAACTTCATATATTCGCTTTTAAACTTCCTAGTTCATCCATATTTCTATCAAAAATTTTAACATTCATAAACTTCTTAACATTTAAAGATAACATTTGAATATACTCTTAACATTTTAAACATTCAAAACTTATATTTAACATTCATAATCTTCCTAACATTTCTAAATTTCATAACATGAACCTAAACTTCCTATTTCATCCAATATTTCTATCAAAACTTCTATCATTCCCTAAAACTTACAACATTCATAAACTTTCTATTTCTTCCATATT
Source organism: Larix kaempferi (assembly GCA_027924585.1). Lineage (NCBI taxonomy): Eukaryota > Viridiplantae > Streptophyta > Pinopsida > Pinales > Pinaceae > Larix > Larix kaempferi. The sequence continues at coordinate 29,721,538 of BSBM01000445.1, read as the reverse complement.
TCTATCAACTTCTAACATTCCTTAAAACTTCATAACATCCTTGAAGATAACATTCAAGTACTTAAATTTCATTTTTAAACTTTATATTTCATCCATATTTTCATCAAAACTTCAAACATTCTTGAACTTCCTAACATTTCTAAAATTTGAACTCAACATGTTATCACTTTTAAACTTCCTGATTCATCCATGTGTATGAAAACTTCTAACATTTCTAAACATCCTAACGTTCAAAGACAACATTTATTTTTAAACTTCCTGATTCATATTTCTATCAAAACTTCTAACAAATTATTAAACTTCCTAACATTCTTGTTCTTAATACACTCAATCTTATCATTCATTCATGTCGAACAATCAAAACTTCCTCATTTATAAACTTTAAACCTATATGTGAACATCCACTTTTAAAAATTTCCTAAATAACATTTCTTAAACTTCAATCAAAACTTCCTCATTTATGAACTTTAAACCTATGTTTATCCATTTTTAAACTTCCTAAATAACATTTCTTAAACTTAATAATATTCAAGAATGTCATGTTTCTTAACATTCATTTTTACATATATTCATTCATTCATTCAAACATGCAAATGACAAAGTGTCCTCAGACACATAATTTTATTAATGAAGAAGGAAAATAATTACATCACAGAGATGTGAGGGCTAAATCCCGAAAGATTACTTCACATGAAAAACTCGATGGATTTAAATATCCAAAGAGTAACAACTAATTTACCGTTACCAAAACTAACTAAGGGACACCTCACATAATCACGTGAGTGTGTAGATGCCATTTTACATTTATTAAACTAAACTTCTATTTATTACATTTTGGATCATAATTCCTAACAATCCCCCCTTTGATCCAAAAATTCTTTTGAACAAATACCAAGTTCATTTCTAAACTTATCAAATTTGACCCTTCCAAGAGATTTTGTAAAAATATCTGCAGTTTGATCTTCTGATGGACAATACTTTGGCTTGATGATTTGTTTGACGACGAGAGCCCGAATATAATGATACTTAGTATCCACATGCTTAGTTTTTGAATGAAAAACAGGATTTTTGGCTAACTTGATTGCTGACTGATTATCAATAAATAATGAAGTTGCTTCTTTCTGATCAACTTTGAGGTCTTGCAAAATCCTTCTTAACCAAACTATCTCACAAGCAGCTTCCCAAGCTGAAATATATTATGCTTTTGCTGTAGAATTTGCAATTGTATCCTGCTTTTTACAACTCCATGCCACTGCAGCTGATCCCATATTCATTAAGTAACCTGAAGTAGATGCCCTATCATCAACATCTCTAGCAAAATCCGCATCTGAATAGCCAACAAGCTTGAAATTTTTGTTTCTTTTAAACTCAAGTCCAAAATCCTTTGTTCCTTGAAGATACCTTAACACCCTTTTTGCTGCATTCCAATGACTTTCTCTAGGTTCCTGCATATATCTAGAAAGTATGCTAACTACATAAGATAGATCAGGACGAGTATTCATCAAGTAAATGAAACATCCAATTAACTGTCTATATCCAGTACAATTTACAAGTTCCCCCCCTTCAAACTTAGAAAGTTTTAAATTTTGCTCCATGGGAGTAATCGCTGGTTTACATTCCTCCATTCCAAACTTCTTCAATAATCCAGATATGTACTTAGCTTGAGAAATAAATATACTTACTTCCTGCTGCTTTACTTCAACTCCAAGATAGTAATGAAGTAAACCCAAGTCTGTCATTTCAAAACCTGTTTGAAGTTCTTTCTTAACCTGAAATATATGATCATTATTGTTACCTGTTATGAGAAAATCATCAACATACATAACCAAGATGACTAAGTTGTTTTCCTGGATTCGAACATACAAAGTATCATCTGACTCACTACGAAGAAAACCAACTTTCTATAGATAGGCATCCATTTTTGCATACCAAGCTCTGAGAGCCTGTTTCAATCCATACAATGCCTTAACTAGTTTACAAACTTGATTTTCTTTCCCTGAAACCTCAAAACCAGGAGGTTGAGTCATATAAACATCCTCTTGTAGATCACCGTTTAGAAATGCACTTTTTACATCCATTTGATGCACTTTCCATCCATTTTGTGCAGCTAAAGCTAGCACAATCCTGATAGTATTCCATTTTGTTGTTGGAGCAAAAGTTTCTTCATAATTAATCCCTTCTTTCTGAGCAAAACCCTTTGCCACCAATCTTGCCTTATATTTATCAATATCTCCATTTGCTTTGTACTTAATTCTGTAAACCCACTTACAACCAATGGGTTTAACATCATGTGGACAATCAACCATTTTCCAAGTCTGATTCTTCATTACTGCATCATACTCACTTTTCATGGCCATTTTCCATTCATCATACTCAACTGCTTCATTAAAAGTAGTTGGTTCAACAACTGAAAGAGCAAAATTTTCTGAACCCGTATTAGAACTCCTTGTACGTGTTTTGCCTTTTTCATCAGACTTAACATCCTGAAGTAACTTAGTTGCCCATTTTGGTTTCTTCTTTTCAATGTTAACTTGATTTGAATCATCCAAGTTAACTTGTGAAGAATTCAAAGTATCTTCAACCTGTTCCAAGGTGTCTTCAACCTGTTCATCATCCTGTATTTCTGAAGTGAGATCAAACCATTGTTCATTCCTTGTCTTATTTAAGTGTTGCATCCTTAATTGTTCCTTAGTTACTTTTTCCTCTAAGTGACTAAGTTGTTTTTCAACCTCTTCTACACTTAAACTTTCAGTTTCATCAAAAATCACATCCCTGCTGACAATAAACTTTCCATCTGACAGAAGCCTATACCCCTTTTTCTCATGAGAATAACCAATCAACATGCACTTAACACTTATAGACTCTAACTTCTTTCATTTTTCTTTTGGGACAAGTGCATAACAAACTGAACCAAAAACTCTCAAATGTTTGACCATAGGTTTGAATCCATACCAAGCCTCAAAAGGAGTTATTCCATCAAGTGATGATGAAGGAGATCTATTCCTCAAATAAATTGCTGTATGAACTGCTTCTTCCCAATAACATGATTTCAACCCTTTGAAAAATAACATTGCTCTAGCCATGCCCAATAAAGTCTGATTCCTCCTTTCTGATACTCCATTTTGCTGTGGAGTATAAAAATTGGTCAACTGTCTTTTAATCCCTTTTTCCTGACAATAAGTCAAAAAATGATTTGATGTAAACTCACCACCATTATCAGTTCTCAAAGTAGCAATCTTTTCCTTTGTTGCTGTTTCAACCAAATTTTGAAATGACTGAAACTTTTCAAACACTTCTGATTTTTCCTTCAAAAAATACACCCAAACCATTCTGCTAAAATCATCAATAAACAACAAAAAATATTTACAACCACCAAGTGAAGTTTCCAAAGGACCACAAACATCACTATGAATAAGCTGTAATCTCCTTGTTGCTCTCCAAGTGCTTTTTGAAAAAGCTATCCTTCTCTGTTTGCCATAAATGCAAGCTTCACACTTTGCACTTTCCTTCCGAAAAGTAGGCAACCCCTTTACCATTCCTTGTTTTTGAAGTTGTACAAGACTATCAACATTCAAGTGCCCAAAACAAATGTGCCACAATCAGATAGGTGAAACATCAGTTTCAACTAAACCTGCAAATTCCTTCAAACGTTCCTTTGATCTAGGAATGACTGTTCCCTTCATCCTAAGAAGCTTTCCGTCTTCATAACCTGTCATAACTGTTTTGTATGCATCCTTTGTTGAATTAACAAAAAGGATACCATCTTCCATTACAATTTGATGTCCTAATTGGCGAATGACAACTAAAGACAACAAATTTTTCTTAAATGTAGGCACATACCAAACATTAGAAATCAATCTTTCTCCAATTCCAGGCAAATCAACCTTAACTATTCCTTTTCCTTGTGGTAAATGAATAGAATCATCTGCAAGAAAAATTGAATTTAAATGACAATCTTCATAACTCCAAAAGAAATCTTTCCTATATGTCATATGCTGAGTAGCCCCTGTATCCATAATCCAAGCATCTTCAAAATCATTTTTGAAACAATAAGAAGACTGAACAAAATTCACTGATTCCAACTGATGAACTTGAACAAAATCCATTGATTCGGATTGTCCAAGTGTTGTAAAGACATATTCACAATTTTCACTATCGTCTGCATGAGCATAATGTGCCGCTGATGAAGATTCTTTAGATTCTCTTTCTTTTAGAATTTTTTCAAATGAAACTCTAGAGTCTGAAGCATAATGTCCAATTCTATTACAACGAAAACATGTGACCTGTTTATTAGCTCTTCCTCTTCCAGAGACCTGTTGGTTTCCTGAACCTCTTCCTCTTCCAGAAAACTGTGACTGTGTACTTTCAAATTCTTTAGAACCTCTTCCTTGATTTCTTCCTCTTCCTCTTCCGCGGCCTCTTCCTCTTCCAAAACCCTGACCACGACCTCTATTTGAATTTTGAAAAACTTTCTGATCATTGGCTTTTTGATGATTACCTGGAGACTGTTTGCTAGTACTTGCAACCAAAACATCTTCTCCTGCTTGCTTTGTTTGAACAAAAAAATTTTCATGTGTGGCAAGTAATTCACTTAGTTCATCAAAAGAAATTTTATCCAATTTATTTGTAATTTGTAAAGTTTCCAAAAAATGCTTATATGTCTCAGGCAATCCTGCGATCAAAATGGTCACCATCATGCTGTCCTCAATTTTATCAAAACCAGCTCTTGAAATTTCTTGTTTGATATTTTTTAATCTAGAAATGTACTCCATGACATCACCTCCTGAAGACAATTTTTGTTGAAACAACTTCAATTGAAGATCAATTTTCTTAGCTTCACTCTGAGAATCAAACAAATCTTTCAATGTCTTCCAAGCTGACCACGCATTAGAACTATTTTCAATATGCACATAAATATCATCAGAAATAGTACTGTGAATCAATGCTAAGGCCTTTTCATCTTTTAGTTCCCACTTTGCAAGCTGATCAGGATTAGTCGGTTTGGTAGGCTTAGCATTACAGACACCCTTCCACAATTCATTGTAAATAAGAGTGCTTTGAATATGATGACTCCAAACTTTATAATTTTTCGATCCTTCCAACTTGTCAGATTCATTAAAAAGACTTATAACTTTAGACATTGTAAAAATAATAATAAACACCTTGTAACTCCAAAAGATGTGTATTATGCAAATCTTATAGCTCCAAGAATTAAAAAAAGAAAGCACCTTATGTCACCAGAAACAATCACCTTATATCACCAATGGAAGATTTTATGCAAAAATATCACCACCAACATGAAAAGAAAATTACTCATCAACAAGAGTCACCATGAAAGAAATGCTGCAAGAAACACCACACACCATGCAAAGAAAGCTATAGGGGCTTGGCCTTGACCCACTTATAGCCTCAAGAAAATAATTTGATAGAGCTTCACTTTCCTCTAATCAAACCTTGAGTGAAAATACAAGTACTCCTTATGACACCAACAATGCTCCTTATTACTCCAATGCCCAATAAAAAAATTACACCTTATCACTCCAAAAAATAACAAATCTTTATAGGTGAATTGGAGAGATACAATATTGTTGAGTGGGAGGTCACAAGATCTAGTCCCATCAACTTCAAAACCTTTTTCTTCTTAATATAAAAAATCTCCAAAAATAAAAATGAATAATAAAATACCTTTCTACGCTGGAGTTTTGCTGGTTCTTTTCAACATTGCTTTTCTCTCTTCAAAGCTGGTTTTTTTTTAATGGCTGCTGGTTTTTTCTTTTCAATGAATGGGGTTTAACCATGGAGGAGCTCGATTCTCTCGAAAAGGATTCCTTCAGAAAGCTCGCCGACTGACATAAATCATCTTCTGCACAGGGAAACCGCAACTGTTCTGTCGTCTCCTTCCAAGAGAACTAGCGGCCAGGTGGCCGTTAAGATTTTCAACGACCGCCCCGGGATAATTGCTTTAGAGACTCATTATAATCAGCATTTGGTGGTTGTGTTGAAGTCCATCGTTGGACATGAATGGGATCAACTTCGAAGGGTTTGATGGCTTCCTGCCTTCAGTTCACGCACGTTTTGCTGGATCTTTCCTCCCTTCACGATGGCTTCCTGCCTTCAGTTCACGCAAGCTCCTGCAGACTCGGTGGTGGCTGGATCTTTTTCATGGGCTTCACATAGGCTTCACGCTGGCTTCCGGTGCGCGGTCCTTCCTCCACGATTAGGCTCAGATAACCATGCGCGGTCCTTCCTCCACAACCTGCTCTAGACGGCCGACAGAACTCTCCACGGCAAGGCTCCACTGGCTTCACCTCAGACCTCTGCTTCACGCAGCAGAGTCCACGAACTCTTCCATGATGGTGCTCGAGGTCCTTCTCGAGGCCAGCAGACTCCCTCTTCGAACAAGGAAGACTCCACGGGATTCACCTCTCCTGCACAGGAAAGACCTTTCAACGCACAGGCGGCTGGTTCTTCTCCAAAATGGTTCTACAACGACTCTCCAAAATGGTGGCTCTATGTTACACCTCTTCTCACGCACAGGAAACCTCCACGGGTTTCTCCACAGACCACTTTGACATTATGGCTCTGCTCCCTCTCCGACCCAACATCAGCTATGCTATCTCTCTCAGTGATTCTCTTCCACAAAATTTTTAAATAACCTTGCCTTAAAAAAATAATAATATTTACTCTCTCCAAGTAAAAAAAAACTGAGTCTGTAAAAAAAAAATTCTGCAGAGATTCTTTTTAGCCCAAAAGAATAGGAAGCAATAACTTACGGTTAAAATTTCGCTATTCCAAAACCTTGAAAGTCACCTTCTTCAAACAACCTTTAGCACCTTCCAACCAGGTTCCAACCAGACCAAGCTTCAACCGCGTGCTCTGATACCACTTTGACAAAGTGTCCTCAGACACATAATTTTATTAATGAAGAAGGAAAATAATTACATCACAGAGATGTGAGGGCTAAATCCCGAAATATTACCTCACATGGAAAACTCGATGGATTTAAATATCCAAAGAGTAACAACTAATTTACTGTTACCAAAAATAACTAAGGGACACCTCACATAATCACGTGAGTGTGTAGATGCCATTTTACATTTATTAAACTAAACTTCTATTTATTACATTTTGGATCATAATTCCTAACAGCAAATACATATTTTAAACTAGATTTAACACCAAATATGTCAAATAAGCAAAATTAAACTAGATCATTTAAAAACCATGATTCACGAAATATGTAAGTTCAAAATTTACATGTATATAATCTCCAAACAAATACTCATGAACATGCAAATTCAATATACATCCATATATGTATATATCTAGTCCAAAAATAAACCACCTCAACATGTCCAAAACAAATGTTTCCAATCTAAATGCATATCAACAACAAAAAATTGTCCACCATGAACTATAAAAATAAAATGTCCGTGCCATGCTATCCTCCACTCGGGCCTCCCCCTGGACTCAACCCTCCTTGCAACATGTGTAAAAAAAAATTATGTTCATATCATTTAAATTATTTAAACTATAATCAAAGAATTAAAATATTAAGCTAATATATCAAAAAACAATTCAAATATTAACAATATTACATCAAATTCTCCAAATGATTGTCCACCACCATCATCCAAAGGAGTTTTTCCTTTGCCTCCAAAAGATTTGAGAGACCCAAGCTACGACATATATAAAATCAATTTATGAATCTCATAAATCTAAATCCACAAAAATTAAAATATTAAAACAGTAAACAAAATTAAAGCAGTAAATGAAATTACCTCTCTACCAATATCTGCTTCATTAAGCAAAGAACCTATATCTCCACCCTAAAATTTAAATTGTATTAATAAATAAAACATACAATGCAAACCAAAAAAATTACTTTACCAATTAACTTAAAACTAAAACAAAAGGATTAAAAAACATTAGCTCACAATAGATGGTAAATCATTTATAAAGTTCGTATCTAAAGAAACCTGCATGGATAAGTCAAATTAACAATAAGATGCATAGTTAAATTATCATTCAAAAAATAATAATTTATATATATATATATCAAATTCAAACATAATTACAAATATGTTGATAATAAATATGTACCTCTCTCTCTAGATTTTCGCTAGTCGAAATGTGGAAAGAATGTTCATTCATCATTCTTGAAAACTGCAACCAATTTAAACATTTACATAATGTACCTATGATAATGTAACAAAAAAAATAAAATCAAAATAAATAAAATATTTAATTCAAATCAAATCATATCATGTAGTCAACAAACCTCTCCCAAACTCGATGTGTCATTGGATATAACATTTGCCGCTAAGTCACGACAAATCTTCGCATATGCCCTGAGATCTTCAATGCTCATTCCATCTATGTCATCATAAGTTTTATAAACAAACTTTTGACGAATAGCAGAACGAGCCCTTTCTCTAACCAACCCCACATCTACTCCCACTAATACTGACGATAACCCATCGCCAACAAAATTCCTTGTTGTTGTCCCAAGTTGAGATGTGGGCACCATCTCTGATTTTAATGCCACCAACCTAGGTGGACGAGATATCTGGGGTGGAGGTCTAAGAGTTGCAGGATCTCTATGCGCACCTTCTCGATCATATATTCGACCCTTTCCAACTCCATAAAATTTTGAATGAACATCAGTATAATCTGGCTTCATATTTAAAAAAAACTCAGCATAAAAAAATCTAGCAAAATACTGAGAAACCTCATCGTTCCATGGAAAACGACCATAGGCTGCAAGAAACCGATCATAAAGTAAATGTGCCAGATGAGGATGTTTGAAATATTGCACTTTCAACATTTCTTTTTTCAAACCTTCTTTGAAATTAAACATTGATTTGGCCTGCTCTTTTGTCACTCTTTCTTTCACAACATCCCATTTGTCTGGACCCATCACTTGATCCCTTCGTCTTCGCATCAAATCTACAAAACCATCTGTAGTTGGCCCGAGATTCTCATATGCCTGAATGAAGTTTTGCAATGATCCCAAAACAATATCCAAACTTTGTTTACTCTCCGGAGGGAGATCCATAGTAGACAAATCATTTTGCAACTTCTCATAGTGGGATCTACATCTTTCAAGAGTCATTTGATGATCACCACCTTCCCATGGAAGCTCCCGAGGTAGATCAGATGGATATGTTGTAATGGGTGTACAACCCTCGGTTAATTCAACATATTGCGTCCTAGCTCGACCATCATCACCTCGTGTCGAATGGTGGGCCTCTTGAGAACCTTGCTCTGCACTGTCATCCGTCTCCCTTGCTTGCCCTGTCTCCCTCCCTATAGAATTACGAGCATCTTCCGAACCATGCTCTACTTCAAATGACAATAAAGTTTCGTTTAAACACAACTACAAATTTTGCACACACAAAAAGACAATTTGCATATATAAATGTTAAAAGATTGATATTCATATGTACTAATAGAGGGTCGAGATTGACGTTCTCCCACAGAAGATATAGGGGAATCATTTGTACCCCTTTCACCTCGTCGATGCGAACTATACAATAAATTAGAGTCCCGTGGACAGGTTGAAAACCTCCAATTATCACTTGTACCACCTACCCCAGAAGATTGTGAAAACCTCCTACGCTTTCGCCTCAAAGAATCCTCTCTTTCCATTTGATATATAATGCCTACACCTAAACACGAATATCAACTAATTACATATTCAAATCCTGCATGTTAATTCTATGAATTCTAAAACCTAACTACTAAAGAGACTAGGTTATTTAACAAGTACCTAGATTTACCTAATTTATCATCTAATAGTTATCAAAAAGAGTATAGCTAATATGGTTAGATGATGAATTAATGTATCAATCTATTTGATATATAATGCCTACACCTAAACACGAATCAACTAATTACATATTCAAATCCTGCATGTTAATTCTATGAACTCTAAAAACTAACTACTAAAGAGACTAAGTTATTTAACAAGTACCTAGATTTACCTAATTTATCATCTAATAGTTTTCAAAAAGAGTATAGCTAATATTGTTAGATGATGAATTAATGTACCAATCTTTTAGGTGTTTTTGATGTTTAAAATGAATGGAACCAATATAGTTAAGTACTAAGTAATGGGTTCATTTTTTTATGTCAAAGTATGAGTTCATGAATCTGTTTTAACTTCTTAATACCTAACTTAATACCTAAAACATAAATTACATCTTGAAAATATTTTCATTATTGCACAAAATAAAATAAAAATTGACAATTCATGTATTATGTTTTGAGTTGAAATGTTTTCCAAATTTGCCATTTTTTATAATCGTTTTCAGTTTCTTAAACTACAAATTTAAACAAGATATTTTATTACTCTAAACATAAATTATATCTACAAATAATCTCATTGTTCCATAGAACAAAAAAAAAAATTGCTGTTCATAGTATTATGATTGAGTTAAATGTCATGTTTCTCAAATTGGCCTTGTTTGACAATGATCTTTAATTTCAATCTAATAACAGTAACAATTCTTGGTATTATGTTCTCCAAGTCTGCCATGTTGCAAACAAAAGAAAACATAATACCAAGATCACCACCTTTACTAGAATAAAACTCAAACCATTGTGACATAACATCACCTAGTATTTTATAAAATGACTACAACTATTATTGTTAAATTACATAAAACTTACTATAGTACATCTAGATTAAAGCCTATTCATGTCTATAGTTCCCTTATACCTAAAGTCCATTTAAATTATTGTTTTATCAAAAATAGAGTTTAACTGTCTAAAATTTGATTGTATCTAAGCTATCTATCCACACAGTTTGTAATATAACTAATATCTTGATCTTTGCACTTTGTAAACAGACAGAGTTAATGAACTCTGTCAACTTAGACATGTTGACAGAGTTCATGAACTCTGTCAACTTAGACATGTTGACAGAGTTCATGAGTGTTAAATTACATAAAACTTACTATAGTACATCTAAATTAAAGCCTACTCATGTCTATAGTTCCCTTGTACCTAAAGTCCATTTAAATTATTGTTTTATCAAAAATAGAGTTTAATTGTCTAAAATTTGATTGTATCTAAGCTATCTATCCACACAGTTTGTAATATAACTAATATCTTGATCTTTGCACTTTGTAAACAGACACAGTTCATGAACTCTGTCAACTTAGACATGTTGACAGAGTTCATGAACTCTGTCAACTTAGACATGTTGACAGAGTCCTTGAGTAAAACAAGCCTACATACAACTAAGAAATGTTCTTTCCAAATAAAATTACTGTCCTACTTTAATTTTTTTTCTAAACACAGCCAAATACAACAATTTGAAAAAATACTTAACACTTACAATATTCCTCTTTATATTTAAATTTAAATATTCCTCTTCATATTTTAATTTAAGACATTTTGGACATTCAATACGACCAACATCCAAGAACTCTAATGAAGTGGGCAGAGTTCATGGACTCTACCCAACTGGACAGAGTCCATGGACTCTGCCTAGTTGAGCAGATACCATGGACTCTGTCCAACTGGGCAGAGTCCATGGACTCTGTCCAACTGGGCAGAGTCCATGGACTCTGCCCTGTTGCAGCCCATGGCCTCTTCCCAGTTGGACAGAGTGCAATATACAGGGTCCATGGACTCTGTCCGTGGACACAGCCGACACGTTATTAAAACGAAACGATCGCAGGAAATCAAAATGAACGAGAATTACGAAACTATATCCACCTTACCTCTAAAACATAGCCAAAACAAATGAGCGCAAATTGAACTCTTGCCGAGGACAGCGCAAATCCAAATTTGAAACACCCGAAACAAGGCGGCCGTAGCAGACGAACTGGGAGACCTGCAGTAACAACAGCAACATATTAGACAACACACAATAACGGTTACAACTTCAATAAAAAACACATTTTCAAAACCAAAAAATGAAACCTTCTACCTCTGCACACACCGTGTCGATCTTTCACCAGCTGCAGCACCCCAACGACGTTCGACCAACCGCTAAGTAGCTCTACAAGCCCAAAACTCCTACAGATGTTATCGCGTCCAACAGCCGAAATGATATTACATACGGGCAGAAAACAGGGAACCTCACTTACGTGCAGGTGGCGATACCAGATGCCTTCTGAAAAACGAATAGGAGAGGTGTTGGCTACGACGAACAGCAGACTTACGCGCAGGCTGATGGGTCAACAACACACACCGACGACCAATAGAGTGGCTGACAGGAGACAAGGCAGAGGGATGACGGATCAGAAGGGACGCTATCAGCGCAATAGGGGTCCACGGGATCCAGAGAAAGTGACGGGTGAAGGTCCAGGACCGAGCTTTTATGCCGAATAATTGTTCGGCCCGAATAATTGTTCGGCCGAACAATTATTCGGCCGAACAATTATTCGGCCGAACAATTATTCGGCCGAACAATTGTAGCCACCGCCGTGAGTTTCCTCCATTCGGCTAACACATGGCACATATTTCAAGGCCTCTGTTATGTCTAACGGTGGCCTGTTAACGGTTATTCGGCCGAATAAATACTAAGTTATTCGGCCGAATAACTTTAATTATTCGGCCGAATAATTAAATTATTCGGCTGAATAATTAAAGTTATTTGGTCGAATAACCTCCGCTATAGTTCTTCCCCCGCCGATTCTCACCAAAGTGTTACGCACCTTCGCGTTTCCACCCCACAGGTCTTCTAGCACAAGTCTTCTTCTCTGGATCATCATCATCGAGACATCATCATCGTCACTGCTGCTGCTATCTCAATCAATCTCTGAATCTACTCGTCATAGGAAGTTCTACAAAGCCAGTCCTTTTTCATACTGGATGTAGGCCCACCACCTGCAGGTCTTCTTCATCACTGGTCATACTGTGGAATCCTCAGGACTTATTACGTGCATCACAAAACCTTGAAAGAGCATCTGCTAGATATCCTAGGGCAATGAATTACATGCCATAGGAAAAACCTCGAAAGACTATCTACAGATCTCCCAGGGCCATATTATATGTGACCTCACCACAAAACCTTGCAAGAGCATTCCAGGCTATTACGAGCACGCAGCTCTACCTATAGGATCTCCCAGGGCACAAATTACATGTGGTCACCACAAAACCTCGCAAGAGCATCCCAGGCTATTACGAGCACACAGCTCTACCTATAGGATCTCCCAGGGCACGAATTACATGTGGTCATGGAAAAACATCGCAAGAGAATCCTAGGACTTATTACGGGCACACAGCCCAACCTATCGAATCTCCCAGGGACAGATTATATGCCATAGGACAAAACCTTGAAAGAGCATCTGCCAGATATCCCAGGGCAACGAATTACATGCCATAGGCAAAACCTCGTAAGACTATCTGCAGATCTCCCAGGGCAACAAATTATATGTCCTCCCAGAGCAAAACCTCGAAAGAGCATTTGCCAGATATCCCAGGGCATCGAATTACATGCCATAGGCGAAACCTCGAAAGACTATCTGCAAATCTCCCAGGGCAACGAATTATATGCTCATCTGCACAACCTGATCCACGGCCATAGAGTATCAACTTGATACTCACCATACATCATCCTGATGTACACATGATCATCCTGATCATCATCACTGCAACATCCTGCTGCATGTCATCTGGAGCAACATCCTGCTGCATGTCATCTGGAGCAACATCCTGAAGCTCATCATCCATGATCATCTTGATCATACAATGCATCTACCTGATGCATACCAAGTATCTACCTGATACATATCATCATACATGATCCACCTGATCATACAATGTATCCACCTGATACAAATACAAATACATGATACATATCACCATACATGATCCACCTGATCATACAATGTATCCACTTGATACATATACAGATACATGGTCCAAGCATCCAACATGATGCGTTCATACATATAAATGATCCAACTGATCATATCCATCATCCAACATGATGCATACATACATACATAAAAATGATCCATCTGATCATATCCAACATCCAACATGATGCATACATACATATAAAAATGATCCAACTGATCATATCAAGCAGAAACCAGAACATCATCCTGATGCTCATCATCCAACACTTACATCCACATCCATGTGAAGGATCCTCCTCCCAACATGCTTGGAATGGCTTCAACAAATGTGTCCATCACTTCTTCCTCGAAGTGTCCTCGATCTGAAGAATGCCAAGCCTCTCTCTAAAGTACTCGAACTTCACCTTGGCTAGTGGCTTCGTCAGCACATCTACAATCTGCTCGTCCATCGCAACATACATGAGCTTCACAGCTCCTCTCTGCACCATATCCCTGATATAGTGATATTTGATCTCTATGTGTTTCAACCTGTCATGAAACACTGGGTTCTCGGACAGCTTCACACAACTCTGGTTATCACAGAAGATACCAATAGCATCCAATAGGAGATCAAATAACTCAGACAGTAGCTTCCGTAGCCATACTGCCTCACAACTAGCTGAACAGGCTGCAACATACTCTGTCTCAGCTGTACTCAGTGCTACGCAGGACTGCTTTCTGCTAAACCAAGAGATCACACCTGATCCCATACTGAAGCAGCACCCAGATGTGCTCTTCTTATCTGCAGCACTGCTTGCCCAATCTGAATCAACATAACCCTGCAGGTTAAACTTTTGATTCGCTTCATAATTGAGCCCATAATCCACTGTACCTTTCAGGTACCTCAGAATATGCTTTACAGCAACCAGGTGAACACTCCTCGGATCTGTCAGAAACTATCTCAATGTGTTCACCGCAAAGCAAATATCTGGTCTCATGTTCGTTAGGTACATCAAGGACCCAATCATCTGATGATACATAGTGACATCAACTGGTTCAGATGAAGCATGACACAGAAGCTTCAGGTTCGATGCCATAGCCTCACAGTCCATCATCCCGAACCTCTTCAGGATCTCTACTGCATACTTCCCTTGTCCAAGGAAGATTCCATCTACACTCTACCACACCTCCATACCTAGAAAGTGGTGCATCATACCCAAGTTTTGCACATATATGACTCCCTTTCATGTGTCTCAAAACCAAGTGGCTACTGCACATACACTTCTTCTTCAACTACACCATTCAAGAAAGCTGTCTTGAATCCATCTGGTATATCTTCTATTTCATCACTTTTATATTTCTCTATGTTGCCATCTGCAGCATGCTTGATCTTGATAGATCCATATGGAAGTCATAACAAACTTCCCTTCAGGTCTTGGGACTACATCCCAAACATCATTCTTCATGATCGACGGATCATGGCATTCCATTTCTTCATCCCAGATCCTGGGAACTTCAATATCTTCAATAGATAATTTTGTTGCTGAACAAATGTTGTAGTTCTTCTTTTGTAGGTGATGGCATATGATCTTTCCTACACAACAAGTTAAATTGCATGATTAGAAAACATCTCATAGTTTTCAGAACAAATTCTTACACATAAAGAAATATGCCATATAGTCATGCAATTATCTTATCCAATGCTTCAATACAACATTTATCCATATCCCGTAACTTTCTAGATGCTTTCCAATCTCTACCAGAACATTGTTAAGAGTGTGCACAACTCCCAACATGTCAGCAAAGAGGTTTCATTCTAGATAAGTAGCAATGGAATGTTGTACAGTTCCATAGGCTACTTACCCATGCATATTAGTAGTATATTGTTCATCAATGCAACTATTCTAATATGCATCATACACAACCTAATTCTAGGAACATCAGTATATACATTATTGAACAGTATTATTTAAACAATAAAATATGCAATTAATGACAATTCAAATACTTATCTTTGTTTGTTTGTTGGGTTGACTCCCTCTCAGTCTTTGCTTCTTTTCTGCAACTCCATTCTTATGTGGATTGTGAGAAGTGGTCAACTCCCTCTGAATATCTGCATCCTTGCAGAAACTACTGAAGTGTGCTCCTTTTCTTTCTTGCAGGAACAACTAGAGTGTGCTCCCTCTTGATCTTTGCTTCCTGGATTACCTGTCCTTGAACTTACATCCATTCTCGATCCCTATGCATGCTTGTTAGTATCATCATTGTGTTATCCTCTAGGTCTCATACATAATTCATTAGTATAATCTTAATATTATCAAGACACAATAATCTCAAGCATGTATAGTCAGGATCAATTAAGCACAGATAATAAACATTAGTATTCAAGGTTTCAAGGAAGTCTTCTTTTATTCATACATATTCTTATTTAATCATAGAACTCTTCTGGTTAGTTAAATCATCAATCAAGAGAAGAGATATAATATGCATAAAACCCGTGATTATTCAAAACTATACCTTCATGATTCTTCTGGTTAGTCATATCATCAATTATGGTACGAAACATAATATGCATACCACCATGATTATTCAAACCTATGGCTTCATGAATAATCATTATCAACAACACAATAGTATAAGATCCTAACACAAGGTAGGATTCTAGCTTGATATAGGAAAAACATACATGGATTAGCATGCTAGCTAGTTATGTCTAATATACCCGCATAATGTCTTCTGGTTCTCTTCAGTGACTTGTGCTAGTAACCTGCATGACTCATAAGTTAACCATTGTAGAACCAAGTTATACATACCTCGAAAGTAGTTCTTCTATGTGATCCATGACAATGGATGAATCTTTGTCTTCATGTCACCATGAGCATATGTTCTTGAAGTAGAACATCATTTGACTTTCTTGGTGTACCTTTTGTGTTAGCAAACAACATAAACTTCATACAACACCATAATGCATTAGTACAATCATAAGTGTCAACACCCTAACCAATGAATATCTTCTATCATGCATTCATAATTTTGTTAAGGTGATACGACAAATCTAAAATCAAGATTGTACTAACCGTAATAACATGAAGACAAACATACCATAAACTTAATCATGAACAAATATCAAAACATACCCCGATGAGTCATACCTATCGATATCACTTGTAATATTCTTATGTAAGGCCTTAGCCTCATCTCCCTCTGAAACAGGAACTTCTTCACTTATGCAGGTGACCAATCCATCTTCTTCTAGGATTAACCCAATCCACTTGATTTGCAAGAACTGGACCTGGAGCTGGATATGGGTTTGTCAGAGAAACCCCAAAAATTCAAACTTTGAATTTCAAACTTCCGAAAGGATAGAAATATGCGCCTTGATGAGCTGATCAAGGTGGTATATTCAGAATTTGAAAACTGCAAAGTTTCACTCCTCAATTTTGCCTTTGAAACTTCCGGATTCACTGGACGTGACCCTGAACTGGGGTTTGATGAAGCCCACTCTTCTGCCCAATCAAAAGGTTTTATCCAAAGCTCTAAGCTTCTATTTTTCTGAGGAGCTTCCAGCCGTGGTCACAGATTTCAAAAATTCCCATTTTTGCAGAAGCCCTAATTTTCCACTTTTCTGATCAAAGTCCCGAACTAGGGTCTGATCAAGCCCAGCCTTCTGCCCAACCAAAAATTCTGATCTTGGTCTCTAAATTTCAATTTTGATGAGTGGCATCCAGTCATGGTCTCTGATTACAAAAATTCCAACTTTCTCCGAAGCCCTAAATTCCAGAAGCCATGAATGAAGGTACTCAAAAATAATTATGTTTTGACAGAAATATGTACCTAATTGTTTCTGGTGTACCTCCGAACTTTTCGATCCACGGGGTTTGAAAAAGTTTCTTGAGATAGCCCGACCTGATATCTTTCCATCCTAATAGGTATGACCTCAATTGGATTCTTTGAGAGAGAGTTATGCCAAGTGTCGCAACGTGACCTATTTATGGGATAATACAGGAGAGCGAACATGTACGGCGTGCCACGTGTCACTGTTTCAACTTCGGCCTTTGAAAATTTTTCCTGAGATAGCCCGACCTGTTATCTTTCCATCCTGATAGGTCTGACCTAAATTGGATTCTCTAAGAGAGAGTTATGACAAGTGTTGCAACGTGACCTGTTTATGGGATAAT
Organism: Larix kaempferi; assembly: GCA_027924585.1. Lineage (NCBI taxonomy): Eukaryota > Viridiplantae > Streptophyta > Pinopsida > Pinales > Pinaceae > Larix > Larix kaempferi. The sequence continues at coordinate 29,703,561 of BSBM01000445.1, read as the reverse complement.
ACAGGAGAGCGAACTTGTACAGTGTGCCACGTGTCACTGGTTCAACTTCGGCCTCTGAAAATTTTCTTGAGATAGTACAGTATGTGTACTACCTGTCACTTTTTACGAAATTTCATTTGGATCTTACTAGCCCAAGTTATGACCTTTTTCCCAAGGTCACCTAATTTTGACTCAGATCTGGAAGAGGCAGAAACCCTATATTGTACAGATCATAAATCACAAAGTACAATGAATTAGAGGTTTTCCTTTGGATACAATGTACATGGGGATTTAATCTTCGACCTGTAAAGATTTCAGATCCGAAAACTTTGCCAAAATGGATTTATAGTGAAAGTGCTACGATGACTGGTTTTTGCTATATCAAGCCCTAGCATTGTAAGTGCAACAAGTGTCATACATGCCATATCATGCCTTCTTTCAGGCTAGCTCTGATACCATGCTAAATTTTTAGAATTTACTTCAATCTGATCTAGGATCTTAACTGAGAGAACAACATGTACAACATATCTATAGCATATCAATCATGGAGACAATAATGCAAGCACACAAGAGACAAAAATATTTACTTGGGGAAAACCTTAAAGGTGAAAAACCCCAATAAATTTCTCAGAGATAGATAGAGCAATGATACAACCCAAACATAAGAGATAGACATATCCTAGCAGCAGATCCTCCTCCTCCATAAGTGCGCCACTCCTCCTTGAGTGCATGAGTGAGAAGTGAGTGTTCAAATAGAGTGCCTCCCACACTCTATTTATACTTGACTTGACTTTCCTTTTACATAAATCATGTAAGCTCAAACTTAACCACATAACATAATGCTGACTGGGCCGACCCCCAATAGGGTGGTCTAATAACCCTTCAATCCACATGGCCGACCCCCAATAGGGTGGTCTAATAACCCTTTGACCCATATGACTTATACAGGGCCGACCCCAACAAGGTGGTCTAATAACCCATCAAGTATAAGTTATGACATTTACAATATAAATGATGACACTTCCGTATAGAGGAATAATACCATCTCTATAGGAGTACATGCAACATACATATATGAAATACATTCCGAAGTTGCATATACATCAACAGATTGACATTTATCCATTATCATCATCATCTCTTGGAAAGTCTTTTTCCTCTCCTCATGTGAAGAAGTCTGAGATATTATTTATTATCACACTCCATTTGTCCATTAGCATCATCCTCTTTTGGAAAGTCTTTTTCCTCTCCTCATGTGAAGAAGTCTAGATATTATTATTATCACATTCCAAAAATTAATAATATATATATGTATCCTTTCAAACCTTATAATTAATAATATATATGTATCCTTTCAAGGGTTCATATTTTTCCAATTTTTCCAAAAAATAATAATATATATGTATCCTTTCAAACCTTTCAACTTCTTAATTAATAATATATATATCCTTTCAAGAGGTTCATATTTTTCCAATTTTTCTAAAAAATAATATATATATATATATATATCTTTTCAAACCTTTCAACCTTTTAATTAATAATATATATATCCTTTCAAGGAGTTAATATTTTTCATATATATAAATTGATATTTGTCCATTTCAATCTTTTCATTAATTAATTAATATATATGTATGTATATTAAATTAATTAATTAATATATATGTATCTAATAATATATATGTATTCTTTCAGGGAGGTTCATATGAATAATATATATGTATCTTTTAAAACCTTTTAATTAATAATATATATGTATTCTTTCAAACCTTTCAACCTTTTAATTAATTATATATATATCATTTCAAGAGATTCATATTTTTCATATATATATATATTGATATTTGTTTATTTCAACACTTTTAATTAATTATTATATACATATTAAATTAATAAAGGTTTCACATTTTTCATATATATATATTGATATTTGTCCATTTCAATTTTTTTAATTAATTAATATATATATATATATATTAAATTAATTAATTAATATATATGTATTTAATAATATATATGTATTCTTTCAAAGGGTTCATATTTTTTATAATATAGATTGATATTTGTCCATTATCATCATTCTTTTTTAAAAAGTCTTTTTCCTCTCTCCTCATGTTGATATTTTTCATATATATATTTCATTTCAACCTTTTAATTAATAATATATATATATCCTTTCAATATATAGAGAGATTGATATTTGTCCATTATCATCATCCTCTTTTGGAAAGTCTTTTTCCTCTCTCCTCATGTTCATATTTTTCATATATATTTTTTCTCTCCTCATGTTCATATTTTTAATAATATAGATTGATATTTGTCTCTTTCAAATTATAAAATATATATAAATTACATTGATATTTGTCCATTATCATCATCCTCTTTTGAAAAGTATTTTTCCTCTCTCTTCATGTAATCTTCTTTTGGAAAGTCTTTTTCCTCTCTCCTCATGATATTTGTCCATTTGAAAGTCTTTTTCCTCTCTCCTCATGATATATATATTGATATTTGTCCATTTCAACCTTTTTAATTAATTAATATATATATATCTAACAATATATATATATCTTTGAAGGGTTCATATTTTTCATAATATAGATTGATATTTGTCCATTTCAACCTTTTAATTATATATATATATATATATATATATATATATATATATATATATATATATATATATCCTTTCAATATATATATAGATTGATATTTATCCATTATCATCATCCTCTTTTAAAAAGTCTTTTCCCTCTCTCCTCATGCTCATATTTTCATAATATAAATTGACATAATATATAGATTAGATTGATATTTATCCATTCTCCTCATCCTCTTTTCGAGAGTCTTTTTACTCTCTCCTCATGTAATCCTCTTTTGAAAAGTCTTTTTCCTCTCTCCTCATGTGATATTTGATAATGTCCATAATAACATCTTTTTTCGAAAGTCTTTTTCCTCTCTCCACATGTGATGAAGTCGAGCCTTCTTTTCTCTCAAGCCCTAAGTTCATGAATGTCAATGAAATAAAGTAAGCTACACGAGCTAGCCATTCCACGATACGTTGAATTAAATGGTTAAGAGCAGCAAGTGGTTAAGAGCAGCATATTTGAATATAAAGTGAATCGGTTCATTCAAGATGTGGGATATGGTAGTATAGGTTAAAGATATGGAAGAATGCTATGAGCATTGAGGACAGGCCTGGAATTTGACGGCCCACAGAATGTTTTTTCCATTTTAGCACGTATTTGACAGGTAAGTTTGAAATCAACATGTCAACCATGACAAGTAAGAAAATATGTGAAACGTATATTTGACGTCTATGAATTTAGACTTCTCGTCATAAATTTTAATAACTGTTATACCTTGGACATTGTGCTGGACCCGCTCCATCACTGCTCTATGCTGCTTGAGTAGTAATTACCCTTGTCCATTGTGTTGTTCTGCACTCGTTCAAAATATTTAGTCTCTACAACATTTTATGTTTTGTATACTTAATACTTGTCAGTTTCCTGCCCAATGTCCAATGCCAATTTCTTTTCATGCACGCCTCGTCTTGTCAATAAATGGGGAATACTAACCCCCCAGTGGGATACCCTCACAGAACTGCCAACTCATGCTACCTTCAGTTTAGGGCTTGGTTGCCAGGCAAGTTGCAACAAAACGAATATTGTATAAACTTTGATACAGCGTGTGACAGTATGATATGTAGCTGGATTTAAGATTTTTGGATCGCTCTCTCGCTGTGACCCCCTGAATTCAGAGTGTAGTGATAGCATTTCCTTGTCCAGTACACGGTGACTGACGAACTGAATTTCTAGACGAAAACAGTCAAATTCCCTTCCGTCAAAGCTTAAGAGGTCTTGTTTGGTGCCATTTTCTGAACAAAATCAGTAAAGCTTTGCCGCAGTTAAAGAAAAAACAATCCATTAAAAACTTTAGGCTTTGCTTTCTTGCAATTGACTTCATGGTGGCAACCGTTTCGCTATTCTAGACCCAGGATTCGGCAGCAAAGCTCAAGCACTGGATAGCTTGCTTAATATATTTACTTGTAAGAAGGATTGTAAGATGAACATTTTGAGAAGTCTTGAATAGATATTCCCCTGAAAATATCACTGTCTCGAGCGCAAGAGGTGCTGATTAGTGGTGTCGTTTGTGTTTTTGCCTTTAAGTGAATAGGCGGAGATCCGCAGAGACATTATTTCGGCTTGGGTTCCAAAGGTGATTCAGCGTGCATTTTTATCGTTCAGTGAGGGTTACGGGAGCATTCTCACATAAAATGACAGATATGAAGTTACATGTCCATTGCCTACGGATATTAAGTTACAGGTCCATTGCCTCATATCTTTACTCTTGGTCTTTTTTTTATGAATTTTATTTGTCTCATTTTCCATTTCCAAGACTCAATGCAATTTATTTTTATCTCATTTTTCAGCATAAGTCGATCAAATCGTTCAAGTTTGGATGTTTTCAAATTTTTATAACTTTTTAGCACAAACCGATCAAATCATTAAATCTAGATTAAAAAAATTTAAATTAAATCTGTGAATTAAACAGACAATCTATAATATATATATATACACTTTGTAAATATTGTTTCGAATATATTTAGTGAAATAGTTTGAAATGTCATGAATTTCTATTTTTTTTACAGGGTGGGCTTCTAAATTTACATTTAGGTGTAATGTATTTATTTAGATTTTGTGCTTTATTAGTTCTCAGCTCGCTTTTGGATTTTTCCAAAGTTTTTTTATGATTTTAAAATTTGTTGGTTGTGGTTGTGGTTGTGGTACATTTAGAGTTAAACTTTTATGCAAATAAAATTTGTTTGTTGTGGTTGTGGTACATTTAGAGTTCAATTTTTATGCAAATATTTTATTCACATTTACATATAATATTAAAACTAAATTGACACTCAGTAAAATTGTTTAAACGTAAAATGATAGGCACTAAAATCTTGAAACCGTCATCAATTGTTTAATTGATAGGAATAGAATAATTGAAATTCCAGGCCTGATTGAGGATATAATGCATCCAAAGAGAGAACATTTGCGTGGAAAAACTACAACAAATCCCGCAGTTTAATAAAAGAGGGGTGCACGCCCGACAAAGAATGGAGTTTTGTTTTCCCGGTATTAATAATCGATCTCGCACGTTACCAAAACGAGTCATCACTTAAGGGCCTGAGATAGCCGCGTGACAAAAAAGAAAAGTATTATAGTAGCCTCTGAGTTTACGACACGCGTATGGCCAAGCCTTCCTTGTAGTAGCCTATTAGCTTACAAAATAGAGGTAAGTAAGTAACTAGTACGCCAGGCCAGGGAAGTCTTTCCAAAGCCTCTTTCTATAGACGAAGTATGGCTTTTAAGTTCAGTCATAACTCATATGCCGTCGGTACCTAGAGGTAGCAGGAGGAATTTTATAAATAGATTCCTTACTATTTTTAGCCCCGGGAAATCGTTAGAGGTTTACTTCATTATTTAAGGCACTATGGACATAAGGCTTCACAGCGGTATATTAATAAGAGCCTAGGGAATTACTAGGGGGAAAGGAAGCAAAGGCATCCCCATACTACTACAGGTAGGCATACCCAAACTTCCTGACCTATGAGACCACTAGTGGTAGGCATATGACCAGTAGGCATGGTACTACCTATGGGGGAATAGTGGGGCATGGTACCACTACTACCTAACCTATAATACCACTAGCTATGGGGGGATAGTGGGACTTGGAAAAACTACAACAAATCCTGCAGTTTAATAAAAGATGGTGATGATGTTGATTTAAATATCATTGCAGCAGAATTTGAAAGAGGAGAGTCTCGGCATTCTTAGAGGTCCCGTACCTGTTGAAACTCCAGTTGAAGCACTTATTACAATAGCTACGCGGTACCTTTGAAAGAAAGATTGAAAGGATACAAGGGTTTTCAAAGGATTCATAAGACGATTTTAGTAGCAATTGTTTTGGTTGGCACATGAATTGATTGAGCGAGTTAATAGTTTCATTAATTTTGACGTGCCAAATTTTACAGATAATTACTTACACAAGGTTGGAAGAGCTCATGAACGTTTTGAAATTGACATAAAGGAATTTCCAATATAAATACACATATCTACATATATTCCATCTTAAATTTGTCTGATGCTCTCAACAAATGCTTTTCAAGCGGAAAATTTTCAAAAAAGGCATCCAACTTGTCTCTACTTCGAGCAGGAGGATACCAGTGTGAACAATACATCTTATAAAAGAAGTAGAAAGGTCGGTATAATGAGCCTCAACATCCATACATATATCAGGAACAAGATTTGTGGATATTAACATGTTTTACGAGGTTCCATACTTCTGGAAACAATATGTTCATGATGTTGATCAAGAAAGAGAAACGTGGCTTAATTCATTTTATAAGTCACGTCTGAGAGTACTGATGCCCGCTGAATTGCAGTACTGATGGTATAAAGATCCTGAGTTCATGCGTATTGGTATTCCAAAGTATAAAGAGCATGAGCTCCTTTTGCATATACCAACTAGAAGGCTAATCAACTGCGTTGAAGTCTCGTGAAGGTTGGAGGCAGAAAATAAACAAAAGATTCTACAGAATGAGTTACGGCTTTTCAATCTTTATTCATAAACCAAGATCAACTTATATATGACAAAGCAAAACTTAATGTGTATTTAAACACTTATGGAAAACCCTAAAAGCTCTAACCTAGCCAAAGCATGTTGCTATATTTATTAACTGCACTCCAATATAAGAACTAAAGTAAAAGCTAAACTAACTAAAGTAATTACTATTTCTAACACTCCCTCTTAATTACTAGTGCAGCTTTTACAATGCCTAAATTATTTCTATGGGTTTCAAAAATATCTTTTGCCAATGGCTTTGTGAATATGTCAGCCAATTGGTCAATCGTGTCACTAGCAATCTTTTGCCAAATTTTTCTATGCATGAATATAGGGATAAGTTATATTTTTTTCCTTATAACTTACCATAATAAGGAATTACAAAAAATTATTTGCCTAGACTCATGTGAGCTCAAAGTCTCAAGTCACTAGCAATTTTCAATTTGTTAATTTCCATGTAACAAATTTCAAGTTACTAGCAATTTTAAAGTTAAATGTACAAGTTCTATCAAGTTATTAACAATTATCATGTTAAATATGTATATACTTGATTTTCAAACTTTACTTAGAATAATTCTCAAGCTAAATGTACAACTTCAAGTTAAATGTACATATTTAGTTATTTTGAATTCAAGTTACAAACAATTTTTTTGTTTTAAAAGTATTTTCAATTCTTGTACCAACTTTTTATAGGCATGAATGTAGGGATAAGTTTTATTTTTTTCCTTATAACTTACCATAATAAGAAATTACAAAAAATTATTTGCATAGCCTCATGTGAGCTCTAAGTCTCAATTCACTAGCAATTTTCAATTTGTTAATTTCCAGTAACACATTTCAAGTTACTCGCAATTTTAAAGTTAAATGTACAAGCTGTATCAAGTTATTAACAATTATCAAGTTAAATTGTATATACTTGATTTTCAAACTTTACTTAGAACAATTCTCAAGCTAAATGTACATATTTAATTATTTTGAATTCAAGTTACAAACAATTTTCTTGTTTTAAAAGCATTTTCAATTATTGTACCAACTATTTATATGCATGAATGTAGGGATAAGTTATATTTTTTTCCTTATAACTTATCATAATAAGGAATTACAAAAAATTATTTACATAGCCTTATGTGAATTCCAAGTCTCAAGTCACTAGCAATTTTAAATTTAACTGTACAAGTTCTATCAAGTTATTAACAATTATCAAGCTAAATACATATACGTGATTTTCAAACTTTACTTAGAACAATTCTCAAGCTAAAAGTACAATTTCAAGTTAAATGTACATATTTAGTTATTTTGAATTCAAGTTACAAGTCCAATTTTCTTGTTTTAAAAGTATTTTCAATTCTTGTACCAATGCATTTCATAACACTTCAATTTGGTACTTTAAAATTAACCTCCTTGCATACTGCATTTTTTATTGAACATCCCTTCACATGAATTTTGATTATGTAGGGATAGATTATGGTCAGCCATCACATCATTATGATCAAGAATCACATGACCCTATGCCCCCTCATGAGCCTGATCATCCATCACATGACACTTTTCCCTCTCACATTCCAAGTATAATTGGGAGCTGCAGTGGGGTTTTGAAGGGGTGGAATTGTCTAGAGTATTGTGCAATTGTTTATACACGAGAAAAGCTCGGGAACCCGATCCCTAGTCGAACAGTTAGAGAGCATGTCAATAACATAATTAAGTCATATTTTGAACACCATTTAACGATGGCACAAACTGAAATCCTACATGCGTTGATAAAACACGAAAAAATGAAACATGCCACAAAGTTGTTGGGTTTTCAAGATGCTAAAACAAAAAAGACGTGCGAGAATGCAATAGAAAATGTAAGAACTGCATTATCTTCATTTGGAAAATCAAGAAATAATGATAAATGAGCTGCTCGTAGTGCAATTACAATGGTTGTTGTGGCACAAGGAACCTCAAGAAATCGAATGGTAGCAACAATGGCATCATTGCTCAAAGTTTCAAAAAGAACATTGTTCAAATATACTGAATTCAGGGTCCGGATATATGAAAATGATGAAGATACTTGTTGGGCTCTTATTTGTAGGGAACCCTATCAAGGCAAGATAACAAAGGGCATAAGAGAGAAGACGGTAGAGTTTTGGAATATCCATTCTCGTGCTATTCCATATCGAAAGCATGTCCTGTGGCACCGTTTATCCAGATGCATTTATCAGGAGCATTGTAAGCTTGTGATGGAGATGACGAGAGTTGCACTTTATGAGGAATTCCAAGAAACCAATCTTGGTGTTCAGATATCATTTAGAATGTTCAACAAATTGAAACTGTGGTATATTAGTCCAATCAATATGATTCGCAACACTTGTTGCTGCTATAATGCCCCTCAAAATCGTTATACTATCGATATTGACGACATTTATTGGTAAGTGACCCAGTTAAAGAAACCAAGATAAATGACTGCTTATATGTTGATTTAAAATAAATTGTTGACTAATTAGCAATATATGTGATAAACAAATATGTTTCTAAAGAATGATTGATTTAATGATGATTATGGATACTTGTAATTGTGATATGAAATATTGCTAATTGATTAGCACATGTGAACTCTTGTGATGAATGTCGTATTTATGTGGGTGTTTATGATGTGAATCCATAGACTATTATCTATGTTTACTTAATGATTAGCGAGTGAATGAAATGAGTTATGATATGACGATTTTTTAGCAGTACTATTGATGTGTGTGCTCTGAGTATGTGTACAGTGACAGGTAAGGAGGTTTACCTGCTAACTCATGATAGAACAAGAAAGGGGTCGTAAGAATGGGAAAAATACCTAGGGCTACGACGACGGACTATCGACTCTGAATTAGTACTCCATGCACAGGTTGGAAGTCCTTTCAGCTCACCCGGGGAAGCGTGTGTCGTACGGGTGAGGCCACAACGATTTGGTCGTGTACGATGTGTTGAGGGGTGTGCGATAGGGAGGACCTTATCCCTCAACCGCCATTAGTCTCCAAGGAAGTGTAGTCGAGAGATCACGATAACGATTCTCCAATCGCTACACAGTATTCCCCACAAGAGGAAAAGAAGGTTGTCAGAAGGACCCGTCGAAGAGGTACCTAGACAATGACAGAAAAATATTATTACTCACACTTTCTGCATTTAAAACAATTATAAAAATATGTTAATAGTTGCATATAGAATTTTAGAAAATTAAATAGAAAAACATTTTATTTATTTTATTTCAGAGAAAAGGGAAATTGGGGTAGATGTGTACCCATCATGTGAGAATGAATATGCATGAGATTAAAATTATAAATAACTATTCAAATTAATAAATTATGGAGCAAAACTAGAATAACACTCATGTAGAGACCACTCCACCTACACCCACTGATTTAGGGATTATAAAATTTGACTGGGGAGACAACAAAGAGTTAATTAAGGGATTTAGATGCACATTGATGTGAGAGTAACAATTGTTGCATGAGGATAAAAATAAGGAATTATTAACTTAAAAGTTATTTTTGCATGAGAGGACACATGTCATGCAAGATTCAAGCTATAAAAGAAAGGGGAGGAGAAGGAGAGGGGGGCTCTCTTGCTCCCTAGTGTTGGATAAACTTCGTAAAAGAAGTTTCCATTTGATTGTGATTCCTTGGATTTTGGTTGATAGCCTATCTGGGGGTTGGGATATCCCATTGGAAGGTCAAGGCTATTATGTTCTTACAACCCCGAAGCTCGGGGGTGGCTATGCAACTGATTGCATAAGCTCGTGGTTGGGTGGCGAAGCTAATGATTACTTCACCTATGGTTAAACGAGCTTTTAATGGTGGGTTTTCAATGGAAGACCTATTCGACACTTGGACAAGCAGGATTGGATTGAAGATGGCGATCTCTCCTCTAGTAGCAGATTTGACCTATAGTAATAGGTTTTGTGTATACGTTTTAGTTCTTGGATTTGATAAATTTTATTGATAATTAAGCATTGTAATGGTTATATTATGTTTTTTTTTTTTTAATTTTCTAAGTAAAACCTGGAAACGGTGGTCTCTACATTTGGTATCAGAGTCGCTTGATCCTTGACCGGACCAAGAAGACTAAGTCTATTTGTTTCGCAACGTTTAAAAAGTTATTACGATGTTTGCATATTTCGAAAATATGTTGTGAGGGAAGCTTGAATTATTAAACCTACACGATAGCTCTGCATATATGTGTTTGATCTGTAGCTAAAGGACCCGAACTGCATTAGAATATTTCTAAGACCCTATATATAAATCATTTCCGATTGAAGCTTGAATGATTAAACCTACACGATAGCTCTGCCTAGATGTATTCGATCTGTAGCTAAAGGACGCGATTTGCATTAGAAGAAACAACCATATGATCTGTTGATGAGGTTATATCTATGTATTTCTTTACAATATAACTAGATTTGTTGTAAATACATAATTAGAATTGATTAAGCTCATACTTTGTAAACTGAATGATGATGAGTCCTTTTGTGACTTCGCATCCCATTTTCTCAATAATCCAATCTGTGACCAGGTTTATATCTGTGTATTTCATTAACCATGTAACCGATCTGTTGACCGACGTGTTGATAAGGTTTACACCTGCATAAATTCTCGGTTTGTATCATAATGCTCGTTAGTCCTTCGACTTTCTCTCTTTTACCTGATCGGATTGTTTCATTATACTCTTATCTAAATATCCCTGAGGGACAGTATTTACCCTCTAGTTTGATCCGAATGCTTTCTACCGCCTTCTTTTTCTTGAATTTCTGGAAGATGGAAAAAGAACCTTCCATCTGATCTAGTTGATTCTATTACCTTTGAGGGACGACACAGACCCTCAAGTTTGACCCAAACATTCGCTCTTTTTTTTAATTAAATCTCTGAAGGATCTTATTTTTACACCTTGATTCGATTACCCTCCGAAAGTTGGGATAACTCTCTGGAAGTGATCTACAGGACCAGATATTTTGTCGACTTTAAAAATATGACAGTCAATTAATCGGTGGCACCGATCTGGATGCATCATCCCAACATTTGCCCGCCAAGTGTTCATTCGACCATAGAGCAGTTAACCAACCCAGAGTTTAGTATGAATCGGGACTTAACTATTCGCATTCCTTCAATCACTTCGACAGTCAATACTCTCAGTGGGACCCGCAACGGGAAGCCAGCTAACAATTACACCAGAGTTCTACGATCCTACTCAACTTCTGACTAACCGCTGTGTGTATGATTGGGGCGGTGGAATGAAAGCTTCGATTATTGTAATGTATTATTACTAGAATCGACAATACTTAAAAGTACGCACAGCCCGATAATTGGGCCACAGTTCGCCATTTGTTGGTTAGAAAATCATCAGATCCGATAAAATTATATGTTTATATATTTCAATTCATTTATATATTCTTATATTCTTTGATGATTTAGGTAGTGTGCATATACCCCTTGTATAAATTTAAGCGTTGAAAATTTGATTCGAACATATGCAAGGTTATGTGAAATCTTGTATCATAAACTAAACGATTAGTAGTTGAAGGTTTAACTTATGTTAGAAGAGTGTGTGGTGTAGTAAGGAAAGTTACACATGCATTAGAATGAAGGGCAAGTGAAGTAAATGTATAAACTCCTATTGAAATTTTAGTTAGCTTTTGTTTTATATATAATATAGTAATATATGGATAGAAGAGGAATGAAGTTAGAATGAAAGCAATATATATAATATAGTAATATATGGATGGAAGAGAAATGAAGTTAGAATGAAAGCAAATAAAGTAAATGTTTAAATTCTTATTTGAAATTTTAGTTATCTTTTGCGATATATGGATAGAAGAGAAATGAATTGAAATTTAGAAAATCTCAAATCCTTATTTAGAAGTTTAGTTGTCGTCATATATTTATGTTATAGGAAATCGGAATGGGAAATTTTTAAGTCTTATTGCATTTGTAGTTATAGTTTCAAAAAAATAAAAATAAATAAAATCTCCTTCGTGTTATTGTTATTTTAACTCATTGATAAGGTCATACTTCGTTTCAAGGGTATTATTCCGACCACGAAAGATATTGTCCAACTCCTGTTAGCATGCTACGTATGTATAGGAGACGAACTCGACAATTAGACAACCAAGAAACATGTAGTTAACTCCAGTGATTGAACCACCTGCTATAGTGATTGAATACTCGGATTGCTTGAAATGGAAATCGGCGGAATTATAAACCCCATCCCATTAGTAAGTAAAAGTGATACATTAAATTGATGTGGAAGCTAACTTATTTATGTTTTAAATAAATGTTTATAAATGTAAACAGGGAAATATGTACACTTATATTTCATATCGAGCAAGTGAGGAGAGATATAGTTCCATGCAAATGTTCATATGATATTCGATAAATATATATTCCCAAAACTATAATTATGTTAAATTGAATGGAAATTTAAAGATACAGTTCCGGCTTATATTAGATGATAGCTGACAAGTATAGGATAATAATCCATGTATATTCAATCATTATATATTTCAAAAGTACACTATAACTATTATTTAACACATATGTACATATATGGAATTGTCATGAGTTAGTTCTAAAGGTTTTAATAGCTAGATTTAAGATATATATATAAATGTGGATGGATTATAATTATGCATGCTTTTACTGAATTAGATATAATTAATTGAAGGATGTTTAAACAAATTGCAAAAATAAAAAATAAAACAAATTGGGAATTTATATTGAACGGGAAGGGCATATGTATGAATAATTACTATCCATATGCCTAGTGATAATATGTTATGTTTTATTGTAATATATTTACATGATGCTCAAAGGTGAGAGGAGAAGAAGTAACCTATTATAGGTTGCATTTGAATTAGATTTCAAGCTAGTAACTAAGTAAGGTAGTGAATCTTAAGTGAGAACAATAAGTGCTAGTTATCTAATTCTTTATGTTTAGAGATAATAAGGTCATATAAAATTGGAATAAGGACCTTGTATATTAGTTTACCAAACCCCTCTCTTGATTATAATCCATACGTTAAAATATAAGGATTGGAACTTTACAAGTGAAAGAATTTAAAAGTAATAATACCATTTCCCTTATATAGGTATAATTCTCATATGAATATAAGGTCATAGATATATCATATTTATGGCTGATGATGGAGATTAACGTAAGTATAAGTGATTACATTATCTGGTCTAGATGTTTCCCATATGTTGTATGTTTTCAAAGGAAAGCTAAGCATTTGCACGTATATATGTAGATTGTTATGAAAGTTATATGTATATCGAAGTGTAAATTGTTATATTGAAATATTGATTGTTATGAAAGTTTTGAAGTCTTCTCAATTCTTGTGAATGTACATGTGGACATTAAATTGAATATTTGTTTATACCGTATGTACAAAAGAAAGAGAAACACATTTAAAATATTTTTCAACCTTTATATATATATATGTGTGTGTGTGTGTGTGTGTGTGTGTAATATTAGAGGATGAAGAATTGAATTTGGGATGTTAATTCTTATTTGAAATTCAGATATTGTTTTAAAAATATGATAGTTATATTTGACTAGGTGTTAGGTGAATATTGTCCACACCGACATGTGAATAGGCAACTTAGGGTTTCAAATAATGAGTCATTAGAGAACTACTCTGGGGTTGCTACATTTCTTAGTTATGAAAATTTATATTTATATGATGATAGAAAAAAAGAAATGGAATTTTATTATCAACTGTTGTTATAATGATAAAATGAATAGAAGAGAGATGAACTACCTTTTGTTAGAACTCTTGACTCTAAGAAAGGAAATTGTTGGATAGAGATTGTATCAATAGCATAAATTTGAAATCCAAGGAAAATGTACCCGTGAAAAGGAACAAAGACCGAAGATATTTTAAACATTTCCTACATGGCCATGATGAGAAAACAAGTGGACGGATATAATTGGTGGATTTACTAAATGTCGAAGAATTGATAAATTTTAAATGGTAAGACACCAAGATACTCTGATTAACAAGACTTTAACAGATTGTCGATGGGGTGAAACCAAATTAGAAATTGGAAAACAAGATATCAATGTTACTAGCATGAAGAGCTGTGTTGAACAAAACTATTTTTTTTATTATGACAATGTTGTTAAAAAGAACGAAAAAGTACAAACCCGACGTGACCGTGACGATAGTAAAAGAAGAATTCTCAAATGGGAAAGTCTACCGACAGGGCCAAGTGAAGACAATTTTAGTAAAACAAAGTACGGAGACGATCAATATAATTAAATGAACTCAATGAAGCTAACCTCAGGACATGGTCAAACCTTGACAAAAATACGACTAGCCCTCGAGATGGAACTCCATGAGGTTAAGAAAACACACATAGTGCGACTTGATAAGTATGTCGATCAAGTGGTCCTAGGACAGCAGAAAGGATGAAATGAGGTAAGGATGTGATAAGCTCATTGACTTGGACATGATATTACTAATGAAAGGACTAAGAGATCAATTTTAATATGTTCGACTAAGTCACTAAGTTTTGATGCCTCGAATCCTATCGTATTGAGAACCAACATTATTAAAACATTAAGGTGTTTTGGAAGTAGTCTTATGGGAATTGTTTTTTGGACTATTTGAGGGTCTCACTTGATTTGTTAAATCCGTAATTAAATCTTACCCATCTATATTTGACTGAATATGTTATGATGGTTACCTTCTAGTCTTGGAGGGAAGGATAACCAAATAGATTTGAATTCTTGCTTGGTTTTGTTATTCAAAATGATGATTTGATAACTATCAGGTGGCTATTGATGCAATATAGCTTGTAGCTAATTTGGATACCGTAGATCTTCGCAGATGACTAGGAGGTGTAGGGAATCTAAGTTGGTATTCACAATTATGAAGGTATTATTGCGTTTGCATTACGCACAAATTGCGATTGAGTTCATGAGGATGTATTGGAACCATACTAGATAATCTAGAAAACTAATGATTAGAACCACTAGTGCTTATGGCCATGATTGTTTGAGAAAAATAGAAGAGAATGACAAGAAGATGAAAATAAGAAATTAAAGTAAATCCTAGCATAAAAGGTATAAGAACAAAAATTAACTTCGGGACGAAGTTTTAATAAGTGGGGATGTATGTAATGCCCCTCATACTCACTATGACTATCGATATTGACAACACTTATTGGTAAGTGACCCAGTTAAAGAAACCAAGATAAATGACTGCTTATATGTTGATTTAGAATAAATTGTTGATTAATTAGCGATATATGTGATAAACGAATATGTTTCTAAAGGATGATTGATTTAATGATGATTATGGATACTTGTGATTGTGATATGAAATATTGTTGATTGATTAGCACATGTGAACCCTTGTGATGAATGTCGTATTTATGTTGGATTATGGAAATGGAATTATGCGGGTGATTATGATGTGAATCCATAGACTATTATCTATGTTTTCTTAACAATTAGCGAGTGAATGAAATGAATTACGATGCGATGATTTTTTAGTAGTACTATTGATGTGTGTGCTCTGAGTATGTGTACAGTGACAGGTAAGGTGGTTTACTAATTGATTCATGATAGAACAAGAAAGGTGTCGTAAGAATGGGAAAAATACCTAGGGGTACGACGATAGACTGTCGAACCTGAATTAGCACTCCACGCACGGGTCAGAATCCATTTCAGCTCACCCAAGGAAGCGTGTACCATATGGGCGAGGCCACAACGATTTGTTCGCGTACGATGTGTTGAGGGGCGCGCGATAGGGAGGACCTTATCCCTCAACCACCATTAGTTGCCAAGGAAGTGTAGTCAAGAGATCGCAGTAACGATTCCTAGATCTCTACACTATTCCCAACAAGAGGAAAATAAGGTTGTCAGAAGGACCTGACCTAGACAATGACAGAAAAATATTATTACTCACACTTTTTGCATTTAAAAGAATTATAAAAATATGTTAAAAGTTGCATATAGAATTTTAGAAAATCAAATAGAACATTTTATTTATTTTATTTCAGAAAAAGGGAAATTGGGGTAGATGTGTACCCATTATGTCAGAATGAATATGCATGAGATTAAAATTATAAATTAATATTTAAATTAATAAATTATGGAGCAAAAATAGAATAACACTCATGTAGAGACCACTCCACCTACACCCACTAATTTAGGGATTATAAAATTTGACTAGGGAAACAACAAAGAGTTAATTAAGGGATTTAGGTGCACATTGATGTGAGAGTGACACTTGTTGCATGAGGATAAATAATAAGGAATTATTAAACTAAAACTTATTTTTGCATGAGAGGACACATGTCATGCAAGATTGGGGCTATAAAAGAAAGGGGAGGAGAAGGATAGGGGGGCTCTCTTTCTCCCTAGTGCTGGATGGACTTCGTAATAGAAGTTTCCATTTTATTGTGATTCCTTGGAGTTTGGTTGATAGCCTGTCCAGGGGTTGGGATATCCCATCGGAAGGTCAAGGCTGGTATGTTCTTATGACCCCGAAGCTCGGGGGTGGCTATGCGACTAATTGCATAAGCCTACGTTTGGGTGGCGAAGCTAACGATTGCTTTGCCTATGGTTAAACGAGCTTTTACTAGTGGGTTTTCAACGGAAGAACTAGTCGACACTTGGAGAAGTGGGATTGGATTGAAGACGGTGACCTCTCCTCCAGCAACAGATTTGACCTACAGTAACAAGTTTTGTGTATACTTGTTAGTTCTTGAATTTAATAATTTTTATTGATGATTAAGCATTGTAATGGTTATATTATGGTTTTTTTTTTTAGCTTTTAAATTTTTTCTAATTAGGACCTGGAAATGGGGGTCTCTATAGCTGCAGATACCATGTTGAATTTCAACTATACTATGACACATTTTGGAGTTTTGCAAAAGGCATTGGAATGGTGAACTAGCTCCTCACATAGTGCCAGATTTTATTTGTATGATACTATGCAACAGGGATCATGAACAAGTGTTTTTCAATAAGAGGTGTGTAGGTGGGAGAAGATGCCCTAAATGCGGTGATTTTACATTGTTCCATAGGAAATTTTCTATCGATCCAAAACACCCTAGATATTGTAATGCCCCTCAACCTCTCTATGACTATCGATATTGGCGAGACTTATTTGTAAGTGACCTAGTTAAAGAAACCAAGATAAATGACTACTTATATGTTGATTTAGAGTAAATTGTTGACTCATTAGCGATATATGTGATAAATGAATATGTTTCTAATGAATGATTGGCTTAATGACGATTATAGATACTTGTGATTTTAATATGAATATTGATGATTGATTAGCACATGTGAAATCTTATGATGAATGTCATATTTATGCTGGAAAATGGAAATGGAATTATGTGGGTGATTATGACGTGAATCCAATGGACAATTGTCTAGATGTTTTTCTTCACGATTAGCAAATGAATGAAATGAATTATGATATGATGATTTTTTTAGTAGTACTATTGATATGTTCTCTGAGTATGTGTACAGTGACAGGTAACACAATTTACCGACTGACTCACGATAGAACAAAAAGAGGGATGTAGAGAACATGAAAAACACACACGGGGGATACGATGACAGTGTCGGCTCCCGATAGCATCCACGCACTAGTGGGCGTTAAGTCATATGGATGAGAACAAACACTTTGGTAACATACAAGGTTGAGGGGCACGCAGTAAGAATGAACTTACTCCTCGGCGCCATTAGTATCACATAGAGTGTAGCTGGGTGATTTATGGTAACGGCTCCTAAAATCACTACACAGAATCCCAGCACAATAGTAAAATGAGAAATTATTGTCGGAAGGATCTGACGATGTGTTACCTAGACAGTAAAATGAGAAATTATTGTCGGAAGGACCCAATGATGTGGTACCTAGACAATTAAGGAAATAAAGTGTTGTCAGAAGGACCCGACAATGTGGTACCTAGACGAATAAATGAAATTTATAAATGAACACTTATGTATTTGGCATATATTGCATTAGATTATTTGTGCATGAAATGACTATTTATAATTATGTATTTGGCATATAGTATTGCATTAGATTATTTGTGCATGAAATGTTTATTTGTAATTATATATTTGACGAATAGTATTGCCTTAGATTATTTGTGCATGAAATGTTTATTTGTAATTATATATTTGACGAATAGTATTGCATTGTGAGTTTGGCTAAGGATTTTGGTGAGCGGGAGCTCACTCCTAAATCCTTGTTGGTGTGTATCCTCTACGACCCCAAAGGCTCGGGGGTGGCTATGCGACTGATTGCATAAGATTATGGTTGGGTGGCGAAGCTAATGATTTCTTTTCCTATAGTTAAACGAGATTTTACTTGTGGAATCCAATAGAAGACGTGGACGACAAAGGACAAGCAGGATCAGTTGACGATGACGACTCCTCCTTTGATAGTGGAATCGACCTACGGTAGACAGGTTTATGGTTTCATTTTGTAGTGGCTAAGTTGTCAAAGGTTTCATCATGTATGCACCTCTATGTTTTCAAACAAACACACCCTTTTACTATTGAAGAAATCCCATAATGCTTTTAATAATCAAACACTCGCAACCATCCATATTTACTTTCAACACTTCAAATTCAATTTATAACAAAAAAAACCTATAAAATATTCATTTAAATGATAAAACTAACATTGAGACCATACACATTACTTGTAATAACCTCATGGTGTTTGGATGTCCCAATGTCAAGCTGGCCTATCTTACTTGACTAGTCTACCTTGTTGACATGGCCATTGGGTATTCAATTGGATTATCTCTAAGTATAAACACCAATACACTTGACTATGAAATTAGTTTTAAGAACGGTGTACAATTGAACCAAATGTATACAAGACTATTATTCAACCATTTTCTCCAAAGCAAGGTATGTTTCCATAAGAGGGGGCATCAAGACTTAAAATTGCTTCTTCGGACCTTTAGCAATTCCCATGTATCCATGCAATGCTCTTTCATTTCCATATGGGTAATCACACATCCATGCAATGCAATTTTGTTTTCCACTTGGCACTGTTCATCTTCACCTTTTCCAGTCCCTATCTCAAACTTCCACTCATCAACTCTTTTGCCCATTCGTTGCTTCTCTTTTTCACTTCTTTCCAAGTGTCATTGATCTCTTCCTCAAACTCCTGTCACACCGTTGTATGTCATCTTGGAAAGGAAATATTTCATGGAAAATGGACAAGTTCATTTTATGTGCTTTTCAATCTGCATAAACAACTTTATTTCATTGGTTTTTAGAGATGATTTATGTATGATTGTTATTATTACAATAAAAAGTGTTTATTATACTTAGAAGTGTTTATATTTTAAAATCTCGGGTGAGTGAGTATCTATGCTTTTCTTAGGTTGCACGAGGATGAGGCAAGTGTATTGTCAAGATTGATTTTAGGAAATGGATGCATGGATAAAAGACAATTCGCAACAGACACTTAACTTGTGGCATATCAATGTTCACTGACCACAAGTGACTGTGCTAGTCATACCCATGTCTCTCATTGTTGTAAGGAGAAACACAATATTTCTAACTTGTTTTTGGTTCTTTTGGTTGCTTCTTCCAAATGTTTTAGCCATGACTTAGAGTTCGTTGAGAGAAACTATAGACGTTGTGTGTTTTGTTCATGTTGTCTTTTTTATACTTTTTCCCTACCTAGACTATAGACATGATTGAACCTCACACCTATGAATACCTGGTGTGAAAACTATTAAAACTTGCATATGTGGAGGGGTTGTTATCCATCTCCAAAAGAAAAAACAAAGAATAAACTAGTACACATAGATGGCTGCCAAACTAGCAAAACAAGGCAAACTCGCAGGCTTGTCCTAAGAGAAGCAGACCCAATGTAAGGCATGGACTAATAAATTAGGAGTGAGATCTTATAATTAAGCGAACCAACCTTTCTATTAATAATTAATCTAGTATTTTTGGATACATATTTCAATCGACCTATTCAATAAATTTATTAAATAAATGAATCTACGGATCACTAGAACTAATGATATATTTCTATGGAATTTGTATATTTATAGATGTGAGACTTGATACCTTATTAATAATTAATCTAGTATTTTTGGATACATATTTCAATCGACCTATTCAATAAATTTATTAAATAAATGAATCTACGGATCACTGGAACTAATGATATATTTCTATGGAATCTTTATATTTATAGATGTGAGACTTGATACCTCTTTGTAATTTAGTAACCTCTTTGTAATTTAGTAACCTCTTTGTAACATACTATTCCACACTAATCCTTTATCAGTATATTTAAGATTTATTTCTAAGTTTTCAACATTCAAAACAAGATGAATGACATCAACATAAAACAAATAAAACGAGATGAATGACATTATCATAAAACAAATACATCCAATCGCTTAATTTTCAAACAATATCAAATGCAATATCATACTGTTTAAGTTTTAATATAAATGTGAAGTGTTATAATAATTTTTATATTTTATATTTTGTATTTTAAATAACTTAATTTTTTAAATGTCGCTCTCCAAACTTCTAATTAAATCAACAGTATTTTGTCATATCAACTTCGTTCACCAATAAAACATGAAGATAATAGTTTAAAATTTCAAAAAATAATTTTTAATTTTTAATTTTTTAATTTTAATTTTTTAATTAAATATATATAATTTAAACTTAGTTATAAAAAGTCAACTTAATGAGACTAAAATTAGAGACATCCAACTACCAAAAGCTAAGTTATCCAAATACTAAAAATTAGGTCATAAAAGATTCTATACACTTTTTCCTCTTCAAAACTCACATAACTAATTATCATTCAAAATATTAAGCTCCTCTTTAATACATAGATATTGATGTGAGAGATTTTGAACCATCAAAACCTTCTAAAATCCTTATACAAAGTAAAACTATATTTATGATAAAACATAGAGTACAACTAAACATAACAAAAAAATGAAACACATAAACCAAAATTACAAATTGGAAAGTGCTACTTCATTGTTTTGTATTTAACTTAATTTATAAAATTAAGTTATTTTTTTTTAAAGGTCCAACTATCCACACTCAATGACCGGAAACAATTGTGCACATGCCAATAACATTGCTTAATAGTGGGTGCCCATTTACATTAATGGGGTTTTGATTTTCTATGTGTTGAAATGTACTTTTGGACCATTCTGGAAACTCCCTGTACTTTCATTTATACTTATAATATCAAGTATAGCTCTTTTTACTTGTTAAAAAAATAAAGGTTGTCATCTCAAATCACCATTAAAAACAAGCAAACACCCAAGTAAATATAAAAAGGTATCTAACTTTTATGCAGTGCAGCTATTCATTATCTCAACGATTCCATTAATTCGATTCACACATGACTTACAACAACACACCCCTACGTTGAGCTGCTTCAAAAACTTCAAGCCGAGTCTTTGGACACGTGGGCAGGGTTGGAATTTCATTTCATCTCCATCCTCTCAACTAATTTTTTTATGTTTTGAACTTATCTTGCCCGTGACACATTTTAGTAAAATCTTCAACAATGAATTTTTATTAAAAAAATGCCTTTCAAAATCAATTTTTTTATTAAAGAATTTTAATTTAATTTAATTTTCAATCAAAAGATATGTTTTTATTAAGGAGTTTAATTTTCAATCAATAAACTCATTTAACCATGTTTTAATTGATCATGTGGTTTAAAAATAAAGAGTGGAACAAAACAACATAGACAACTCAAAAGTAACATGTGCTAACATTATGCATCTGAAGTACATTAAGTGATAAACTTAAGAAACAAACAAAAAGTGGAACCTAGAATCCTTTTCCAAGGTTTGGGTCAAGCCACATATAATGCAACATTCAAAATTTTGCAAGGTTAACAAGTTTCGTGAATGATTTAATTGAAATTGTGAAATTTCAATTTTCAATTAAGAGATATGTTTTTATTGAGTTTAATTTCCAATTAAAGGATTACAATAGATCCATTTACCCATGTTTTTGGGTGATTATGTACTCTGAAAACTACTAACAGTGACATAAACAACTCAAAAGTAACATGTGTCCGCCAGGGAAAATTTTAAGAACCCCCCCAAATTTATATGTATAAAAAATGGGCGAATCTCCCCGATATATAGAAAAATTTGAAGGCGATTTTATCAACAATATAATATGTATATATAATTTTTTTGGCGAATCTTTCATTTTATTATATAATTCTATAAAATATTGGCAAATATTTCACTAAATTATAAGATATTGTAAAATCTTGACGAATATTTCATTGCATTATAAAAAAATGTAAAAACTGGTGAATCTTTCAGTGATTTATAAAATATTGTAAAATTTTGGTGAATCTTTTGCCAAGAAGACTCACCATCTCTTTGATTCCTAAGAAATCACAATTCAGCGTGATTTCACTTTTCCTTGTAATAGGTTTCTCTTCATATTATTTGATTCACTGGAGACCCATCCCAGTCTTCGAAGGAAAACACATTTTCATTTTCAAAATCATTTATTCCTATTAGTATAAATTTCATTGTATTATTGCTTTCAACAGATAAATTTCTTAGACTCTTGAATTATTTTAGTTTGGGATTGTGACAATATTTTTTTATCTCCTCAAAAGACTACTAGAGGATGCATGGTTTATATGATCATGACGCAAAGTCTCAAACTCTTTGTCAAACAAACTCATTAATATACTTCATATAAATGCATTTTTAAGTTGTAATGGAAATCTCCTAACAAGTATTTTTAATGACCATCTATCACATTTTTTATTTTTCATAGTCCCATTCTTATGAATCTACGTATGAGATTCTTAAACCTTGAACAAATATTTGGAGATGAGGACTGTATGTAGAACAATAAGAGTGAAAATTAAAAGATCTTGTTGAATACTTTGTGTTATTGTTGCACGATCCTATTCTCAGATAGTCTCTACCTTTTTCAGTGGAAGGTGATAATGCATGACATATATTCAAACTTTTTTTTTAAATTGGCATATGAAGTTAAGGGAAACAAAAAAAGCTTCTTTCTATCACTAAAAATAGAGTCTAGATGTGTTATGTTGTAATAGAATTGATATTCAAAACTCTCATTATGTTTCTTGGTTTAACTTTATTTACATCTATTTAGTATTCACTAGAAAAGTATATGGTGAGAACATTCCCTTTGATAGATGAATCGAGGAGAAATGCCTCTTAAAAAACAAGAGGGAATGCCTTTTGATTTCCAAACATAAGCAAATTCTCAACATTGATGAACTTCTCCCCTCAGTCAAGGAAAGGTGTCAACAAGCATCACAACCAACACTTGTTCATGATGGAATACATCAAGACAATTAAAAAACAACCGTACAAAAAAACATGTATGATTTTCTGGCAACCCAAGCCAGACACCAAAGTGCATCTCTTATGGTACATTTCTTATGTGCATCATTTAAATGTATCATTAATGTTTTTCCAATTATGTTGCATTACTTATGTGTGCCTTTTAAAATTGAGCACCAATGCATATATGTATTGCTTGATTCCATCACTTATGGTGTATCGATTAAGTGTGTTGCTATGGTGCATCACTTATGTGTGTCACTTGCGTCACTTATGGTGTGTCAATTAAGTGCGTCACTCTAATGCATCACTTATGTGTGTCACTTGCGTCACTTATGGTGTGTCAATTAAGTGTGTCACTCTAATGCATCACTTATGTGTGTCACTTATGGGTTATAACTTAGCTATCTTACTTGTGGTGCAACACTTATTGTTCGTCGTTTATGGTGTATCTTAATTCAAACTAATCATGGTGTGTCTCTTGAGAGCATCACTTATTATGTGTGACTAGGTCACCTATATGTGTTGTGTATAGTGCATCACTTATATGTGTTGTTTACATGCTTTGCTAATGTTAGTCACATACGTGTGAGGCCTTTTTCTAATTAATGGGGAAAGTGATTTCATATATTTGAATATGTAGAACTCATGAATATATTTTCAATGAGTTGTTGTGAGCCTCAATTAGAGTTCAAAGTGAAAAGTTAAGGCCCTGGGAAGTTAATATGTCATCCATCTATCTAATATACATCATAAGAGAAATAATAAGTATCATATTGCTTACCAATAGTAGCAGTGATGTAATTGTAAGCCAACAAGTTAGTAAGTAATAAGCCACAAGTTCAAGTCCCTCATTGGAAAGGTTATGCATGACACCATGAATCAAATGCACAACATGTTTTGACATTTCAAATTGATTCGCAAGAAATACAAATTGAGAAACTAGGGTTAGCTGAGACATAAAAGGAGATGCAACATTAGATGTTGGGGTTCGTTAGGATAGAAATTAAGATGCAAAGATGTAAGACTTTATGTAATTCATACATACATTATGACACAATTTTGGATGTTAGGATGAATCTCATGATACCAATATGGATGCAAGGATGTAATTATGGACTCCATTAGGGACTCAACTACGTAGGAAAGGTATGCTCTAGGATACAAAGTGGAACAAAAATAGTATGCATAATAAGGCAAGGATTAGAAAAATAGGTGTAAATGGTACTCCCAAAAACCATTATCCTTTTTGCAACATAAAGACCTTGAAAAAAATAAAAAAACACACTAAATTAAAAAGCAACATCAAATGTTACAACCTTGTTTTACAATAATAAGTAATTAAAACTTAAAATTGCAATTTGCATCTTAAAAACCCAATAACCACGTTATCCTTCATTTCGTTTGAACTGGTCTAGTCCTCTTGTGATCTCTCTCTCTCCTCTCTCTAGTGATCAAGAGTGGTGTTATAGGAAAAAGATATTGCCCATTTATACAATACTCTCCTCATATCATACACCATTAGGAATCTATTATTGCTCAAAAAAGACCACAGAAGGAAAAAGTCTAGGTGGTATTGAGGTCATCATACCAAGTTAACAAGTAGTTATAGAAAGAAACTAACCTTAGGAAAATGCAAAAAGAATATAATAATTCACCCCCTAAAGGTTATATTAAGTCATAAATCACTTAAAATATTAAGAAAATATAGGCATGGGTAGTAAACAAATAAACAAGTCAATGATGTGTATGTTCCTAAGACCTCTGCATCACTGACTCAAAATAATGATCTATAATCATGTTGGTGTGTATAGGTATGCATATTGGCCATCATGTACCATTACAAGTTGTAATCAAGATGAGGATTATTCTAGGGTTAGGGTTGAATCTCTAATTCTTACCCCTAGGTTGGTCCAAATGCCATCACAAACTTATAAATACAATGTCTGAGGGGAGAGAAAAACATCTCAAACAAGTGCAAGGTTATGTTGTTCACACTACAACATAAATATTGTTTGTGAGAAATTATAATCACACACGTGTCCATTACTATTGCACCCCTTCTATTTTGTCTCCTTGTATCAGAAAAATCATTGATCTCCTTGACCATCAATTATTATATAAGAGAAGAGAGAATTCTAAGTGGATGGAGTAACAAGAAGTGAAGATGGAGAAGCAATTTTTTCTCACTATCTTGGTTTCCTATTGTAATCCTACTTGATATTTCTTATAGAATCTATTTTTGACTCCAATTGAGCTCACTTGTTTATTTGTTTTCATCCTATTTTCCATCGATCTGATTACCAGTGAATTCAATTTGAGAGTATCATAATCTCATATAAATTTTGACTACCTACTATAAGTTTGGTGCAACCACATTGCCCTCCCTTTGGGCTTGTTGCATCCTAGCTAGAGAAAAACAATCTAGAGGTTAGTAGAGTGAAGCATTTTGCTTCCTATTCCTTATGTTGTTATTACATCGTTGTAGCTTAATTTTTATGCATATGTTGGTAGATTACACACCTTCAACCTCGTTGTTGGTATAAACCTAACCACTCTACAAGGGAAGAAGACTATAATTACCCACCAACAATATTTCCCTAATAAATATTATTTTTGAACCTAATGCAAGCAGTTGGTGATTTTAGTTATGCATTCACATAGAAGTGTCCTTGATAATATCACGAGGAGTATTGAGTTGCAGTTGAAAATGTTTTGTAGTGGCATGTCATTTGTAGACGTATATCACACACTTAGGAAGGAATTGCTGAGTATATTTAGAATCCTATGAGATTCACCTTGAATTTGCCAATGTAATCTATTGCACCAATCACCTAGTTTTGATGTTAAGTTGTCTATGGTGTATTAACTATGATTTTGTTAAGAGTTATTTTTATTTCGGTAATAAGATGATTGAAATATATAAGTGCTAATAACTTAGGAAATAATATTATATATGAGTAATATTAACAGTAACGTCATCTCTGCCACATGATTATTGCCACATCTGCAACACATCACTGCCACATCTGCAATATCTTAGTCATCCCATACGATTATTTCCACGTCTGCAACACATCACTGCCACATCTGCAATATCTTAGTCATCCCATACGATTATTGCCACGTCTGCAACACATCACTGCCATATATGCAATATCTTAGTCATTGTTCACGTTGAAGAGATAAGCCACGTATAGCAAAAATAGCAGTCCACTTAGGCAGCCCAAGCTCCAGGCTGATGTTCTTCTCGTGGAGAACCAAACACCCAAAGCTCCTGCACTATCTTTGCACTACGCGTCAATAGTATTAGCAATGACTGGCGTATATAAATTGTTAAATGTTCATCCACACATTAAATGTGGGATAAATCCCCAGAACTAGATGCATTCTCCACCGTCGATCATCATGATCGAACGGTCGCTGAGTCATCTCCTTCGAAAATATTCTGTTAGTAGATTTTCATCAACATTCCAAAGAAAATCTTACAGACACATTTGCATTACAGAATTCGCAATCTTGTCCGAGTGTCCAATTGCTGTCATACGGGAGAACGCTCATGGAATGACCAAGATAATGCTAACAGCAAAACAACAAAGTTTTCAAACAAAGGAAAGCCCATATCTCGAATACTTCAGGAAACATTCAATGAATAATGACACTCTTTTTCCTTGCCGAGCTTTGGACTAGCCACTCGGTACTAACAAATATCACTACCAATATTTCACTTATTCATTTCCATGCCCTAGGGCGGGCTACCATCAACATGCTTAGCACCTACTTCTTTCCAACTTATGGAGAGAAAAGTGCCATTTGACTCTATGAAGGATTTCTGCATAGCCCTCCTTGTATCTTCATCTGCATCCTGGTATATGTCCCAGAAAAGTTTATTCAGCACTACATCACCTTCCAATTTCTCATCTTTTTCCTCTTTCTTGTGTTTCAAGTTTATCCCAATCTCTGCGGACTTTTGTGTTTGACGATGGGTATGTGGGTCTCTGAATTTCGGTACATTGAGCTGGTATTATCTTGGCAAATAAATGCTTCTGAAGAACATAATTGTCTTCTCCTGGAATATCAATAATAATGCTCAAAAACAGTTCACCAAACTCAACAATAGCATTGTCTTTAGACTGTCCCTTTGCAAACACAGTAACAACTACTTCATTTGGTTTCTGATAATGTTCATGTCTGTATTTAGGTTTAGCTTGGTCCAAAGGTTCACCGAGATTATTATTATCTGTGGAAGTTGATTGTTATGACCCTGTGATTGTAAAACCATTATCTGATAGATGCAATAGATCCATTGTTTGCTACTAATGGCATCTATGTCATCACACTATCATCGACTTCATTATTGGTTTCTGGCGTGTATTTGTTCTTGTGCTCTGTCTTCATGTTGCCAGAGGTGCTGGAGATTCTATTCATGAATGTGACAATGACAACAATGTAACCTTCTTACAGTCAATCATGTGAGTCACAAGTTGTGCCATGATGTTGTAACAGCTACTAAGATCCAAATTAAACAACAATCCTAAATTAGACAAAGACTCTGCTTGGAATCAGCTCAAACAGATTTGACATGCAAAAGAAAAGGCCTAGCAAGCAAGGTGTACTTGGAAACTCCTTCACGGTAATCTTTAACATTGGGAATATCCTATTTATAACAGCACCTGCATTCAACCTGCACCTAAAGTCACACCTGGCATCCATGTGCATCCTCAACAACCTACTATCATCCAGAATACACAACCTAAAGTCATCATCAATTTTAACAATATTAATAAAAATAATTATGCACCATCTATTAATCTGACAAATCAACACAATAGTTCAACAACAAACAACTTTAGTACCGATACAAGAGACCCAGGATATTGAATATTTATAGAAGACATCAGCATAGATTCTGTTTTTATTGAATATATTTCTTTGTAAATTGGAAAAAAAGACTTGTATAGTTACACTAATAATGTATTCAAAAAGAGCTTAAAGGAATAGATTATATGCATGTGTATATATGCATTTGTTGTTTATGTTATATTGTATGCTTATCTTGAATGACAATTAGTAACTAATACAGCACTAGACTGGACTAGGAAACATTTACAGATAAGGACCTTAGTTGGGTAGACAGAAAAATAGAATCAATAAATAGTTGCCATTATTCCAAGCTAGATGTTTGGGTTCCCAATCTCCTTTCACCATTCTAGAGTTTGCAGTTGGCCTAGTGCCAGATATTTTGTAATTATAACTTATTTCTATTAGACATCTGTGTCATGAAATTTGTAATATTGCACTTTCTAATTGCAATTTAGATAAACTATCGAATATCAAATCAGACTTCAGCGCTCAAGGCAATATGAATGCAATGTTCATGAGTTTATGTCAATCAATCATAGGAATTTATGTTTATTTTTAAATTTTATTTCGGTTGGATGATGAGCAAGTTGACTCTGACTCTTCATCTTGTCCAATCATTCTCAGCTCATCATATGGTTGTTTGTGTCTTGATCTATAGCATGGTTGTATGATTCTCCTTCTACTACATGTCAACCAGACAGACAAGTTGATCGAACAAACTCAAGGGACCAGCCCACGAGAGGAAACAGCACCGTATGTAGCCATAGTGAATAACCACAATAAACTCAGAACCAACTACAAGTAAGCAATTCAGATGTCTACTACAAGCACAACCAAAAGAAATCAAACTGCATGCGTGATCATGGTGATCAACCATCATAGTCTAAATGCCAAATAGGATGTCCTAATCATAGTTCAAGATTGAAGTCTAGTGAGTGCTGATCAACAGTATCACAAAACCAACAACATTATTATCTACATGCTTGCATAAATTATTAAAACACCATCACTTTCCGTTTCCCTTAACAAATAGTGTAGCATACGTACCTAATATCAAATCCAAAGACATGATTGCATCACAAGTAATCACTGGATAAAACAGAATGAAAATATCTTCAAAAGCCCCTCTAAATACATATTTCTTACAACTTGAAAGAGAAGCAATCTTAAGTATTCTTATAGTGACTTAGTATTCTTGTAACATTTAAATTTCTAAAAGAGCCATCCAGACTCCAGAGTTCTATTTTTCTTTATTCCAATGCCAAATGAGTATATGCTGCTAGAAAATTCCAAAGCCCATCTAAATGGTGTCTGCAATACACAAACTTACAAAAGTGATTTGTTGACAATTCTCAATCAGAAATCAATCAAAGAGATAGCAAACAGATGCAATTTTACAAGAAAATAATATTAGATAGAAATATGTTATCCATGATATGCAATGACCTTGCTTGAAAATTTACACAATGGCTTTGCAGTTCAAGGTGGCAAAAGCTATACAACTTCTCTGTTGGATGCCTCTCTAAATTCCATGTGCAAAAATGATGATTTAAAATCCACATACATTTTAAATCTTAATGAAGTAATTGCCAATCACCAAAAAGGATTACAAAAGGTAAACCTAAGAGAAAAAAGCTTGTAATGGAAACCCATCGAAGTAACTCGAGAGCAGAGGAGGTGCTGCCAGTTGGTCCAGACTCCATTTGCAGGAGCAAATCCTGTGATTATAGAAGAAGTTATTCCACATGATGGAGATTTAGGCAATGACAAAACACCAGGTGATGGTGCCATTTCAATCGATGACGATGATGTCGAAGGTGGTCCTGTAAAATTAGGAATTACCTGTATACCTGCAATCAAGTTTGAAAATCCAATAGCGAACTTTGTAATTTACTAATTCACGAGATTTTAGAAAATGTCAAAATTCCATCCAAAACCAAATAAATGTTGAAATAGGGGGCGAGGGTTTACACAGCACACCTAGGCATTGTGGCTGAAGTGAAGTAAGCAAGCTACAAATAAACACAGTACAAAAAGCGACACAACAGTAACGTTTAGTTAATTGACCCAATAATAGTGAACTACAGACCGATGAATAAATATTAAAGATCTACCATTTCTGTTTTGAGAGAAATAATCCCAGATCTTAGTAACCTAAAAGAAAGCAAACTAGAAGGGGTGAGAAGAGAGGAGCTTATGAAGTAAGTATTGTGCCATTTAGAAATCCACTGTAAGTACATTGCATCCACCGCTTGTAGGCTGTGTGGTGGTGTTTCCGATCATGAGATTACTCTTTTTGCATTGCATAATAGAGCAGAATGCTTCCAGAGGTGCTAGAGCACAATACAAGCTGCCATTTTCACAATCAGGTTAGCTCAAAGAGTCAAAAGCCTAATTTCCGAAACAAACATATCTATGGAAGTAGTCTAAAAACTAGCAACTTACTTCAAGTTCCCTGGTCCACCGCTGTACTGTACACAATGGCTAGCAGTGACTGTGTAGCTCCCATTGGCAACAAGCAAGTGAGAATCTGAGGAATACTTTGATATGCTTGATGAACAAGCTGCAAAAGTGAAGAAGACTCTTTTTAAGAGCCTACCAAAACCTTAATAGAAGAGAGACTAGAATTTTAGGAGCCTATTTCCAAAGTTAGCAGTTGGAAATCAGTGGTTTATTATTGGAAAAATAAAATA
Organism: Larix kaempferi; assembly: GCA_027924585.1. Taxonomy (NCBI): domain Eukaryota; kingdom Viridiplantae; phylum Streptophyta; class Pinopsida; order Pinales; family Pinaceae; genus Larix; species Larix kaempferi. Next base: position 29,672,054 of record BSBM01000445.1, on the reverse strand, counting down.
AAAAACATGGCTACTTTGCAAGGGACAGGAGCAAATTTTGGACGAATTGTTAGCAAAATCAAGTTTTTGTTTATAAAATAAACTGTTTAATACCACACGTGAAAGAGGGGAGCAGGGCTCATGTTTCATAATGTATGAACTATGAAAGAATATGTCACATTCTTTACAAAAAGAAAACAACGTTTAAACTCATACCAATAGTGTTTGGCATATAGACATAAATTTTGGCATATTACCGGGTATGGACACATAAAGATGTGGGAGAAAAGACTTTTACAACAAAACAAACAGGTATATCTAGAAGAAACATGTTTTAACTTTTGATTATGAAAGAAACAATTCATTGTTTTTGGAAAGCTGAGATATGTCATATAGGCGCTCTAATTATGTAACAGAATGTGTGAACACTCTTTGGGAGTCTATTTTTACATGCAAAGTGAACTTAGTTGGTCCATGTTTCCAAGAATATTTAAAACAAACCAAAATAGAGAAGGAGATGGTTGGTCCACAATAATGGGCATTTTTCTAGTACAGTGTTCAAGTGATTACACAGTTCCTTCTAGATGCAAGGGCAAAAACTACTTGTCCCCGATGTGCTTGATCAAGTTGTAAAAGCACAAGGCATTCACCAAACTTAACAAAACCATGTGCCTTTTGGTGACTCGACTAAGTTTCAAGTCACACCAGGGCACTCTGGTGCATAAATGTAGCAATGCTTTTGGGACTAAACCGAGATTCTATTCATGAATGTGACAATGACAACAATGTCACCTTCTTCCAGTCAATCACGTGAGTCACAAGTTGTGCCATGCTGTTGTAACAGCTACTAAGATCATGGTTGTTGTTATGTGCAGATGTAATTCCAAAATGGCAAGGAGATATACTAAAATATAGCAACATGATTATCAACGTAGAATAGAGTAACTTTTGGTCCTCTCATCTTCCTATGATAGAATATGATAGATTTTGATGCCAAAAGTTTAATCCTGCTGAACAGATCTTTGAAAGGCTAATCTCTAGAATGTATTTGGGAGAAATTGTGAAGAAGAGTGTTGTTGAAATTGCTAAAGAAGCTGCATTGTTTGGAGATAATATACCACCCAACTTAGCAATTCCATTCAAATTAAGGACTCCAAATATATCTTCCATGCATAGTGACACCTCTTCTAACCTCAAAGTCAATGGAAGAATATTGAAGGTTTCTCCTCCAGAGAGAAAGTTAAAAAATGCTTGGGGCTAGTAATCAAGAAGAGTTGAATCTTGAGAGGCCATGAGTGAAACAAAAGCTATGGAAAACGAATTGGGTAAAATTTACCCAACCAAGATTAGGGATTTGGGCTACATAAATTGGTTACACTTGTGCATAAGATTCTCAGTGCAGTATTAGAACTGCTAGTGTTTAGATGATATACCACCATAAGGATCATGCCTTTCTGGGGATGACTTGATCAAGATGGCCCAAGTCAAATGGTTCTTTCAAGTATCTGTAAAAAAAAACTTATGCAATTGAGATTGTGGATCATTCTATGGTTGTAAAATCAGAGGACACTAGCAAGTATTGGTTGTTTAGATGGGAGTCCTGACATTTCAGTCCAGGTTCTATTGTTTAATTCTGGTATACTGGATCCGAACCAATTCAGTGCACTCCACCCTACTTAGCATAATCCACTTCTAGAAAAAAGGCTCTAAGAACCTATCTAGAATCTTGTCAATGAAATTGTTAATAAGGTCAATGATTTCATCTTGTAGCTTATGATTAGTTTGGCAACTAGGGAACTAGGTAATGTTTCCAATAATAGGGAACTAGTCCCCAATAAGGGTATGGAACATGCTAAAATGCTATTTGCTAAAATGGTGTCTTGGATTGACACCATACTGCCCAGAATTCTTGAGAATCCCTTCGTGATGATTTGAAGTAATTGTCATGACTATTTGCCACTATTTTGGAGGTCTAAGTGCACCCAGAACTGCTTTTCTGGTCAAAATTTACACCAGAAATAACTAATTTGTCCTATATCTGCCTATTTGCATGCCCATAATTGTTGATTAGGGATATATAAAGGATACGCAATGCCCAGAATTGTTGATTAGGGTGGTATGAGGGATAAGCAGTGCCTATAATGTTGCACAGTAATAACCCTCAACCACATATAATTCTCCTTTATGAGGTACTAACTAGAGAACCATATGTACATACCCCATTGATCATGAATTTCTCCACTATTATTCATAAGTGTGGGAGTCATGAAATTATTAAAGATCCTAATGGTTCCAATATAAAATTCTACACAAAGAATCACTAGCTTAAGGTTATTCAAGTCTAGTGGACTGCAAAATACATGTATGCATGGGCGATATAAGGAAATATTTGCATTGTAACTAATGTTGAGTGATACATATTGGTTGGATAAAGAGGAAAATTATATGCAAAAAGTTACTAGCCCAACATTTTTTGGAAAAAAGTTAATAATCTACTTCTTTGAGAAAGTTCCAAAAAATGAATAGCAGCAAAAATAACATGCCCAAGATTGAGCAAAAATGTTGGGATTTTTTAACTTCGACCAAGCTCAGGTTTCATTAAAGACTTCTCTAGAAACTTGACAACAATGGTTGAGAGACAGTATGGAAGCAACTTTAAGGGACAGTCATTTACAGCATTTCGTGGCAGTATTTCTGAGACCTATGTGTTTTCGAGATCCCGCTAGCCAATAAGAAAGGACAACAGACTGTGTGGGAGATCATAGCAACACAAAGAAGAAATTCAATCCAGTAGAAGAATACTCTACAAAATAGAAGTTCGTGGGGATCAATTGAATTTTATTGGAGAAGACAATTTACCTCATTACAATATATTGCAAGAAACAATTATTCACTACAAGTTTCAGACTCGCGTCAATTAGAGTCTCACATAAGAACGCAATTTCATAAGTACATTTTTAGGTAATAGATTGAATCTTGCTTTCAAATCTATCGTTGATGAACAATTTGCTAAGATTTAGATGCTAAGCATGGGGAAAAACAATTTTTCTATGGAAACTAAGTTACCAACTTCTGTAAAGAGTCGAAGACTACAAACCCCAAGGAACCTTGAACAAATGCAGATATTTTCCACTCATCCACCGAGCCACCGTGGAATTGCTTTCCACTCAACCACTGTAAAATTGTAACCCAATTCCAAATCAAGCTTCATGCAAATATATGATTCTTCATGTGGGTTTGTATGGGATAAATTGTTGACTTTTGCAGCATTATATAGGGAAAAAAACGTCCCCATTTCACTGAATCACTGGACCGTTGCACGTTTTCCCCAATATGGGAGTACAATTTGGGAGCTAAAACCCCTGGTTTTCTCATTAACTACGAAATGGGAAGGTAGAAGACTCGAAAATAGCATTGATACCTCCATTCAACTGAAAACCTCAAATCTAAGGCGAAATAACCTGCGAAAATGCCCTATGGACCATAAATTGGGGGCGAACAAACTGTTAAATTTTCAGAATTTACTTCAATCTGATCTAGGATCTTAACTGAGAGAACAACATGTACAGCAAATCTACAGCATATCAATCATGGACACAATAATGCAAGCACACAAGAGACACAGAGTTTACATGGGGAAAACCATAAAGGTGAAAAACCCCAATAACTTACTCAGGGATAGATAGAGCAATGATACAACCAGAATACAAGAGATAGTCTTCTCCTAGCAGCAGAGCCTCCTCCTCCACAAGTGCGCCACTCTCCCAAGTGTGAGTGAGAAAATAGAATGTGTAAAATGAGAGAGACACACTCTCTATTTATACACTAACTTGACTTGACCTTTACTCAACTAGGTCGGCCTCAACTTAACCACTTAACATAATGCTAACTGGGCTGACCCCCACTAGGGTGGTCTAATAACCCTTTGACCCACATGGCCAACCCCCAATAGGGTGTTCTAATAAACCTTTGAACCACATGACTTATACAGGGCCGACCCCAACAAAGTGGTCTAATAACCCATCAAGTATAAGTTACGACACTTACAATATAAATGACGACACTTCCGTATAGAGGAATAATAACATCTCTATAGGAATACAATATACATATATGTGAAATACATTCCAAAGTTACATATACATCAACACTCCCTCTTAACTAGGAAGGTATTTCTCGACACAGTTATTCTAGCACAAGTCATCTTCTATGGATCATCGTCACTGTTGCTGCTATCTCAATCAATCTCTGAATCTACTCGTCATAGGAATTTCTACAGATCCAGTCCTTTTTCATACTGGATGTAGGCCCACCACCTGCAGGTCTTTGTCATCACTGGCCATACTATGGAAATCTCAGGACTTATTACGTGCGTCACAAAACCTTAAAAGAGTCTCTTGACTAGTAAGAACTCTAAAGAGCATTTGAGGCTTTTTTCATCATGTCCAGATCTCCAGGACTTATTACATGTGACCCCACCACAAAACCTCGAAAGAGAATCCCAGGACTGATTACAAGCACAAGGATCAACCTATCGGATCTCCCAGGGTACAAATTACATGTGGTCACCACAAAACCTCGAAAGAGCATCCCAGGACTGATTACAAGCACAAGGCTCAACCTATCGGATCTCCCAGGGCACAAATTACATGTGGTCATGGAAAAACCTCGAAAGAGCATCCCAGGACTGATTACGAGCACACTGCTCAACCTATCAGATCTCCCAGGGCACAAATTACATGCCATAGGACAAAACCTTGAAAGAGCATCTGCCAGATATCCCAGGGCACAAATTACATGCCCTTGGAAAAACCTCAAAAGACTATCTGCAGATCTCCCAGGGCACAAATTATATGTCCTCCCAAGCAAAACCTCGAAAGAGAATTTGCCAGATATCCCAGGGTACAAATTACATGCCATAGGCAAAACCTCGAAAGACTATCTGCAAATCTCCCAGGGCACAAATTACATGCTTATCTGCACAACCTATTCCACGGCCACAGAGTATCAACCTGATACTCACCATACATCATCCTGATGTACACATGATCATCCTGATCATCATCATTGCAACATCCTGCTGCATGTCATTTGGAGCAACATCCTGAAGCTCGTCATCCATGATCATCCTGATCATACAATGCATCTACCTGATGCATACCAAGTATCTACCTGATACATATCATCATACATGATCCTCCTGATCATACAATGCATCCACTTGATACAAATACAAATACATGATCCACCTGATCATACATGATACATATCAACATACATGATCTACCTGATCATACAATGTATCCACCTGATACATATACAAATACATGGTCCAAGCATCCAACATGATGCATACACAAAATACATACAAATGATCCAACCGATCATATCCAGCATCCAACATGATGCGTACATATATATAAATGATCCAACTGATCATATCCAGCATCCAACATGATGCGTACATACATAGCAGTAACTGGAGCATCGTCCTGATGCTCATCATCCAGCGCTTACATCCACAGCCATGTGAAGGATCCTCCTTCCAACATGCTTGGAATGGCTTCTGCAAATGTGTCCATCACTTCTTCCTCGAAGTGTCATCAATCTGAAGAACACCAAGCCTCTCCCTGAAGTACTCAAACTTCACCTTGGCTAATGGCTTCGTCAGCACATCTGCAATCTGCTCATCCGTCGCAATATACAGGAGCTTCACGGCTCCTCTCTGCACCATATCCCTGATATAGTGATATTTGATCTCTATGTGTTTCGACCTGTCATGAAACACTGGGTTCTCGAACAGCTTCACACAACTCTGGTTATCACAAAAGATACCAATAGCATCCAACGGGAGATCAAATAACTCAGATAGTAACTTCCGTAGCCATACTGCCTCACAACTAGCTAAATAGGCTGCAACATACTCTGCCTCAGTTGTACTCAATGCTACGCAGGACTGCTTCCTGCTAAACCAAGAGATGACACCTGATCCCATACTAAAGCAGAACCAGATGTGCTCTTCCTATCTGCAGCATTGCCAACCCAATCTGAATCAACATAACCCTGCAAGTTAAACTTTTGATTCGCTTCATACTTGAGCCCATTATCCACTGTACCCTTCAGGTACTTCAGAACATGCTTTACAGCAACCAGGTGAACACTCCTCAAATCCGTCAGAAACTAGCTTAATGTGTTCACCACAAAGCAAATATATGGTCTCATGTTCATCAGGTACATCAAAGACCCAATCATCTGATGATACATAGAGACATCAACTGGCTCAGATGAAGCATCACAAAGAAGCTTCAGATTCGATGCCATAGGTGTGATCATGGCCTTGCAATCTATCATCCCGAACCTCTTCAGGATCTCTACTGCTTACTACCCTTGTCCAAGGAAGATTCCATCTGCACTCTGCCACACCTCCATGCCAAAAAAAATTAGTGCATCATCCCCAAGTTCTCCATCTCGAACTCGGCAGCAAGCTTCCGCTGTGTGTCGGCAATCAATTTGTCATCTCCTGTTACAAACAGTTCATCCACATACACGAGTAGAATCACAGGATTCCCTTCCTCAACCTTGTAGTAAAGGTTGGAATCCGCTTCACTCTTGGTAAAGCCCAAACTGGATAGAAAGCTGTCTATCCTACCAAGTTCTGCACCCATATATGACTACACCATTCAAGAAGGCTGTCTTGAAATCCATCTGGTGTATCTTCTATTTCATCACTTTTATATGCTGCCATCTGCAGCATGCTTGATCTGATAGTTCCATTTGGAAGTCACAACAAACTTCCCTTCAGCTCTTGGGACCGCATCCCAAACATCGTTCTTCATGATCAACGGATAATGGCATTCTTCCCGTATCCTGGGAACTTCAATATCTTCAATAGATAATTTTGTTGCTTGAACAAATGTTGTAGTCCTTTTTTTGTAGGTGATGATATACGATCTTTCCTACACAAGAAGTTAAATTGCATTATTAGAAAGCATCTCATAGTTTTAAAAACAAATTCTTACACATAAGGAAATATGTCAGACAGTCATGCAATTATCTTAGCCAATGCTTCAATACAACATTTATCCATATTCCATAACTTTCTAGATGCCTTCCAATCTCTACCAGAACATTGTTAAGAGTGTGGACAACTCCTAACATGTCAGCAAAGAGGTTTCATTCTAGATAAGTAGCAATGGAATGTTGTACAGTGCCATAGGCCACTTACCCATCAAATGCATATTAGTAGTAAGCTGTTCATTAATGCAATCATTCTAATATGCATAATACACATCCTAAATCTAGGAACATAAGCATATACATCATTGAATAATATTATTTAAACAAACAAGTATGTAAGGAATGGTAATCAAAATACTTATCTTTGTTTGTTTGTTGGGTGGACTCCCTCTGATTCTTTGCTTCCTTGCAGGAGCTGCTGAAGTAGCTTCTTCTACACCTTTCTGTTGTGGAATGCAAAAGGATGGTCAACTCCCTCTGGATATCTACATCCTTGCAGAAACTACCGGAGTATGCTCCTTTTCTTTCTTCCAAGAACAACTGGAGTGTGCTCCCTCTTGATCTTTGCTTCCTGGATTACCTGTCCTTCAACTTACATCCATTCTTAATCACTATGCATGCTTATTAGTATCATCATTGTGTTATCCTTGAGGTCTCATACATAATCACACATTTCTTAGTATAATCTTAATACTATCAAAACACAATAATCTTAAACATGTATATTCATGATTATTCACAGATAATAAACATTAGTATTCAAGGTTTCAGGGAAGTCTTCTTTTACTCATACATATTCTTATTTGATCATAGGACTCTTCTGGTTAGTTGAATCATCAATCAAGATAAGAGATATAATATGCATAAAACCCGTGATTATTCAAACCTATACCTTCATGATTCTTCTGGTTAGTCATATCATCAATTATGGTAAGAAACATAATATGCATACAACCATGATTATTCAAACCTATGACTTCATGAATAATCATTATCAACAACACAACAGTATAAGATCCTAACACAGGGTAGGATTCTAGCTTGATATAGGGAAAACATACCTAGATTAGCATGCTAGCTAGTTATGTCTACCATACCCGCATAATGTCTTCTAGTTCTCTTCAATGACTTGTGCTAGTAACCTGCATGTCTCATAAGTTAACCATTGTAGAACCAAGTTATACATACCTCGAAACTAGATCTTCTATGTGATCCATGACAATGGATGAATCTTTGTCTTCATGTCACCATGAGCATATGTTCTTGAAGTAGAACATGATTTGACTTTCTTGGTGTACCTTTTGTGTTAGTAAACAACATAAACCTCATACAACATCACAATGCATTAGTACAATCATAAGTGTCAAAACCTTAATCAATGAATATCTTCTATTAAGGTGATACGACAAGTCCAGTAATTAATCAAGATTGTACTGTAATGATATGAAGACAAACATATGATAAACTTAACCATGAAACATACCTGTAAGCCATACCTGTCAATATTGCTTGTAATCTTCTTATGGAAGGCCTTAGCCTCATCTCCCTCTAAGACAAGAACTTATTCACTTATGCAGGTGACCAATCCATCTTCTTCTAGGATTAACCCAATCCACTTGATTTGCAAGAACTGGACCTTGATGAACTGGATTAGGGTTTGTCAGAGAAACCCCAAAAATTCAAACTCTGAATTTCAAACTTCCGAAAGGATAGAAATATGCACCTTGATGAGCTGATCAAGCTAGTATATTCATAATTTGAAAACTGCAAAGTTTCACTCCTCAATTTTGCCTTTGAAACTTCCGGATTCACTGGACGTGACCCTGAATTGGGGTTTGATGAAGCCCACTCTTCTGCCTAATCAAAAGGTTTGATCCAAATCTCTAAGCTTCTATTTTTCTGAGGAGCTTCCAACCGTGGTCACAGATTTAAAAAATTCCCATTTTTATAGAAGCCCTAATTTTCCACTTTTCTGATTAAAGTCCCGAACTAGGGTCTGATCAAGCCCGGCCTTCTGCTCAACCAAAAATTCTGATCTTGGTATCTAAATTTTGATTTTGATGAGTATCATTCAGTCGTGGTCTCCGATTACAAAAATTCCAACTTTATCCAAAACCCTAAATTCCGGAAGCCATGAATGAAGGTGCTCAAAAATAATTATGTTTTGACAGAAATATGTACCTGATTGTTTCTGGTGTAACTCTGAACTTTTCAATCCATAGGGTCTCAAAAATTGTCTTGAGATAGCCCGCCCTATCATCTTTCCATCCCGATAGGTCTGACCTCAATTGGATTCTCTGAGAGAGAGTTATGCCAAGTGTTGTAATGTGACCTATTTATGGGATAAAACAGGAGAGAGAACTTGTACGGCATGACACGTGTCATTGGTTCAACATCGGCCTCTGAAAACTTTTCTTGAGATAGTACAGTCTGTGTACTACCTGTTACTTTTTACGAAATTTCATTTGGAGCTTCCTAGCCCAAGTTATGACCTTTTTTCCAAGGTCACTTGTTTTTTACTCAGATCTGGAAGAGGCAGAAACCCTATATTGTACATATCATAAATCACAAATTAAAATGAATTAGAGGTTGTCCTTTGGACACAAGGTACATGGGGATCTGATCTTCGACCTGTAAAAGTTTCAAACCCGAAAAATTCTCCAAAACGGATTTATAGCGAAAGTGCTACGATGGCTGGTTTTTTCTATATCAAGCCCTAGCATCGTAAGTGCAACAAGTGTCATACATGCCATATCATGCCTTATTTCAAGCTAGCTCTGATACCATGTTAAATTTTCAGAATTTACTTCAATCTGATCTAGGATCTTAACTGAGAGAACAACATGTACAGCAAATCTACATCATATCAATCATGGACACAATAATGCAAGCACACAGGAGACACAGAGTTTACATGGGGAAAACCATAAAGGTAAAAAACCCCAATAACTTCCTCAAAGATAGATAGAGCAATGATACAACCAGAATACAAGAGATAGTATTCTCCTAGTAGCAGAGACTCCTCCTCCACAAGTGCGCCACTCTCCCAAGTGTGAGTGAGAGAATAGAATGTGTAAAATGAGAGAGACACACTCTCTATTTATACACTAGCTTGACTTGACCTTTACTCAACTAGGTCGGCCTTAACTTAACCACTTAACATAATGTTGACTGGGATGACCCCCACTAGGGTGGTCTAATAACCCTTTAACCCACATGGCCGACCCCCAATAGGGTGGTCTAATAACCCTTTGACCCACATGACTTATACAGGGTCGACCCCAACAACGTGGTCTAATAACCCATCAAGTATAAGTTACGACACTTACAATATAAATGACGACACTTCCGTATAGAGGAATAATAACATCTCTATAGGAATACAATATACATATATGTGAAATACATTCCGAAGTTACATATACATCAACACAAACTAGCAATACCCTCTATGAATGAAAACCATGGGTGAACAAACTGCTCACGCCTCCATGAATGAAAATTTACTGGCGAACCAACTACCTTTGGACTCCATTGTGGGAATGACGGGGCAAACCTACCATTTCCTCCTTCTTTCACTAGGATAAATCACATGTTCCCTCTCTCGCGGGGTGGGCTATCGGATTTTTCACTATGTTGGGGATTCATAAAATGTGGACTAATTTGTTAAATTTCAAAAACCCATTTTATATTAAAAATTCGCCCAGGGTTTTTTGCTGACCCCTATAATTTCGCCCATGGGCTATAATTCGCCCCTAAAATTTTCCCTGGTGTCCGCATTATGCATCTAAGTACATTAAGTGATAAACTTAGGAAGAAAACAAAAGGTGGAACCTAGAATCCTTTCTAGAGTTTAATGTTAGGCCACATATAATGCAACATAACAAAATTTTCAAGGCTAACATATAGCATCAATGGTGTAATTGAAATTGGGACATTTTACTCCAAAGAACTTGAGTTAAAAGGTTAGATAAATATAATATTCCCTTTGTAGAGACGATTCATTAAAAAACACATTGCATTTGAGATTGTACCATGATGTTCTCTCATTCCTTTGTCAAAAGAAGTTTAATAAGGTTGTTTTTCCAAGGTATGGGCACATACCAAGCTAAAAAAAATATTTCACAAGTGGAGTTGTCTATGCATTATCCACAATTTCAAATCTTCTGGTAAAAACTATTTTTTGGGCACACACTTTTTTTCCCTGAGTAAAAGTAATTGTTTCAATCAATTACGGTAAGACTACAATAACAATAAAGTGTTACTAAGTTTTAAAATATATCAAATAAATCATTTAATAAAATGTGAATAGATACGTGAAACGATTTTAGCAATGGAACCTATAAAACGCAACTTGGAAGTATTGTAAGTGTACAAAGTGGGATTGGGAGCCTCCCACAAAAAAACCCTATTTCCATGCCTTTGTCGAGTCACAAGTGTTAACCCAACTCAATATCAAAATAACAAAAACAATTTCATGTTTAAGAAAAACAATAGAATAGTTTCATTAAAATTTGTTTTTAGATTATTATCAAATTGATATAAAAATTCAAAATATCATCTTGCCAAAACTAGTAGCTCCAAGTCCATGGCAACCAAAGGAGAGCACTTTTAAACCTTCTAGAGAAATGGGTATATAAATCCAGCAAGTGCTTCTAACTTCTGAAGCCCATAACAAAAAACAAAGCATGTTTGAAATTCCATAGGTGATGCTTGGTAAATTCGGTAGTTAGTAAATTGTCGATGCTTGGTAAATTCGTTGATACAATGTTGATGCTTGGTTGGTGGGTGGCTCATGTAATTCCTTCATTAACATAGTTTAAAATTGACTTCTTTTTCTAAAATGGTACCCACCTCTCTCTAGAGGTTGCACTGATAGATTTGAAACCTAACTTATCCTTTGAAGGAAGGGCATAAAGGCCAAGGAAAGGCATTGAAAGGAAGGGCACAGAGACCAAGGAAAGGCATTGAAAGGAAGGGCATGACCCCATATTGGGACAACACTAGCCAATATAAGAAAGAAAGAACAAACTGATATGAAATCCTATTAATAACATGTCACCTACTATAGGTCACTTATCTAGACATACACATATCTTAACAAGCCTATTAATAAAATTTAATGACAGTTTAAAAAAAAATTAAATGTCAAAAATACATCTTAACAAATTGTTTACCCAGTTACAGTCTGTAATGAGCATATACCCATCAAATTCCAACCCTACACGTTGGCTGCTCTAAAACAGTATTTTATAAATATGTTTTTAACTAAAATTTGTAGTTATAGGAATTTCTCATGATATCTAGTTTCTTTAGATATATCAACTCATCTCCTCATACACGTTGTCATGATAAAAAAAAAGTCAATAGCATATAGATGACAAAAGATTTGCAGTTTAAGTAATCTTTATATGATAAAGCTGTCACAATAATTTCCTTAGCCTATCACCCTTTAAGAGCACATGGAACTTTTGCTTCAACCTGTGTGAATTCTGCTTATGCTTGACGTTTACCAAATGTAACGTTGTTCCTTGTATTGATATAAAAATATTTTATTGCTCAATTGCATGTGACAATTTAGGCTTAAAGGATTGGAAGATATGTTTAGCACTACCAATGTGCTTTGAACTTAGTTGATAGTGTTGAATATATTTATTAGTTAAAATTTATTATTATATATATATATATATATATATATAATATGATAGACTTTTATATGTTTCCAATACTTTATTTTATTTTTATACTTAAAACTTTTATATCATCCAATATCTTATTTGTCCTCAATGGTGCAATGAATGTTGATTGGCCTACCTCAAACTTGTACCAAGCTGTGTTTCTTTTCCTATGACCACATTTTTGAATAATAGGAGAGGGTATTCTTTCTTTGAAAGTTGGTTTTGAATGACATTGTATCAGTTGTGCTTCTTTTCCTATAACCACATTTTTTAATATATCATCTAATACCTTATTTGTCCTCAATGGTGCAATGAATGTTGATTGGCCTACCTGAAACTTGTACAAGGCTGTGTTTCTTTTCCTATAACCACATTTTTGAATAACAAGAGAGGATATTATTTCTTTGAAAGTTGGTTTTGAATGAAAGAAAATTCTATTGTAAATGGAGGAAATAGTTGTGGCTGCATCTTCTTCCAGATATGTTATTGGTAGCAGATGCATAAACCAATCTTCCTCACAATAGGTCCTTAGGTCCTTAAAAACACAATGCAAGCTATCAAAGGAACCTGTTCTTTTGGTGGTGTAGTTTCTTTGCAGTGTGATCTTCTTTCATCGATGGTTCCAAGTTTGGATAATTCACAATGATGGAGAAAAATTGGAATCTACTTGTTAATGACACCTGTAATTGTTGTCACAAATTATTATATGAGTCATAGGTAAAAAGTGCGTAATAGAAACAATAGTCAATTGACTAGGGATACCCACTAGCAAGTTAATTAAGAAGGATTTGAGTTGAAGCATGAGGTTTATTCACCAAGCACCGCACCAAACTGAAACAACTACTCCACAATCTCATTATCAACAACATAGACTCAAAATTTGGTTGTAAATGTTCTCCACATGTTGAATTGGAAGTGTGATCAACTGGGGATTTGTTGAATTGGAAGTATGAGCAACTGGAAAATCCCCATTGTTTGAGGGACAAGTTAGCAATCCATTGAAATGATAATTGGCCCGTGGGGAACCTCCACACTGCACTCATGAGACACTGCAAAAAGGGAAATATCATTTATTGGAATGTGTATAGCTATAGGTATGGCTAGTATTACAACACTTGATCATAGATAGTTGCATAATTGTGCTAACACATGGAGGGGACACCACAAATAATCAAACTGAGTGAACTGATTCATGAATTCATCCAACGATCCAACAAATGGATCATACGAGATTAATTTAATATGCAAGTATGGTGGGAACCAAACCTTGGTAAGTTGCAAGCATGTCTCCTTGCTATTTTATGGAACCCTCGAAAGAACGAGGAAGTGATTCCATCCATCTCGTGATAAAGTTGAATAAGGGCGTACTTCACTCGACTAATTTCTTGGATGAAGGAGAGGTAGAGGGCATCATAGTAATAGGAGAATGGGGAATAAAGAGGCTCATCTTAGCTGGGGATGGAAAAAATTGGATGATTTGCATCATGTTCAAAGGGTTTGTGAGGTTTGTTGTAGGCCTCAATCATATGGCATGTGGGTTGTTGGATATACTATATTTACATCAATAGGTGTTTTTATTTTAGAATTTGGGGTGTACTAGCACCTATGTTTTTTTTCTAGATTGCACAAGGATGCGACAAGTGTACTCTCCGGATTGATTCTATGACAGTTATTCCAAATTTGAAATAATCAATTATATAAAAAAAATGATTACATATTAATACATGCGAAAACATACAAATAAATCATATGTATAATACAAATCTATGGAAGCTTAAAAGAAGCAACTAAAACAAATTGATCCAATGTTTCGATACAACATCCTCTGCCTTTCACTGCAAGTTTATTGTGTCTTTCGAGTGATTATAAAAAAATTGCACTTCAAAAAAAATTATACTTTTTAATTTTGACATTTTATGAGAAAGTGCAGTAATTATATTAAAATTACATAAGAAGTGTTAAGTTTCAAACTACTCGTCAAATATTTTGTATTCACTGTTCAATTCCAAATGTGTTGCTGGCATTAAATGTGTCATGAAATGTACTACATCAATTCCAACGGGATGGACGATGCCCATTGGCCATCTCTGTTTGCAAGTCTACCCCTTGAAAAAAAAAACTATTAAATACATTGTTACGAACTTATATTCCACTATTCTCATGTCTAATATCAACAAGTTTTGAAATTTATTTGTTTCTTGATTTCTTGATTTCTTTATTTCTTTATTAACAAAATGATAGACTTGATAGGTTAGCGACCGAGCAAGCTTAATTTATTTTACTCAGTGTCACATATGAATTTATGAGTCTCCATTACTGAGCATATCATAGTGATACATGATACAACTGGGTTTCCTTTTGTTCACATCAAATTGCTTAATTAATGATCTTCATGACAGTTTGAGCATGGAAAAATTTTAGTTGTAGTCTCGACTCCCACTTGGTTCAATAGTTGTACCTACATCCACTACCAATTATTTGTATAAATGTCATGCCCATGAAGAGGATCAAGCGTGTGGGCTTTGGGCTCGAAAATGATTCATTTGACTACTTGTTATTTTGTTAGCCTGAATAAAACTCTTCTTCAGTTGTATTTATATCTACCTGAGTTAATTTCTATTGATCATACCACTGAATGAGTTATATTCTCTCCATTAATTTATGAACATGTAATGTGTTGATGAAGGGTGTCGTATCACTTCAAGGCAATTCCTCTAGACGCCCCGTCATGTCAAGAATCAATGCTCTGCTCACCCATTAAGATTAGTCTCTGCCCCATCTACCATTACAAGAAAACAATGTTCGCGTCACGCGGTAATTTCCTTGATCAACCACCAAATTACTGACCAGGATATATTTTCATGACTTACTATACACACATTCATTTAATGAACAGATTGTTCTTCAATTACTTGCCGCATTTTTGCAATAAATGTTTATTATAGGGAATAGCCCATGATGCACACTAATGCTAATAAGAAGTCGCTCCCCACTTCTATAAATACGTTTCAGTAGCACTAAATGATCCCACCAAAGAACAATAAATCTAAGTGTCACAAATTAAAAAATTGAAAATGGGTAAATGTTTTATACGCATGAATATCTTTGCCTTAGAAGGAATGTGCAACAGAGTCGAGAGTGTAGAGAGGGAGATTAGAGGGATCCGCGTATAATCGAAAAGGATATTTTGAATAAAATATCAGGTTGCAGAGTTTGGGACGAGGTACGGTCATCTAAATATCTGAGCGTTTATACAATATTATAAAGGTTCAAGTCTAGATATTAGAAACCCGGATCCAGAATTCCAGTTAATTTGAAGTAAAAATATTGGATAAATGGATGCATGGGTTCCGAGACAGGGTTTCAAACATACTTGGGGTTTTCACTATTAGTTCCACCACATAAAGGGTTACAATGAATGAATTTTTGAATTGGTACCGGTTAATTAAAAAGAAAAGAAAGGAAACCATGATTTGGTTCACTTGAGCTAGATTCCTAAGCTGGGCATAAACTAGATTCCTAAGGTGGGCATAAACAATTTACAAGCAAAGATTACTAAATTGGACACTAATGATTTCTTTGGGCATAAACCAGATTCCTAAGGTGGGCATAAACAATTTACAAGCAAAGATTACTAAATTGGACATTAATGATTGTTTTTTTTTCTTAAGTATATAATATTCTATTTAGCACTTTTTTTTATGAAATATGTAATTAATTTATTGTTGTCAAATAAAATTTGATTTTTTCTGAAGCTTTTCATCCTAAAAGTGTACACTAATATATATCCTTCTAACTAAAATTAAGACCAACCCTTCAAATTTGAACCCTGGTTGGAATGCTGGGTTGGAATGGTTGACACTCGTAACCAAGATTTCCTTCTCTGTTCTTAGTCTCTAGCTGCAACGCCTCTGCAATTAATCAACATGCACACTGATTACATGACAAGTTCTTCTCTAACAACAACATTTATTTGACCTTTCAACAGTTGCACAAATATACCACCATCGACCACGGCTTTAACAACTTGGACGGTGTTTAATTGTGGCAGCTGAAATAAGAGAGATGTCATTAAATCACACATAACCGTACTACATAGATGTGTTGACAGTTGCACACAGGTTTCTCGTACATCAATATCATTTCAGCAGCAAGCACACTTTCATTTCAACTGCAGAATCACATCCATGCATCTGATTGCAATCAAGGTTCAAAATTGAACATGTCACAACACGTCAAAGGGCTCTCAGCATGTCTCAGAAGTGTTATAAAAAAATTGCACGTCAAAAAAATTTATAATTTTGACATTTTGACATTTTATGAAAAAGTGCAATAATTATATTAAAATTACATAAGAAGTGTTAAGTTTCAAAATGCTCGTCAAATATTTTTAATTCACTGTTCAATTCTTGATGTGCTGCTAGCATTAAATGTGTCATGAAATATCTCTCCAGGAAGAAGAACGAAAATTAGTTTGGGATTTATTTGCAACTCTACCCCTCGAAAAAATAAAAATAAAAATTATTAAATACATTGTTATGAACTTATCTCCCACTATTCTCATATCTAATCTCAACAAGTTTTGGGATTTATTTGTTTCTTGATTTCTTTAATAACAAAAGGAAAAACTTGGTAGGTTAGCGACCAAGCGAGCTTAATTTATTTTACTTAGCATCACATCTGAATTTAAGAGTCTCCATTACTGAACATATCATAGTGATACATGATACAACTGGGTTGCCTTTTTTTCACATCAATTGCTTAATTCATGATCTTCATGACAATTTTGAGCATGGAAAAATTTTAGTTGTAGTCTCGACTCCAATCAGTTCAACAGTTGTACCTACATCCACTACAATTCTTTGTATAAATGGCATACCCAGGAAGAGGATCAAGCAGGTTTTTGGTTTGAAAATGATTCATTTGGTTGCTTGTTATTTTGTTAGCCTGAATAAAAGTCTTCTTCAGTTGTATTTATATCTACCTGAGCTACTTTCTATCGATCATACCATAGAACGAGTTATTTTCTCTCTATTAATTGTTGAACATGTAATGTATTGATGAAGGGTGTCATATCACTTCAAGGCAATTCCTCGAGGGAACCTGTCCTGTCAAGACTCAATTCTCTACTCACTCGTTAAGATTAGTCTCTATCCCATCCACCATTACAAGAAAATAATGGTTGCATCACATCGTAATTTCCTTTATCAACCACAAAATTACTCACCAGGATATATTTTCACGACTTACTATACACGCATCCATTTAACAAACCAGTTGTTCTTCAATTACTCGGTGCATTTTTGTAGTAGGTGTTTCTTATAGGGAATAGCCCATGCTTCTCACTAATGCTAATAAGAAGTCTTTCCCCACTTCTATAAATACATTTCAGCAGCACTAAATCATCCCACCAAAAACAATAAATCCAAATGTCACAAATTAAAAAATTGAAAATGGGTAAATGCTATAAAAGAATGAATATGTTTTCCTTAGAAGGACTGTGTGGGCAGATTCGAGAGTGCAGAGAGGGAGCTTAGAGGGAGCCATGTGTAATCAAAAAGGAGATTTTGAATAAAATATCAGGTTGCAGAGTTTGGGACAAGGTACGGTCATCCAAATATCTGAGTGTTTATACAATATTATAAAGGTTCAAGTCTAGATATTATAAACCAATATTATAAAGGTTCAAGTCTAGATATTATAAACCCGGATCTGGACTTCCATTTAATTTGAAGTAAAAATATTGGATAAATGGATGCATGGGTTTCGAGATAGGGTTTAAGCATACTTGGGGTTTTCACCATTAGTACAACCACAGAAAGGGTTACACAGAATGAGTTTTTGAACTGGTATTGGGTAATTAAAAGAAAATAAAGGAAAACATGATTGGGTTCAGCTGCGCTAGATTCCTAAGCTTGGCATAAACTATTTACAAGCAAAGATTCCTAAGTTGGACACCAATGATTTCTAAGCAAGGATTCAAGGTAGATGTATATCTTCCTTCTAAATTTTTTTTTCAATGTGTTTGTTATTGAAACAATCTTTTTTTGTAGATGTGATAATTATGGATTTATTGATTTATTTAGTGACATAAATTTGATTAAAAATATTTTTTCAATGTGTTTATTATTGAAACAATCTTTTTTTGTAGATGTGATAAGTATGGATTTATTGATTTATTTAGTGACATAAATTTGATTGAAAATATAATATTCTATTTAGCAAATTTTTTATGAAGTGTGTAATTAATTTATTATTGTCAAATAAAATGTGATTTTTTTTTAAGCTTTTCTTCTTAGAAGTGCTACACAAATATATACCCTTCAAAGTAAAATTAAGACCCATCCTTCAAATTTGAACCCTGATTGCAATAACATCAGTCACCCATCAAATGATAGACACTACTATTGTTATTGATACAAAACAAATTCAAAACTTCTACATAATACACTACACAGCCTTCCACAGTAGATGGAGAACTCCTACAAGATACACTATACATACAACCTTCCGCAAATAAAAACACAGCACAATCAAACACTCTTCTTTATTCATTAATGTACAAATAACTAATTTTCGAAGGACTTTCATTATCCTGAGCTTCACAGGCCTTCTGTGAAGGAGTTATTTATGGACTTATTTTGATACCATGATGAAATATAACATAAACAAAACCGGCAAAAAAAAAAATATAAAACACAAACACTAAAATTACAAACTCAAAGGGATTCCTCCATTACTTTGTATGATTACATTAGACATAAAACACAAACACCAAAATTACAAACTCAAAAGCATTTTTCCATTGCTGTGTAGGATTACATTTACAAACTCAAAAGCATTTCTCCATTGCTTTGTATGATTACATGAGACAAAGAAAAACCTTTTTTAAAAAGAATCTTTCTCCACCAACCTTCCTCATTTAAAAAGAAAGCATTTCTCCATTGCTTTGTATGATTACATCAGACAAAGAAAAACCTTTTTTAAAAAGAATCTTTCTCCACCGACCTTCGTCATTTAAAAAGAATCTATCCAGATCTTTCTTCACCGACCTTTCTAACTCTACACTGCATTACACGATTCCAATAGTCTTATTCGGGGAGCACTATCCAGCCTGCTGCAGACCATTTAATGGGGCCGCAACAGGCCGGTTGGCCGTTAGATCTCAATCTCTTGTGATCCAACAGCCAATTAGTCTGTTGCGGTCGCATTAAATGGCCTACAGCAGGCTGGATAGTCCTCGCCCGATCGGCAACCCTGGTTCAGATTGGAGGACAGGACGATCGATGTCAGGCGAATTGATGTTATGTTTTCGTTACACAACGTTTGCAATATTATTGGGAAGAGAAGCAGCTTCTAACAAACAGACAGCACATCAAGCGTGTAATAACTGGCACTCAAATTGCCCTGTGCCAGAGATGGAAAATTTCCCGACAAGTCACAGTTTCATCCCTTCTCGTTATTTTTTTAGAATTTCGACGATATCTTAATATAACCAAAATCCCTGTTCCATGGTATAGTTCTCCAGTAAATGAGGTGGAACTACAATTAGGCCGGTTTTTATAACCGGATATACGGAACAAATCGCTGAAAAAGTGGCCCGATTTGAGTGCCAGTTATCCCACACCAACCGACAGTCATTACGTTAGGTTTTAGTGAGAAAACTCGACGTGGGATAAGTGGCACTCAAATCCGCCCCTGTCTGCGACGAAAAACTTTCCGGTAAGGCACAGTTCCACCCCTTCTCGTTTTTTTTTTTGAATTTTGACGATCTAGATCGTCTTAAAATGGGCCAAAACCCCTAGAGACACAGTTCCATGACATAGTTTTACAGTAAATGAAGTAGAACTACAATTTCACCAGCTTTTATAATCAAATCTAGGTAACAAATTGCCGGAAAAATGGAATGATTTGAGTGTCTCCCACGCAAGAAAACTCCATTTTCTTTGAAATTGGATAAAGTCCAAAAAAATGGAAAAACTGTTAAAACAGCAATTAAAGATCTAACGTTTATTAGATAATGTCAAAAAAGCAAGGAAAAACTCTTAAAACAGCAATTAAAGATCTAATGTTTATTAGATAATGTCGGCAATAGAGATATCTACAAAGCAAATAAATGAGACTATTGGAAGTGGACTATTGGAATAGTGTAATGCACTATAGTGTCAGAAAGGTAGGTGGAAGCAGCAAATAAGTGAGATTGTTGGAATAGGACAGCTATAGTGTCAGAAAGGTAGGTGGAAGCAAAGGTTTGGGGAAGCAGCAAATAAATGAGATTGTTGGAATAGGACGGCTACAGTCTGTTGTAGGTCATTTAATATGACGATTATCGATGATCGTCTTATTCTCCGTTCAATCTCAACACGTGATCACTGATCAGCGATCATTTATCATTTGTCTGTCTGTGCAGCTCTCAGTCATCGCCATGGATTTTGTATGAATGGCCAAGGAGACTGGAAGTTTGGATCCACTTGAGAAGTCCTGCGTTATTACGGTACTGCCGGAGGGGAGTAAGGGAGTTTTAAAGAGAAGAGATTTTACAGTGCTAAAGACTATTGATTTATCTCACTGTTGTTTCACATAACAAATCAATGGAATCCGCAATCAATGGTTTGCACGTCGTTGCAGTTCCATTTCCGCTTCAGGGGCACCTTACACCAATGTTCAATTTCGCAATGAAACTTGCAGCAAAGGGCGTTATTGTCACATTTGTTAATACAGAAGCTTGCCATGACAATATCATCAAAGCGTATAACGGCAAGGACCCTTTCTCTCACGCCCGGAGCTTGGGTCTCAATATCCGCTCTCTTCAGATAGGCGATGGATTGCCCTTGGAATTTGATAGATCGTTGAATGCGGAGAAGTTTAGAGAATCCGTCCAGACCAATACGATACTGCAGCTTGAGGAGCTGATCGCCCATCTCAAGACAGAGGAACCTGCCGTATCTTGTATCATTGCGGATACCTTTTTTACTTCGATTAACCGCGTAGCAAAGAAATTTGGGATTTCTCATGCTTCCTTCTGGACAGAGACGGCGACAGTCTTTTCCATCTATTATCATTGGGATCTACTTGTGAAAAATGGCCATTGTCCATTTCTCAACCACGGTAAATTATTCCATTTCTTGATGCGAAGTCCGCCAGTACGTAATGATAAATGTGATATTATATTTCTCAGAACTTAAAGCTGTAAAGTCAATAGAATGGGGTTGTTTAAGCTGTGTCAAATATATTGTTTTGTGATTTTGCAGAGGATGAGCTTAAGAACGTTATAAATTATATCCCCGGAGTTTCATCCTTGAAGTTAGCAGATCTTCCCTCCTTTCTTCAGGAGTTGGATCTATCAACTAGAGGACACAAAATAATATACGAATCGTTTCAATCGGTTCGAGGGGTCGATTGGATTATTTCTAATACTGTTGACGAACTCGAAAGCCGAACGATTGCAGAATTACAGTCAAGAAAACCATTTTGGTCAGTTGGTCCTCTGCTTCCATCAGCATTCCTCGATGGAAAAGGTCTCAATAACGAAACACTACGGACCAGCATGTACCCTGAATCCGGCTGTAGCAGATGGCTCGACTCCAAGCCCAAAATCTCAATCCTCTATATTTCTTTCGGCAGCTCTGCTCATGTTTCTTTAGACCAAATAGAGGAAGTGGCCATGGGATTACTAGAAAGCAAGCAACCGTTCATTTGGGCACTTCGTCCGGATATTGTTGCCTCGGGCGTTCAAAATGTACTCCCGCCAGGATTCTTAGAGGAAATCAAGGAGCAGGGTTTGGTGGTACCATGGTCATCTCAGCTCGAAATTTTATCCCATCCTGCTGTGGGTGGATTTCTTACTCACTGTGGATGGAATTCCATTCTTGAGAGCTTATCACTGGGAATCCCCATGTTAGCGTTTCCGTTATTTACAGATCAATACACAAATAGAAAGCTGATTGTCGAAGACTGGGGAGTGGCTATGGACTTGGGAGGGAGTAGCAGGAGCTTCCAAAACTGTACAGAACTGGTTGGTAGGGAAGAAATAGCAAAGACCCTCAACAAATTCATGGATGATGAAGGCAGAAAATTGAGATTGAAGGTCGAGACTATTAGAACGGTTTTGAAGAAGGCGGTGATGGACGGAGGCACCTCTAATCAGAATTTAGATTTATTTATTGAAGCTTTGAGAATCAGAATTCACTCTCAAGTTTAAGAATTTGGAGTCTTTACTTGCACGGACTATTCTGAATAGGATCATTCTCGCTTTACAAGTTTTCTGTGTTACAGGTTGGTAATCGTTTTGTGTTAGGACAATATTTCTTATTTTGAAGTTGGATAACTTATTTCCTTTATTTATAAAATATATATATTCGTTCTCCGTAGTTTTAACGAATTGATATAATTAAGTCGGTACGTAAGACATTTAATTACAATCTACCACACATTCAAGACTTAATTTAACCTTTATTGAACTGAAATATCCGTTCCATTGACTCCAAATCTATTTGCCTGTGAAAATTATTCGTTGTTTAAGACTAGTTCCATTGATTCCAATGAGACCTATTCAACGAAGATGGCATGGAGGGGATGACTTCCAAATTCAGTTAAACAGTCAATTTTCAACAATCAAGTCTCTAAATCCATCTAATTGTGAATGGAATCTCAATTTGTCTAATTACTACTAAGGCGTTTTTTTAAGGGGCTTGCTCCTTTCACAGGCATGCTCTTCTTACTAAATCCCTACTCTCTTTGTAAGGTTTATTCTGTGCAATAAATTCGAGCCATGGTTATAAAAGTGACCTTCATTATTTATTTTACTGGACAAAGTATAAATTAAATAATCTTTTGTTTGATTACTGTAATCAATGTTCTGCAAGAGGCTCTTGAGAGAGAAGTAGAGGCTCTTGACGAAGAAATAGGCATTCCTCATTGGGAGGAATGGGTGGAGCGGGCCCTTACTCTTTAAAGAACTATGCCTTTTTTCTCGAATAGCATTTAGAATGTTATGGTTACATGTGCTCTTGGTTATTATAGTTGGCACTTGTTTTTAGATCTATTTATATGTTTGCTTGTATGTTTTGAACAGTTACTCTTACTTTGTTAAAATAGACATGCACAATATTATTATGTACTTTTTAATTTCTACTTGATAATTCCCGATCTTTTATTTTCATTTAAAATAATTTATTGAAGGCAAGTTTCGTTGGCGTAACTTTTCCTTTTTCAAAACAGTACATTAGTTGAAAATGGGTCTCACCATAATTTACACCAAAACTCAATCTTGTTATATTTTTAAAATAGTTAATACTTACTTTTGAAGGGGTTTATTCCTATGTATATATGTTCATAAATATATTTATTCAAAAACGATGTAGTGTAAATTTATAAATATTTTAATATAAATTAAATAATTATATAATAATTTATTGTTAAAATTTGATATTTATTTTTAGTAAAATCGGTCTTACCATGGTCAAGTAGGAAACCCTCACAAACTAACTAATTGGATTAGAAATTTGATTTATTTAATATTTTATTATTAAATTATAAAAAGTCAATTAAATTATAAATTTTTTTAGATAAAATATTATAATTATTTTTAAATATTAAAACTAATAAATTACAAATTATAAAATGAAATATTAAAATTATTATTAAAATTTTAATAGAAATTCTATATTATTTATAATTCAATTACAAATAATCAAATATTATATAAATTTAATTTAATTTATTTATATAAATAATTAAAATCAAAATTAAATAATTAAAATATTATAATCATCAAGATAGGACAATTATCATAAATAACAAGACTTTGGTTTTTGATGTTGTAACATATTCAAATGTTCTATTGTTTACTCGTGAGGATATATGAACATGAACATATTTCTATTTGAACATGAGGATATTAGATTGATCAAACTGGAGGCCAATAAATGATAAAATCTGAGATGGGAAGTGTCGTTAGAAGAACAAGAGTGTAGATTCTTACAATCCAGAAGCCTCGAATTTTGTTGTTCGAGTATACTAAGGGTTTATAGCCTTGACCAAGTAATTCGCCAGTTGTGCACTCATAGTTGTTTTCTGTGAAAATGGATGCCACCTTCAACACTAAGCGATCTATAGCATCATTGTCTAGGGCTGAAAGAAACTGACAGTATGCTTTCCATAATGGCATTCTCTAGCTCATAGTCTAGGAAGTGGTATCCATGTGACTGTATCACTTTAATGACATCATTTTCTTTCAACGAGTGGATGCCTGCAACAAAAAATGCAGTGGTAAAGAGATCCTTATATTTAGATGAGATTGGAAGGTCCAAATCCACGAGCATTTGTGCTAATTGTGTATCACCAATTCTGTAAACATCTTTAAAGACATAATTGATTAGCATGGCTAAAATGTGACACAAATGTGAGGCATAATTTTATCCTCCCACTCAGTAAAAGTCATCTCGCCCAAATGATAGGAAAGCTGATTACATTCACTCTTTGTAGGGTAGAAAAACATATTAAATTCAAAGCACAAATGCCCGTGGTTTACAATATTTTTGCTAATAAAAAATTCACATCTCTCTCGGCTACAAAGCACGGAAAATAGCACAAGCTCTACCTCACAACCAGTTCTCTATCTCATAACCAGTTCTAGCAGTGGAACTCGTGGTTCTCACGACCAACAATAATGAATAGTACTTCCCGACTTGAAGGAATACTTGCTTTTCTTGAGGTTTGTTAGGCTACTAATCATTCTCTCTATGTAGTACGGTTTTCCTATTGGCAGAGGTCAGGGTATCGAATCACTTCGCGTTTAAAATCTTGCTTTGTTCTCAGCAACGCCAGGCTGTACACTGTGGAGAAAAGGACGCGTGTATAAACCAGTGGAGGAGTTGGATCTGAGCGACAAAAGAGAAGAAATTTTCATATGTCCTCATGTTCTTGGTGCATTTTTCCTCCAAATTATCTCACTTATAAAATTTAAATCTTAAATAGTTTATAGATGCAAATCTGTCATCTCAGCACTTATCTTCAAAAAGTTTCGAGAGGTTTGAATTTGTAATTTTAACTAGCAACATACAACTTCAAAGATTATGCAAAAGCAGGGATTATTATTTTCAAATAAAATCAAACCTTATTCAGTATTTGTTAATGCACAAAAAATACTCAAAGTTATGTTAAAATAAATGTATTTATGTTTATTTATGTTTCAATTTTCTTATTCCTCCATGGAACATCAATGTGACTTTGGTGGTGAGCATTTCTTTTGGAGTATTTGTGAGAACATTAAAATTAATTTAATAGAAAAAAAATTACCGATTAGTTTAATTATAGGTGTGCACTTAATTGTTTGGCACATAGGTTAGACACACTATACTGAATGAATGTTTGTAAAGTTTTTTTTTCTTGTTTTACAATGTTGTACACGTCCTTTATACTGCATGCACCATTTACACCTGGTCATCACAATGTTCCAGGCATGCAACCACCTATACTGGATGCACCCTCTACACTTGGTGGGAAATCATTTGAAAGCTTCAATGAATGTGTCTCCTAGGGCCATCAACCTTACTGATATAGATTCTTAACAAGACCCAATTTCTCAACTATAACAACTATGAGATCGACTACCTGCAACATCTATGAGGTTAGGTTCTTACAAACAACCTTCTCTTTTGAAGCTCCCTACTACTACAAATATTTGAAAGATTTCTTGAATGTCACTACTCAATCGATAGCATGCTCGAATCAATGGCTTCCATCAATGTTTTCTTCAGTGTCTCTTCTCAATCTCTAACATTCTTGGCTTAATGATTGCAATAGATACAGATTGCAAAGAACGGAGAGTGAATCCATCCTTGCATAAACACGATACAAAAGAATGGTATGTTACATATTAATCAAGTTTTCTAAGGCACAACAAAGTACCGACATAATAACTATAAGACACACCTAGCGTTACCCATTCCAACAGATGTGGAAGAGAAGGAATCCAGTCATAGATGGCTGGAGAATTCATCGTCGATTCGGTAGATGAATAGATTACTTAATGAGCTGTGCAGAGTAATTGAATTTATAACCAACGGGTTTGGTTGTTTGAGAAATGAGAACTTCTATCAGCCGTTCGATTCATGTCATTCATATGCGTGCGAATGAAGCCATCCCATCAAAATATTTCCATAATCATTTCATCTTTCAATGCCCCCGAAGCGGGAAAATGAAACGTTGAAGATAACTTCGATATGTTGCAAGATGAGAGAAATTTGTGTTGAATTCCAGAATCATGTGCCACCATGTGCCTTCTCATAACAGGAAGTACAAGGCATTTCTTCTATCAGAGGCCACGAAGCAAAGAAGCCATGGCTCACACATACTCCCTAGAATTATTGACACAACCACCCAAATTACTGCACCACCCATTCCTTAGACCGCTGGAGCTTTAGAGCGTTTCAGGTCATTTGGTGGCCTTAATAACCACCGTGGCCTTAGCTGGCCTCGCCAGGATGAACGACCTGATGTTTTATGTACTTAAATCGGTCATCGACATGCAAACCTACTACATCCGTCCAAGCTTGTGCTGGGATGAACGTTTCCAGACCCTTATAAGAGTTGCTTCGATGAGGAAACTCATTTCATATTATGGTTGACACTGAGGAATTTGAATTCATTAACTTTGTTAAGATTGAGACTTGCGCCTTAGAGTCATTGGAAGGTTGGGTGGAGTGAAGCCATTAGCAGGTAGGGTGGGTATGGAAGGTAGGGTGGAGTGAATTTGCGAGATTTATACCAGCGATTTGAAGGTAAAGTGAAGTTGTTCGAAGAAGAAATCATGTGATTCACAAGTTTAGACATTATTTGCTTGATACTAACAATAAGGTAGCTACCCCCACTAAAAGAGCTCATGAAATCTATGCAATTGCATGTTAACCCTTTATTTGTATTAGAACACCATTATTTTAACCCTTTATTCGTAACAGAATGCCATTCTCTCTATGTGTGGTATTCTCTCTTTAACCTCCCACCTTCCCTAGAGTCTATGTGAAAGAACAAATTTTGAATTCTTTAACATAGTGTTAACTTGTTCAACAACCAATTTCAATGGTTGGTTTTACATCTTGCATCATTGCACACTCAAGAATATTCTAATCATGTTACTAAAATCACAACATAGAATCGAGTAAATAAGGAGACAAAATGTCCTAGATGACACTTCCTCTTTACAACTTAGATTGTCCAAAAATGACACATCATCCTTACACCTTGGATTCATAAAATTATATGCAAGACACATTTAAAACACATACTATATATAGTCTCAACTCTTGATTGTCAAATATCATATATGATAATATGATATGACATCTTCACACGATTATGATTTATAGAACAATTTACCTACAACATGAAGCATAATGAGAAAAGTATTAAACCTTTCTTAAATTATGAATGGAGTGAGTTAATAAGTGGATAAACTCAATTTTAATGTGGAATCTTTTTTCTTAAAAGTTAAAGTTGAAAAAATCTAAATATTTTTTAAAATGGATTAAAATTTGTAATGGCTAAGTTTTCCATTCATTAAGAAGAACTCTAACTTCACTAAAAATATCCTACCAAATTTGAAAATAAAATTAAATAGAAAAATAATGGAATTTATAAGGCTTCATAGCATGAAAAGCAATTATTATAATCATAACACTTGATCATCTCAATCATGGCGAGTTGCCAGTCTTCACTACAGGCTGTAGACAGAGCTATCATTAACCAAAATCTATCACATGATCTTTTTGATACCTCTAAGTATCTACTCCAATCTATGATTTTTTCTAAAGTTCTTACAAATCCCGGTACAAGCACAAAGATTGTACTCTCTCTCACACTTATTGAGTTGTAATGATCTCAAATGCAGTTAATGTTAGTTTAAATGTGGACCCAATTGTTGGGATATTCATGTGCCATCTCTGCGGTTTAAGAGAAAGGGTAGACCTTTCTTTTTCACATTCCATGAAGAAAAGTGAACTAAAACCCACTCACCGTAGTACATATAGATTATGGTTGAATAACAATTGTTTACAGTTAATTTTTAAGCAACGATCATAATATTATTGGATCCCTTTGAAATGTAATACCAACGGAAAACGATCATAATATTATTGAATCCCTTTGAAATGGAATACCAAAGGAATCCTGGTAGATACACGACAAAGGAGTAGCTCCAATATTTTTTGGATGTAATTATATTGATTTGTTTTAGTTTTTGAGATCAAATTAGGATTCAAAGGGAATTCGGGTGGATATATTACATTGAAAGGCCTTACTATTATTATTTATTATTGAATGCTAAGTTGTACACTTTTTTTTAAATAAAGTTTTATTTATTATCAAATGAAGTTATAATATAATTTCCATCTCATACTGTAACAACAAAATCCTACTTTGAAAGAGATGAGACAACAAAACATTTGTTGCAGATAAGATATGATATAGACACATTTGGCATTTGCATCAACACTTGATATAGGATTTTGGTGTTATAGTTATTATGGTATGGCAATTTTAGTAGGTGATTCATCGATTACTATCTCTAGCATAAATTAGCTACTACAAATATTGATTGTCTAATCGGCATTTTATTTCGATGGCCTATGAGGAACCGCCCCCTGTCACTAAAAAAGTCAAATCTACAAATATGTGATGCAACCAAACTTAGCCGTATAATTATTTATTCGTAGTTATGCGTATTACCTCACTTGGGTTAATGGATTTCAATGTCGTGTTCATTAAAGCACGCATGTGTCATGCACATTCAAGTGATGAGAACACGTGAATGGTGAAGACCTAAACCAAAGATCTTATACAACCTTCTGTTCAGATTGTATGTATCTCTGTAACCAGATTTATATAACCTTTTCATGAATTAAATAGTGACTACTGGAACATCAAAGCGCTAGATCGATCTCTATCTGTAGATAGTAGATACTACCTTTTCCTCTGCAATTCAATCCACATGAAATACATCACGATGCGAAAATCCATTGATCTAGTTAATTTAGATCCACATACTACAAATTTTAGATATTCCAATCCTGACTCCAATCATTGAACCACCAGAAAGGGGAAAAGGTAAATCCAAAGGCTACAATGGAAGCTTAAGCATATAGTAATGGGAAGAGACAGGTATAGCTACTGAGATGAGAGTAGAAAAATAATTGGTTGATCCTTGATCCCACAGTATATCCTACAGAGGGATAATCGAAGGAAATTGACCAGGTTTATCCATATTCATATCTAAAAGAGACTAAGGAAGAGCCTATAGTATAGATGGAGGAATAAGAGATACTCGCACTGAGATATCACGAAAATCCAATTGCAGTTTGATACCCTGTAGTAGAGTTCACTACCAGAACATCAAAGTGCTACCAAATCTCCCAATCTCTGGTTCTACTCAGATCTACAATTACAAAATTATATTCATGTAGCTAAAACTCAAAAGTAATATGAGGTGGATATTCCATTCTTTTCAAGTTGATCACACAGATGTTCATGCTTCTATTGGTTGATTTCAAACAGCTCAATTCAAACATAATGAAATTAACCTGAATGCCATTGATTGTTGAGGGTTCTTTCAATAATTACAACTCATATTGCTGGGAAAATCCACCTCCTAGAGAGTACATATTCCTCTGAACATAACACTCAAAGCCCTCAGAATCAATAAACTTCCACATTTTGCTTCCAATGGCGTGACTCCCTTTTCTCTGTGATTTGCTTCAACATTTTAAACATCTCTTGCAAATATACCCTGTAACAGTTCCAAATGAAAATACCCTATTGTTCCAGAGATCAATATTTCAACAAACATTTTTAATTAGAATGAAAGTATGATGAGTTTGGAAAACGCCCCTGTTCACCAAACCACGACCACGCTCTTCTACTAACTCCACTCCAGCATCAATATTTGCATATGACACAAGTTGAAATATTTGAGGAATTTTTTTAAATCAATCAAGGTGTAAATGATGTGGTACATTGGCTATAAATCTATAAAGATCATAAAAAATGTTAAGGCATGTAAATTATCAACACATGCCAAGTATTTTACACTTGAAGAGGGGATATTAAAGTTTCCTCGCATTTTGTATAATTCCACATCATATGCAATGGGGAACATTTTTAATCAGGGACTCATCCATGCATCAAAGTGCTTCTAACCTTTGTTATGTATTTTTCAAATTTTAGTGCACTATACTTCTAGGACTTATCATGCTACCTTTCTGTGTGACCAATGCTTATTAGTGATCATGCTTGACCTTTCATGTGTGGCCACTTCCCAATCTTTATTTCACCATTAATGAATCTCCAGTGCTTGATCCGCATAGCACTCATCTATTGTATTCAATTATTTATTACTTATTGTGCACTTGTTTATTACAATTGGTTGTGTACTAGTTAGCCATTCTCAAATTTCCTTTGTGCTTACATTATTAAATCATTTTTTTATGGAATAATCGGTGTCACATTGTCATAATATCCCTATAAATCAAGCTTTAATTTAACATGGAAAAACCTTATAATCTGACAAAATAGCTAACATTTTTATAGCTCGTTCTTTTTCTTGAATGGTTATTGTCACCTTGTTGGGATATTCCTATCAAAATCTACTCACAAATTTAATTTACTATTAGGGATTAGGGATTAGGGATTAAGGGTTTG
Organism: Larix kaempferi; assembly: GCA_027924585.1. Taxonomy (NCBI): domain Eukaryota; kingdom Viridiplantae; phylum Streptophyta; class Pinopsida; order Pinales; family Pinaceae; genus Larix; species Larix kaempferi. The sequence continues at coordinate 29,640,687 of BSBM01000445.1, read as the reverse complement.
GAATTAGCTTAAGCTATTTTAAGCTCTCAATTGAGCTAATAAGAGATCTTATTAGGGATCAAGAGATCTTATTAGCTTGATTAAGATCTTAAAATAGCTTGATCAAGTGTTCATAAAACTCCACTCCCTCCACCCACCTTGCCAATAATTTCTACCCATCTTCATGGATTTACCCTTACCTAGTTACAAAGTCTTATTTTTTATGTATGATGCCATGATTTTTGTCTTATTTTCTCTACTATTTGGTTAAAACTTGCAATGAATCAGTATTATTCTTGATGCATTAAGGCATCCAACATGGTTTCCAAGGATTCTTCATCATACATCTTAGTGGCCACAACATTCTTAGATTAGGAATAGTGAACACCATGGCCACCACAACCTCCTTTCCATATACCAACTTGAAAGGGGTATGTTAAGTTAGTCTTTTAAAACTATTCATATATGCCAAAAGAAATTTTGGAACTCATTTATCCCAACAACCACTATCTACATTAGATATCTAAATTAAAGTATGTTCTAGAATTTCATTAAAAGTTTTGATTGTGCAATTAGATTATGGATGATAGTGAGTGTTTTTCGAATGATGTATCATAAAATCTTGATTTATAGCATGGATAGTAGAATTGATAAAACGAGAACCTATGCCATTCATTAAAATTCTAGGGAATCTTGTAATATCCCCAAATTTTTCTAAGGACCATGTTGTTAGGGAATTTATCCTTATAGTAGGGGAAGACTACCAACGTACTGGGGTTGATAAGACAGACATATAAGGGTTTGTAAACATTGTTATAAGCAAATAGAGTTAAAGTAAGAGAAACATGTACCTTATTTATGAAGGTCGGTCCAAGATTTTCTCTCGTCCTCTACTACAACAACAACCTGCAAAACAAACCAGAACCTTCCTCAAACCAGTTTGACCATGAATAAATATTGATATTAACAATAAAGCATAACATCAACTAGTAATCAAAACAACAATAGATATTAACAATCTTACTGGGAAAGGAAGAAATGTCTTGATCTTTATTGACATATGCACAAAAGTACATAAGTTATAACTCGCTCTGCATCAAGCACCTTCGTAACCAGACCCTAGGTTCCTGCTCCTCTCTCTTAGCTATGAATTTCTCCAGCATAACTTTCTCCAATGAACATTAGGTCCCTTTCTCAAGCCCTTCCCTTGTATTTATGGAAAGGCAAGGAGGATTAGTTTGAAAGGTGGTTTTGTTGGGAAGTTGGGGAAGTTTGGATACATGCCTCAACTAATCCCAATTCGTGTTTTTAATTATTTTTTGAAGTTTTATTAAGACATCCGCGACTATAAAATGAGGAAACTAGTGAGTGACTCGCGATTTCTTCAGCTTGCAAGTAGCAAGTGCAACAATTTTGTTGACACCCGGGGGTTGTCAGTAATGATACCCGCAGCTGACCGGCAAGATGACAAGTGTGAGAGTCACAGTTATAATCTAAAATAGTCAAATAAATATGCTTATGAGTGAAGGATTATAAGGTTTAGCTTAAGGTCATATATGGTCAAGGTAAGCTCTTCCATCAATTTTTTCCTTTTGTGTGACCAACAGAGCAATGTGGTCATGGACGAAGAAGTGATGATTTGACCGATAACAGATGCCCCCTAATGTGTGAGGTCAGAGGGAAGCGATGGCCGAAATAAATTACAATCCAAGTAGAGGAGGAGAAAAGAAACCGCAGGATGAGGTCACAACCAGTACTTGAAAACAAACAAAGGTCAACGAGAAGTTTACAATCTTGACATCAAGAGATGTTCGGAATGGTAGAACATAATCTCCAATACATAACTGAAAGATGTATATAGCATGGCCACTAAAATACAAGCATGGATCCATGACAAACAAGAGATCATAGCAATAACAACAAACTGGAGCTATGTCTCATCAAGAGCCAAAATGGGTGTGACTTAGTCTTGCGCAGCTTGGGAAATAAAAAAAGTGATAATGTTATTATAGGTCCAAGTTCTTCATCCAAACCGCCTCAAGGTACGAATCCTAACCATGCAAATAAATTAGTTGAATTCAAACATGGGGGATACCACTTGATTACCGGTCATTGATGTATACCATTAACAAACGCAAGGGAAACCCACCAATAGTGAAAATGGGATCCAAGGTACCTAGTACATTCTAACATATGTGAATAAAGGGTATTGAAGTAAAACACCTTAAGAATCCGTCAAGTAGGGGACATTGATGTATTCCCACTATTCAATGTCGAGGGAAATTGCCACTGATGACTACAATCCCCAAGGTACTACCCGAAACTCTAAACTTCATTCCCAGAGCAAGATGAGTTGAAGTCTATGGAAAGAATCCCATTGGAAGGGAGGCCTTAAGGAATCCTCCATCATCCAACACGAGGAAAAATCAAGAGGTTGATTCTATCTGGAATAGGACTGAGTACATGATGAAACAAACTGACACCAAGGAATGGCCAACACATGAGGTCAAGGTAACTGCAAAATAGCTAACATGAGGGTTTGTCCTTGAACATTGATCACGACACAAGAGTGACTTAGGAAGCTTTGAAAACAAGGGGATCATGTTACAAATCTACAATGTAGGAGACATTAAAAAATTCTCCATATGACTAGAAGAGTAACCAATTGGAGTAAAACTCTGAGATCAGGTTCATCCTAAGGCCAAAAAATAAAACCCAACTTGTTTGAAAGACTCAAAAAGGTGTTGTGCTCAAGGACGTAAATGAATTGTTGCCTTTATATTGAAATATATTTGACATACTTCCCTTCCCTTTTCTCTTTTTATTTAAATAATATCCTTCTTGTTGGTTTTAATGAGTCCAAGAAAGCAAACTCAATAGTCCTTCTTCATTTTTGAAGCAAGCTCGAAGACGGAGGGAGAATACCGCTTGATATAAGTCCAACCATGTGTAATTTAATAAGTCCATGGGAGGGAAACTCAAGACCTTCTTAATTTTTTAACTATTTTGAAGAAGAGATAGACTAGTACTCAATAACAATGAACCATGGATTTTAATATCAAGCCTGGATCTGTTCATGCTCGCCGGTGTTTTCAATTTTAAGGAGTCTGAAAAAAATTAAACAATAACTCCATACACCTACTCGTGGATTTTAATATCGAGCCTAAGTTGGTTTGTGCTCGTTGGTATTTTCATGTTTTGAGAGTTTTAAAACCCTAAAGAAGACTCCAAAAGGTCCTTTTTGTAGAGTTAGTATCCTCACCCAAAAAAGTGTAAAACAATGAGAGAATAACTCTTCTAGCCATGCATGACTAGAGTATACATTTTTCGTAACTAATCCACAAAGGTCCGGAAAAGGGGAAACTTATACCTAAGTGGATTTCGCTTCAATTCCTTTAGCAAGTCTGAAGTGACAAGTATACTTGGCGATCTTGTTTGATTTTAAAGAGTCTAACAAGGGATTAAAAAGACTCTATAAAAATATTTTCCGTAAAGGTTTAACGAGCCTGAAAAAGTAAACTCGTGACCTCCTTACTATTTTTAACGAGCTCAAAGGAGAGATGGAAGAATTCTCGTATTTGGATCAATGTCCAAATGAATGGAAGACTGCATTATAAACTCTAGTAAAAATTCATTAGAAGGAAGTATATCATCCCAGATGGAACACATATCTAAACATTCAGATGGAGTCATCACTTGATCAACTGTCGGGACTTAGTCTCGAGAAGGTAAGCATGAATTCATAGGCTTGTTCTCTGTATAAATTGGACTCAAGGAACAATATGCCAAATAATTGGATTGTGACATGGTAGTGCCTACCGATGAGGAATATGCTTGGTCTACAGCTGGGTAATAAGGAGGATCAACAAATGCAATATGATCAATAGTGACAATGCTTTCATTGTGAGTAAAATGCATCACACGAAAGAGCGTAGACACCACAACATGCATATCATATACGTAATCACACTCGAGGATCATATCAAAGTCCATAGGGTCCTTTAAAACCATAAAATCAACTAAGACTGTTCTCCCACCCAAAGTAATAAGTACCTGAGGGAGGAATCCCAACGGTTCACTAAGTCTTTTATTGAAAGTAAACGGCCAATTAACAGCTGGAAAAAGATTAGGGAAACCTAAATCTCTCCAAGCATAAGGGGACAAGATACTAATAGAGGCTCCTTCATCTACAATACATCGGTGAACCGCATGGTTGCCGATATCAACCTTTATCTGGAAAGGTGTAGAAGAAGGAAGGCGAGGACCAGTTAGACTATTCCAATCAAAGGAAATGACCCCAGAGCTTGGTATGGGTTCACTCAGCATAGATAAAGTGCCCCCTTTATTAGGAACATCCAGACTGGTAATGCATAAGAATTCAGTGGTAGGTGCATCAGTGTCTGAAGGACTGATGGGATCGGTCAAAGATTGCATCGATTCGATCACGTCACTCTCTGAATAAAGAGTGGGGTTGAAAAAAGACTATTTTGGTTCAACCACTTTATCAACCAAAGGTTCACCAGGCTGTTGAAAATCTATAGACAATTCAGGAGCAGAGGATCCTTCAGACATGGACCACACTCTCCGCACCTCTGGAATAACAAGGAACAAGTGAGCAAGGTGATCTCCCTTACAAAGTTTACAAGGGAACTTTGGCTTGCATCCTATAAGCTTAGACTCCTTTACAAAATCAGTACTCTTATCATGGCTAGCATTGGATGATAGATTTACCCCAGCATGACTTGCAGTGGCTGGTTTCTCAGAAGCATAATACTTTTGAACTATGGACCACACTTTTTTGACTTCTAGAAATACAGGGCACAAATAGGTCAGGTGGTCTCCCTCGCAAAACTTACAAGGGAACTTAAGATTTTGTTTATTAGGTTTGTCGACAATGTCAACGTTCTCAACATGACTTGTAGTGGATGATTTAGTGTCTCCAGTATGACTCACAATAACTGGTGACTTGTCATCAATATGAACAACAATGATCAATGACTTTTCCTTAACATGAGCAACAGTGGTTGAAGACACACTTTCAGTATGATTTGCAGTGACTGAAATTTTACTCCCAACATGACCTCTAGAGGTTGGGTAGGTGCCCCCAACATGACTTCCAGAGGCTAGGTGGGTGTCCCCAGCATGAGTTCTAGAGGCTAGGTGGGTAGGTTTAGTATGATTTACAGTGACTGAGTGAGTTCTCCCAACATGAACACCAGAGGTTGGGTAGGTTCCTCCAGCATGACCTCCATAGGTTGGGTGGTTGCCCCCTTGCTTTGGCATATTCTCCCTACTCTTCCTCTGTCTATTCCTTTCAGAATGCTGGTTACTAGTATTACTACTTTCACCACATGAGGTAGAAGGAGGAGGAGAAGATGTTACTGGCAAAGAAGGCATATGGTTCTGATGCTCTTAATGTGAAGTGATTACTTGAGAAGCCTCAAGAGCATGCAAAGCATTCGGAGTGGAAAACAACCAAACCGATAGCCTTATTGTGAATCCTAGAAGATTCAAAGTAGCCATTAAGGGAGTACCAACGTTCCCAATAAATGGAAAATCACAAGGAGCCCCTTGAACATGGGTCCCTTGATTGGTTCTCACCAAAATGCTATCCATAGTTTCCGACTCAACGAGCCAGAAATCTCTAAAGACAACTAAAAACAAGCGGCACAAAGAGCACACCACTAGAAAGGTCCTATAGTAATCCAGACCAGGAAAACAAAGGTAATACTCTCAAAAGTAAGTCCGAGATGATGAGGGCCCAAAACAAACTAGTAGAATATTGAAGAATAGTTACCCAGGGTCCACATACAAGCTTTCTCGGTGCAAGCGTTTGAATCACCAAATCTCCTTCCCAAATCGTTGCAGAGGGTTTCCTTCCACATCTGTCCTAGTTACAACAGAAATAGCCTTTTGCTATCACCTATGTAGAGCCCTAAAGGTCAAAAGATACTAAAAGCTACCAAAATTGAAGAAATAGCCCGAGGGACAGTCGCAGGTCCAGCCAAGACACATGGGCAGCGTAACTAAGCCCGAAATCCAAGAGTGCACAAGGCACTAATAGACCCACGTACGCGAAAAGGATCTAGTGTATGCTTGAAAGAAAAGTGGGGCACTACTAAAAACATGACATTGGTGAAGGTAAAAAAATGTCACCATAATCTCGTTGGTTACGTTCAAAAGGGTGTTCGTCACCAAAAACTGAACCTCACCAAAGGTGGCGTCCCCAAAAGTATAGGCAATATGGTGAGGTTCAAGTTCCTTCACCAATAATAATTATTGTGATGGTTCATGTCCCTCACCATTTCCTATGAATAATAGTGACGAGTATTTAATGGCCCTCACTATTGATCGATATATCGGTGACGTTCAAAAAGGCCTCCGTAACCAAAAAATGAACGTCACCAAAGGTGGCGTCGCCAAAAGTAAAGGTGATATGGTGACATTCAAGTTCCATTAGCAATAATCATTATTGTGACGGATGGTGTCCCTCACTATTTGCTATGAATAATAGTGATTTATGGTGACAAGACTTTAATATCCCTCACTATTTATGCATATATTGGTGACGTTCAAAAGGGATTTTGTTACCAAAAACCAAGCATCACCAAAGGAAGCATCCCCAAAAGTAAAGGTGATATGGTGAGTTTCAAGTTCTGTTAGCAATAATAATTATAATGATGGATGGTGTCCATCACCATTTTTTATGAACAATAGTTTTTATTGGTGACGAGTCTTTAATGACCCTCACTATAGTAACTTTTAATGATAGGCCTTTGATGACCGTCATTATTGATGGCATATATGGAGATGGTCAAATACCGTCACCATATCCTATGAACAATATTGATGTATGGTGATGGGATTTCAATGACCCTCACTATTGACATCATTGATATTATCATATCAATGGTGATGGGCCCTACAATATCATCACCAATTGTCAATTTGAAAATCTTTTAATGACGTGCAATTAAAAATTGTCACCATTTATATTCACTTTGAAAACAATTGTAATAGTCATTAAATTGCAAACTGTTAGTATTTCATTAATGGTGATGGTCATGGAATTAAGCATCATAGTTAATTTACACATTGGCCACAGTCACATAATTAAACATTACCATTAATTTCCACAATGATGACAATATTAGGCATGTGTTGTTACCCATGGAGATTACTAGCAACACATTTATATGTCTAATAATAAAGAAAAATAAGAAGCAATGAAGAAAAGTACAAAAGAAAGAAAAGATCAACAGAAACCATATTTTACCACAAGCCTCATAACATGCACTTAACATGCTAGATAATGTAACAAAATTGTCCTTGCAAGATTTATGTAATCTTATGTTATCATGAAAGTAATTTTGAATAAACAATAATTTGTGTGTACATGTTCCAACTTTCATACACCATCTACAAAGATTAACAATGATAATTCTCGTTTGAGTTTCCAATCTTATGGAAAGGGTCAATATGGAGTGGTTTAAAAATTGTAGGAAAGATCCTTTCCAATAGCCTTAAACACTATTTTATCAGCATCATGGGACATGGTGGTAACTGTAACCCTTTCCTAATGACATGTTGGAACCCAATATCATTGTCCTCTACAATAGCATGCATCTTTCGTAACCATGCCTGCAAAAGCAATATAGATTTTTAAGACAATGTTCATAATTCACATAGTCAATAGAAAAGGACAAAATTTTAGTTAGTTAAAGGTTTTTCTAAGTTATCTACAATTTTCTTACCTTCAACCATCTAGTATAACATGTGCTCTTGCTGAATAAAAATAGGGAAGGGCGATGTGTCTCACACTTCTACTAGCTTTCATCTTATCATCTCCAACAAGATCCACAGTTTCTTTGTCAGGTTTCAAGAACCTTGATGCAATATGTTCATCAATTATACCACGATAACAAACATCATTATAATTAAAATTTGCAAAACTAGATCAAGAATCTTGGTTCTACATTGTCATAACAATATTCACAAAAATCAAGAGCAACTAAAGGATAAAACAAAAAAATAAAATATGTACAATCTATTGCAACTAACAACACAAACCAACACTCAATGTTCTCTGAAACATTACCTTCTTTACCCAATCCGACATTGTTGTGCTAAAAAGGAGTGTTTGAACCTTGCTTGCATCCTAAACTTTTCTTGAAATAAGCAGATTTCCAAACTTAGAGAACGTGGATATTAAATATACATATCAAATATTAGAATTCTAATAAATAGTGCAACTAATATTATTGCAGCAGTTTGGACAGCAGGGTATTACTTTTGCAGGTAGTACAATCAGGCCTAGACTTGTTTTGGCAAGCTCACTGAAGAGCACTATCATGGTGGATTTGTAATCTGATTGGTCATTATTCATTTGCTGGTAAGGAAGACTGTTTGTTGGGGAACACAACTTCCCAAACCTATATGTTAACTGTCCCTCTGTTCTGGCATGCCATTGGTGGTTGTCCAGTGCTTCTAATTGCAGATGATGCTACTCTATGCGATCAAGCCCATGACCCATGGCCAAGGAAATAACAAAAACATCAAGGAAATGGATGAAAACAGTGAAACTACACTAGTCCAGCAGCATCTAGACCCGGGTCCAACATTCACCACAAGGTTGCATGTCTTATGTTCTAACCTTTGATACATCGCCCATTTGTGTGAACTCGTGATTGAAATCAAGTGTCTATTTCGAGTTGTCTAACTCAATTGCATGCATTGTCCTTGTGTCTATACTCTAACTAAAAGATTCAAGTCGAGTTTCCAGTCCAGTTGCAAGACGAGTTGTGAAGTTCAAAGTTTACATGTCAAGTTCCAACTGGTGTTACAAGTGAGGTCTCTATTCAAGTCAAGTTATGTCAGTCAAGTCAAAAGGAAAGTATTGCATGTATAGCAATGAGTTGAAACCCAAGTTTCTTCTTTGGATTTGTGCCTAGTATAATCAGAGCATCTACTGATTATTTTTCTTACTGTTGGAAAGGTAGCACAAGAGAGAAATAGTGTAGCTGATATTATTGCAGCAGTTTGGACAACAGGGTATTACTTTTGCAGGTAGTACATTCAGGAAATATAAGTATGGCTGCAGCTTGTTGATCCTAGCTTCATTATGTTCTTATCTCATAAGAAAACAACCCAACAAGACCTCTCTTGACTCCATTTGACCTACTATGGATAAGCACTAACTTTGGTCCATCCATCCATTAATTTTTTATAACTCTACCATACATCTTCCTAGGGAAACCTCCCTTGTGTTGGAAAAGAGTTTACCTAAAGTGAGCGATGGAGCAATTGTCGTGACAGTAGATATCCCCTTTTAATTCCTCCAAGGTTGCACTTGTGTTTTAGGGATTTACCACTTGAAGTGCAAGTTTGGGAGGTAACAATGTGCTAACTATTTTATAGCCAATATTCTATCGACTATATCAGCTCATGCATCCTAATACATGAGATGTGAGGCACAAACAAAACTTGTTCTAGTGAGTAGCATTATGTTATTATAAATGCATGCAAGAATTTCTCTAACCATACCTATTCATTCACATTTTGATGGTTGTTGTTAACACCTGATATTGAAGTAATGTCATTCTTATTCGAAATCACTACTGTCAGCTTGTTCAACAACTTCAACTTAGCTATACAGAACATGGCACAAACTAAATGGTGCAAAATGCCACTACTCTTTTGGTCACTTGTGCACCATTATTAAAAGACCCGTGGTAGATTTCAATGTTTATTTCATAGATATAGGGCCCCTTGCCACTTTCTTTCACTATCCTGGTTGTAAGTGCTTGGCTCTCTTCTGCCTGAGGTGTTTACTCAAAGGTGGAAAACCTTACAAGATTCTTCTTGGCTTCACCCCATCAAGCCGATTACCTCCTCCTAGAATATTTTGTCTTTGAGAAGACTTGAGAGATGCATAGACCCACCTAAGTTGGGCACAACTTGTACCAAATCAATGAGATTATGTGTAACATCATGTTCAAGAGGTGGAAAACTCATACCACAAGGAAACATAGTGGTACTCAGTTTCAGCACAAGCCAACTGACTATCCCAATCCAGACACCCAAACTCACATTTAGATTCCTCTCATTGTCTCAAATGTTAGGAGAGCTTTTGCTAGTTGTTTTTAGCATCCTCCAAGGGTCACAAGTTTTGCAAAGTAAATGAAACAACCTACACAAATGTACAAACAAGTAATATGGAGAAAAATGATTGTCAAAGGTACATGACCTCCTTCCATGTATTAGCCAAAGGATGGCTGGCCTTTGAATTCAAGTTGGGGGTGGATGTGAATATTATTTTGAAAGGTAAATGGTTTTAGTGATCCGAAAACAAGATCTTTGCTACTCTATGACGTTAACATGAATTACATAAAGAGCATGAATGAAGCTCACAAATCCATAAGAAGAGAACCAAACAGCATAGACAATACACACATAAAGACAACAAGTTGATAACGGAGTTCGTCCAGGATGGACTACGTCTCCGGGCCTGCTTCTCAATAGGAGGGCCGATCTATAATCTCAGCATAAAGGCAAAATACATGGCAATGATACAATGATACCTTGGCGACAATGGCCAGGAAGAGAACCGCTGCCCAAAACACAACAAGACTGCTTCCAGCAACTCCGAAGCCTGAAGACGGTGTAAAACGAGTATAAACACTCGTACCTTCCTCCTGCAGAGCTACGCAATCTCCCTTCTCTCCTTTAGCTACAAAGTCTCTACTCCAAAGCATGAGTGGGAAATGGAAAATGAATGGGTTTATATAGGTTGGCTTTCCCTTCTTCACATGACTCTCATGGATTCCTTTGGTTGCAACTAATTTGCCTATCTTGGCCTTGGTTACAACTTCCCTAAGTTGGTTTCCATGTGGTTGGGCTTTTAAGAACATAAACCAAAAATATGGTTCATGCCCACATGTCCATGGGTTTTCACATTTAGTTACTTCCCCATAATGACATTTACAAAATCCAACAATAATCCATTACATACCAAAATCCTTCTTTTAAATAGCATGTTGGTTTTTTCAACCATAAACCAACTTGTTACAACTTCTTTACAAATATGGCATGTTTGTTTTTGGTTACAACCATGCATTAACTTCATAACAACTCAAGGAATAAAATAAATGAGTAATATGTGAGTATTTTTCCACTCACTTCAAATATTAATCATTTTACAATTTCTCATGAGTAAATGCATGAATTTCCTAAAACTCATTTCAAGCACAAATGCATGCATGCTAGTCATCATGCCACTTCATCATGCCATGTCACCATGCCACATCATCATGCCATGTCATCATGCCACATCAGCATGCCATGTCATCATGCCACATCATCATGCCACATCATCATGACACATTATCATGCCATGTCATCATGCCACATCAGCATGCCATGTCATCATACCGCATCATCATGCCATTTAGCATGCCATGTCATCATGCCACATGTCACCTTGTGATTGGTCTGTACTGTATGGATGCCATGTGTCATCCTCTGAGTGGTGCCACATCATCATGTTTGTACAGTACGGATGCCACGTGTCACCTTGTCAGTGGTGCCACGTGGCACCTCTTTTTGCCAAATTTGCATGTTGACCTTATGGAACAGAACGTGATAACTTTCTCATACGGAGTCCGTTTGAGGTGAAACGAACGCCGTTGGAATCGTCTCGACGAGCCCTTTGATATAGTGCTAGTTTTGCTGAGATTGGAGGACTTCAAAATTTTGCCTTCTTAGATCCTCCTGGATCATTTAGGGATCATCTTTTTTTGCCCTTAGAATATGGACCACATGCTTCGATCGTAGATTGGAGAAAAAAATTCCCAACCTATATTGGTTTTACTCCCTGAGTTGCCTTTAGAATTGTGGAATAGTTCATATTGGAAGCTATAGTTTATGGTCTTTCATTGAATTAGAAGAGAATATCTTCTCCGAGGAAAACAAAGTGGTATCAAAGTTACAGGTGGAGATAGACCTTCTTCTTGGAGATAGACTCTCACTTAATAAATGGTGATTGTCTGGTGTTTTTTTTAAGTCTCTTTTTTCTAGTGTAAAATTGAGTTTAATGGTGAATGAAAAATTATCATGGGTTTGATGTTGGATGTGTAATGTCCACCTTTCATATTGCTTGAGGGCATGTCAACTTCTACAATACACATGTTGCTGCAAATGATTTTGGGAATCCAATCTCACCATTAGCAGACACTGCAACATTGGTTGGTAAAATTAACTTTTAATGTGGTTCATTGTCCAATCTCACCATTTCAAAGGCCATGTTGATTCTCTAAATGGGCAGCTCAAGCCAAAAAAAAGGATTTTTCATAGTGACGGGGTCTTTGAAGGGGAGTATAAATGTTAATAACAAACAAGCAACAACTGCATGTTTATAACAAAGAAACTAACAAACAAAAGTTTCAATCCTCTAGTTTCTATAATGTAACTAGAGTCTGGCATTGAAGTTTTGAATTGGTATTAAACCTCCGATCAGCTAGTGCTCTCACAAATTTCATAACAGAACTTTCTAGAATTGAAGGAAAGTAAGACTCTTTCAAGTGGTGTAAAAAATCAACTGAGCTCTCCAACAACATTTTCTTGGCTTTGAAAAAGAGGTACCGAGGAAATTTTCCCATTTTATTTCTTTATACTAGCCTGTAAGAATAGCATAGCATTGAAATATTTAGGATGTAGATTGCCACTACACAAACAGAAAATTAGGAGTAATTTCTTCAGTCATAAAAAAAGGAAAATAGACAAATTCCCATTGCTCATCATAATAAAATTAGGATAACAAAATTCAATTGCCAAACCTGTGTAAGATGCAAAAAATGAGAATCCTAGTGGTTATCGTGGCCTCTCTACATAAAATAACAAATAAAGAACATTTGGACTCTTGGAGGACTGTCCCAATTTTACAAGTTTCATTAGAGAGAACTAAATGCTTATGAAATACTATATGTTAATGCATTCAAGAAATATAAAATCCTAGCATTCTTTCCTCCTTTTTCAATAATTGATGAAGTTTATCCAATTTCCTATCCATAACTTGCTTCATGCTGGAGTCTAGTTTAATGAATAACACTCAGGAAGTAAGGTCCAATTTCACAATAATGAAGTGGGACAGATTCAAGGAATGAATCCCCTATGTGCAAAATATTGGTTGCCTTAACCTGAAGTGTTTAAAGGCTATATTTCTTCAAGGAATGATTGGCCATAAAAAGCACATGTATAGCCCAGAATGGGATTATCATCTAATAGCAACAAATTAATAAATTGCTTGTGAGATTATTTATAGGAAAAATGAACCTGGAAAAGAGATGGTGAGTACATGGCATTAAGCTTGCCACTCATATGGAACAAGAAATGGTGTTACCTTCACAAGTTCACTGAAACATTTTTCACTTAATATGTGTCTATTTCTTCAGCAAAGAAAGGATGCAAGAATATTTTAAATTCAAAAAATATCGTGGATACCAGTTTTGGAAGAAAGGTGATTTTGTCAGCAAATAATACTCTAGAGGGGAAGTGATACTACAGTAGAAGAAAATATTGCTTTGCCAATATCTGTTTAGAGTAGTTTCAATCAGATGTACCATCCCATAACCATGCATTTGACTTGCATATGGACCAATGTATTTGTCATCATTGACATTAAAAACACTATCAATATTAACTTCGGATTAAATAGTATGGCATGTTCTAGGGCTTCTTCAAATTAGCACCAGATTTTGTTGTTCATACAATTTCGGTTAGGGAATCACTATTGATCCTCGTTCTAGTTAGTTAGGTTATGCATTGCATGGAGGGGATTTTAGTTTAGTAACCACTTTATGTTCTAATTTTAACTCAGGAACACATTCTTTTTCAGTTAGTTTTATAATAAAGTCAACAACGGAGATGCACCATTTATGGGTATAGTTTGAGTTGGCTTATCTATTGTTCATCCATATTGGGGTGAATCATTGGGGTGTTTTTTGGGTTGTCTCATGCAAGTAAATGCATACTAATGGAAGTTTGGTTCAGTTTTGAGTTTCATGGTTGAGGTGGGTTGGATGATACATGGAAGAAAGTTGAAACTCAACATAACTATCTTCATCAGCTGGAGAATGCACCTTTCATGCTTGTTCAAAATTGTTCATTCAGTAGGTGAACAACAATACAACAATAGGTAAAGGAATTTTAGTGGCTGAGGTTGAAGGTGGTTCTATGCAAACATGTGTAGGATGAAAACACTTAAGGAGTTGTAAATTACTACACCTTTTTCTGGGATAACTTGCACACCCTAGCAGTTACTTCAGTTTGTTTCAGAGGGGAAGAACCTATCTTAGGAATTTTGAATCAACTCGAGTTAGTCACATTACTTTTAGTTCAGTTCTGATAGAACCTTTAGTTTCAAAATAGGTAAAGCCTACAACATTGTTGGAAACATCAACTTTTACTAGAGAGACCACTCAAAGTATAGTAGGTACAACCAAGCAACCTTTGTTTTAAGTATTGGGCTGTAAGGATTTGTAAATAAAGAGTAAGAAAGAGACTAGGGAGATGGTCAGGGAGATAACGACATGGATTGGCGTGTTGGATGAGATCCCAAACTCTGTTGAAGAAACCAAAATGACAGTTTTGAACTGTTGAAGTTCTGTTTTCCTTCCCATTTATTAAAATGGTTCACTCATTGTTCAAATGAATTGCAAAACAATTGTTTCCATCTTAAGTGAGTTTTCCCACAAATTCTCTGAATTCTATCAAGTCCTTGGCTAGGAAATCTTCCAAAATTCTTAGAGGCACTATGAAGAGGAAATGCAAATATTTTGCTAATATTGGAAGCCATCATGGCCTTGTTGAAGTTTGTAAGAACTTAGAGGTATAATTTGGTAGTTTTCTTCTCGAAGGCTATCACCATCTGTTGCTAGTTGCTTGAATGTATTACATGACATTTTTATGTATAGAATGGTTGTCTATACCTGAAATATGGTTGTCTTGTGGTTATTGGATAGCAATGTCCATGTTGTGGTTTCGATATTAAATTTCTTGAGGTAATTTGATTGCATAGACAATAACACTTACCATAGGGTTATATACATAAGTGCTCCACACCATGATTTCTACCATGTTGAGTTTGAGAATGTAAAACACTATTCATTCCCATGTTGTGATCAAGACAACTTGGGAATTTCAATGCCACTTTTTTTCTGTCCAAAAACATTGTAAAGGTACTACAGGTTCAAGTGAACAGGAAAATGAAGGAGAGGAGGCTCTATCTAACTGAGGTTCAAAAAAAATTCTCAACGCATCAGAAATTTGCCATCTAAAGTTTCTAGTAATTTTCTATTATAGATTTCCATATGAAATTGAAGAGTTTATATGTCATGTCAATGAATTACGGTTTTTGCACACCAAATATGTATAAATGCATTTTCTCAAACTGAAAAAAGGAATGTTAGGTAAACTGGTGCTATAAGGGTTTTTTGTAGTGACTTTCATAAAGATGGTAAACTGTAAAAGAATTCTTTGGAGGGGGCCTTGGTTTTGGGGAAGAGTAGGGATCTTCCGAGTCACCACTTGTTTTCATGAGAGTGATCGCTTAACCATGGTAGTCTCCATATTTCCCATGTGAGTTCAACTTCCCAACCTACCTTTTCATTTTTAGCATTAATCAATTTTTACAAGCATGGGAAATTCTCTAGTCAAAATCTTGACAACTGTCGTATAAAGATTAGACCTTTGGCTCTTCACCTATGGTCGAATATGCATAGAGTTGACTTTATCAAAGGCCCCCCAAACAATATCCTCTTAAAAATGGGAAACCACCTTTGCGCTCAAGACCTATACTATGAAAACAAAGCTTTTCAATGTTGATTATGCCACCAAACAAGGCACCTATAGGAGACCTGATCAAAACCAAAATCACATTAGTCAAGAAAAAAAGGTCCACCCAACTCCAAAATATGGCATCCCTTTGAGCTGTCACTTTTGGATGAGGGTGATGAAAAATTTGTTACAAATAAGCTTGAAGTATAGGAAGAATATCATTTAGACACACCAGCATCTATAAAAGAATGAGTAGTAGTTGTGAAACAGGAGACTTCTCACTCAAGAGAGCCAGTTGATATTTTATTATTTTAGCATGGACCATACAATTGGTGCACATAGGAGGGCATCTGAAATAATATTTGTAGATTATCTAAGAATGATGTTTGAGACCATACCTTACAGTTTAATATTTGGTCGGTCAGGTAGTTTTTGTCATAGCCTAGAGGAGAGATGCACATTCATCATGATATAAATGGAAAACTGTATGGACAATTGTTCCACTTCAAAATTATCTGATGCTTGCATTTATGGTGTACCTAATAAAGAAGATCATCTTCAAAAATAAAAGTGTCTTGGATGGGGTTAGGATTGGGCGAAGTATGAAAAACAAAAGGTTGAGTTATCCTCGGAAGAATGTGAATTTTATTACTTGCTTGAACCTCATTCAAAATCATGTGTTTTCTCATAAGTGTTGTACTTCTGATGATGATAATGAAAAATTTAGGTGCTAGGATTACAACGACAATTAATTGAGATTACAAGGCACCTAAAGGAGGTAACACCTATAGATAGGTGTTGGAGGAATTTTATGTGTTAAATCCAAATTCACAGATGCATTATTGCAGGCCTGAAGGAAAAATATGATGAGTATCAGGATTTGATTGTCTTATTTTGACTACAAAGATAAAAACATTATGGCAGTTGATTGGAATCCATATGGGAAACATATTGAGGATATTGTCATGCAATTTGTGATCCCTAGCTGGACAATTCAAATAATTTATGAAAAGATGTAGAAAGTGTTGAAAGAAGATGTAGTTTGATAAATAGTCTTGTGCTAAGAAAACTACCATTGAGTGTGTATCTAATGCAACAAATACATTGTTTCCACTTCAAAATACATCACATGTTTAAGAAGAGCAGTATCCACATCAATATAAGTTAGAAAAAGAGTCACACACCTGTTGAAATAACACAAACTAGAAGAATCTCTTAAAAAATTATTTTCAGAAACCTTCATCGACTATTCGTGTCCATTTTCAAATGTGCAAACCAGTGTCAAAATAGTAGTTACAAATTATTAATGAAGTCATGTAATAAATAACATATCAATGCCCTGTGAACTTGAGGGTTACCTCAAGACCTGTTGACAGCATCACTAACAGTACCTTTACCTCAGTGATTATAGCAGTCCTCAGCAGCTACCTTCATCCCTAGCATGCATGTGTAAGGGTATAAAACAATGGAATAAGTCCACTTAAGGCATAAGAATGGTATCAATATTAAAGCGCATAGAATAAAGAGGGACACAAAATTACCTTGAGTCCAGCCATGCCAGTAGTTGAATAACAAGAGATTAAATAAGATTATCATTCACTAAATATATATATTCATGTACATCAACCATTCAATGCAAATCCAAACCATTAGTCACCAAATAAGAAAACTTTGCAAATGTATATACCACATAAGGGTGAATATAAAAAATGGAAATGTTTTATGTATTAACATTCAACCATATAATCCCTTCACAATCTGAACAGATATAATCCACGTTCATGTGAATGTCGACATCGAAATCAACTTTATCTTCTTCATTTCACGGGGGCTTCACTCAATACACTGTTATCATAGCACACTTGTTCGTGGCATATGAAACAATACCCCTAATTTCACTAAATATTGGAAAATACCTTCCAAAATATGTTTTTTTAACCCCCTCCAAATATGCCTTCCCAATTTAAAAAGACCCCTATTTTCACTAGATATTGTATGTATCAATTTTTTCATTAACATTTTTTATACCCCTTGATATGTCTACCTAGTATATTGATATGATACCCCTCTTATGACCCCACATGCATTCTACAATTCACCTTGCTTCTTTCGATGTATATTGTGGAGGCACATTACTTCAACCACATATCATTATGATATGCAACATCTAATGGTCTAATGAAGAGATAGGAGATCACTTCTTGTATGTCACTAGAGCCAATACGTATAGTACAATGTTTAGATTGCATGTTGCAGTTCCCCAATCGCTAACTAAGCCTATTGTGGGCTAGGTATCCAAGCCCCCAGGGCCTGTAACAAGCTCTAGGAGGTTGACTAAACCTCCCAAGTCCTATAATAGGTGCGAGTGGTTGGGTATTCAAGCCCCCAAGGCCTATCGAGGGCCTATAATAGGCCCTCGAGGCTTAGAGCTTCCCAAGGCTATTGGTAACATCTGGTTGAGTGCTATTGGTAACAATTGGCTATCAATGACCACTGTCTCTCGACTATGATCGATTGGAAACCCACTTCACCACGAAACACCTAGCCTCAATCATGCCTCAAGATGCGATTTTCCCGTGTACTGGTAAGCCCGAGCCTTGCCTCAACCCGATTTCTCATCCAGTCGTGATCCTGCCATCTCCATTTGGCGGATATCTATCAACCTGCCCATATAAAAAATACCCCAAAGTATTTTTGCATTGTTACATTAAATAAAAAAACCCTTTCCCCTTAATATATAAGCAATATACTTTTTAGGTTTTCATGAATATTTAATACCGCAATATGAATGAACCTGATATTATATTGCCTTCTAGTGAATCCCTCGTGCTTCATTTACACATTTTGTTTCTTGAAAGTCTGCAGCCCTTGACAGATCCCCATACCCGGGTTCATATGTTATATCATTTCTCAATCATTTTGGAGGACATGCTAACACTACATACTAATCAGTTTCAACTGGATCTTGTACATAGAATACTTGTTTAGCTTGCGATGCTATAATAAATGGATCATCTTGCCAATGATTTTGACTCAAGTATTTCTTCATATTCACCATTGTAAAACCCAAATCATCCTTTTTAATCCCTCTCTTATTGTGCACGTCAACCCAATCACATTTGAACAATGTGTACTCCATAAAATGAATAGTCCAATGTAATTATTTCTTCATCACTCCATACAATATTGTGTTCTGAAGTATAGGGTTTACGTCTTTGGAACTTGACCTCATCATTGTTTGAGCTTCCACGCACATGCCACTATTTTGGGTGGATCTCTCATTCTCTATGTTTTTTGTATGGAATCTATAACCATTGGTTAGGTATCCCTTGTACTTGTTCACAAATTCCCTGGGGCCATGCACTATCCATTTAAGTGTATCAGAAACCCTTGCATCTCCTTCCACCTATATATTTTTAGATTTTTAAATGTAGTTAGAACACATATAGTCAACCTCTAATATTTAATTTACAACATCACAATATTCTCATATAATGATTTTTTAAGTGCTTATAATATAAATAATATATTGTCACCTGTTTTTTTAGCCAACTAGTAAATTTATGGGCATGGAGTTTTTGCAATAAAGCTTCATATTTTTTGGTTTGGGTATTTGAGTTGGCGATCTCCATCTTGTGCATCCTAATTTGACAATTATGGACAGTGAAAACTGGTCGTTAATGTGTTTTGATAAAATATGAATAAAAAAAATTAAAGGCCAAATATTTTACTCTATCCATGGATCTGTGTTTTGATAAACCATAAATAAAAAATATTAAAGGTCAATCATGTTACTTACTCTATCCATGGATCAACGTCGTCTGTGTGAAATAGAACCCACCTATGGGCTTGTTCCCAACTAATGACATCCAATTCTGAAGGAAATGGTGCAGATAATGGATTTCCATCAAGCATAACCTCTTCGACTTCATCGTCCCATACTTCATTTCAACCATGTCTGGTTCCAATAGTTTCCATACCTTTCATGTATCCTCCACAAAAATTTATTGATTCCTCCACAGTTTAGCTTTCAACGATTCATCCTTCAGGCCTATTTTTGTTCCGTACATAACTCTTGTATACTTTCATGTTCCTACAAAATGAACATGATTTTATAAGTAATGTCAAAATCTTTGAATAAATTCTTTTTGTTGTGCTTGATAGAAAGAAAAATGGCATGCACCTCTCAAAGGGGTACATCCATCTATATGCAATTGGAGCACAATATCAAAGCTCACGTACCAAGTGCACATTCAAATGCAACATTATATCAAAGAATGAAGGAGGGAAGTACTTTTCAAGTAAGCACAATGTCTCCACAATATCATTTTCTAACTTGTCAAGTCTCTCTATTGAAACTGATTTTGCACAAAGTTGCCTATAAATATAACAAAGCTTACAAATTGTCTTTTGGACAACACTTGGTAGCACATGGCACAAAGCTACAGGGAGGATTTGTTGCATTAGAACATGGCAATCATGTGCTTTCATACCATGGAACTTAAGCTCTTCCATATTTATATGATTTTTGGGATTAGAGCTGTAACCATCTGACACTTTTAACATGAAAAGAACATGACATGGGGTCTCTTTCTCTTTCTTTGAAAGAGTATGTGGTGCAGGTGGAAGGAATATTTTTTGTCCCTTAACTTCAGGCCACAATGATTTCCTCAAACCCATTTTTTGCAAGTCACCATGTGATTTTTTTCCATCGTTGGACTTTCCATTTATATCCAAAAGAGTTCCTAGAATGATTTCACATACACTCTTCTCCACATGCAGTACATCTAAATTGTGACGTATTAGTAGTTTCTGCATTCCAACACATCAAAAATATTGAAACAATATTAGAAAGGAGGAAAACATAAACAATCACTTCAACCAAGACATCAAAACACAATGAGATCATATAAGCATGCAATGTCTAAAAGTTAGGCATGGTTGATGGGTGTACATACCTCCCAATATGGAAAATTGAATAGAATTGATCATTTCTTCCAGAATCTTCCACACGACAACATTAGTTTTTTCACCTTTTTTTTCATTTCTTTTCCTTTTGTTTGATTAACTTTTCCCCCAAATTGCTTCCTTTCCCTTTGTTTCCTTAAAAATATCTAACACTTTTATGACTGGAGGGGCATAACAGTGCTCCTCCTTCCCATTAAATGGCCCCTTTTGTGAACGAAACTTATGATGTTGAGGAAGAAATCTCCTATGTCCCATGTAAACACATCTCTTGCTACAATTGAGGTACTTTGATTTTGTGTTCTTCCCACATATAGGACACGCCTTATAACCTTTTGTCGTGCAACCAGACATATTCCCATAAGCAGGAAAGTCATGGATCACCCACATAAGAATTGTCTTCATGTTAAAGCATGTCTTCATATTAGCATCATATGTCCATGCCCCCTGGTTCCATAATACCTTTAGTTCATCTACCAAAGGTTCCAAATAAACATCAATGTCATTGTATGGTTGCTTGGGACCAGGTATTAACAATGTTAGCATAGAAAAATTCATTTTTGTGCACAACCATGGTGGAAGGTTGTATGTACCTAAAACTATAGGACAAACACTGTATGTACTACTCAAGTCTCCAAAAGGATTAAATCCATCTGCTGCCATGGCAAGTTGTACATTGCGGGGTTCATTGGAAAAACTAGGCCATTTGTCATCAATGGTTTTCCATGCTGGGTTATCAACAGGGTGGCGCATTTGATCATCATTACTTGCATTCTCATGATGCCACCTCATTTTCTATGACATGTTAGCAGAGTTATTGCAAAAAAGAAATTTTTTAATTTATACAATATATATTATTATAAAATAACACACTATGAAAAATACAAAAGATAATACAAGGGGAAAAGTTGAATAAAATTATAGTGTTGAAAATCATACCTATACATTCTTTTTAGCCTTGGTGTTATGGGGAAATACATTAACACCTTGGTCGGAACACCTTTACACACCTTTTGAGATTGAGCATCCACTTTCCATCAAGATTTTCTACATGTTGGGCATTCATCCTTACTTTCATAACTTCCATGATATAAAATGCAATCATTTGGACATGCATGTATCATATCATACTGTAATCCCAATGATTTTATCAACTTCTTTGCATCATATGCAGAATCCGGAAGTGTGTTATCTTTAGGAAGCATTTCCTTTATCAATTTTAACAATTGGCCAAAACTTGTATCAAACGACCATCTATTCTTCACTTTGAGATTGTATAATTTCACGGTGGCTGGTAGTTTTTTGAAATCAACACAACCTGGGTACAATGTCCTTTTGGCATCTTCGATTAAGTTCTTATATTCATTAACTTCATTCATTACATCAGTTGATGCCAAACCCTCATTATCACAACTCTCATTGAGGTTTTGATTAAGACATTGATAAGTATCATTCACCAATTGAAGCACTTGATCATCAACAATGGTTGTATCATCATCATTTTTTGAAGTCCATTATCATTCTAAAACAATGTTGCAGGCTCATCAACATGATTATCATAATCATGTTCATAACCCTATTATTAAGAAATTCAAAATTCATGTTAGTGATTTTATGGTTTTGACGAAAATTAGAATCAGAATATCTATTGCATCCAATACATCCACGTACAACCATATAACTCTCTCTCTCACAAGGATCTATATATATTAGAGTCAAAAAGTGTTTATATGTAAATCAATCGTGTTTGGTCAAACAGGGGTCTTCACTGATGTGAAATGGCTTACCAATTGACATGAAATATGCTCAGGTACTTCATGGGTCTCATTTTCAGAGTGTTGCCTAGACTCAATGATAATAGATGGTGGAATCTAAAGAGACAAAAAAATTAGAGTTTTTGCATTTAAATATAAATGATAGCTTTACTATAATAGATACAAGTTAGAAACTAGAAAAAATCATTTTTTTTCAAGATACCTGACTGGGAATGATCTCCATGTAAATACCAAATGTCATATTGTTCTATTATACCATAATAAATCAAGTGTTCTCCTATTTTATCAAAATTTTGTGCTTTCACTATGCCACATTTATTACATGGACATTTTATGGAAATCTTATTCCTTGAATGCTCCTCTGCAAACTTTAAGAAATCCTCAACCCCATCTCTATATTGTTGAAGTGTCCTACAGATAACCAGTTTTCAAGTGATATAAATTTAAATGACTACAAGTTACAACAAATATATTTTTGGTATATCACAATGAACAATCAAATGTTAGGATATCTCATCATTCAATATGTACTTTGCATGCATGCATTGCATGTTGCCCAGTCACCAGTTTGATGCCTCCAGCACCCAGTCCCTAGTCTGCCAGCACCCGGGAGCCACTTTCCACTCTGTTTTATCCCTCCTAGTCAAGGAGGTGCCCATTTCTCACCCACCACTTGAGAAGGGCACCTTTTCTCACCTACCAGTCCAGTTCACTTCAGTTAGCTAGTTGTCTTTCCTTGATTTGAGGCTAGATTGACTCCTCACTGCTGTTATTACTCTGATTGACCTCCGATGATACTTGACTACCTATTCTGAGTGCAGTTAACTCCTCATGCACGCTCCACTGAGCCTCCATGCCTACATTAGTTCCATTACCATCAGTTACACTTATTACACTCAGTTAGACTCAATTAGACTCAGTTTGACACCTGTCTAATAGTGAATTGTGCATTGATGACCACCACTGATTGATGATGGGGACTCCTAGTTGGAGCCAAGCTACACCATGCAGTATATTCGAATGACCTCCTTGGCTAATTCGAATTGCTCACTCATTGTGACAGTATTGTATTGTAATTCTACCATTCTGGATTATAGAGCACTTATGCATCTCTCTTGCATAGTTTTTACTCCAATTTGTTTTACATCATTGTGATTGATTTTCTTGTTCAATAGATTTGTTGTGACTAATTTTACATGGTATCAGAGCCATTGCAGGGGCAAGATCTCTCTCCTACAGGTGTTCTACATGAAGAATTGAGTGAATTTTCTCAAAATTACTGAAGTTTTGGCATGCAAAATCTCATGTGCATTTGCTTATGTGCATGAAAAGGCTGAAAAATACTCTCCAATCCACTCTGGAAGCTTGATTTTTCCACATAATTCCTAGATTTGATACATTGGATCATTCAAGCTTGCTTGATCTCCAATCCCAGGTGTGATGCAACTCTAAAATAGTGGATTGTTTGACCTTACTGTTCTTGTTTTGATTGAGATTTTCGAGTTAATCATCTCCATCAAGTGCATTCGCTATCATTGAGATGGATTCTTCTTCTTCAAATCTACTCACTCCCTTCAATTATTTTGAATGGAAGAATGACATGGAGATTATGTTGTGCTCAAAAGGGTACTACAGAGTCACCATGGGCCTCGAAGTTGAGCCCAATACTCTCATTGAAAAATCAAAGCACTTCAACAAGTTGGATGAAGCATATGGTCTTCTTTGCCTCCATATTTACAAGGATCTTCACTTTCACCTCAGTGGATTGACTACTCCAAAGGCAGTATGGGAGCAACTCGAGAAGCTTTTTGGAAATCAATATGACATGCGGTCTTTTCAATTGGAAAATGAATTGATTTCTTTGAATCCTGAGAATTTCGAGACCATCAATGACTTTTTCACAAGATTCAAGCATTTGTCTTTGCAATTGAAGAACAGTGGAGTTGTTAAAGAGGACAAGCAATTGATCCTCTCCATTCTTTCAAAGCTTGGTAAATATTTCTTGGTATTTGTCTCCACTTTCAATTCCGGTCGGCTAACTACCCTGAATTCGAAGATGCCTACGTTGAATGCCTTCATTGAGTCCGTTACCATAGAGCTAATTCAAATGGGGTCCATAAGCTCCAAAGATTCAGCCCTCTTTGTTCAAGGATCCAAGAATTAGAATGGAAAAGGAAAGCAAAAGAAAGAGAAGCCCAAATTCGAACCTACCAAGCAAAGAGAGAAAAGCAAAGCATCAGATGCACCATCCGGTTCAAGGAACAAGCAAAAGGGTAAAGAGGGTAAAGAAAAATCTAAGTGTTCATATTGCAACCGTGGATTTCATCTTGAAATTTCATGCATGAAGAAAACAATAGATCAAATGGCCCTCCTTTTGGAAAATAATAACATAACTCTTCCCGACAGTGCACAGAAGAAGGATAGAAATGATGATCATGAAAGAGGTCAAGCACTCATGGCAACTGTTTCGAAACCCACCACTCTACTGATAGATTTCGGCGCCTCGAATCACATGGATGCAAATATTGACTCCTTCCCTTCATTTGATCCAAACAGCTCCATCCCCATCCATTTGGGAGATGACTCAAAAATTTCATCAAAGGGTAAAGGTACCATCCATTTAGAGCATGGAAGTTTTCAGAATGTTCTCTATGTGCCTTCCTTGGCTTTGAATCTACTTTCTGTGTATCAAAGGACACACACTGGTGCACCAAAGCAAGTTACATTCATCCCTAACAAAGTTGAAATTTCTTATATTGAAAGTGGAAGACTTATTGCAATCGGAAAGGCAAACCATACTGGAAAATACTATGAGTTTTCACACTTTGTGCCACTTGAAAATCCCACTCCTCTTCTCACTCATGGAAATGAGGTTAGTAGGATTTGGCATGAAAGGTTTGAACACCTTAATTACAAGTATTTTCTACTTTTACAAAACAAATCCATGGTTGTTCGTCTTCTGCACCTCCATTCCTTGAAGGGAATTTTCCCAGGTTGCATCATTGGGAAGCACCCCGAGCACAAGTTCAACTGCAACAAAGCTAGCAGAGCTTCTACTATTTTGGGTCTCATACATTCTGATATCAGTGTTCCGCTGCCAAATATTTCCATGAATGGTTCAAGGTATGTTTTGACATTCATCGATGACTTCTCCTGCTTTACTTGGGTATTTTTTCTCAAAAACAAGTCAAAAGTGCTTGGAAAATTCAAGGATTTTAAGGCTTTTGTTGAGACCACCACTGAGAGCAAGATAAAATATCTTAGATATGATAATGGAAGAGAATATATCAAGACTGAGTTTCTACAACTTTGTGCCGAAAGAAGAATTCAGATCCAACATACAGTTCCCTACACACCCTAGTAGAATGGTGTAGCGGAAAGGAAGAATCGGTCACTGAAAGAGATGGCTACTTGTATGCTTGAGTCAAAATTTTTGGCTGAAACTATTTGGGATGAAGCCATGAATGTTGCTACATACATTCAGAATTGAGTTCCACATTCATCTATGAAAGGTAAAACTCATTTCGAAGCATTCACTGGTCACAAACTGGATGTGTCCAATTTGAGGGTTTTTGGCTCCACTGCATGGGCTAGAATTCCTTATGATAAGAGAAAAGACTTGGATCCACAAAGTATTGAATGAATTCTAATAGGATATGGAGAAGAATCAAAATCATCTAAACTCATGAATATCATATCCAAAAATATATTCATAGAGCGAAGTGTGAAGTTTGAAGAACCGCTTCCAGATATGAAACTAGTCGAGGAAAACACTGCCAATCTGCAGTCTCTACAAGAAGAAGTTTAGAGAGAAGATGAAGAAAGAATTGGATCTAATATTTCAAATATTTTATCAGAATTTGATGGCCATGACATATCAGGTTCAGAATCCTACCATAATGATCCTCCTTAGTTACCAAAGTGGGCCCAAAACACTCTACAATCTGTTGCTCCAAACATTGGAAATCCTGCTGATCCAAGGAGAACAAGAGCAGACTTTCAAAGAGAAGGTATGGCTCTTTCATTTTATGATCCATTATTATCTGAGAAATGTTATTTTATGATTGGTTCAGATCCCAAATCATACTATCATTCTCACCGAGATGCACGATGGCAAACTGCCATGGTTGAAGAGTATAGTTCTCTTCAAAAGAACACTACATGGGAGCTAGTTTCTCTTCCACCTGGAAGAAAATTGGTCCAATGTAAGTGGGTCTACCGCATGACAGTTTATTTTGATGGATTTATCAGCAAATACAAATCTATGCTCATGGAAAAAGGTTTCTCCCAAGTCCAACGAGTGGACTACACTAAGACCTTTTGTCACCTACCAAATTTTGAGACTATTTATTTTATTTGCAAAAACATTATGTTAAATTATAAAGTTTTGTAATTATGTCCAAATTTGGTCAAGGATGATTTTAATAACATATTATTATTATTTAATAAATTAAAACAGGAGACAAACACTCAAGGGACCTATTAAATGAGTGTTCACTAACCCACTAGGAGGAATGGAAGCTGCTAAAAGGCATGGGACAGATGTCAGCATTTGCACTCCACCACTAGCTGTTGGTTATGGGACAACAACCCCTAAAATTGTGGAATTATTCCCCAGGTGGTGGAACAGAGTTGTTAGCTCATTAATGACCAGGTTAACCACTAAAAAGGCCTAGGCAGCCTAGATAAGGCAATTTGAATTGAGCAGGGAGCTCTACATTATTTTATGCAGAAATAATTCCTCAGGGTATTAGGTGATCACTAAGACATTCGAATAGGGAGGCTAAGTGAATGTGCATTGTGAGTCTGCTGAAAATATTCTGAGAAGGGAACCAGAGGTGCTGGTGCAGGTCTCCTTGACTGCTAAATCTATATGACTGGATGAACTACTTTGTTGCTGCAAGTGGATGACCTAAAGCTTCTACAGATTCTTCTTACTAGTGGTTCAGTGAACAAACTCGGGGGTCCTAAGGCAAGTAATTTGGTTGTCTTCAAGAATAGGTTGGGTGGAACCGGCTCCTTGGGTTGTTTCTTTCTCCTACATTTACCAGGTTCTACTGTTTTGTCCTGTTTATTTTCAGTTATATGATTTTCTGCATTTGTAGTTTTAGTATTTACAGTTAATAGCATACATAAGTAATTGTTTCATTTTCTGACCTAAGCATGATTTTGTATAATTTTGGTTAAGTAAGTGAGATGATTGATTAAATATCTTCTCTGTATTTTTCCCCATGCTGTCTTCTCCATAGTACTCTAGTATAGAGAAGGAAAAGTTAAGATAGATGATTTGATGGGCTAATTGCCAAATGAATGAAGAGACTAATGTTGTTGACTTTCACTAAATTTTCTTATCAATCATGTTCTATGATATGGAGTATATGTCTAGATTTAGGATCGAAATAACATTTTTTAGTACAGGAATTTTAATGTTATCTTTCACATACCGTCAAAAATAGATATTACCTTTCTGTATAAAAACCTGGGGTTTACACTTAAGTTATTTACTTCTTTCCAGATTTCAAAATTCATATGTATCTTATTATCATTTCTTTCAAAATTATAAAGGACTATAAGCAAATCAGTTATTACAAGTTTCGTAATACTTTTCATTATTTTCTTCTTACTATACTTATGCTTTTCGAAATTTAGTTGTAATACCAAATATATATGATATTCAATGCTATAGTCTTCTATATTTACACAGCATTTTATTGAATTGAATTTAAAGCTTACATATATTCTAAATTGTTGCAGTAAGAATGTACTCCTTGTAAAAAAATCAGAATGCATTAATTCCTTTCGATTCCTTAACTACTGATTATTCTTCCATAGAAATGTTTATCAAAAGAATTTATGAGACTGATTTCAATAGTAGCAGAGTTTGTAGACGTTTCAGTGTCTCGATTTAAAAACCCTATGATTTTCTTACGTTCAGTTTGAGGTTAAACATTTAACAAATGTAAACACCAAATCCTTACTTCAGTATTTCCAACTCCAAACACATTATTATTATCCAACTACTACTTTCACAATAGCTATCTATTATACAATCAATTTCAAACAAGAGTACTATTATTTTATCAACCATAATATTTATTCAAGTTATGGATCAAAACCAAAATGGAGTCACATTATCATCTTCCAAACTCAAACTTAAACAATACGAGCACATGGTTTATCTGTCAAGAAATAATTAACCTACGGCTCTCAGCCTGAATCAACATCGTTCTTCTAACCAAAATATCAACTCACATAAACATAGAAGCAGTTCAGGAAAAATATTCTTTTATGCAAACTCAATTCCATATCAACACTTAGAAAACATTATAAACATTTTCTTTTAACACAAGACCTTCCATGTTTCGCAGAAACGAGATAGCCCCCGGCTCTCAGCTAATATTTATATTAATTTAATTTAGTCAAAATATCGATAGAGTTTGTACTGAAACATTTCAAGATTTCTAAACCACTTAGGGTTCATCCCTTTTAGAAAATTTCATCTTAAAACAAGTTTACATTTCAACAAAAGTTACAGCGAAACGGTGCAGTGGCAGGATAGCGAAAAGAGTCGAGGATTCCATCCTGTATACACACGACGTGAGGCTCTTGAAAGTTACCTCGACAGATAAAGATTCTCTGCCAAGAATTTTTCCTCAGACCTTGTCAAAACATCAAGCATAGGCCACACAGCCCAGGCCAACCTATGAGGAGAAAGAACCAGCGAGGCTTACCGGTGGTCGAGCAGCTTTATTCCACAAGCTTTCAAACCCAACAACCTTTTTACGAAGTGAAACCTGCCACAGTAAAACTTGAGAGGTTAAAACGAGAAAATTTAGGGATAATTTTATACACAACATAATGCATTAACACTACAGTATTGAAATATTACCTTGTATTGTAGCTCCCATATTAAAACTGTTGTTAGCAAACAAAGAAAGAGCCACCTAGCAACACAATGAAGCACAGACTCAGACTCTGAGAATCGATCTCTGGTACAAACTTCCAGTAGAGAATCCCCGAAAACTACTTCCTAAAAACACTACGAATGCTGCATTATGGCTCATTTCTGAAAGAGTAAGCTTACATCTGAAACTAAGAAGTTTGCCCAACAGGTCAAGGGATCGAATTCAAGGAAAGATTCCTCCGAACCCCAACTTCCAAACCCTACATTGTATCAGGCTGTCGGCCTCTCTACCTTGCCACTAACATGCGAAATGAAGGCCAAGAAACACTTCAACGATACTTACAACAAAAGACTAGGGTTTCATTCCAAAGCCCAAGATCATGTGAGATCAACGATGGAGGAGATGCCAGACAGGCATGTCGAAGTTCGGGAAACCACTGAATTGAATACCCTTTTGATTATCACATCCACCACGTCGCCAAATCAACAGACCAAGGGTTAAAGTATGGCACAGCTCAGCATCGTAATAGTAATTGTGAACTCTTTCATGTGACCTTCAGCCACGAAGGCATCCACCTAAGACTTCCACTACACTCAACAGGTAGGCGAATTTAATGCTATGACCAGGTTTCGACAGGCTGCCACTACGAAAACACCACCACATTCATTACCCTTGTCAATATTAAATGTCAGTACAAAGACTTAGGGTTACTTTGTAAAGTTCATTTCATTCCAATGTATTGGTCATCAAATGCATAGTTTATATATTTTGTATATTGTTACTCAATTGATAAAGGTCATTGATTATAGAAGACCTTCGATACTTAATGTAAAGTCTAGGTTTCATTTTTGTGCACATTGTAATGTTTGTTCCTATTGTCATCTCTTTGACAAAAGATTACATAGCATAAAAATTAAATTAAAAAGATCTCAATCCTATAATGTTGCAAATTTACAATAGTATCATCATAATTATGATAATAACAATTGCTATATTAGAATGATTTTTCATAAATTATAAATTGAGAGATGTATAAGATAATATAGTTATTTTGATGACTTCAAGTGAATCCATGTGTACATTGGAATCTAGCACATAACCAAGAACTCATAGTGTAAGTATAATACACATGATATTACCACCCCTTGCATAATGGCGAAATGATGACAGGATTCTAATAGCACGGATAAGCTTGTAAACTAGCACATAAACGAGAAGTAGGACAAAGATCCATACCTTTAATAACTTTCATGCAAGGAAGTACTTAGAGTTTTCACAATACATTGACGAATAATTGAAAAACATAATTACTCTTAACACTTGATTTGTCGTAATGTTCTTACCTGCGTTTCTGCACAAGGAAATAGGTTCAAATGCTTTAGCTATCATAGCTCAATAAACCTCGGGGTACCTCGTAGGACCCCTTCGTCATCAGCCAAAAGCAAACTGTCAATATTATGTCTAGAGGAGTGTATCGCAAGAAAATTTAAATACAGGTAACACAAGCAAAACTAATGTTGTATTTGTTTAAAGAAGTATGATGTGTTGCTATCGTTAAGCTGTTATTAGTTAATAGGTTTAGCAATTATTTTATTTCCACATTAGCAATTTCAGTATTTATTTGTACTTTTAAAATTTTAGTAAATTTTTGGGATGTTACACTTTTGCACCGGTTGCAAAGATGGATTCCATCTGCCTAGTTTTGGCCATTTCCGCATCCAAGCACTAGGAAGTGCACCATATGGATGTGAAGAGTGCTTTTCTACATGGAGACCTTGATGAAGAAGTATATATGAAGAATCCAAAAGGATACATATCAGATCCACCATTAGTTTGCAAATTGAAGAAATCTTTGTATGGATTGAAACAGGCCCCAAGAGCTTGGTACGCAAAGATGGACTCCTTCTTTCTTAGAATTTCAAAAAATGAAAATGTGATCTGAATGTGTACCTACAGTAAGTTAAAGGTAATTTTCTGATTGGTGTTCTTTATGTTGATGATCTTCTCATTACTGGTAGCACTCTCCTTACAATCAACAAGCTAAAAACCGCTTTAAATCTAGCTTTTGACATGAGCGATTTGGGCTTGCTTAAGCAATTTTTGGGCTTGAAGAAAGCTCAATTTTTTTATGGGATCACATTATCTCAGAAAAAGTATGCTTCAGACCTACTATTAAATTTTAATATGGCAGAATGTAAGGCTGCTCCGTTTCCATTCGTCTCAGGAATCAGTCTTGAGGAGGTAAATTCTACACCGCTTGCAGATTGCACTATGTATCAACAGTTGATTGGTTCACTACTCTAATTGACACACTCAAGGCCTGATATTTAATATGCCATGAGTGTTGTATAAAGGTATATGCAGCAGCCCCATGAGCTTCATTTACGGGAAGCCAAGTGGATCTTGCAGTATGTGCAAGGTACGAGACATTTTGGCATACATTATGCTATAGATTCTGAGCTAGATTTCATTGGTTTTACTGACTCAGATTGGGCGGGTGATAGAATTGATTGGAAGTCCACTTCCTGTTATGTTTTCATGATTGGCCATGGCCCTATTTGTTGGTCAAGCAAAAAGCATGCAGCCATTGCACTTTCTTCAACAGAGGAAGAGTATCGAGGGGTAGTCAATGCCTGCATTCAGGCAGTTTGGTTGTAGGGTATTCTTTCCAAGTTTGATTTTGGTAGCACTACTTCGACTGTCATATTTTGTGACAATCAAAGTGCTATTGATATCTCCACAAATCCATTTCAGCGGCAGAGGACCAAGCACATTGAGATTCATATGCATTACATCCAAGAGTTGGTGCATGATCGTACCATCATTCTGCAATATTGCCCTACTAATGAGCAAATTGCAGACATCTTCACCAAGAGCTTCACTGAGAAGAAGTTCTCTTAACTCCGTTCACTGTTGGGGGTGATTTCCATCATGGTGGAGACATATTAGATCCATTTTTATGTTTATCTTGAGGGGGGGCTTTCTTGCCACTGGGTTTTCCCTCTTTCCTCACTTAGCTTATTTTCAGCATTTTTAGATTATTATATTGGGGTGACCTTTGGCCTCGGTAACCAGGGCCCTACATTTTATTTTTTACATCATAGTATAGATTGAGGGAGGGTGTTAGGATATCTTATCATTCAGTATGTACTTTGCATGCATGCATGCATACATCTGCATGAATTACATGCTGCCCAGTCACCAGTTTAATGCCTCCAGCACCTAGTCCCTAGTTTGCCAGCACCCGGGAGCCACTTTCCACTATGTTTTATCCCTCCTAGTAAGGGATGCGCCCACTTCTCACCCACCACTTGAGAAGGGTTCCTTTTCTCACCTACCAATCTAGTTCACTTCAGTTAGCTAGTTGTCTTTCCTTGATTTGAGGCTAGACTAACTCCTCACTGTTGTTATCACTCTAATTGGCCTCCGATGAGACTTGACTATCTATTCTGAGTGCAGTTAACTCCTCATGCGCCCTCCACTGATCCTCCATCCCTACATTAGTGCCATTACCATCAGTTACACTTATTACACTCAGTTAGACTCAGTTTGACACTTGTCTGACAGTGACTTGTACATTGATGACCACCATTGATTGATGATGAGGACTCCTAGTTGGAGCCAAGCTACACCATGCAGTATATTCGAATGACCTCCTTGGATAATTCAAATTGCTCACTCATTGTGACAGCATTGTATTGTAATTCTACCATTCTGGATTATAGAGAACTGATGCATCTCTCTTGCACAGTTTTTACTCCAATTTGTTTTACATCATTGTGATTGATTTGCTTGTTCAATAGATCTGCTGTGACTAATTTTACATCAAATATAGAAATTGTACTTGTTTTTCAATTTCATCTAGCTCCTTTTGTCCATATGAAAATATGCTCCAAGCTCCTTTGAAATTATGCTCCAAGCTGACCTTATAACAACATAGTATATATGAATTGTGAGAAGAACGATTTTAAGGCTTGGTTTGGCATTAGACTTATTATTGTCACGTACCCACCCTTGGACCCAATGCAAGGAAGGGAACATGCTACCAATCTATGGGGCTTTTCATAAAACTCAGCCCATTCATTAGATGCATACAGTTAAAAACAAAAGTGTGCAGATGTAAATCAAACAGATATGCACAGCGGAAATAAATTCATCCACACACATATTTTCATATGCACTCAATATATCAATAACAGTCATCAATTAATTAAAACATTGCAGAAGTAAATACATAGACATAAAAACACTTATCTTCATTTTGCAACTGCCCCAAGCAACTAGCTATGTCGCTGCAATGTTCCACCCAACCATAGGCTCTTCGACAGCTTATACTGAGTCCGTCCGAAGGCCACCCCCGAGCTGGGCATGATTCTCACAAGGAAAGGGAACATTCCAGCTCGTTCACCGCCAATTACTCATTTCATCTCAGCCAAGCCACTCCACAGCTGGGTTTATCAGGCTACATTTGAACCTTGGATGCTTGCACTCAAGCTCAAGCCAAAGCAATAGATACCCATAACCCATACCCCAACATACTCTTTTCTCACATAGCAAGCACAACATTGGGCATAGATACACATTTTAAACAATGGGATTCACGAATAAGATGGCCATGGGTTTTCCAAAAAACGTTCCCAACCCAAAACAGGTTATGGGATGGGGCAAACAACCCCAGGAAGGAAAAACGATTTCTTCCCCAAATATCTCAGCCTTCAACAGCCCAAAATGGTCTCTATTGATCCCCCGTTCGATTTCCCCTTCTTCCCCACTGGTATGCAACACAAAAACGCCCTTCTCCCAGCTAAGGATCAAGGAAAACCATAGAAACATGGCTGGAAAACGCTCAGGTAGCTCCCAACTCGTGAGGGAGAGGAACTGATGGTTTCCTAATGTCTTGGGGAGCAATTCATGCCTATTTTTCTTTCCCAAGAAGACAACATGATTTTCCATGAAGGGTGGCTTGCCCATACCCGAATTTGGACAGCCATACCTCTCCATTCCCAAGGCATTAACTACCTCAACCAACTCTTGGGAGAAATCAATAGTTGGGTACAAAAGTCAACATGGGGAGTTGAGGGTTTGATGGGTTCTCTCATTAACACTTGGCTTGAACTGATTGGCTCAAGGGTTTGAATGTTTTCCCTCCCAATTCCTTGTGAAATCATGCTCCCATCTCTTTGTTGCATTGCATAGCTAGTTGTGGGTATTTTTATTAAAAATGCATTTTACATGATGTTGAAGTTCCAATGTGCCTGGCTAGCACGCAAACCATATGCATCAATAAATCGATGGTGGGGCCTTGGCCTTGAGCTCCTCACCATGATTTCATAACAATATTACATCATTTAAAATGTTAAAGTGATAGGGTCTAGATGGGGACGTGACAATTATATTCTAGAACAAATAAACAAGATTATTTGGTACCTTGGCTTCAACAATTGAAGTATTTGGGAACAAAGAGATCTTTACAATTATCATTACATCAAATATACGAAGGAATACCTCTCCTATTTGTTTGGATCTGGTAGAATTGAATAGGTATATAAATAAAGTGATTTTAATAGAATTTGGGTGATTGTTGGAATAAAGAAAACAAAGCATCCATACTACCTTATGATTTGTTTATGAAGCTCTGTGTACCAGATGTTGGTTGCACATTCACTATCGATCTCTGTGCAATGGTCTAAATCTAAACCTTGAACCTGGGTTGATATCGATTAAAGGATCGATTTCATCGATGGGGCCTTAGCCGATTTGGATCGATATACTGAAAATAACCCTAGGCGCACAGTATCAAGTCTTCAAATATTTCCTGTGTATTAAACACTCCATTGATGATAACAAAACCGATCAGATAGAAAAGCAGAGAACAACAAAAGGGTTTCCTATGTCGGGTGAAAGGAAAGGACAAAGCGGGAAACAAAAGGGCTTTCCTATCACAGTACATTGCAACTACTTCCTCCTCAAAGATATGCAACTATTGACAACATAAATTTTACTTCCACTATCGCTTTAAGCTTAGCCCCAACACCTTCCACCTCAACGTCAACATATATTTCTTCTAGAGGAAGAACGATGACATTTTCCCATGAAATGGGGAGAGGGAATCAATGATTCCTTAGTATATTTACCCTTATAGAATCTAGATGAATCATGAGATACAATATATTTTTTTTGATGTGATTTTACATAGTCTATCAAGACTCGTGAGTTAGGAATATAGATATCAAAATTTAATACTAATGTGTGATGCATCACTTGGAATTGTATAAATCTAATATATCAATGTTATTTTCATTTTTTTTGGCAATTTGTTTGTTTGATATTATTGTTGGATCATGATCTAGATATTTGAAAAAAAAAGAAACAAATAACATTGTTGTATTTTTTCAAGTTTTCCAATATTTTTTATAGTTTCCTCAATATTGTTGATAAGTTATATTTTCGATCCTCGGGAATATATTCATCACATGATATTGGTAACATTTCTACATGTGATGAACGAGTATTTCCATCTTTGTCCAACCTACTCTTGATATCTAATATGTGATGAAGAAATACCCAACCTTAATTTTGTTGTTTAAAGGATGAATGAGCCTTCCAAATGGATTCAAACCATTGCAACCATATCTTCAGATGATCTCCAAGCCTCCAATTTTTATTTAGGCCTAGCACCTTGTTAGAGGAGCATCACACCAACTCATAAATGTCCTTTAGACCATAGATATAAATAGGATTCCTACTTTGTCATCTCCAATCCCTCACATATAGGGCATTCCCTTGCATTTACATTTTATATAAACAACTCTATGGAATCCTTATAACCAAGATTCACGAGAAAAATGTTGTCCACATATTTTTTTCTTTTGGAAACGTCTAGGAGTCCTCCACATATGCCATTGCTAAGTGTTTGGATTCCATAAGCCCAAAATAAAGGCCCTTTCGATGCAACCTTTACTGGAATCACTGCTTAACGCAAATTCAAAAGTTTCACCAAACACTTGAGGATCCCTTAATCTACTTCCTTTGAAATTTTATCCTTAGGGATGAATCTAAAATTTAAATTATAGTAGTAAAATAATCACTTTTGTCCAACCACATACACAAGTTAGCCGAAAAAAATCAACATTAAAAAAATTTACTTAAAGGTAAATATGTTGTCATCCCTTAGGGCACAAATCCCAACATATAACCAATCTAAAAAATACTTAATTACAACATATTTATTACGTACAGTCATAAATCTATAGCCAATATAGATTCTATATTTTTGTCAAATCACTCAACAAACTCTACTAGCTATTCATGATAAATCCATATAATAAATAACCTTAGAAACTACTCATTCACCATGATATTATAATCTGAAAACCATACCTACAAGTACACAACATTTAGACAACAAAGTACTCTTCATATATACATAAGAATGAAATTACAAGTACATACCAACAACTTATCACAAGTTAGTACAAGATATTTCTTCAAGCTTATTACAATTTGGGACTCTCTAGTACTTTTCAAACCCTAGCTAGATCATTCATCATCGATACAAAACCCAAACCAACAATACAAAGGCCTAGAAAGGTTTCCCACCAAGTTATCCAGCCACATCAAAGGATTCACAAAAAGCTAGCATCAACACCAACAAGTCCACCCTTGATATTTTACCAAACTCACTCCACACAACTCTCAAAGAAAACTGCTCCAAGTCTTCTCTAGGGTTTTTACCACAAACCCTAGGTCCTTCTCACACAAGGACTCAAACCCAAGCACTTCAACCCTTGTCTAGTAATTTCCTCTCACAAACCCTAGCTCCTTCCTCCCTTACATAAAAATAAGCATAAAGAATCTAGAAAAGTTCATTTTCAAGATACAAAATGACTTAATGAACTCCTAAGCAAGATGATGTAAATGATTGCGTTCAAATAAATATTCTCTCCTTCCTTTATATAAAATAGGTGAGGGAGGCCAACAACAATAAAGTGGACAAGGTACACAATTTACATCTATCTCAAGAAACCTAACTAATCATTAGTTAAGTCAAATGTGTAGTGCTCCAACTCTAACGTGACATATCTCAAGATTTGAGGTAGGAATGCATATTAAGAAAGGGTCCCATGGTGATTTCTCACAAGAAAAAGGTACAACATTCTCGTCCAACTATATCCAATGCTCCAACACTACCTCCTCATTTGTGTGCTCCTCTGAGTCCACCACACCTCTATAAATGCTCCTCAACCCAACCATCCTCAATTCAATCACAATCCTCCATGTAAAAAACCTAAGGCTCAAGGACCTCCTATTGCTACCCAAGGCTTAGTGGCCTCCTATTAAATCCTCCAAAGATCCTCTTCCATATTGGTCCTCCTCTTAATGAGAAACCAAGATCTCCATGTGCGACTCATGAAGAATGTCACCGTACTACATAAGAAACCAAACTCTTAAGAAAGTGCACCACATAAGCATCAAGTTAAGGTATAACAATTAATGAATAAGCTCCAATGTAAATCATGTCAACTAATATAGAACCAAGGGTAGGAATCAAACCATGCACTCCACATCACATGAAGCATCCCTAGGTATAGTGTAAACAATTTCAGAGTAACCCCAAGCTAATAAGGGGACGCTATAGGGGTTAATGCAAAGGCTTAAGAGGGTTTGTGAGGATAGTTTTGGATCTATGCTAATTTGTAGGAAACACCCACCCCCTGGCATTTTGAATCCCAAAATATGTTTTGAAACACATGGAAATGACTTGAAATGTTTGGCGTTTCCACTACTTTCTTGTGAAGCTGGTATTTCAGTGTGATTTGCTAGTATTTTGGGAGCATCAAAGTGATAAGGTAAGATTTGTTAAGTCAAATGTGTAGTGCTCCAACTCTAATGTGGCATATCTCAAGCTTTGAGGTAGGCATGCATATTAATCAAGGGTCCCATGGTGAGTACTCACAAGAAAAAGGTACAACATTCCCGTCCAATTGTTTCCAATGCTCCAACACTACCTCCTCATTCGTGTGCTCCTATGAGTCCATCACACCTCTATAAATGCTCCTCAACCAACGCATCCTTAAGTCAATCACAATCCTCCATGTAAAAAACCTAAGGCTCAAGGACCTCCTATTGCTATCCAAGGCTTAGTGGCCTCCTATTAAATCCTCCAAAGCTCCTCCTCCTAATGAGAAACCAAGCCCTCCATGTGTGGCTCATGAAGAATGTCACCATGCTACATAGGAAACCAAACTCTTAAGAAAGTGCACCACATAAGAATCAAGTTAAGGTATAACAATTAATGAGTAAGCTCCAATGTAAATCATGTCCACTAATATAGAACCAAGGGTAGGAATCAGACCATGCACTCCACATCACATGAAGCACCCCTAGGTATAGTGTAAACAATTTCAAAGTAACCCCAAGCTAATAAGGGGATGCTAGAGGGGTTAATGCAAAGGCTCAAGAGGGCTTGTGAGGATAGTTTTGGATCTATGTTAAGTTGTAGGAAACACCCACCCCCTGGCATTTTGAAGCCCAAAATCCATTTTGAAACACATGCAAAATGACTTGAAATGTTTGGCGTTTCCACTACTTTCTTGTGAAGATGGTAGTTCAGTGTGATTTGCTAGTATTTCGGGAGCATCAAAGTGCTAAGGTTGACTATAGGACCCACGTAAAGGCTAAAAATGGCTATACATGGAATAATGACGATTTAACCTTGATTTTGTTATTGAAACAAATTAATTATTTTTTACATTTTTTTGAAAGGAAGAGGAAAATAAATATTTAGAAACCTTGACAATGGCTCATTTCCTATAAGAAACTTCCTCCTTTCACTCATTCCTCGCACTCTCTTCAAGAGAAAGGGTTTCCTACTAGTGTTACCTTCTAGACCTACACTTATAAAATTTTCATGTCTAATTTAAAGATGGAAACCTAGGGAAACTTAAGGTTAAAATCAATCCTTACTCTTAATATAGTATATGTTTGGTTATGATTATCGTTCATGTGCATATAGTCCTTATAATACAAAGTACTTTGGAACTTGTCGTATAGATTATATTTTGTGAAGTTTAGTATTCCCTTGTAAAAGTAGAATTCCCTTAAATCTTGTGAAGTTTACTATTCCCTTAAATATGAAATTAATTAAGGGGTTCTAGAAAATTAGTTTTAAAATCAATAATGGACCATTAATTACATGAAATGAATAAATTTTTACACCATTTTCTATTAAAAAAGTTGTTTGGATTTTTGTTTTAAGCTTATGGTTAGAAAATCATGGAAATGTAACGAAAGGTAAATTTGGTTTTAGAAACAATCATTCAACCATGGACCAGTTAAGTACTCTTAGGGTTAATGTAGAGGAATGTCGATGGTGTAATTGGCAAGTATGTTTAAGGATTCACCTCTTTATTTTTGTCAAAAAATACATCTAGAAATTAAAATAAATAACACAAAAATCTAAAACTTAATATTGATAAAATCACACAGAGAGATTTTGTTTCGCTAGGAATTTCTAGAAAGAAACATTAACTCTAAATGGAAATATGATTGATACTGCAAAAAAATAAGAAAGATAATGATTTTTAGATTTCCCACCATTTTCTAACTCTAGTTTGCATTTCATAGAACTTAAATTTCCCACCATTTTTTAGCTATATCGTTTGCATGTTTATTCCTTCTATTTAAACAACATCAAAGCTCATCTCTATTCACTTGAATTTTGGATTTTGTTTGAGAAGAAGGTTTTTATTGAAATTAAAGCTTATTCTTCATAAGTAAGCTATCTAAGAAAAAAACCATGATAACGAGAAGAAATGAGGAGAGGTATGTCTTACTAGTTTTTTTTTTTTCGTTCCATTAACCCAAAATTTTGTATTTTTAACTAATCATTGTGATGCCATGATAATGGAGGAAATTAAAGATATATGTCTTATTAGTTTTGTTTTTTTATTTCCACTCACCAAAAAAAAATGGAGTTCTTTGTTATCGCCAAAGAGGAGCTATAAACCGCGGCTTTAATTGGCATTTGCCTTGTATTTCCACTTGACCCCTTTCAGCTTTGTTGTACCATCGAGGTCCTATTCACGTATTTTTTTTCTTTTTTTCCTTCCAATCAAATAAATCGAAATATCCAATAGCGAGCTACTTCGACCCGCCTCTAGCTTCGTAGGTGTCTCAAGGCACTCATGCTGATTTTATTTTTTATCGTTTCAATACCCTGCTTTTTGTTTATTTTTTATCGTTTCAATCCCTGCCAGATGTGAAGCCCCAAGGTTATGGTTCTAAAGAAGATCCACATACTGGAAGCCATATAACATTTATAAATAGCTTTCCTTAGTGTGATCACCAATTCACACAGGACCACCATTCAAATGCTAGTGAAAAAGATTATTCAGGTCGGTGTTGCCCATAGACAATTAGGGCCAGGTTAGGTAGTTTTCTGGGTCATTGTTGTACTACCAGTACAAGTAATGATGACGGTCATTGTTGGTTGTGGAGCCTGATCTCCCAGATTCAGAGATATTATTATTCAGTTGTGTTTGTACCCCAGCTTTATATGATATGAAAAACGACTGTACAATCACCCAGCAAGGGTTCAGGGGCAAAGCACCCGAAGGAAAATTTTGGTGTTGTTTTACGGTCCCATGGTTTTGGGTAACCCGTGGTATTTTCCCATGGTATTCCCCTTTATAAGAAAGACATTGTAATACGACTAGGTTTGATGTATTAGGTATTATGCATTGTAAAGATATCTGAGATTGTGTAAGAGAGGCCGAGAGAGTGTGAACAGGAAGCCGCAACGGTTGTGCCGCGGGTTGTATCCCTTCACTTTGTTGGATGGTATAATAATAAGGACTTGCAATTTCAGTGTGGACGTAGCCCATCTTGGGTGAACCACGATATATTGGTGTCTCTCCTGTAATGTGTATGTGTAATTTATATTTGCATCTTGTTTATTTTTATTGCTCTGCGATCCTATTTTTCTAACAATTGGTATCAAATCCAAAGGTCTATTTGGCAAATAAACCCACAGGAAACTAGGGTTTTCGGTTCGAGTGAGAGAAATGGCGGAAGAAGTAAATTTTAAGGTCGAGAAATTTAATGGGAAAAACTACCAGTTATGGAAGATGCAAATGGAGGACTATCTGTACCAGAAGGATATATTCCAACCGTTGGGAGTAAGAGCAAAGAAGCCAACGACTATGAAGGATGAAGAGTGGGAGGTTCTTGACAGAAAGGCACTGGGAACAATACGACTGTCCCTGACTTCGTCGGTGGCTTTCAACATCTCAAAATAAAATACAACAGAGGCTTTGATGAGCACATTGGGTATGATGTATGAAAAACCCTAGGCCTCCAACAAGGTATTTCTAATGAAGTGTTTATTTAATATGAAC
Organism: Larix kaempferi; assembly: GCA_027924585.1. Classification (NCBI taxonomy): domain Eukaryota; kingdom Viridiplantae; phylum Streptophyta; class Pinopsida; order Pinales; family Pinaceae; genus Larix; species Larix kaempferi. The sequence goes on along the minus strand of BSBM01000445.1, from coordinate 29,598,834 downwards.
ATGTCTGAAGGTGTATCTGTTGCTGATCATTTAAATGAATTTAATACGGTTAAAAATCAACTAAGTTCTGTAAGTGTGAACTTTGATGATGAGGTTAGGGCTCTTCTAATCTTGTGTTCATTGCCAGAAAGTTGTAATAGCTTGGTCATGGCTGTAAGTAACTCTGTCTCTGGTTCAAACACCTTGAAATTTGATGATGTTATTGGTGTTATTCTTAGAGAGGAAATGCGAAGAAAAAGCACAGGTGAGACATCAGGTAATGCATTGACCATGGAGAGAAGGGGAAGACAAAGGGAGAAATGAAAGAGCCAAGGTAATCGTGGCAAGTCTACAACGGGAAGATACAAGTCCAGACTGGGAAAGATAGAGTGTTGGAACTGTGCAAAGAAAGGACATCTGAAGAAAGACTGCAAATCTCTAAAGAAGAAAGAAGATGGACAGTAGGAAACTACCCAGGAAGCAAATGTAGCAGGTGATGTGTTACAAGATGCTTTGATTCTTGCATTAGATAATACTAGTGATTATTGGGTAGTAGATTCAAGGGATTGTTACAATGTAATCTTCCACCCTGTGAGTATCAACATTCTTTGGCCTGTAGGATCCATTTCACTGACTCAAATCCACTTTATATCCTTCAGACATACTATTTTTCCCTATTTTTATTCCTACCCATTTGTTGCATCACTATAGCAAGCATACCCGCGAGTTGCATCACTATAGCCTGCAGGTATCAAGTAAAATGGTAAAAATCACTAGTTTATTACTTTTTACTCCCAAAAAGCGGTCATTGGGTGACCTTTGGCTCTCCATCTGCCCAAGAAACGTCTCGATGTGTCCTTTCACTTACCTTTGAGAGGACTATATATTGAGTACATAGGGCTTATGGACGGGGGGAGAAAGAAGAGCAAGAGAACTCTAGTGGATTTTTGCCCTATCTTGAGTCTACACTCATTGATCCTTGTAGTTGTGAACCCTTTATGTTCACCTTCCAAACTCCTATCTAGTTTGAGTTTTCCATTCATGGAGGATTGATCCAGATCTTGGTTTAGATTGGTTTCCTGCAAGACGTCGTATCACTTTATACTTCTTCTTGTTTATTAATAGAAATTCTCATATTCTCGTCCATTAATGCTGTAAATGTTGTTTATCTTATATTGGATTGCATTTACTTGTTATATCATGGGCCATTGCTATTGATGATTTTAATGCCATTTATATGTTATATGTACTTGTTGTATATTGGCTGTCAAGACTAATTTCTAGATTCAAGTGCACGAATTGAAAAGCTCCAACGGGGATCTACATCAAATGTTTGGATCGAGGTTGGTTATCTTCTTCCTTATCTTAGAATTGTCATTTATATAGCATAGTTCTGAGAATTGAGTTGATTTCTGGTAGTCATCTGTCTGTTGTGGTCTACCCCAATCCATAGTGAGTTTTCTCCAACACAAAAATGGCGACTCCGTTGGGGAAACATCCATTTTGGGGATTTTTTAAGCATTAGTCCATAATTAGAGTTGTTGTTTGTCGAAGCTCTGTGTCATTTATCTGGCATTGAGATACACTATAGAAAACTTTCTTTTTCTGAGCCATTGGACTCTCTGTTTACCAATTTACCTTTCCTCACCTGCGAGCTAGCTTAGCTCTGCCCGCGTATACCTACCTCTTTTTACGCTACCGATCACAGGTACCCGCAGGTATTCCTTTGACAATAGCGTACAAGTCCGTCTTTTGTTGGTTTATGACCTTTGGTTGTTGCTGGGTTGGTTTTAGTTGATCCCGAGTCTTTGTTGGCATGTTTCTTGACTATTCCATGCCTTGGTTGTGACCAGAACTCTTCGTTTCTCTTGGTTGAGCCTTGTTGGTTTTTTACCCATCTTTGGATTTAGCCTTGTTGGTTTTTTCCTTTTGAGCTCATTCCTTTGGCTAAGTCTTACTGTTTGGTATCTGCCTGGTTGTCTTAGTGATCTCCTTGGCATATCAGTGACTAGATAGTAGGATTTTGCTTGCATTTTTCATTTCCATATATTGAAAAATACAAAAAATACACATAGTTTTTGCATTTTCCTTTCGTTTATAAGAGAAAATACAAAAAACAAATTGCTTTTATGTATTGCATCTTGCATTGAGTGCTTTTTGCCTTCATTTAGATTATGATTGTGCATTGAAAAATATAAAAGGATTGCATATTTATTTTGAAATCATTGGTTTGATTGTGCATGTTAGTGGCATTGTTCTCATTGGATAGATGAGTCTCGGATTTGACGATTTTGCATACTATTGAGTCTTACACATCATAGTTTCACGATCATATCCCTTGTGTAATCACAGCCATTAAAATTAACGCTTAATCTTAAAATTGATTAGACCAATTTTATTTATAGGCTACACCAACTAGAATAGGTTTAGAGCCTTGGAATAGATCATTGTGAGTTAACAATCCAAGACTACTAGACGAAACATTAGGTGTCTGACCAGGGAGTGGAGGAATCCATGGTATAGATCGGTGTTCTCAGGAAGCTCTACTCAAGCCATAGTTAAGCACGACGTCACGGGAGGTTGGTTGAAGGGATATCCCTCTGATACCGGCTGAATGTGGGAGATATTTCCAGGATTTGTTCGTATCTGGGGACTCTTGGGGGATTTGACCCTCATTGAGTTTTGGGCTCAACTACCCTGCCCATACGACGGATCCCACCTGCAACTGTCCCCCTGAGCATTGGTTATATTGCGGTGACCATAGTTGCCTTACCTAGGTATCACACAAGGTACTTGCAGTGGTTATACTATTCATGTCCTAAGTCAGATAGGGATTGGACATCACAGTTGTATTTGTGGAGTGGACTTGACCCTGTACACACAGTGAAGCCTGGGTGTCTCTATAACTGATTCTGTTACCTCCGGCTATAGTTTGGGAGTCTCAAGCCTCTCCTAGGCGAGACATACCGACTCTAGTGTCGGGAGCTCATTTAGCCACTATGTTTGTCTGCTCTTGGTTGTAGTTTCTCTAGGTGTGTGCTTTTGATTTACTGTTTTTTATCGATAGTTGGCCTTTAGGGGACGTTTTGATTATATATTCTCTCTGGAGATATCGTGGCGCGGAGCCCTACTCTCCGCCGATCCCGTCGGCTGGCTGGTTTAAAGCCGGCCGAGTTTTCATGCTGTGTTGCTAGAGGACAGCAGAGGGCTCCCTCTGAGTCCTCGGATTCTTACGATACATACATCCAAGACGTCATGACTGCTACACATTCTGATACTGGGGAAAAACCTTCGAATCCATCGGGTAGAGTTGACCACACTTCCGATCCCCATACTCCTCGTGAGGCGTGGGGAGGTGATCCACCTGAGACTCAACCTGGTTCGATTTGGTCGAATCCACTTGAACAAGATCCGTTCGATCCTTCAAATCCGGATAATTATCTTCACAGAATGCCAACCTTACCCAAGGACGAAGAACAGGATGATCCGTTTGTTCCTTCGTTTCCCCGCAATTATAGATACAGGATGCTAGAGTTACATGACGACACTGCTCCTACGATCAACCCAACCGCACTCTCTTTTGGTATGCCTAGTCATAGTACAATTGAACCTTCCACTACGTTTGGTAGGCACACTGGCACCAGTCATGGTGTTAGCCATACTATACCCACTAGGGGCACTACGTTGTCCACTCACACACATAGTATGGGGACTGGTCATGTTCCTCCTAACGATGTTAATGTTGGAAGAAGACCACCTCCTAGGATTTCCCAACCTAATAGGAATGTTTTTTGAAACATGACTCACCATCCACCACCTAATACACATGCCGCTACTCATCAACCCAAGACTACTTTTACGGATGTTAATGCTCCTCCCAACCACGGGGGTGGACATATACTGCATACTTTTGCATCCACTACCGCCACTAGTAATGCCAATGTAGGGGGTGGGAATATATCCTATCCACATGGACATAACGCCACCATGTCTACTACTAGTAACACCAATATTGGGGTTGGGAATACATCTCATGCTTCTAGTCACCACACGACTGCTCAAGCTAATCCTAATGTTGGGGGTGGGAACATACCATACCATTATGATCATTACAACACGGTTCCCGCTATGAATAGTACATATATTCCCCATACTCATGGTGGTAACCCTTACTACAACACAGTCTGTGATGGCCACCAGTACAACCCACCACCCCAATATGGTGCCCAAAACACGCACATACCTGCTTACTCTCAAATGGGTCAGGCAGGAGGAGGTTATCAATCCTATGGCCATGGGAAAGCTTATGGTCCGTCAGGTCCTTATTATCAGCAGTTTAATCCTCATGGTCAAGCTTTTGGTCCATCTTATAACACGGTTCTGTTTAACCAACCTTTTATGGGGGCTTATAATCAAGCTTTCCAGCCTCAACTCCCGTTCCTTGCACGCTTGAATCTTCCAGATCTTTCGAAGCTCACGAATGATCCGGTGTGTCACAACCCTACTTGGCCCCTAGTCCCTACCAAGCTCCCTTCGGACTTTCCTAATTTTGAGGGGAAAGGTGGTGAGGACCCAGGAGATCATGTCACAACATTGCACCTTTGGTGCTCCTCCAACTCATTGAATCGCGATTCCGTTAGATTGCGACTATTTCAACACACCCTCACGGAGGCAGCCGCGAAGTGGTACGTTGAGTTGCCTGGAAACACTTATAGGGGTTTTAACAAGATCGCTTTGGTTTTCTTAGATCATTTCCAGTTGTCGGTTCGCTATGATACTGGCACCGAACTTTTATCTACCTTCCGTCAGAACAAGGCCACACATATTTCTGACCACGTTCAAGAGTGGCGTCAGTGGAAGAGGTTAGTGAAAGCCAACATTCCTCCAGAATTCCTGTTGGAATGGTTCCTCAAGTATTTGCTCCCATACATTGCTAAGGATGTTTCAATGTCTAGCATTGTGACTGAGGAACAAGCTATCTTGAAAGTATAGCAGTTAGACTTATTATACTCTCATTCTGGCATTTTTTATGACATCATCCCTGACGCACCGCGCACACGTCACGAGCCCACATCAGTTCCTGGACCGCATGCCAATGGCATTGTAGGATCTGCAAGCACTCACCCCATAGATTTGGTAGCTAATAAAATGCAGAATTTGTCGCTAAACCAGTCTACTCCCGGACAGGTTCACACCTTGTCCACTTCCACCCCATTGTCCAATGTACATAGTGTGCAAACGACAAACCAATCAGGTAACCAGCAACCTGGTGGTAAGAAAAAGGGGAGAAATAATCATAAGGGTGGAAACAATGGGAATAATAATAGCAATTGCAATACCCCCCATAAGGATAATGCCAACCCTCCTTGGGAAGGTGGAAATGCTGGTGAGGACCATAAACCTAGGCATAAGGTGAAGTTTCCTTGCAAGCTTTGTGGGGAATACCATCTTACTCACTTATGTCCTCGTATGGAAGAAGCATTGAAGCACTTGGCACAGAGCCCAGTTGTGTTGAAGGATCCCCTACCTCATCACCAAAACATGGCTTCGCATGCTCCCACCACTGGTTATGGACCTACTGAGATGACAACATATTCTTACAATATTGGTGGTTATGGATGTGTGAACATGGTTTAGTCAGAGGTTAGTGTTGCCACTCGTCAGTGCGATTATGATGCACCACAACCCAATTTGGGGAGTGAGCCTACCCCTCCTCCTGACAATTCCTTGCATATTGAGAAGCCTTCTATTATGCCACGGATACCGAAAGGTGTTCTTAAGTGCTCTACGCATAATCCTAATGCTCGAGCCGCCCACAACTACTCCATCGTAGAATATTTGGGCCAAACTCCGTGTGCCATGTCGGCTCTTGAAGTTTTGCAAGCCTGTCCTTCTCAGAAGCATGCTCTTTTGAGTGCGTTAGGAGTTCAGGAGGGGGGAAGTCCCACTGTTATCAAGTTCGACACTACTAATGTCCAACCTCGCTTACCCTACCACATGGATTTTCAAATCCAGGTGATGTGCCTTCAAAGTTTTGTCAAATGTACTATGGTTGACGAAGGTGCCTCTGCATTAGTAATTTCATTAGCTTGTTGGAAAGCTCTTGGCTCTCCTCCCCTACTCGCGTCTAGAACCACGCTCACTGCATTCGATGATTGTTCTTTTAAGCCGCATGGAATTATCCCTTCCCTTGTTGTCTCCTTGGGAGGTAAGTCTGTGCCTATTGAATTCGAGGTGGTTGATGCGCCCATCGACTACAACCTTTTACTGGGTCGGAATTGGATGTATGCCATGAAAGCTGTCGTGTCCAGTGTATTCAGAGTTATCTGCTTTCCACAGCATCCACGGGATCCATAGTCCTGCAGGTTACTCATTCTCAGCTGGAAACTGGGAACATGGGTGTTGGTATGTACCCTTCATTAATGGGAACTTATGATTTTGCTGCACCTGTGAATTTTATTGGAACCATTGCCGACGATGCGTCCCCTCCTTCACATAATATGTCATTCCGGACTTCCTATTTTGATGATCCATGGACTTTACTATCCACAAGTCCCTCATCTGGAAACATTACGCATGTCGGGATGTCTATGCCACTGTCTGTAGTTGAGCTTGCTTATCAGCATATTCAACAAGCCACTGCAAAACCGGATCTCTCTTCTTCCCAAACAGTCGAGGAAGATCCCGTTACGCTGTCGATTTGGACAGCCAACTCGTCTTGTTCCCATGATTTCCTGGATGATACTTTTCCTTCTGATGAAGCTATTATGGAGGCCATGTGTGATAGTGAGAGACCTTGGGAAGATATGCACCATCGCTCTTATTTCCTACCCAAACTCGAGCGCACCGAACGAGAAGAGTTTAGGACGACTCTAGTAGAGATGGTTGGTCACCTTGTGGCTCTTTTCGAGTCGCATGATGTTTTTGCAGAAGGGAATATGGCTAACATTTCCCCCACTACTTCGATCAATATCTCTCGTACTCCCGGAATAGTTGAGAATGTCTACATCGGTGATGATAGCACTCCTGAGGAGATTGTTATTTACACTGAATTGTTTACAAAACTTTGGGAAGCTTTCGCCTAGTCATATGAGGAGATGCTAGGAATAGACCCCCGCATTATTGAACGTGAGATTAAAACGTATCCCAACGCTAAACCGGTTCGACAATGCCTACATGCTGTGAATCTTAGAAAGTAGCCACTATCAAGGCAGAGGTGGAGAAACTGCTCAAGGCTGGTTTCATCTACCCCGTTCTCCTTACCAAATGGGTGTCAAACCCCGTTCCTGTGGATAAGAAGCAGGGAATGATCCGTGTATGCACCGACTTTATAGATTTGAACTGTGCATGTCCAAAAGACAACTTCCCCACACCATTCATAGATCAAATATTGGATGCTTGCGCCAGAAGTGAGATTTTTTCCTTCATGGACAGATTTTCTGGATATAACCAGATTCAAATCAAACCCGAGGACCACCATAAGACAGCTTTTATTTGTCCTTGGGGAACGTTTGCATATCGGAAAATTCCCTTCGGCCTCAAAAACACCGGAGCTACATTTCAGTGTGCCATGACCTACGCCTTTCACGATCTTAAGACGATTATGGAGGTTTTCTTGGATGATCTTACCAGCCATTCTCACACGAGGATGGACCACCCCAAGCACCTCCTCATGATTCTCAAATGATGTATACAATACAAGATTCGATTGAACCCTAACAAATGCATCTTTGTTGTAAGGACGGGTCGCCTTCTTGGCTTCATAGTTTCGAAAGAGGGTATTAGAGTCGATCCTCTCAAAGTTGAGGCAATACTTCAGTTGCCTCCTCCATGTAATTTGTTACAAATTCAGAGCCTCCAAGGGAAAGCTACTTTTCTACGCCGTTTTGTAATCAATTATGCTAATATTACCAAAGGTTTCGCGCGCTTATTGAAGAAAAACACACCCTTTATTTGGGATGAGCGAGCCCAGCAGTCTTTCGATGCCCTTAAGAAAGCTTTGGTATCAGCCCCTGTGCTTAGTCCACCAAAATTCGCATGATATTTTATCCTTTATGTGGTCGCATCTCAAGAGACGATTGGCATGGTCTTGGTTTAGGTTGATGATGCACTTGTCGAGCATGTCATCTATTATCTTAGTCGAAATCTAGTAAACGCTGAGCTAAGATATACTCATGTGGAAAAGCTGGCGCTTGCGACTGTTCATTCAGTCCAGCGGTTACGACATTACATTCTGCTTAGAACAACCACAGTTGTCGCACATATCAATCCATTTCAGTTCGTGCTATCACGATGCCTTATCGGGGGGGAAGTATAATAAATGGACTGTTATCCTTCAGGAATTTGATCTCGATTTTGCTTCGGTGAAGTCGGTGAAATAATTGGTGTTTTCTGAGCTTATGTCAGACCTTCCGATACTTGATGAGGATGTCATTCATGAATATTCCTTTGTGGATGAGCAATTATTTCTTATCTCGTCCGAGGACCCTTGGTATGGGGATGTCATTGTATATCTCCAAACTTTGAAGTTTCCTCCGCACTATTCACGAGATGAGCGATGGCATGTAAAACATCATGCTAAAGATTATACTACCGTCAGTGGCACTTTGTATCACTGAGGAAAGGATTCTATCCTTTGGTGTTGCTTAAATCACGAAGAAGCGGAGCGGGTGCTTAATGATTGCCATGCTGGGGCGTGTGGCGATCACTTATCCAGGATTGCTACAGCCCAACGTATTATGCGAGCTGATTATTTTTGGCCTTCCATCTTTAAGGATTGTGTTAATTCTGTGAAGAGATGTCACCCTTGCCAGGTGTTTTCTCGGAACATATGCTCGCATCCAGTGCCCCTTCATCCGGTCGTCACCGTCGATCCCTTCACCAAGTGGGGGGTGGATTTCATGGATTGAAAACCAGCTTCGGCTGGGGGGCATCACCATATCATAGTGGCCATGGACTATTTTTCCAAATGGGATAAAGTCATTCCTACCGTTAAATCCGATGGTGCTACAGCAGCCCACTTTGTATTCAATCAAATTATCACTTAGTTCGGTATTCCGAAAGAGATCGTCACTGACCATGGCAGTCACTTTCAGAACAAGATGATGGAGAATTTGTCTCTCAAGCTTGGGTTTCATCAAGAGCACTCATCTTCTTATTATCCCCAAGCGAATGGTCAAGTAGAAGCAATCAATAAGTCTTTGAAAACCATTCTCTAACGTACCATCCAAAAAAGCAAGACCAATTGGCACATTATGTTATATCCTGCTTTGTGGGCGTATCGAACCGTAGTCAAGACAGCCACCAGGTTCTCACCATTTCAGCTAGTCCACGGTGTGGAGTCACTTTTACCGATTGAATGCGAGATCCCTTCGCTTAAACTGACCATAGAGATCCTCCTTGATACAACGGGTCTTGAGCAACGTTTAATCCACCTTGAGCAACTTGACAAGCAACATCGAGATGACGCTGTGGCTATAGATGCCAAAAAACATCGTGTTAAGGTTCAATATGATAGGTTTGTCCGTCCCCGGCAGTATGCTGAAGGTGACTTGGTCCTCTTATATGACCAAGCTAAACAACCCCTGGGGGCAGACAAGTTCAACCCCATGTTGCACGGTCCTCACGTCGTGAGGTGTGTCCTGGAAAAAGGAGCCTATGAATTAGAAGACTATGAGGGGACTGTCTTGAAGGAGCCTAGAAATGGGCTCTACCTCAAACCTCTGGTTCAGGCTGATACTTTTGTATACTATTGTATAGTTGCTTCTGTACATAGTTTAGATTTCTTTTGGTATTCGGGTCTGCTGATTAGATTCCGTTTGATTGACAGATGTCAGCAGAGTTTCCTACATTCTTAGGATTCACCAATGGTGCTAGCCATCCTACGCAGTAGCTTGCTTCTACTGCTTGGGTTATTTTCTCACCTGACCACCTAGTTGTGTCCTCAGGAGGTGCTTGTCTTGGTCCTACATCTAACATTGTGGCTGAGTATAGTGTTGTCATTGAGCTACTTCGGTATGCTATTTCCCATGGCATCCAGTCTTTAGAAGTCCGCCTAGATTCGCAACTAGTTGTGTCTCAGCTAAATGGTCAGTACCATGTGCGAGATCCTACGCTACTATGAAAATTCCTAAGGGTAAGACTCTTAGAACGACATTTTGTTTCAATTACATACATACATGTTCCAATAAGTGTTAATCATATATCCGATGCATACGCTAACTATGTATTAGATTGGAATTTGTCACATTCACCATGAAGCACACAAATATAAGAAGACATTCATACATTTGTACATACACACATATAGTAGAACCGGAGAACCAAAGTTTTTATATAAATATGTCCAAAAATGGTAGTGTCATACAAAACTGGAGCTCATAGCCCTCAAAAATATACATATCGATACAAAAAATGAGATCCTGAGATATCTACTCCCTACGAGGAGGCCTAGCTGCCGCCCCGACAGGATGTGTCTCGTAGAAATACTAAACTGCATTGGCTACCCGCTGCAGTAGTCGCACCCAGTCACCTGGAACCCCCACTACTTGGCGCTGCATGGCCTCAGGTAGTCTCACCACCTCTATATGTGGAACCCTAGAAACCATCTGTGTGAGGTTACGCCACAAGTTCTGTAGAGTACATCCTGCTGCAGCATCGCCTGCCTCCTCACCCTTGCCTCAACGACCATGTCTCGGAAATCCATCAGGTCTCACTGGGCCTTTGTCTGCGAGCAAACAGTCAAACATTAGCATATGATACTACCACCAAAAATATTTTTTCATTTCATCTATAATAAAAAATCCATAAAAATTTAATACACAAAAACCTAAAAAGAGTACTCACCAATGTCTTCGAACGCTGCATCTGGTGGGAGTGGCATGTCCCTATCCTGGCGGAAGTCTATCCCTGCATAGGGGTAGTCCTCTATGTCAATGACCTTCCCGTCCCAGCAACAGAAGAACTCCTCGGTATATGGTGATGACAGATGGCCACCACCATGTCGTGTCAAGATCTCATCCCACCGAGTCAAGGCTGGATCCCGGAGACTATGAGGAGGGACATCCACCCTCGGACTAAGCCCTGGAACTCTCTCTCGAAGAAGCTGCATAGGATACTCCCATACCCGAATTTTTTGGCCTTCCCTTCTTTGCATTATGTTAGTTGGGTCTTCATAGACCCCAACAGTGTGGTACACCAATCAAATACTATAGGTTGCATGCATTGTGATGCATAGAACATCACTGGCCTGGATGCCTAGTGCAAAGCTTTGGATCCCGTGATCTGCACTAAGGTAGCCACAATGATCTTCATGCTCATATTTACTATGGCATTGATGGGCACCTGACTTCCCACCGTGCGTGTGTTTGCGGGGCAATACCGCGCTATGTATTCAAGGACGATGATCCCACCACCCACAGTACGAGACCGAAGACTAGCCTCTTGACCTCGACGGGACAAACCGGTAATGAAGTAGATGTCATCCACTTCCAGTGTGAGGGTTTTCCCATTGAGATTGAAGTTTTGTGCATCAACATCCCAATAGTCGATCAAGCGTCGAAGTAATAGGTTTTGGGCCCTCAAACCCCCTATACTCTAGAATTTGTACAACCCACATGCTTGCAATTCCTATTGTGCTTACACATCGTTGCGCACGGCCTCATCAACTTGGTCATGCTCCCTCTCCCTCCACTCTAGAACCATCCTGGAGTGAAGAAAAACAATCACTTGAGTCAAATTCTTTTGCATTTTCAACTTCACGGCCGTACCCGTGGGCTATTTTGTATACAGGTGCAGGTACCTACTGTCAGTCGTTGCATTGACTGCGAGTATCTTGCCCTACCCACGACCTACATAGCTACAGCCCGCGAGTAGTGTCGAAGCCATTTAGGGCTTGTCCAAACTAAAAATCCCACTGCTAAAAATTAAAATGAAAGCATTAAAATGAAAGGTATGGATGAGACTACCAACCTGCTCCGGACGATTCGATGAACGGTCACTTGTAGCTCCCAGAATCGGCAACTGAACTTTCAGGTGAAAACTAAAATTGAATTGTAAATTGTCATTTTTTATTACTATTTATAATTTTCAGGACCCACTTGTCTATAGTTTTTACCATTTTGTGATGTTATGGACTAATATAATGCCTTGGAGTAGTATTTTTTTATCAGATTTCTTCGACGAAAGCTGTTCTGGACCATTTCACACCTACGGCAGGTCCGTTTCACACCTGGCATATAGGTTAGATTCCATTTCCATGTACATTATGCATTTGACCTGTTGACCATCTTCATAAACCCTAGGTGTGACCCCGCTTCATAACCGACACAGAACCTTCACACTGCTATAGAAGTGTCGTTATGTGGCGGTAGGGCTTTTCCGAACATGGGTACCCAGTTAGAACTCCTTTGTGCATTCTGGTGCCCATGCCGTTGTTTGTCCTTAGGATTGGGAGTCCTTTCATAGTTACGCCATGACATTGCGATAAAGACTCATACTCTACTTTGTCTTATGCTGACCATATCCCTTAAGGACTCCCCTCAGTTATATCATGTTGTGATTGCATTACATCATCCTGCTTGCCGCTTGAGCCTTGTGTTGGCTCCCGCTTACTCAGTTGTTAGCCTGGTTCCTGAGCACTTTTCCCTGTCGAGCCCTGAATAGCTTATATTTTCCCTTCACAATTTGATGACCTTTCGAACCTGAGGGAACACCCCCCCGAGTGTCCACATCCTGCATGCACTTCCTTGCATTGATCATAGGTATGTTCCATTGCTTGGAACTAGTCTGCTCGCTATTTGACACTCGTTCCCTCACTTGTTGTACTATAAGCAATTTTATTCTTTTTCAAGCTTTTCCCAAATATGAAAAATACCAAAAAAATCAAATATTCCAAAAAGCCAGACGCGATTATGGTTACTACTTCTTGTTGGAAGCTGTTGTGTCGCCTTTGAACAGAGCATTCATTCCACTTCGTACATTATGATTCGGGACTATAGTTGGACCTTAGGAGCTGTACTTGTTTCTCAGTTTTCTCCACCAATTGGTTAAGCTTCCAGTCATTATGGAGCCCTTTGTAATGCCTCCTGCATTGCACAGTTTATGTCAAGTCTATGTTGCCTAAGTCTATCCATCTGCTCATGCTCTTGTTCAAAGGAAGTCCTAAAACCAGTGTAGGCCACTCCTCAGATCTCTTGACTATTGCATGTTGGCCATCCTTATTGAGTCAGTCCGTTCCACCTGAGTTCTTCCAAATCTTTCAGCGTAGCTGGTACCTCATTCTGGTTGATGGGGGATGCCTTAATTCCCTCCTTCCAGCGAGTCTCATTCCATCGACTTCAACCCATTTATTCCGGGACTTGAGGCTTAGAGTTCGGTTGAGTACCTTGAGGCTTGCAGTCATTAGTGGCAGGTTCTCTCTCCATCGACAGTTTTGGGAATACATCAATTTCCCTTGATCGATGAATTCATCCTAGTGTTCGGCTTCAACTCATTTATTCACACTCCGATGATTGTGCTATGTGCCTTGATGCCCATTTTCATTATTGGTGGGTTATCTCGCGTCTGTTAACGGTATACATCATTGAGTGGTAATCAAACGATGTCACATCAAGTTCAACCCCAATTCCTTTATTCACTGGATGGGACTTGCACCATCGAAGACTTGTGTAGAAGACTCCAAGCGATAGTGGCATTCAGTATGCTACTTATGACTTTGACTTTACATCTGAGATATCACCTCTCAGATATCAGTAGTTTGTACCTCCAATTTGCACCAGTTGTTTCCTTTTCAGCAAGAGACCATATCTTACTGTAGAGGGATCATGGCTATGATCACTTATGACATGTATTTACTATGTACTGCCTATTCATGGCCATTGTATCAGATTGTTGTACTACCGACATGTATTCAGGGATACTATTGTATTATGACGAGTGAGCTGCTCTTTCCACTTGTGTCTCCATCACTCCACTTCTGAGTTTTATAATGTATTTCGGCCATCGTAGCATTAGTCTCTAACCTCACACATTAGAGGGCATATGTTACAATGTAATCTTCCACCCTGTGAGCATCAGCATTCTTTGGCCTGTAGGATCCATTTCACTGACTTAGATCCACTTTATATCCTTCAGACATACTATTTTTTCCTATTTTAATTCCTACCCGCTTGTTGCATCACTATAGAAAGCATACCCGCGAGTTGCATCACTATAGCCCGCGGGTATCAAATAAAATGGTAAAAATCACTAGTTTATTACTTTTTACTCCCAAAAAGCGGTCATTGGGTGACCTTTGGCTCTCCATCTTCCCAAGAAACATCTCAATGTGTCCTTTCACTTACCTTTGAGAGGACTATATATTGAGTACATATGTCTTATGGACAGGGGGAGAAAGAAGAGCAAGAGAACTCTAGTGGATATTTTCCCTATCTTGAGTCTACACTCATTGATCCTTGTAGTTGTGAACCCTTTATGTTCACCTTCCAAACTCCTATCTAGTTTGAGTTTTTCATTCATGGAGGATTGAAGTGGTGGAGGCACAAGTGAATTGATACAGATCTTTGTTCAAATTGGTTGCCAGCAAGAGGTTGTATCACTTTGTACTTCTTCTTGCTTATTAATAGAAATAATCATATTCTCGTCCATTAATATTGTAAATGTTGTTTATCTTACATTGGGTTGCATTTACTTGTTATATCATGGGCCATTACTATTGATGATGTTAATGCCATTTATATGTTATATGTACTTGTTGTATATTGCCTATCAAAACTAATTTGCAGATTCAAGTGCACGGATTGAAAAGCTCCAACGGGGATCTACATCAAACGTTTGGATCGAGGTTGGTTATCTTCTTCCTTATCTTAGCATTGTCATTTATATAGCATAGTTCTGAGAATTGAGTTGATTTCTGGTAGTCATCTGTCTGTTGTGGTCTACCCCAAGCCATAGTGAGTTTTCTCCAGCACAAGGATTCATGTCATGCTACACCCCATAGGAAATATTTCCATGATTATGTTACATGCGATTTTGAACATGTCTTATTGGGTGATGATGAACCATGTAAAATTGTTGGAATGGGTAAGGTATGGATAAAATTTAAGAATGGAACTGAATGGTTGTTGAAATATGTTAGGCATATTCCTGCTATGAAAAGAAATCTGATCTCAACAGAGTAGTTGGGAGATGGTGGTTGTCTATCTACGTTTGGAGAAACGTGGTGGAAGATCACTAAAGGATCAATGGTGATATAAAAATGAGCCATGGTAGGTACGTTGTATTTATGTCCTCATAATATTGACCATTCTATCTCTTTAGTTTCCACAGGAACAGATACAACATTGTGGCATCATAGGCTTGACCAAATGAGTGAGAAGGGGATGCATATTCTCCACTCAAGGAAGTTGCTGCCAGATTTGAAGCAGGTAAGTTTGGAATTCTATGAGAACTGTGTTTATGGAAAATAGAAGAGAGTCAGATTTCTCAGGGTTGGGAAACAGAAGAAGATTGAAAAGTTAGAGATTGTGCATACAGATGTATGGGGATCGACTCAAGTACAATCTCTTGGTGGATCTCATTATTATGTTACATTTATTGATGATGCAACTAGAAAAACTTGTGTTTATTGCATTAGACATAAATCAGATGTGTTTGTTACTTTTAAGAAGTGGAACGATTTGGTTGAGAATGAGACAAGAAAAAGGTTGAAGTGTCTCAGATCTGATAATGGAGGTGTGTATTGTGGCAATGAGTTTGATAGTTACTGTTCATACCATGGGATTTGTAGAGAGAAGACAGTCCCAGGAACACCACAAGAAAATGGTGTGTCAAAAAGAATGAATAGAACGATCATGGAGCGTGCAATGTGTATGAGATTGCATGCAGGATTGCCCTTACAATTTTGGGAAGATGTTGTAAATACTGTTGTTTATTTAATAAACAAAGGGCCTTCAAGTGCCTTGGATGGTGGTATTCCAAAGGATATATGGACAGGTAAAAAGGTAAACTACTCATTTATGAAAACTTTTGGTTGTGAAGCATTTGTCCATATTGATAAAGAAAATAGAACAAAGCTTGAAACTAAATCCAAGAAACGTACCTTTATTGGATATGGGGTTGATGATTTTGGTTATCGATTATGGGATTATGAAAATCACAAAATAATTAGGAGTAGAGATGTGATATTCAATGAAAAGGTCATGTATAAATATCAGTTGCAGGGAAAGAAACAGGAAACGGAAAACACAGAGTACACAGTACTTGACGAAATTGAAGAAAATGAAGTTCCAAAGGTGCCAGAAAATCAAGAACAATAGCAAGTACCTGAAACTCCTGCAAGTGTAAGAAGATCTACCAGGTTAAGTAGACTCCCTGAATGATACTCTCCTTCAATCTATTATTTATTGATGACTGATGCTGGTGAACCAGAATGTTATGAAGAAGCAATGCAAGTGGAAACTAGAAAGAAGTGGGAGAAAGGCGTGAATGAAGAGATGGACTCATTGGTAGGAAACCAGACTTGGGATTTGGTTCAGTTTCTTATTGGTAAAAGAGCATTGCAGAACAAATGGATTTACAGGTTGAAGGAAGAAGAAGGAGGTAAGAAGCGGCACAAGGCCAGACTTGTTGTAAAGTGATTTGCACAGAAGAAAGGTATAGATTTTGATGAAATATTTTCTCATGTTGTTAAGATGACTTCAATTAGGACTATCTTAAGTCTAGTGGCGGTAGAATATTTTCATCGTGAACAGTTAGATGTAAAAATAATCTTTCTCCATGGGGATTTGGAGGAAGAGATATATATGCAGTAGCCACAAGGGTATGAGGTCAAAGGGAAGGAGAATTTTGTGTGCAGGTTGGAAAAGAGCTTGTATGGCTTGAAGCAAGCTCCAAGGAAATGGTATTTAAAATTTGACAGGTTTATGACAGAACAAGGTTATAGTAGGTGTCATTCTGACCACTGTGTTTATTTCAAGAGTATAGATAATGGAACATATATTATCTTGTTATTCTATGTGGATGACATGCTTGTTGCAGGGTCTAACATGTAGGAAATAAATGTGCTCAAAAGGAAGTTAGCTAATTCATTTGCGATGAAGAATTTAGGTGCTGCAAAGCAAATCCTTGGTATGAGGATAACAAGAGACAAGAAAAATCGCAAATTGACATTGTCTCAGAGTGAGTACATACAAAAGGTGTTGGAGAGGGTCAGAATGCAGAATGAAAAACCAGTTAGTACACCTTTGGCCAGCCATTTCAAACTAAGTAAGGAAATGTGTCCCAAGAAACAGGAAGAGATAGATTACATGTCCAAGATTCCCTATTCATAAACAGTTGGCAGCTTGATGTATGCCATGGTGTGCACAAGACCAGATATTGCACATGCAGTGGGAGTTATGAGCAGATATATGAATAATCCAGGTAAAGAACATTGAAAGGAAGTATAGTAGATTCTCATGTATTTGAGAGGTACTACCACTCAAGCATTATGTTTTGGAGGTTCAGACACTATTTTACATGGATATGTTGATGCAGATATGGCAAGTGATAAGGATAGCAGGAGGAGCACCACAGGGTATGTGTTTAATGTAAGTGGAACAACAATAAGTTGGATTTCGAAACTGCAAAAGGTTGTTTCACTTTCAACAACGGAAGCAGAGTATGTTGTTGTTACAGATGCTAGTAAAGAGATGATTTGGTTGTAGAGGTTTATGGAGGAATTGGGTAAGAAGCAAAAGGATAGAAGGTTGTATAGTGATAGCCAGAGTGCCATTCATCTTGCAAAGAAATCAGCATTCCATTCAGGACTAAATACATACAGCTCAAGTACCATTTCATATGCTCTGTTCTGGAAGATAAACTGTTGAAGCTGGAAAAGATACATACTATCCAGAATCCTGCAGACACGTTCACAAAGGCAGTGACCAGAGAGAAACAGATTTCTTACTCAGTTTCATTTGTCCTTCAAGAGTGAAGGTGAAGATGAGAAATTTTTCAAGTCCAAGGTCCAGCAAGTGCAGCAGTGGTGGAGTTGTTGTGATAAGTCTCCAAGTGGAAGATTGTTGGTTGTGGAGCCTGATATCCCAGATTCAAAGATATTATTATTCAGCCGTGTTTGTACCCCAGCTTTATATGATATGCAAAAGGACTGTACAATCACACCAATGTGGGGGTGAAGCCTCCCCCCACTGGGGTCCGGGGGCGAAGCCCCCGAAGGAAATTTTTGGGTTGTTTTATGGGCCCATGGTTTTGGGTAACCCGTGGTATTTTCCCATGGTATTCCCCTTTATAAGAAAGACATTGTAATATGGCTAGGGTTGATGTATTAGATATTATGCATTGTAAATATCTCTGAGATTGTGTAAGAGAGACTAAGAGAGTGTGAAGAGGAAGCCGCAACGGCTATGTTGCGGGTTGTATCCCTTCACTTTTTTGGATGGTATAATAATAATGACTGACAATTTCATTGTGGACGTATCCCATCTTGGGTGAACCATGATATATTAGTGTCTCTCTTGTAATGTGTTTGTGTAATTTATATTTGCATCTTGTTTATTGTTACTGCTTTGCAATCTTGTTTTTCTAACAATCATATTTTTTGCATGAAAGCACATAGCATCCATTGATATAATTTGTATCTATCATAAACATGCCTTCATTTTGTAGTTATTTGTTGTCTTAAACAGCCTGAAAAAAAAGGCAAAATCAGTGATCCAAATAATCCTCCATACATTACTTTCCTTCAAATTAGTTGTATGCCTTGTATAGTTGCATTCATACCTCATCTCCACAGATATGACAGAATGCTAACAAAGAGCTTATCTCATTCTAAATAACACACTTTCAATGCACCTGGAAGCAATTCGAGGGTACTCCAACTTCATCATGATTCCATTCCTGGTATTGATGTCTTAAATTATGGAGCAATATCCACATTCTAGTCCTAGGTTGCGAATATGTTTGGTAGTGTGCTCTCAATATCCTCATTTAGACAACATTTTTTTATGAGTTAGATACACAAATTAAATATGGAATCACTTTCTTTAGGAGTAAGGATGCACTAACACAATTTTTTTTTGTTATGCAGTTTATTTGGGAGCATCCATATGAATGTAGGACATTGTTTTTGTTTTGGACTTCTATACCTTTTTAACAATTATTGTGCTTTCCTTGTACTTCAAAATATGTCTAACTTTGATCTTGTGTTGCAATCCAAATTTGTAGGCACAAAAAAGGATGCAAATACGTGCCAATAGATCATCATTTTTACATGGCGCAGCTAAAGCTGCAAATTCGGGCCACAGGGGGGAAAATATCTTAGAAAAGAAATGAACCTCACCATCCACTGACCCACTACAACATGAATATAGTTGCTATAGAAATGACAATAATGCTAATGCACATAGTCCTGAGAAAATGGTGCAAGCACCTTTGCAAGGTATGATCACTTATGAACTTTATATTTAATGTATAAGTCACTTATGAACTTTATATTTAAATCCTTCAATTGTTTCGTTGTAGTGTACCCACCCAAGTTTGGAAATATAGACATGCACTACCTCTAATAAGATATGATGTTGTCACTGAAGTATTATGTCAAACACTTGTAGACCACCCTTTTTGGCACCACCAACTATATGTTGTTCTAAATTTTCTGAGTGTTGTTTGGTGTAGTTGTCAAGTTGTTTTTGTAATTGTCCAACAAGAAATTCCCTTTACAGTCCACAGAGAGATGCAAACAGTAGGTCCAATAGAGATATGCCTTGTTGATAAGATATTTTTAATTGATAGTATGTCTCTATTATGATGGCTTTGATGTCTCATGAATAACATCATTGTATGAAAGTAGTAGCAAGTTGAGATAATAGCCCACTGTCTAAAATTTGGGCTAGTCTAAAAGTTAATTTATTTTCGGCGTCGCTGTAAATCTATTTCTCGGTTTGATTTGTTGACTTTTCTACTATAGATTTATGGAGATATTAAATTGTGGTCTTTAATTTATTCCTTTTAGGTTTCAATTTTATGGTGCATTATGCATGCCCTTTTAGCTGTAATGCTCAAGGACTTTGACTGTGACTATGGCATGGGTTAGGGGGCATCAAACTAAAGTTCCCACCTGTAATGTCCCTTATTAGGAATTTTATTAAAATTGCAATTTTCCACTTTTTTTCCCTAGTTCGACCTTTGACTAGTTTTGATCTCTAGTTCCCAAATTTGCCCCAAATGATCCCAAATATTCTGAGAAGATATATGAATGATATTAAAACATAAATATGTGTTTTAGAGATTCCTTTGGACCTTTAAAATACTTCTGCAAATCCTCTTTCAATTCTGATCAATGTAGGTAACTTTACTAGTGATTTTCCTTTGACTAGTATTGGTCTCTAGGTCTCAAATTGACTCCAAATGCCTTCAAATCTTCAAGGAAGGTGTATGAATGATATTAGAACTTGAATATGATGTTTTTGTATGACATATTTCCACCAAAAGACCTCTGAAAACTCTCTTAAGATTCTGGACCAATTATGCAATTTTACTAGTAATTTGGGGTTCAAATCCCCCTTGGGTAAGTACTGAAAATGGCTTCCCAAATGCCTCCAAACCCACTCAAATTTATGAACAGAGGTATGTAATGTGTTAACTATTTTATTAAAGTATCATATGCACCATTAATGGATTATTACAACTGTTCTCACCCTCTCCCATTCAACTGCAAAAATCCCCAATTCGACCCTTGGGGGAATGGCACTATTTCACCTCCCAATACAACTAAACTGAGTAAAAATGCTTCAAATGCTCAAGTACAGTACATTAAACTTTTAGAAGACATCCATGGCAGTATATTTATCATAAATATATCAGAGAATCATCCATTCATTCGAAATCATCATCAATACATTGGCTCACAACAAGGTAGTGGGGAAATGGCATTGTTCTTCCATTAAAAATGAGATTTATACATTTCTACTTGGAATTTCGACCTGAAACTTTTTGGAGATGAAGAAACAGTATTTAATTCATATTACAAAAGAAATGGGGCATTAAAAGATTCCCCAAAGAGTACAATAGCTCACCAAAAACACCCTCCCTCAAGGATCAAGAATATGCCATCAAAATTGGAAATGGTTGAAGGAGTGAGCTGCAATAGAAGAAACCATGAGTTGACCTGTAGCTTACACCTGCAAATAAAGACTCCATTAAATCTCCAAATGAAAGGTCTGAATGGCCTTTCCAATTACCAACTTGGATGGGAATCTTTCACCCTCGAAATTGGCTAAGGTAAGAAACTAGTCATCCACTAGCTCTCCCTCTTCACAAATGCAATTGCGAATTCTACAAATGATCAAAAGCTGGTTTCATTCTTTGTTATTGACTTTATAAACTTCTAATTTCCTCCATGGGTCGAATTCCTTCCAAGAGACTCATGCCAACTCATGTTGGGAAGAGATTCCAAAGAATGCCACTTGTACAACAATTCCTAGTCTCCCACTTCCACCAAATCACATGTGGAAGCATCTTAGCTGCCCTAACACCCTTGAGCGCCCTCTTGGAGTCTATTTTTAGCTCTGACATGTCATATATGTCATATGTCAGCCTTCAGGTCTGATTTGTTTCATAGGTGTCATAGTATCTTCATCATTGTTGTCATAGAGCTAGGAAATCTAGCCCAAGTGTCTCACTAGCTCCAAATTGCCTCTTCCTCTTCCATGGGAGTTACTCTTCCTCTATATTTCGACCTTGGATGAGTCATGCAATGAATAATATCTTTTGGACTCCCCCAATTATGTTACCATTCACCTTGAATTCGAATTGGTGAGAGAATGATGCCAAATGTAGTGGGGAAATCTAGCCATATGTGGGTCCCACTTCCTCCATGTGTCTTCATGATGAAATGCCACTTTGATTTTCACTTGTATATATTTATTTAGCTCCTTTATTAAATATTTATTCCATTCTAATGTTCAAACATCATTTATTATCCCCATTATTCCAAATCTCAAAGCTTCCACCCCAAACCTAGGAAACTAGTAATTTTCCTCCTTGGCAATTATTTGACCTTTAGCATCAATTTGACAAACTCTAATGAATAGGGCCAATGTGATTAGGCCATTGTGACCCAATACCAAATTTGGGACATGACAAATCCTCCCTTCCCAATATTGCTTGTCCTCAAACAATTTTAAATGTGGGTGTTGAAGAACCTGCTTTCTGTATAATTCTTTGAAGTTGCCATTGAATTGCCCAACCTTGAGTCTTTGAGTTTCCATGAAGATTTTAGAGAGGAACCACCATGCTTGCTGCTGCACTACTCTGATTAAAATCACTTTATTAAGTGGGGAATCCATCTCCCATACTGCTTGCTTCCCCAAAAAATATGAAACCAATGAGATAAAAATTATTCGAGGGTCCCATTGCTTGTATTGCACCCCAATAATTAAGAGTGCTTTCCAACCCACACCATTAGTTAAGAGGATTCCTGGATCCCATTTTCTTGTATGCATCCTTCCAAACATCATGAGTTCCAAATATATATCATCAAAGTACATAACAACATAATGAAAATGTACATCAAGGATATGCTTCATCAAAGAGTCATGAAAGTGCTTATACCTCCAAGCAAGTAGACCACCATTTTCCAAGTGCATACAAGCTTCAAGTGACCAATCAAATCTGTTCCAATGACATAGGTGAGGATCCCATGTCCTATAATGCTGCTCCAAAAGGATGTGATATGCATCAAAATATTCAACCATGTATACTTTCATCCAAGAAGTGAATGAAGAATCTCCACTAAAATCTGAACCAAATAATGAGCAGAAAAAACAAGGAGACTTCAAATGACTCAAAGAAGTCTAACCCATACATCCATGAATGTGAGAATCATAAAAATATAACAAAGTATGTGGCTGCCAACAAAAATGTTCTCCAATCATAAATCTATTCTCCCAAGTGTTGGATGAAGTTCGTCCAACATCAAATGAATCAAGTGTTGAGCAAGAAAAACCATGAGTCTTCAAGTGACTCAAATGCATATCATAGGTGCATCCATGTAGATTTGCATCATCATAAAGTGACAAATAATGTTGCTTCAAATGTGAAGAAGAATGTGCTCCAACCATGTCATCATAAAAGGTAAATCTAGGAGTTCCATACTTCTCATGTGGCACCATAAAAAAGAACCCTTTCACCCATACTCCATTGAGACTAATACTGCAAAACATGGAATTGTAGGATGTAGGAGAATGAACTAACTCACACAAATGATAAAAAAGTGCAAAATTTTCATCATGGAAAGGATTCATGTGGTTAGTATCATGCAGCTCCTTCAAAAGTGGGAAACCTTTGTCATAGATTGGTTCCAATGTAGAGGAATCATGCTCTTCTTTAAAAATTGCATAACCTTCATCAAGAGACAATTCAAGTTCCTCTTCCACCACATCAAGTGTTTGGATATCTTCAAGTTCATCTTCAAACACATTAAGCACATTCAAATTCCGACATTTCTCATGATCCACCATGTCATGAGAATCCTCCAAATAATCTACCATTTGACAATCTGAAACATAGGAGGAAAAACAAGTATCTTGCAACTTTTCAAGAAGTTGCTCATTTTGAATTGTGAGCTTTTGAATATCCTCATTATTCTTCAAGTATGCATCATGTAACAATTCATTAAGCTCAAACAAATGGTTTCTATCAAAAAGCAAAGACATGAAATTACCTTTGATGTTGCACATTGCTCTTTGAATCTTCTCCATGTCTTCAATGAAGGATGTTTCCTCCAATGAAGTAGTTCTCCAACAAGAATTTGACACCAATGCTTGAGTGTCATGGAGAATGCTGAGGGAATCTTGGATCTTCTTTTCATTCATCTTTAAGGACCCTTCAAGAAAATGAGGCTCTTGCAAATCAACCTCCTCATCTTCTTCATTTTTTCTTGGACCAACTTCATGAAGCTCAAGTGGTGATGGGGAAGTTGATCTTGGTTCTTCTTCAACTGCTACAAGGTCTTCATTATCATACTTAATGGAACTTGGGCTTGCAACAACTCTTTCAAAAGTGATCTCTTTGTCACCAACATAGAGGTGTGAGCACCCATCAGTAGGTACTCCTTCATAGTTTAAGCATCCATCAGTAGATGCTCTTTGGTTAATGT
This sequence comes from Larix kaempferi, assembly GCA_027924585.1. Classification (NCBI taxonomy): domain Eukaryota; kingdom Viridiplantae; phylum Streptophyta; class Pinopsida; order Pinales; family Pinaceae; genus Larix; species Larix kaempferi. The sequence continues at coordinate 29,574,698 of BSBM01000445.1, read as the reverse complement.
CTAAGCTAGAAGGTGTCTCGAAATGATCTTCCATATTTTCAATAGAATCCTCTTCATGCTCTTGTGATGTCTCTTCATTTTTCTCTTTCAAGCAAGCTGATGCATTTTTCCCCTTGTTTTCCTTAGGATCAATATCTTTGGAATCTCTTTTTGAAGAATTCCCAAAAGCTCTCCTCAAGTGGGACATAATTTCATGCACACATGTATGATACTCACTCCAAGGTTCTTCACAAGAAGGGCATAAACCTTTCTTTACTAACTCCACATCTTCATTCTTGGGCCTATTTTCAAAAACATGTTCAGCAAAGTACTCAAAAGACATGGCATTTTGTGTATTTTTGCTAAAAGCAAGATATTCTTGATATTTTTTATATTGTTGGGGCAAGGTTTTATATTTTGCTCTCCATCTTTGGAACTCACTCATAGAATTATCCTTGGTTGGTGTGACACACTCATATTCATCAGATTTAAATTCATAAGAATAATCTTCATTTCTCTTGAAATTGTAAGAAGTGTTGCATGATGGCATCTCTTCCTTGTCCCATTCACATTCTGCTTCATATTGCTCATAAGTATCTATATTCCTCATAAGAATTGTACTCATAGGATTCATCATAATAGTAAGAAATGGATGCCTATTATTCTTGAATGTATGTACCTAATCCACAGGTGCAAGAACCATGCTCTGATACCACTGTAATGTCCCTTATTAGGAATTTTATTAAAATTGCAATTTTCCACTTTTTTTCTCTAGTTCGACCTTTGACTAGTTTTGATCTCTAGGTCCCAAATTTGCCCCAAATGATACCAAATATTCTGAGAAGATATATGAATGATATTAAAACATAAATATAGGTTTCAGGGATTCCTTTGGACCTTTAAAATACTTCTGCAAATCCTCTTTCAATTCTGATCAATGTAGGTAACTTTACTAGTGATTTTCCTTTGACTAGTATTGGTCTCTAGGTCTCAAATTGACTCCAAATGCCTTCAAATATTCAAGGAAGGTGTATGAATGATATTAGAACTTGAATATGATTGTTTTGGATGACATATGTCCACCAAAAGACCTCTGCAAACTCTCTTAATATTCTGGACCAATTATGCAATTTTACTAGTAATTTGGGGTTCAAATCCCCCTTGGGTAAGTACTGAAAATGGCTTCCCAAATGCCTCCAAACCCACTCAAATTTATGAAAAGAGGTATGTAATGTTTTAAGTATTTTATTAAATTCTCATATGCACCATTAATGGATTATTACAACTGTTCTCACCCTCTCCCATTCAACTGCAAAAATCCCCAATTCGGCCCTTGGGGGAATGGCACTATTTCACCTCCCAATACAACTAAACTGAGTAAAAATGCTTCAAATGCTCAAGTACAGTACATTAAAATTTTAGAAGACATCCATGGAAGTATATTTATCACAAATATATCATAGAATCATCCATTCATTCGAAATCATCATCAATACATTGGCTCACAACAAGGTAGTGGGGAAATGGCATTGTTCTTCCATTAAAAATGAGATTTATACATTTCTACTTGGAATTTCGACCTGAATCTTTTTGGAGATGAATAACACTGTATTTACTTCATATTAAAAAAGAAATGGGGCATTAAAATATTCCCCAAAGAGTACAATAGCTCACCAAAAACGCCCTCCCTCAAGGATCAAGAATATGCCATCAAAACTGGAAATGGTTGAAGGAGTGAGCTGCAATAGAAGAAACCATGAGCTGCCCTATAGCTTACACCTGCAAATAAAGACTCCATTAAAGCTCCAAATGAAAGGTCTGAATGGCCTTTCCAATTACAAACTTGGATGGGAATCTTTCACCCTCGAAATTGGCTAAGGCAAGAAACTAGTCATCCACTAGCTCTCCCTCTTCACAAATGCAATTGCGAATTCTACAAATGATCAAAATCTGGTTTCATTCTTTGTTATTGACATTTATAAACTTCTAATGTCCTCCATGGGTCGAATTCCTTCCAAGAGACTCATGCCAACTCGTGTTGGGAAGAGATTCCAAAGAACGCCACTTGTACAACAATTCCTAGTCTCCCACTTCCACCAAATCACATGTGGAAGCATCTTAGCTGCCCTAACACCCTTGAGCGCCCTATGGGAGTCTATTTTTAGCTCTAGCATGTCATATATGTCATATGTCAGACTTCAGGTCTGATTTGTGTCATAGGTGTCATAGCATCTTCATCATTGTTGTCATAGAGCTAGGGAATCTAGCCCAAGTGTCTCACTAGCTCCAAATTGCCTCTTCCTCTTCCATGGGAGTTACTCTTCCTCTATATTTCGACCTTGGATGAGTCATGCAATGAATAATACCTTTTGGACTCCCCCAAGTATGTTACCATTCACCTTGAATTCGAATTGGTGAGAGAATGATGCCAAATGTAGTGGGGAAATCTAGCCATATGTGGGTCCCACTTCCTCCATGTGTCTTCATGATGAAATGCCACTTTGATTTTCACTTGTATATATTTATTTAGCTCCTTTATTAAATATTTATGCCATTCTAATGTTCAAACATCATTTATTATCCCCATTATTCCAAATATCAAAGCTTCCACCCCAAACCTAGGAAACTAGTAATTTTCCTCCTTGGCAATTATTTGACCTTTAGCATCAATTTGACAAACTCTAATGAATAGGGCCAATGTGATTAGGCCATTGTGACCCAATACCAAATTTGGGACATGACGCCACCCCTTATCTCAGCATCACTTGCAACAACTTAAAACACTTTGAAATCAAGCTTCAATAAGATATCAGATATGCTCTCTTGAGGTCTGTTGGGCCCTAGAAATGCCCCTTTTTTACCATATCTATTACACCATTTTGCCCAGTTACACTCTACCTTCATAAACCATATACATGCCTTTTTCCAGATTAATCAACAATCCTGATAAGGTATACATCATTATTGTTTCAATTAATTAAATGCCTAAGATTGTTATAGTTTACGATCCTAGCCTTTGGATTATGCTAACTTGTGTGGTTTCATTTAGTCAAAGCTCAAAGCACAAGTGTATCAGCTACCATGCCTTGGAAGAAATCATACGTGGCACCAACTATTACTCTTTTAGCTCGATTCCTCATATTTTCAAGGGATGGCGCATCTCTCCACATGAGCTATAACAGGTAGTTGTAATAGATTGTTGTAACAGAGTATAGTTGCGACAGACTGGCCACCTTCCAGATTGCTAATCCGTTGATCTATGGCTCGCCAGCATAACAACATCTTTTATGATTGAACAACCTCATCCAATGCGGCTGTAACAGTTAGTTGTGACTCTTCAACATCTCGATCATAGATCTTCATTGCTGCACAATATTAGTGGATCACGAACTGCATTTTGTATGTATAAATATGGGAAGGCTTTCCATGCATGAGGTTGGTTAATCATCAATTGTTGTACGGGCTGTAACAGAGATTGAGACTGTGAATTTCCATATTTTAATGAAGAGTAGAGTTATTTCCATTTATGTGTCTTAATTCATGGTGATTCACGGTGTCTCTGTTAGAAGGCCAGGGCCCGCCTTCTCACAGAGATTGTCGATTTAGTTAGATAGTTAGATTTATTCATTTCTTGTTGTGTGTTGTGGAATTGCATTAGGTGTATTTCTGATAGCTGCAACAGTGAGTTTATGATTGCATCCTTTATTGGTAGTTTATCTCCTGCATATGAATAGTTGTAACTGCATGGTGTGACAGTCGACTATGTAGGTTAGTTTGATTATGCATGTGTGTTCAATAGCTGTGACAGCCAAGCTCAGCTCCATTCCTTTCAGTCATTTATGCTTTCTAGGATTTCCAATAGTTGTCAATTTAGAGTTCAAGCTTATGTTTAATTTCTGGTTGTTGTTGTATATTCAATTAATTCATTAGAGTAGTCAAATTGTGATTGAGTAGTAGTAGCTGCTAGATGGATCATTTTGGTAAAGATTGAATACTGTAGTTTGATAATTATAGGATTTAACTTCTTGCAAAAGTAATCGTGTTCATTTATATTCTTAGATCAATAATTGCTAGGTCAATTTCTATAGGAAGGTAGCTGCACTTTAATTTCCTAGATGTATGACTTAGATTAGTTTTCTTATGGAATGATTTTGGCTTAGCAGATAGGTAGGATTGTTGTCTCCAATTACTTGATCAACTACTGAAAGTGTTAATGCCTAGACTTTGCTCGTTTCCATTGAAATAAAAGACCTCCCTGGGTTTGACAATTTATGTTGAGCATTATGTATGTTGGTTGTAATTAATTGGCATATAGGGTGACCAACATTTTGGTGCCATTTCCGGGGATGGTAATAGATAAACAAGATTAGTAGTTGGTTTTATTTGATTTCATTTTAGTTTAATCATTCACAGCATGCATGAATACAAGAAAAACAAATCGGGAACAACACATATTTCATTAAAAATGGAAAGATTTTATTACAAGAACAATGCCAGAATTGATTTTTTTGGTTATTTTGAAATTCTAGATCCACTTTTTAATTCCAAATTTAATGAAATATGTGTTGAACCCCCTTTGAATACTAACATTGCAGGTGGAAGAGGTCAAGGTCGTAATACAGGTCAAGGAAGACACACATACACCGATGAAATAATTTCTAGGGATGACTCTTCCACTAGACCACCGCGGCCATCTACAGGTAGAGGAAATTATGTTCCTCCCAATCTTTAGAATTCAGCATCAACAGTGGAGAATACAACAGGACCTTCAACTCCTGTTGCAGAAAATAAACCTCCTAAAGATAAGGGAAGCGCTGTGGGTGTACCAGATAGAGAGGATATTTATCATATCAACGGAACCAGAGTTCCTAAAGAAGTGTGGTTGGAGACTCATCGAGTAGCATAGGAAGAGAGGAGGCGAGAAGAAGAGAGGAAAAGAGAAGCAAAAGCAAAAGCAGAGGAAGAACGCATAAAGGAGGCCATGGAATTCTGGACTAAAAACATGGCTGATAGGGAACATGAAGGCGAGAATGGACATAGGGAGAACTGAGAAAAAGAAGTGGAAGATAATCAGCCTGGTAATACTGTGGCTACATTGGAATTCCCTATCCTCTAGACACCTGGAGCAACTCCCATGAAAAACATCTCACCATCAGTTCTCCTGAATTTCCATGGTAAATCTTTTGGGGATCCTGATGAATTTCTTTTTGAGTTTGATATCCTCTGTCGCAGTTATGGCTATACCTCTAGTGCTCATAAGTTGAAACTGTTCCCAACCACCCTGAAAGGAAATGCTCTACGTTGGTTCATGAGTTTGGGTCGTGAGACCATTACTACTTGGGACCAAATGAAAAACACCTTCCTTTCCAAATATCAAGAATATTGTAGAACCAGGGACAGAAAGGAGGAATTGTTTAAAATAGTTCAGAAGGAAGAAGAGAGCTTGGAAGACTTCGTGGAAATATTGTTGTACAATTTACAAAGGTCTAGACATGTTGAGATTGGAAAAGATGTACTTAAGATAATTCTGCTACGAGGAATTAGAGAGGACTTCCTTGATATGTTGAATTTGTTGGGAAAAGGGGACATCTCAAAGGAACCCTTCAAGAAGATTATTGAATTATGTCGAAGGGGGTCCTCTAGAACTAACAAACGAGACAAGGATCAAGATCAGGATGTCTTCACTAGGACACATAAGTCAACTAGTGGAGGATCCACTCGAGTAGAGATAGGAAACTTGCTGGAGAATTTTAAAACTGATATGATGAGCTCCATTTCCTCAGAGTTAGATGTCTTAAGAGAAAAACAGAGGCAAGTTGTAGAAGACCTTACACTTGGTGTATTCTGTCCCAAATGTAGGAAAAAGCATCCACTGAAGGAGTGCCCATTGGACAAAGCAGAGATGTGTAGGATATGTGAGTTGGAGCATGACACTAAGGAATGCCCCTCACTACCCAAGGTCAAGGCAGTTCTGCAAGCATCTACTTCAAATGTGGAACAGGCTTACTTCATTGCACAGAAGAAACCATGGCAGCCTCGCAATCAAGGTATGAATCAAGACCCATCATTTTTTCTGAATAATATGAATGGTATGAACAATATGAATACACAATTCCCTTCACATTATTCTGGTAACCATTGGCATCCATCTCAGAACCCAATGCAAAATCCAAATTCCTGGACACCATGGTCACAACAGTCAAACAATCAAGCTCCTTGGAATTCCAACTGGAGAAATTCTTACCAAGGAAATAACTTTCCCCATCACCAGACTCGGTATCAACAATATCCTCCTCAACAGTATCAGCACCAACAGTAGCAACAACCACAGCTCCCATTTCAAAACAATGATGCACCTGTCAATGCACCACTTCGACCACAACTGCCTACACAACCTAACCCGAACCAAAACAATAAAGCAGTCCATCAATTTGAGAATGCCAACATGCCTACATATTCCATCACCCAGATTCCCTGCAATGATATACAATTATGATCAGGGATGGTAGTGGAACCCATTATCACTGAGGATGTTTCATCCCCAGTGATTGAAACTGGATTGAATCAGCACTATGAGAATATAGTCAATTCAGCAAGCCCCATCATTGAGGATGATGATACTCCTACCAAAACAGCAGCTGAAACTCAGAGAATAACACACGATGTATCACAGCCTACACAGTTGAAGAGAGAACTGCCATACCCTGAACGATTGGCTCTGCAGAGAATAGTGGAATAGCCTCGATTCAATCTCTTAGGAGAATTGAAAATTTTGTATGTCAAAATTCCACTGTTACAATCCCTTCATGGCATGCCCATTTATGCTAATACTGTCAGGGATTTGTGTATCAAGAAACCAGGAAGAAAGCATAGGGATCCTCCCACTGCTCACATATTGGGAAAGCTTTCCGAATTGATAATGGGGAAGACCCATGTGGAAAAATACAATGACCCTGGCAATCCTACTATGACAGTTCACATAGGAAATACACAAATCCCCAATGTATTGGTAGACTTAGGCGCGGCTATTAACGTTATGACCATAGAAACTGTGAAGAAACTTGGACTCACTAACCTTCGGCCAACCCCTACTATTTTGGAACTTGCTGACAGATCAGCAATCAAGCCTGAGGGGATCCTAGTTGACCTCATGATCTCAGTTGACTCGTGGGAATACCCTGCGTATTTCTTGATGTTACAGCCGAAATCCTAGTTGGTGGGACACCCACTAATCCTGGGAAGACCGTGGTTGGCCATAGCAGATGCCTATATCAACTGTCGGTCAAGATCTATGACCATTTCAGACAAGACTGAGGTCAAAATCCTAACCTTGTACCCTCCAGCTCAACTAAGCACAAAAGCTGGAACTCCACTATGGACAGATTTGGAGGAAGAGGAAGGTGTCCAGCCGTTATTAACAATAGGGAGAGCCTTAACGTTTAAAGATGAAACAGAGGACGATGCCATTAACAGTTTCATCAGTGAGCCCACGTCTGTCAACAAGCACGTTTACCAGATTCTTAACAGTACGTTAGATGAAGCAGAACATGAAAATCTTACAGAAGAAACTCTAGTCAGTGATGCCAGTATAATTCTAGTACTTCAGAATTCGAAAAGTGTACCAGTGGAAATTGAGCTAGGGAAAACGTTGAACGTCAATTCAAACCTTGTGCCCAGTGAGCTAGAATAGCTAGTCACCTTGCTGAAACAATGTAGAGGAGCTTTCGCTTGGGAGTATACAGACATGAAAGGGATTCCTTCTAATCTATGTACCCATCACATTTATATTAAGAGCAACTCCAGGCCTGTGTGTCAACCACAACGAAGGATGAACCCAAACCTGAGAGACATTGTGAAAGAAGAGATCCAAATACTTTTGGAAGCAGGATTTATATACCCAATTTCAGACAGTGAGTGGGTTTCTCCACTCGTGATTGAGCCAAAGAAGAATGGGAAATGGAGGGTCTGCATGCACTACATAGAATTGAACAAGGCAACGCAAAAGGACCACTTCCCCTTACCTTTTATCGATCAGGTCCTTAATACCTTGTTTGGGAAGAAGTATTTTTCCTTTCTGGATAGTTTTAGTGGCTACAACCAAATCCAGATTGCTCCAGAAGACCAGGACAAAACCACTTTCACCTGTCCCTGGGGGAATTTTGCATATCGGGTACTTTCACCTGTCTCTGGGGGACTTTTGCATACCGAGAACTTCCTTTTGGGTTGTGCAACACAGCAGCCACATTTCAGAGAGCAGTGATTGGAATTTTTTCAGAGATGGTAAATGATTGCATGGATATTTTTATGGATGAATTTACTCCATATGGTGATATTTATGAAGAAGCACTGAAAATTTTAGAAAAGGTCTTGAAACGTTGTGAACAAATCCAACTCTCTTTAAGCACTGAAAAGTACCATATGATGACGAGCGAGGGCATAGTGCTGGGGCACTTCATCTCTTCTGATGGTATCCAAGTAGATCCATCCAAAATCAAGGTGATTGAAAATATACCAACTCATGGAACACAAAAGGGTGTATGTAGCTTCTTGGGGCATGCTGGCTATTACAGAAGGTTCATAGAATATTTTTCCAAACTAGCTTTTCCTTTGTTCACTCTGTTGATGAAGGATGCACAGTTTGTCTGGAATGAAGCATGCCAAACAACGTTTCCTAAGCTGAAGAAAAGGCTCTATAGCACCCATCTTACGAGGGCCCAACTGGGCTCTTCCTTTTCATATTTCTTTAGATGCTTCAGACACTTCCAGTGGAGCAGTTTTGGGACAGCAGGAAGGTAATGCTCCTTATGCAATTTATAACATTAGTAAGAACTTATCTCCTGCTGAACTAAACTATACTGTCACAGAAAAGGAATTTCTTGCCATTGTTTATGCCATCAACAAATGTAGACATTATATTATTGGATATTATACTTTCGTGCACACTGATCATTCCGCTATCAAATATTTAATGAATAAACCAATCACAAATGCTAGAGTTACTAGATGGTTGTTATTGTTATAAGAATTTGATATCACAATTATTGATAGACAAGGGAAGGAAAATGTTGTTGCAGATTTTTTATCTCGACTTACTAACAGTGATGACAATTTACCAGTCGAAGATTCCTTCCCTGATGAACATTTGTTTGCAGTATCAGCTCATTCCCCATGGTATGCAGATATTGCTAACTTTTTGGCTGCAGGTAATCTCCCAGCACATCTGTCGAAGAGAGAAAAAAGAAAGATCATACAACAGAGTGCTAGGTACTACTGGATTGATGGCCATATTTTCTACACAAGGCTTGATTTAGAGATCAGAAGATGTGTTAGAGAATATGAGATCTTTAGTATTCTTAAAGCTTTCCATGATGAGCCATGTGGGGGATATTTTGCTGACAAAAGGACAGGTCATAAAGTCTTTAGAATGGGTTATTTCTGGCCCACATTGTTCAGGGATGCAAAGAAGTATGTTCAGGCATGTGATAGCTACCAAAGGATGGGCCAACCCAACAGATTAGATGAAATGCCTTTGCAGCCATAGCTCGTGGTTGAACCATTTGACAGATGGACTCTAGATTTTGTAGGGCCTATCAACCCTCCCTCAAAACAGAAAGTTCACATCTTGGTTTGCACAGATTACATGACCAAATGGGTAGAATCTGTAGCCTTGGTTAAGGCTAATGATCAATCTGTGATTGATTTCCTATATGAAGAAATTTTTACTCGGTTTGGAGTATCCAAGGAAATCGTCACAGATGGTGGACCGCAGTTTGTGTCTCATAAGTTGGAAGAGTTGTTACATAAATTTCATATTCATCATAGAAGAACCTCGCCATATCATCCACATGCCAATGGCCAAGTGGAGAGTTCAAACAAGGTTATTGAGGCTATTTTGACAAATACAGTGAAAATCCATCGTAAAGATTAGGCTGAGAGACTTCCAGAGGCACTATGGGCCTATCGCACTACATGGCGTAACACCACTGGTTTTTCCCCATATGAGTTAGTGTATGATAAGAATTTTATTTTCCCAATTGAATTTGAAATCAGGACTTTGAAAACAGTTCTAGAAGCAAATCTGGATTTATCAAAAGCACAGAGGAACCGATTGAATCAACTTAATGAATTGGATGAAAAATGCACAGCAGCAGTAAATCATACAACTTTAATCCAACAACAGCGCTCTAAGTGGCATGACAGATTCATAAAGAAGAAAGTATTCCAGGAAGGAGACTGGGATCTGTTATATGATTCACGGTTTAAGAGGGATTTCAAAGGAAAGCTACGCACTCATTGGTTGGGACCTTATCAAATAGATTGTGTATTTGACAATGGAATAGTTCAGTTGATCACCATTGATGAAAACAAGACACCATTATTCGCAAATGGTCATTGATTGCGACTGTATCACAAACCGATCTCAAGGGATGCTTTCGTTTCATAGGTTGCAACAAATCCAGATTATCAGTTAACGCCAGAGCAGGGATTTTTCTCCACCCCTGTGAATTTTTAAGAACTGCAACTTCCACATTATTTGTACATAAATAATTTATTTTTCATTCTGTATTTTATCTATTTTTCATTTTGCACTTGATCGGTTTGTTTTGAAGAATTGTGTGCAGGAATTAATTGGAGGAACAGTGGTCGTGACTGGGCCAGACGATTGTAGGCACCTTGCATTGTCACTGATCTAATAAAGCTATTTGAAGAAGATGGATGATTCGTTAGTTTTTCAGCAGCCAGCTGAAAGTCCGCCTGTTACTCATTTTTGCACAGCTGCGACTCCTTACCTTGCTCATTCTTCCTATTTCCGCAATTGTAACTCCGCCATTTTCCATTCACTTCATTTTTTTTAGCAGCTTCGACTCTGCTATTCTTGCTTATTCCGCTAAGTCTAGCAGCTGCGACTCCGCTATTCTCACTTCATTTTTCGCTTTTTGCCAGCAGCTGTGACTCTGCTATTCTTGCTTATTCCGATAAGTCTAGCAGTTGCGACTCCGCTATTCTCACTTCATTTTCGCTTTTTGCCAGTAGTTGCGACTCCGTTATTCTTACTTATTCCGCTAAGTCTAGTAGCTGTGACTCCGCTATTCTCGCTTCATTTTCTCCTTTTCCAGCAGTTGCGACTCTGACACTTTTGCCTATTCTGCCAAGTCCAGCAGCTTCTATTCCACTATTTTTTCCTTTTCTCTAAATTTTTGCAACTGGAACTCTGCCATGTTTCACCGAAATCTGCTCAATCCTCTGCAACTCCGCTAGATGTTCTGTCTTTTGGAACAGTCTCGCTGTCAATGATCTGACCCGGCTTGAATCTGAATGATTACTCCACAGCTCGAATCACAGTCTTCCAAGAAACCTGTCAGCATGAATGCATGTATTAATTTGATTGACGGTGCCCAACTCATCTTGGCACACGCGTATTACCAGAGATGCGACTGTGAATATCATTCCATGGTAGAATGGCGGCTTGAGCATTCAATTTTTGAAGGTACAGATTCTAACTATAATCACGATTAAGCACCAAATTAATTGTGATGAATTATGAGCATATCTTGTCTTTTGTCACCATCAGCGTTTTGTACACACTTAATCATCAAAGAATGTGTCGGAGTAACAACCTGACCATCATTTTACCCGACTCGTACCAAAATTTTCCAATTTCGCCATTTTTCCTGAACTGTATCATCTATCGTAAAGTGGAAAACTACACCATCTTTCCTAGAAAACCAAGTTTCAAATCCTGGATATTCCTATGAATGTTCGAAGGCTGCAACTTCAACATCTGAACTGATAAGGGTTGTATCTGTTGTTTGAATTGAAAGGAGGTTGATATGGGTAAACTGGTTAGGCATGAACCTAAAAATACGGAAGCTCTGCGTGCCAATGCAGAAGTGTTTTCCATTTTTGCAGCAGCACGGTGGAATGAATATTTCCAACGTCTAAACGGTTTCCATATTGAAACGACATTACACTTCATTTTTAACTTGACTGATACTCATTCTGAATTCAAGGGGGTACGCATTGAGGTTACAGAAGCCATTATATCTGAGATTACTGGCTTACCCCAGGTTGGGAAGAAATTGTTTGGATGGAAGGTGCCGAATTCGACTACAATAAGGGAATTTCTCGTAGTTGGGGAGAATGTTCGGCCAAAAGGCCATGGATTTGCACTGAACTCATTACCTTGTCCATGCGATCACATGGCAGTTTTCCTGAAGAAGTATATCTCCTGTGAAGGTAGGTACCATACTATCTATCTTTCTAAATTCCCTCTGTTATCTCATCTGCGCCATGGCAACCTAGTTAATATGTCATTTTATCTTTTGAAGACCCTACAAAGTATGGCCAGTTATGCAAGAATGGCCCGACACCCAGCTTCCTCCCTCACTAATCATGGCCTAATTAAGCTACTTATCTTGAGGGCCATTGCACGTCAGAATTTGACCTGGGCTCAAATTCTTGCTAGAGTTGGGATGATTAGAGAACCTACACTGGAATCAGGGGGTATTGCAGAAGAAGAAGAGGACTGAAGTTCTTCCAATCCATTTCGGGGGAGGATGAAAACCTAAATGAAAGGGAAGAAGAAGTCGACATAGGGGAAGCTGCGACAATAGAAAACCATGTCATCGAGGAGATAATGATGGTTGGAACTGGAACAACTATTGAAGTTGTAAATGTGGAAGGAGGTATGTAAGAAGGCAAGCACCAGGCAGAGGTAGTAGAGGAAGGAAATATAGAGGTGTTGGATATTGCATCATCCTCGGAAATCAAGGGAACTAGCATGGAAGAGTAGGAATTTGATTCTCCCTCTAGAAATTTGGAGACCCCTATATCACAGAAGAAAAGAAGAAGAACATGGAACAAGGGCTAGACAACTACTTCAACAGAGAAGAAGAGAAGATCCAGAGCTGCTTCAGCGGTAGCAAGCATTGTTGAATAGCCATCAGAAGGGGTGAAAAGAAGAAGGACTAGATCTATGGCAGCAGCTGAAACAATAGGAGAAATTAGGGAAAATATGGAATTACCCTCAGTTGAGATAGCAGGAGGAATTGGGGAAAATAGTGAAGTACCTTTAGCAGAAGCAGAGTGTGTAACCGGGACAGACATAGAAATCCCTATCCTAAACCCCAAAAACACCTGCTGACATACAGGAATCTGTTGTGAACGAAACTCAGATTGAAAATCTCCTATATAGAAATGAACTATTAAAAGAAGAAATGCAAGCACTTCAGAATGATATGGAGAAATGGAAGGAAATAAGCAGGAAACAAGCAAAGAGGTGTCTGGATATATTAGTAGAGGCTGCAAATCAAGTGGAAAACTCATCTCTTGATTTGAGTTACGACGAGCAGGGAAAAGTGATATGCCCAAAATGTGGAGACGTATATAAAATGGCAGGGCATAAAGTCATACCGGTGGATCTTGTTGCACAATCACCTAAACGAGCAACACGAGGAGGAGAAGTGCAAACAGTTGAGTTGATGAGGGAAGACGAACCAGGAATGGACTTAATCCCGGATTTGGAACCAGAAGAAGAAGGAGATATACAAACTCAGCCATCCATAGATAGATAACTACTCATAGAACAAGCAGACATTGAGATAATCCATGAACCTTTTTAGTAACTTGGAGAAATTAGGGAAAAGGACGTTGTTACACAAGAACCAACGTCCTTGGAGATGCTTATTGAAGTTGCAACTTGGACTGAATTTGTTGAAGGAAAAATCCAAGAAGAGAATGTTGCTACATAAGAACCAGCGTATTCAAAAATGTTTGTTGAGATTGCAACTCAAACTGATGTTGCTGAGGTGGAATTGGAAGGGCGGGATGCTGTCACACAAGAACCATCATCCCCAAAAGTAACCACTGAGATTGCAACTCAAACTGATATTGCTGAATTAAAACTGGAGGGACAGGATGTTGTTCCACAAGAACCAGCATCCCCAAAAGCAGCCACTGAAACTTCAACACAAGCATAGGTCACTATAGCACCAATGGAAGATGAGGCTGCTGCACCTTTAATCCATGAAGTGGAATCTGGAACGTCTGGTGATGAGGTAAGAATGCTACCTTCTCAAGGCATCATTTATTTAGATTCTGATGATGAAAAGGATGTGGAGAATGGGAGGATTCAACGATTAGAGAAGAATATTCTCTGACTGAATCTCGAGTTAGACAAATGGCAGAAATTCATTGCTCAGTGTAGGACAGGGATGATCTCTCTCCATGAACATAGAAATATCATCAGGGAGTTGAGAGAAAAATGGGCTGAGGAGTTATTCTTCCAGAAAATCCGATGGGAAAAACATCAAGAAAGGTTGGAAGAATTGAAGAAACTCAAAACCCTGCAACAAGAAAAAGATCAAATGTATACTCTTTCCTTAGAATTATTAGGTTGCAGGGTTCCATCCTCCTCTTACCCTGTATTTCTTCATGAGCATACCACTTTATTTAAATTGAGGGATCTAAAGAAAGGAAGATCATTTGATCTAGCAACAGCTAGCTAGTTTCTAGAAACTTTTCTGGGGAGTGATTTTGAGGATCAGCATTTGTTATGTGAATTATATTTACATAATAGGGCATGTTACATAGACTCTCCCTCCAATCCTTTTCCTTGTTTAGGGGATGTTCAGTTGAGGGCATTTTCCTCTTTTTTCATCAACCATGTAGAATGGAGAAATGCTTTCCAAACTATCACAAAGAACGAAGAAAATTATACTCTCTGGATTAGGGATGAACCTCAGGATCCAAAAGAATTCATAGCAAATCATGTTGGATCTCTCAGGGTTCCCGCAATCGCCCAATACTTTCAAATTTTGCAAGATAAAATCCTCACTACCTTTGTGACGATGATTTTTAATATGCAACAGAGTGCTCTGGAAGGTAGTGAATACATATGGCTATATTCTTCTTCATATATGAGGAAAGGGGATCCATACTGCTTTGAAAATTTTAAGCAAGCCCTGACAGGGATTCCTGGGTATGTGCAGTGCATGAAAACATGTGGACCTTGGTGGATTGGATTGAGATTCATATTTTCCCTATATGGCTTCCTGTGAGCCCTTACATGAACAACTATGTTTTAACTAAGGAGGAGGAGGAGATGTGTTGGGATAAATGGAAAGCCTGCTATGGATTTGTGCCTTATGGAGAACCACCAGAACCTACCTACGATCTCACCAATCGTCATAGATACAGCATGGACTTAGATTTGGATTAGTGGAGGTTGTTGCATAAGGACATGCAATTGGATAGTTGGGGGGAGATGTTGGGCCCTGGAAATGCCCCTTTTTTACCATATCTATTACACCATTTTACCCAGTTACACTCTACCTTCATAAACCATATACATGCCTTTTTCCAGATTAATCAGCAATCCTGACAAGGTATACATCATTATTGTTTCACTTAATTAAATGCCTAAGATTGTTATAGTTCAGGATCCTAGCCTTTGAATTATGCTAACTTGTGTGGTTTCATTTAGTCAAATCTCAAAGCACAGGTGTATCAGCTACCATGCCTTGGAAGAAATCATACATGGCGCCACTTGTTACTCTTTTAGCTCGATTCCTCATATTTTCAAGGGACAACGCATCTCTCCATGTAAGCTATAACAGGTAGTTGTAATAGATTGTTGTAACAGAGTATAGCTGCGAAAAACAAGTCGCCTTCTAGATTGCTAATCCATTGATCTATGGCTCGCCAGCATAACAACATCTTTTATGATTGAACAGTCTCATTCAATGCGGCTGTAACAGTTAGTTGTGACTCTGCAGCATGTCGATCATAGATATTCATTGTTGCACGAGATTAGTGGATCATGAACTGCATTTTGTATGTATAAATATGGGAAGGCTTTCCATGCCTGGGGTTGGTTAATCATCAATTGTTGTACGGGATGTAACAGAGATTGAGACTGTGAATTTCCATCTTTTAATGAAGAGCAGAGTTATTTCCATTTCTTTGTCTTAATTCGTGGTGATTCACAGCATCTCTGTTAGAATGCCAGGGCCGCCTTCTCACAGAGATTGCCGATTTAGTTAGATAGTTAGATTTATTCATTTCCTGTTATGTGTTGTGGAATTGCATTAGGTGTATTTCTGATAGCTGCAACAGTGAGTTTATGATTGCATCCTTTATTGGTAGTTTATCTCCTGCATATGAATAGTTGTAACTGCGTGGTGTGACAGTCGACTGTGTAGGTTAGTTTGATTATGCATGTGTGTTCAATAGCTTTGATAGCCAAGCTCAGCTCCATTCCTTTCAGTCATTTATGCTTTCTAGGATTTCCAATAGTTGTCAATTTAGAGTTCAAGCTTATGTTTAATTTATGGTTGTTATTGTATCTTCAATTAATTCATTAGAGTAGTCAGATTGTGATTGAGTAACAGTAGCTGCTAGATGGATCATTTTGGTAAAGATTGAATACTGTAGTTTGATAATTATAGGATTTAACTTCTTTCAAAAGTAATCTAGTTCATTTATATTCTTAGATCAATAATTCCTAGGTCGATTTCTATAGGAAGGTAGCTGCACTTTAATTTCCTAGATGTATGAGTTATATTAGTTTTCTTATGGAATGAGTTTGGTTGAGAAGATAGGTAGGATTGTTATCTCCAATTACTTGATCAACTACTGAAAGTGTTTATGCATAGATTGTGCTCGTTGCCATTGAAATAAAAGACCTCCCTGGGTTTGACAATTTATATTGAGCATTTTGTATGTTGGTTGTAATTAATTGACATATAGGGTGACCAACAAGGTCTTTTGGATGTCACAGTACACTAACTAGTTGCCATTGAAATAAACAGAGTATTCGTGTTGATATAGTTCAGAACCTAACCGTACTCAAGCTGCAAATACACTTGAAATGATGACTGTATACTCATCCACTTTCCTTTGTTTTTTCGAGAAAATATTCAGCGGGAACTAGCACAACAAGGAAATGGTTTGGAGCAGGAACCACCAGAATAGGAGCATCACTTGGAGCAGGGACCACCACAACAAGAGAATGGTTTGGAAGGGGTCGATGGATCTACTACACAAGCTATTATTGAAAAGAATGTCAAAAGAAAGGGTGAGGAGCAACAAGATGTCTCTTTGAAAACACTGCAGAGGGCACCGCACTGCCAGAAATTCAATTTAATGAGAAGGGCCAGCGTGTTGGTCCACACTCAGAGAAATTTTCCTCATATTTGGGTTTCCTTGCGAGGGAAATTATAGGCATCAAGCACATGGACTGGAAACAAATCCCTGAAGCGTTGAAGAAACACACATGGAATGCAATCAATGTGAGTATCAACGAATTTATTAATTGATTATTGTTCTTAATTTTATTGATGCATGTTGAGCATGTGTGTGACAATTTTAATTTCAAATAAGAGTTTGTATCTAATAATTTATTGCTTATTTGTTGCAGCGTGCCTATCAAATAGATCCTTCATCAGAGCATTTTTGTTATAAAGTAATATCTCAGCGCCTGCGAAATTGTAGGTATAATTTGTATAAGAAATACTATTTGAAATACCAATCAGACGAGGAGAGGATCACAAATGTTCCATCTGGAATAAATGAATCCGATTGGATTGAATTTTTTAGAATACGATCTGACCCCAAGTTCAAGGTATAAATGAAAGACAAATTTATAGGTTATCATCATATGACATGTGATTTTGAATCCTTGCATATAATCAACTTTAATCTAACCATTCATTTTTTATTGAGTTGCAGGAGAAGGAAAGAATGAATAAGGAAAATAGGGCATTAGAACAAGAGACCCACACTTCCGGTCATAGAGGTTACTTTAGGGTCGAGCATGACCTCGTAATTTGTAACAAATTTTGTTTTTTGTTCATAATTAACAAGTTTAAATATACTTATCTCCACAATTTTATTTGTTGTGACTAGATTCAATCTTGCGATCCAAATGGAAAGCCTATAAATAGGGCTGATGTGTGGATGAAATTCCATACAAAGAAGGATGGCACTCTGATGGCATCATCTATTGTAGAGACAATAGTAAGTTCTCAACCTATTCTTGTATGTATTATTTAGGCTTGTTTTTAACATTAATAATGTTTCTTATATTAATTTGTTGAAATGTTTAACTTTGATAGAAACAAAATGAATCGGCACAAAAGGATTCAGTAACACCTGCATATGCAACAAAGAAAGACGCCCTCGCTGCAGTTTTGGGGCCTGAGAGGAGGGGTTGTGTATGTGGGGTTGGATTTGGAGTCACTCCAACATAATTGTTTGGAAAAGAGCATGCCTACAAGAAGGAACCGCATAAAACAGAAGAGAAGATGAGATAAAAAGACAAGGAACTTGGAATATTGAGAGAAGTTGTTGATGAATTAATGGAATGGAAAGCTACCATGCAAGTGGGGAGAGAAAATATTTCCTTCAGTCCTAATGAATCTTTCATGGAACAAACTCCATTGGCTTCGGGACAACTTATTTCTGACCAAAGTGGTAACACCAGATCACATGTATCTTCTAAACCTATTTATTTTCATGTTCAATTTTATCTTCTTATTTCAAGGAATCTTACAATAATTTCTTTATTGGCAGGGTCAACCGCCATTGCCACCTCCAACAACAAGATTGAAAGAAAAAATGTTTACTTACATATTTTAATGGTGCGGTGAAGGTCGCAAAGGGTTACATAAGAAGCATTGAGCCAAATTTTGTCATGTCTAATGGGGAAGAATTAGGAGAAGGATATTATTATGTGTGTCCACAAGTAATTTTGGTTGATCTTGATTATGAAATCAAGATTAAGCGTAGAATCAATCAATGTGAGTATTTAGCAGATGCACTTAACAGTTTTATACCTTGGAAGAGCAATGACATTAAATTGATCAATGATAGAGAAGAATGCTAATGACCATCTCTCCGCAGTCATTTTTGTGATATTTTGGTCAACTGTCTACATTTGGATATTGTTCTCAACACTCCACTTGTTCTCTATCTAATATCTAACTCTAAAGACCCAAGTCTAATATCTAACTCTATAATTGGCAAATTTATGCACCATCACTGCCAACAACCATGCTAAGTCTGCATGACATTTATGTGACCTTTCTATAATGCTTCCAAAATGTTGGATTGTTCACACACGTCCCCCTTGATTCATATACTATTGTTTGAATATTTCTTGAGAACAAAGTATTGTAGAATGTTAGCAAGGGTGAAGTAAAATTGATTGTGTAAAAGGAAGAATTGAAGCAAGTTTGTTTGAGCTTTAAAACTTTTCTAGTGAGGAGTTTTGCATCATGGTATTTGACAATCTAACTACAAAGATCCAATGGGTTCTTTGATACAAATAATATGCTTTACATCATAATGAAGAGGCAAATTAATAACATTAATAGGATAACAATGGAGAAGGGAGAAATAGACAAAAGAATAAGTGACGAAAGTCAATACTAAAAATTTATGTTCTCAAATTCTAGTATTGAACAACCTCGTATTGACATCATAAAATGGAAGAGGAAAACCCACAATTGTGGGATGGATAAGCATAATATGCAATTGGATGGACACCATAATCCACAATTGGGTCTACATAGAATGATGTATTATTGGATCTCACATGCATCCCAACTATCACTATTCAACTAATATGTTGAATGCAATTACATCTACAACTAATGCAACTAATTACTATTGCCAGACATTCCTATACGTGAAAGGTGAAAGTTGAATCACTTACTTGGGGCTCAAATAACTATTCATCCCTTTATTAATCAATCAATCAAAATTTGGTCCTTATGGTCTACTTATCCTTATTGACATAAAATTGGCCTTTACAAAATTACATAGAACAATACAACTATTATATTCAGATATAATATGACCAATTATTTATTATTACAAACTTGTGTTGTGTTCCAGGGCCGTAATAGAGGGTTGTATAGATGGGTTGAACCCATCTTGACAAAGACCAAGGAATAGTAAATCCCTAAAAACATGTCTGACTCCTTATAGATTAAGGTCAGATGATTCTTTCATAAATATCTTCTTCTTTTTTTCAAAGTTGCCCTGCATTAATATATGTATTAATAGAAAACACAAAACCTGTGACCTTTTTGTTGTTTTCAATTTTTTGGGACAACCGAACCTGTGAGAACAGAGTCAGTATAGAATATTTGGATTAGTGGGCTCTAGTCATCAGATTCTCCCAAGGTTCCATTGGGTTTTAAAAAAAATAAAAATTGAAATAATATATGTTAGATGAGTTTTTTTTAAATAAAAAATTGAAATGATATATGCTAGATATGTTTAAATCCATGAAAGTTAAAAGAAGCTAAATCATGAATGTGTATATCAGATTCATCCATGTAAAAATACATATCAAATCATAAGGAACACATTCATGTATTTAACAAATATTACAGATTTATGAGCACAAGAATATTACTTGTTAAAAAAACTAGAATGTGATTCAAATGTAATAATTCGATGCCTATTCACAACAAATAGTAAGAATGGTGGGTGTTATATTTTCATACATTCATAGCATAATAATTCAAATGCATAGATAGGATCACTAGAAGAAAGACAAAGAACAAAACAATAACACAATAGTTTATCCTGGGAAACCCAAACATGAGAATGTTAGGATATTCCTATACTCCATCCTAGTCCTAGCAGCATTTTCATTATTTGCATTTTCAGTCATGCATGCACTTTTAGGGTTTGCATGCATTATTTAGGGTTTTCATGCATCCCAATCATCATTCCCAGCACCTATCCCTTAGTTAGCTAGCCCCCGGAGCTTCCTTCCACTCAGTTTTAGCCCTCCTAGAGCTTAGTGTGCCCTCCTTTCACCTACTGCATGAGAAAGGCGCCCTTCCTTACCTACCATTCAGTTATCTTCAGTTATCTTCAATTCTCTCATTGATTTAAGGCTAGACTGACTCTCAACTGACTGTATCACTCTGATGGACCTCCAGTGAGTCTTGAATTCCCATTCTGACTTTAGTTAGCTCCTCATGCGCCCTCCATTGAGCCTCCTTCATTCAGTTAGTTCCAGTTACACCTACCACACTCAGTTAGACTCAGTTTGACTGATGGTTGACAGTTACTTGAGCATTGATGACTCCACTGATGATGAGATAGACTACTAGTTGTGCTCTGATGACACTCCAGTGATCTTTTGATCACTCCATGAAGGCTAATTCGAATTTCCACCTTAGGCATTCAAATCCTCATGCATTGTACTATTTATTTGTCCATATTGTGATTAATTAATTAGTTTGTGTGAAGTTATTTTGCTTCTATCCAAGTTCTATTGTATTATTATTATGTTGCTCATTTACACTGCATTGACCACTCTTCTTCTATCTTCATACTTAATCATAATCTTTCTTGAGAGGTATACATTAGCTCTTAGATCTGCTGTGAGGATTTTCACAGAGAAAACCCAGAAACCTTCGTATAGAGATGATGATTCTGAGATCATGGTACAATAATGAAAGAGAAAAGATGGAATACAATAATTATATGATAACATCATATAATAAGAAAACATGAAGTACATGCAACAACTTTAATCACAAATTTGATACAACTCAAGCTCTTCAAACCCAAGGTAGGGAAACCATATGAAAATCCTAGCCACCAACTCCTAGCTAGGAGTCACTTCACCAAAGATTCTCAAAATGCTAGCACTAACATCAAGTCTTTAGCACATACACCAAGCTTTTATCACACAAGGTCTTTAAGACATCGCACCAAGCTCGAGACTCATCAAACAAGGTTCTACATGATCTTATGAAAAGTTTGAGGAGATGCTTATGTGAAAGAAAATAAAATGACGAAGGGAATACCCATTTATTTATACTGGTTACCAAGCTAAAATGGTAGCGTCAAAATCTCAGCATCTTTTTTATCCAGAATAAGAAATAAACAGTTGAGTAGAAAAAAACAATTGAGTAGATCTGGTGCATGCAATCTTCGATGAAATACAACATCCACATGGTTTGTATGAATTGCAAGCAGTTAGGATAAGGTTCTATAATAGATAAAGCACTAAAATTGTTTTGTCTATGTTTGTAACTTCTTTAGCACTAGGTTATTTTTTAAGCTCCTTATATATGAAAATAATTATCATAATTTTGTACTCTAAAACTATAAATTGTAAATATCTATGATATTGTAAAGGAAAAGACAATTCTGGATCACATTCATGAAATGTGTTCTTCCTTTCATCTATTCATGCTCTGAAATTTAACTATATGTTTATTATCTATCAAAGTATAAATATGAACAATTAATCATCATCTCACAAAAAAGCCTCAAGAAGCACAAAGCTAAAAACTCAACTTCCTAGCAACAATGCCCAAATATTTGACAACTTAACTGAACTAGCAGAACAACTCATCTAAAGACACCACAACTTGGCAACTCAATTTTTCACACGTGTGATTCCCAAAGAGGAATATGACACCATGGCTAGATGGCCAGTTCATCATGGAACATACACATACCATCTAGATAATTTACCAGTACAAGGACAATTTATGGCGGGCATTTCCAAATGCCTCTCAACCTTCATTTAGACAGCAAGAAAAACTTTTTCTCAATTTGGCAGGCTTGTATTTCGCACGTGTAAACTCCAGAGGGAAATCTGAGCCCATGACTATATGACCAGATCATCAAAGAACAATCCCATGCCAACTGATGTATTTATTAGCACAAGGAGATTTCTTGGAGGGCATTTCCAAATAGCCCCTTAACCTTGTGATTTTAACACTTAGCCAAATTTCACTTGTTCTGAATATGCAAAACAAGATTTTTCTCACTTTGGCAGGTTAATTTCTTGCACATGTGATCATCATAAGGAAAAATGAAAACATGGTTGGATAACCACTTCAACAAGGAACAGATCCATGTCACCTTTTGAATTTTTTGATACACACACATCATCTGACGGGCATTGGAAACTAACTTTTTAAACTACTAATTCAACACTTAGACAAACAAGTCTCAAACCCTAGTGTAACATGAGATTTTTATTTTCATCAAATTGGAAGTGTGAGACACCCAATGAATAGATCCCAACAAGGTGATTCCATCCAGACCAATTTCATCCTTTGAAACCTATTTCTCTCTCCTCGGTGGGCATTTTTCTGGAGTAGTACAAATCAAGCTAGGAGGCACTTTTGGTAGATCAATATCTTCACCTACAGAGACCTTTTGGACAAACCAATGATATGGTTCGATGCACAAATCAACAGTCTAGAGATACATACCCTCGAAATATTTTTAAGACATCAGGAAATGGAAGGAATTTTACTGAGGTCACTTAGGCATTTTTACCATTAATTTTATACTTAGACAACTTTTGCATTTTCCTAGATTGGAGCAATTTGCCTAAAACCCTGTTTTAGCATACTTATAACTTCCTCCTCATACACACTCAAGACAAGTTGAGACCATGGTCAGGTAGATAAATCAACAAGATACAGCCTGACCATATGGTGCGGGAATTTACTTTAAACTATGAATTATGGCAGCCATTTTCCCGAGGCCACTTAGGCAGTTTTACTCCCTCTGGTGCAAAACAGCCTGAAACCATGTTTTGGCAAACCTATAACTTCCTCCTCAAACACTCTCAAGACAAACTGAGACCATTTTCAGGTAGACAGATCAACAAGATTCATCCTGGTGCTTTCAGATATTTTTTATCATTCTCCTATGATGTACAGCGGGCATTTTTCCAAGGCCACTTGGACCAATTTTCCAACACAACCATTTTTCAGAATTTCTCCAAACTGACAAATCTCTATATAACTAGGTTAAATTGTAATAAATACATCATGAAGGTATTAGAGCACCATTAGGTGGATTTGCATCTTCATCAACCATGCCACATCATCATACATGCCATGTCATCACTTCCTTTGTTATTAACCTTGTGATTTTAACACCTAGCCAAATTTCACTTGTTCTTAATATGCAAAACAAGTTTTTTCTCACTTTGGCAGGTTAATTTATTGCACATGTGACCATCATAAGGAAAAATGAAAACATTGATGGATAACCACTTCAAAAAGGAACATGTCTATGCCACCTTTTAAATTTTTCGATACACACACATCATCCGACGAGCATTCGAAAATAGCCTTTTAAACTGTTGATTTGACACTCAGACAAAATTGTCAAACCCTAAGTCAACATTGGATGATTTTTATTTTCACAAACTTGGAAAAATGAGACATCCAAAGCACAGGTCACAACTTTTTTATTCCATCCAACCCACTTTCATCATCTAAAACCTCTTTCTCTCTCCTCAGCGGGCATTTTACTGGAGCAATGCAAATCACACTAGGAGACACTTTTGGTAGATCAATATCTTCACCTACAAGAACTCTTTGGGAAAAATAATGATACGGTTAGATGCACTAGTCAACAATATAGAGACCCATACCCTCGGAATAATTTAATCCATCAAATATAGAAAATGGCGGGCATTTTACAAAGGTCACTTTGGTCGTTTTACCAGTAATTTTATACTTAGACAATTTGTGCAACTTCTAAGGTGGATTTTTTATTTCACCAAAATCTTGAACCAATGCCACTAGATGATGTAGTACACCTCACTGAGCACACCCAAACTGATTTCACTCTCAGGCTCATGTTCATTTTCCCTAGGTGGGCATTTAACTGAACTTGGTGCAAAACTTCCTAAAAGCCTGTTTTGGCAGACTGATAACTTCCACCTCAGACACTCTCAAGACAAACGAAGACCATGGTCAGGTAGAAAAATCAACAAGATACAGCCTGACCATATGGTGCGGGAATTTAATTTAACTTGTGAATTATGGATGGCATTTTACTGAGGCCCCTTAGGCAGATTTACTCCCTCTAGTGCAAAACATCCTGAAACCTTGTTTTGGCAGACCTATAACTTCCTCCTCAAACGCTCTCAAGACAAACTGAGACCATGTTCAGGTATACAGATCAACAAGTTTCATCCTAGTGCTTTCAAATAGCTTTTATCATTATCCTATGATGTATGACAAGAATTTTCCCAAGGCCAGTTGGACCAATTTTCCAACATAGCCATTTTTCACTGAATTTCTCCAAACTAACAAATCTCTATATAACTAGGTTAAATTGTAATAATAACATCATGAAGGTAATAGAGCACCATTAGGTGGATTTTCATCTTCATCAACCATGCCACATCATCATACATTCCATGTCATCACTTCCTTTGTTATTAACCTTGTGATTTTAACACCTAGCCAAATTTCACTTGTTCTTAATATGCAAAACAAGTTTTTTCTCACTTTGGCAGGTTAATTTATTGCACATGTGACCATCATAAGGAAAAATGAAAACATGGATGGATAACCACTTAAACAAGGAACATATATATGTCACCTTTTAAATTTTTCGATACACACACATCATCTAGCGAGCATTTGAAAATAGCCTTTTAAACTGTTGATTTGACACTTGGACAAAATTGTCAAACCCTAAGTCAACATTGGATGATTTTTATTTTCACCAACATATCCATGAGACATCCAAAGCAAAAGGCACAATGTTTTAATTCCATCCAAACCACTTTCATCCTCTGAAACCTCTTTCTCTCTCCTCAGCGGGTATTTTACTAGAGCAGTGCAAATCACACTAGGAGACACTTTTGGAAGATCAATGTCTTCACCTACAGGGACTCTTTGGGAAAAAAATGATATGGTTAGATGCACTAATCAACACTCTAGAGACCCATAACCTAATAATAATTTAATCCATCAAATATAGAAACTGGCAGGCATTTTACAAAGGTCACTTAGGTAGTTTTACGAGTAATTTTATAGTTAGACAATTTGTGCAATTTCTAAGGTGGATTTTTTATTTCACCAAAATCCTGAACCAATTCCACTAGATGATGTAGTACACCTCACTGAGCAAACCCAATCTGATTTCACTCTCAAACTCGTGTTCATTTTCCCTAGGTGGGCATTTTACTGAACTTGGTGCAAAACTTCCTAAAACCCTATTTTGGCAGACTGATAAATTCCTCCTCAGACACTCTCAAGACAAACGGAGACCATGGTCAGGTAGAAAAATCAACAAGCTACACCCTGAACACGTGGTACGGGAAGTTACTTTAAACTATGAATTATGGTGGTCATTTTCCCGAGGCCACTTAGGCCGTTTTACTCCCTCTGGTGCAAAACAGCCTGAAACCCTGTTTTGGAAGACCTATAACTTCGTCCTCAAACACTCGTAAGACAAAATGATACCATATTCAAGTAGAAGTATCAACAAGCTTCAGCCTGGAACTTTCAGATATTTTTATCATTCTCCTATGATGTACGGCGGGCATTTTCCCAAGGCCACTTGGACCAATTTTCCAACACATCCAGTTTTCAGAATTTCTCCAAACTGACAAATCTCTATATAACTAGGTTAAATTGTAATATTGACATCATGAAGGTACTAGAGAACCATTAGGTGGATTTTACTAGTCATCAACCATGCCACATCATAATACATGCCATGTCATCACTTCCTTTGTTATTAACCTTGTGATTTTAACACCTAGCCAAATTTCACTTGTTCTTAATATGCAATTTCACTTGTTCTTAATATGCAAAACAAGTTTTTTCTCACTTTGGCAGGTTAATTTATTACACATGTTACCATCATAAGGAAATTTGAAAGCATGGATGGATAACCACTTCAACAAGGAAAATATCTATGTCACCTTTTTAATTTTTTGATACACACACATCATCCGATGAGCATTTGAAAATAGCCTTTTAAACTGTTGATTTGACACTTGGACAAAATTTGCAAACCCTAAGTCAACCTTAGATGATTTTTATTTTCACCAACAGATCCATGAGACATCCAAATCACAGGGCACAAATTTTTGATTCCATCCAAACCACTTTCATCCTCTGAAACCTCTTTATCTCTCCTCGGTGGGCATTTTATTGGAGCAGTGCAAATCACACTAGGAGACACTTTTGGCAGATCAATATCTTCACCTACAGGGACTCTTTGGGAAAAATACTGATATGGTTACATGAACTAATCAACACTATATAGATACACACCCTCAGAATAATTTAATCCATCAAATATAGAAAATGGATGGCATTTTACAAAGGTCACTTAGGCAGTTTTACCAGTAATTTTATACTTAGACAATTTGTTCAATTTCTAAGGTGGATTTTTTATTTCACCAAAATCCTGAACCAATGCCACTAGATTATGTAGTAAACCTCACTTATCACAAACAATCTGATTTCACTCTCAGATTCATGTTCGT
The DNA here is from genome assembly GCA_027924585.1 of Larix kaempferi. Lineage (NCBI taxonomy): Eukaryota > Viridiplantae > Streptophyta > Pinopsida > Pinales > Pinaceae > Larix > Larix kaempferi. Next base: position 29,547,418 of record BSBM01000445.1, on the reverse strand, counting down.
TTTCCCTAGGTGGGCATTTTACTGAACTTGGTGAAAAACTTCCTAAAACCCTGTATTGGCAGACTGATAACTTCCTCCTTAGACACTCTCAAGACAAAATGAGACAATGGTCAGGTAGAAAAATCAAAAATATAGAGCCTCACCATATGGTGCTGGAATTTAATTTAACCTGTGAATTATGGTGGGAATTTTCCCGAGGCCACTTAGGTAGTTTTACTCCCTCTGGTGCAAAACAGCCTGAAAACCTGTTTTGGAAAACCTATAACTTCCTCCTCAAACACTCGCAAGACAAAATGAGACCATTTTCAGGTAGACAAATCAACAATATTCATCCTAGTGCTTTCATATATTTTTTATAATTCTCATATGATGTACGGTGGGCATTTTCCCAAGGCCACTTGGACCAATTTTCCAACACAGCCATTTTTCATAATTTCTCCAAACTAACAAATCTCTATATAATTAGGTTAAATTGTAATAATGACATCATGAAGGTACTAGAGAACCATTAGGTGGATTTTCATCTTCATAAACCATGCCACATCATCATACATGCCATGTCATCACTTCCTTTGTTATTAACCTTGTGATTTTAAAACCTAGCCAAATTTCACTTGTTCTTAATATGCAAAACAAGTTTTTTCTCACTTTGGTAGGTTAATTTCTTGCACATGTGACCATCATAAGGAAAACAGAAAACTTGTATGGATAACCGCTTCAAGAAGGAGCATATATATGTCACCTTTTAAATTTTTTGATCCACACACATCATCCGACGAGCATTTGAAAATAGCCTTTTAAACTTTTGATTTGACACTTAAACAAAATTGTCAAACCCTAAGTCAACATTGGATGATTTTTATTTTCACCAACTTGGAAAAATAAGACATCCAAAGCACAGGGAACAACTTTTTTATTCCATCCAAACCACTGTCATCCTCTGAAACCTCTTTCTCTCTCCTCGGCAGGCATTTTATTGGAGCAGCGCAAATCACACTAGGAGACACTTTCAACAGATCAATATCTTCACCTACAGGGACTCCTTGGGAAAAATAATGATATGTTTAGATGCAATAATCAACACTCTAGAGACCCATACCCTTAGAATAATTTAATCCATCAAATATAGAAAATGGCGGGCATTTTACAAAGGTCACTTAGGTAGTTTTACCAGTAATTTTATACTTAGACAATTTGTGCAATTTCTAAGGTGGATTTTTTATTTCACCAAAATCCTGAACCAATTCCAGTAGATGATGTAGTACACCTCACTGAGCACACCCAATCTGATTTCACTCTCAGACTCATGTTCATTTTCCCTAGGTGGGCATTTTACTGAACTTGGTGCAAAACTGTTTAAAACCCTGTTTTGGATGACTGATAACTTCCTCCTCAGACACTCTCAAGACAAACTGAGACCATGGTCAGGTATAAAAATAAAAAACATACAGCCTGACCATATGGGGCGGGTATTTAATTTAACCTATGAATTATGGCAGGCATTTTCCTAAGGCCACTTAGGCAGTTTTACTCCCTCTGGTGCAAAACAGCTTGAAACCTTGTTTTAACAGACCTATAAATTCCTCCTCAAACACACTCAAGACAAAATGAGACCATTTTCAGGTAGACAGATCAACAAGCTTCAGCCTGGTGCTTTCATATATTTTTTATCATTCTCCTATGATGTACGGTGGGCATTTTCCCAAGTCCACTTGGATCAATTTTCCAACACAGCCATTTTTCAGAATTTCTCCAAACTAACAAATCTCTATATAACTAGGTTAAATTGTAATAATGACATCATGAAGGTACTAGAGCACCATTAGGTGGATTTGCATCTTCATCAACCATCCACATCATCATACATGCCATGTCATTACTTCCTTTATTATTAACCTTGTGATTTTAACACCTAGCCAAATTTCACTTGTTCTTAATATGCAAAACAAGTTTTTTCTCACTTTGGCAGGTTAATTTCTTGCACATGTGACCATCATAAGGAAAACTAAAAACATGCAGGATGAATAACCACTTCAACAAGGAACATATCCATGTCACCCTTTAAATTTTTTGAGTAGAGTTCCCACCGGGTAGAGTTCCTTTGGGGCGTAGTTCATATCGAGCAGAGTTTTTGTTGGGCAGAGTTCTCATAGGGGAAAATTTCCTGTTGGGTTGGAGTTATTTTAGGGGCAGAGTTCCTAGGTTTCTACAGAGCAAAGTTCCCACCGGGCCGAGTTCCTATCGGGCAAAGTTCCTGCCGGGGCAGAGTTCCCATTGAGCTAGAGTTCCTATCAAAGTATATATATCGGGGCTAAGTTCCTGCGGAGCAAAGTTCCCACCGGGTAGAGTTCCTATTGGGGGATAAGTTCTCACGGAGCAAAATTCCCACCGGGAAGAGTTCCTATCGAACAAAGTTCATGTCGAGGCAGAGTTCCCATTGAGGTACAATTCCTATCAAGTCTATATATCGGGGCTAAGTTCTTACGGAGCAAAGTTCCCACCCGGTAGAGTTCCTATTGGGGCGTAGTTCATATCGAGGTAGAGTCCATATCGAGGAAAATTTCATGTCGAATAGAGTTCCTGCTGGGAAGAGTGTCTGTAGATTCCATATCAAGGAAAAGTTCCTATCGAGCAGAGTTTTTGCTGGGCAAAGTTCTCGCAAGGGCAAAGTTCCTGTTGGGAAAAGGAAACCAAAGAAATACAAGCTATATAGTTGATAAAATATTTTATTACTCAATCTCAAGAGTTATCCCTTATCATTAAAAATCTAAAGAGAAAATCTCTAGAATAATGTTTCCTCTTGGTTAAGCTTGCAATCTTCATAAGGAAAGTGCTCATGATTTGCAGATTCTGCATAATTATTCATAATATTAAAAGTTATAATCCATTTATTTATTTAGTGACTTTGTATTGCACTATGATGTTTTAAAAATATCGATCCATGATTTAACAAAATTTTAAGCAACTGTTTGAGCATTATTTCTAAATATTGAATATAACATGTTAAAATTGCAAATTTATTATTTTAATTTATGTATAATTTAATTGATTAATATTTGTTCTATATTATTCTTACAAAATATTGTTGAAACATTATAAATTTATTTGAATAGGATAGATTCAACTAAGCCCATGAAACCAGAAAGAGAAACAAAGTGACCAGGCAAGTACACCCACAGGTGAAATAAAGGTGTATTTCAGAGCTATCTACTCAATGACCATTGTTAAATAATACTCTAAAAACGAAAACTCATATTTTTACTTATGTACAAATATATATTCGTATAAACAAAGGGTTGGCTATGTTAAATCTAATATAAGTAAAACTAAATAAATATAGCTTAGATTTGGTGAGTTGAGATAAATTATAGCCTAATCGCCTCATCAGTTAAAACCAAGTAAGAAAAGGAAGCATGTTTTGGCACGATTCATGCCAATAGGAATTGATTGAATGAAGAAATAAAAACAAATAGTCTAAGCTAAGCGACACAATGTTATCACGTCAATATATATGTATGTATGTATGTATGTATGTATGATTTGTCAACAAAGCATACATGTACCCTATTAGGTAGGTATATATACATACATACATACCTTCAAAGTGGTATTGGGTTGAGAAAAAGAACCCAGCTTGTTTTGATTCACGAGATTGGTTATAAGGTGTGCTCTAGCAAGTGACAAAGAATTGTTCTAAAATGTGGTAATAACTTAGAAAGGAATTGACATAGAGAGTGTCTTGGAATTATGTTACCTTGAGCTTGATGGATATTTTGTTGAAGGAATCAATAACTTAGTGGATGGGTTATCCCAATATTTGTCAAAGTTGCATACACTTTGTCGACAAAGCATACATGTACCCTATTAGGTAGGTATACATACATACATACATACATTAATATATATGTGTGTGTGTGTGTGTGTGTGTGTGTGTGTGTGTGTGTGTGTGTGTATGTATGTATACATACATACATAAATACATACATACATACATATATATATATATATTTGTGTGTGTGTGTGTGTGTACATATATATATATATATATATATTTGTTTGTTTGTCGTGAGAGGTGTAAGCACTCACTCTACACCAGTGTCTTGGGAGGCGAAAAACACTAGTAAGTTATTATCTTTGTAAAGGTTCACTCAACTTCAACTTCATTGGTACATTGGAAACCCTATGGGTTAATAGTTTGGGAATTATAACTAATATTTTCCAAGTCCATGTGAGCAGTTGGTATTGCGTTTATGGAAACTTTGTACAGTGTGACTTGATATTGTAATGGATGAATTACATTGGTTATGGTATCCTCTCGGTATCCTTATAGATGTACATCGCATTTCATGTCTCATGGAATCCACATGTAACAAATTGAGAGGGTTCTGCACGATTCAAATGCAGGCCAATGAGACCATGGATTCTCTTGGAAGTTGAATTTATCTTGGCAATTGAATTGATTTTAATTAACAAATTTAATTGGTTGGATTTGATTCAGTTGCATCCCATCATAATCGGACTTTGAATCCATTGCATCTCAGAAATACACCAATATTATTTCCCATTACATTACATACCAAACATTTATCTTTCATCTCCGTGAAAACATGGCTCTAGATTGCAAGGCGAATTGGGAGGCAGTGAAGTGGAAACTTCGAGGAAAGACGAACTGCAAATACAAATCTATATTCACGAAGCCACGCTACCCTATTGAAGCAAAGAAATAAGTACCTAATAAAATTCTCCAGGGAAACTTAACTCAAACACGCATAATACCTATAGAAATGGTCACATAGCATCATCAATTAAAAACTCATTAGAATTACATTTTTTATTGTCACTAAAAGTCACAAAAAAATGTATTAGTGGGGTGCATTAAAGGATTGTCACTAGAAGTGTCACCAAAGAGAGAATTTCTAACGTGCCCTTAACAACCCTCACCAAAATTGTCAATGAAAAAGGATTTAGTGACAAACCTTAAAGGAATGTCTCCAAAGACGATTATAATGATGGTTCTTTCAAGATCCGTCATCATATGTGAAATTGGTGATGGCCCTTTAAGGTTTTTCACAACCATGACCCTCACTAATGGATATTAATGAGGTCCATTAAAGGATCGTCACTAGAAGTGTCACTAAAGAGAGAATTGGCAACGGGCCTTTAATAACCCTCACAAAAAGTGTCACTGAAAAGAGTTTTGGTGACAAACCTTAAATGAATGTATCCAATACAATAACAATGACATTTTCTTAAAGTTCATCATCATTTGTGACATTGGTGACAATCCTTTAAGGCCTGTCACAAGCATGCCCCTCACCAATGTCCCGTTTTGTAGTAGTGGGGACGTATCCCCAAGAATTCGATCTCACGTGACCTCATGCTTAACTCTGGTTTGAGTAGATCTTCCCGGATACCTCCACAACAGTGGATTTACCTAAACGATAGTTTGTACTACGATTTGAGATTTGAACGGTTTGGAAGGTTTAAAGTGATGTATTCCAAACCCTAGCCTAAGCTAGTTGATGTTGTGTAACCTAAAAAAGAAAATGTTACTAATATATTTTATTAATGGTTCGTTTTAAAGGTTGTTACTTACTCAAAGGATAGTGCAATGTGTGGTGATGGTTGCAACTAAAAAACAATGTGTATATATAAAAATGTAAAAACTCCATAATTAACCTACTTCGTTTGTCTTTCAAAACATGAAATCATAAAGCAAACTAAGCATAATGAAAGTTTTTTTTTGTATTTTCAAAGGTGATAGCACTAAAGACTACAACTACTTCGAAAAGAAAATGATAATTCTTGCTACAACAGGAAAATTCTTTTTTAATTTGATTTTTATTTTAACTACGAAAGAAATACAAATAAAAAATGAACAAACAAGACTTATCAAGCAGTGAAAGTAAATGAAAATGACCTACCACTTATAGAAATCAGACCTAATGAAATATCGACAAAGACTAACCCAACTAGTTGCTCCTCAAAGTAACTAGGTTTTGGAACAAAGTGCAAACAGAGAAAACTGATATGTAAAGCAGAAAAATAGAGACCCTTATGCAGAGATAAGTCTGCTCCTGAACACCAATAATCAAAGAGGAAAGAAACCAAGCACTTGCCAAACAAGAAAATGGGCTAGAAAGTAAGGGTACTTCACAAGCAAAAAAACTTTTAAGAAACTTATAAAGAAGCTTCCAACTAGACTCAACAGACAGTGAACAAATTTCCAAGGGGCATCAGGCCATCAACAAACTTCCAAAGCCGCATACAAACCCACCTAAGACCAAACCCTAATTAAAAAGAAAAGCCTCATGAAAAATCCAACTGTGTCATGCAGCAACACGTGGTTGACCTGCGAGTGTATATAACAGCAACTCGTGAGTAGGGAAGAAATCCGCGACTGTATATACATACAGATCGCGGGTGAGCCTTGAAAAAATTCTATAAAGAAAATGAAATCCTAGAAACCTATTGAATCAAGAATAAAAATCAATGGAAATCTCCACAAATGGCTGTAAAAAGACTCAAAAGGACACTCAAGAACCTGAGGGAGGTGTCAAACAACAAACCAAGTTCCATATCCAGCACAGGGGGCCCTAAGACCAAACACTAACACAAAGATAAAAATCTCAGGGGATGTTTGTGACTGTAACAGGAAGCAACAAGCGGGTGCAACTAAATAACCGCGGGTACCTCTAAGGGCAACTCACGAGTGCAACTAAAAAGTCACGCCTGTAAGTCTAGGAAGCTCGCTGGTGGGCTCTGAGAAAATATTAAAATAAAGAAAAGGTTTGCAGATCAAAAGAAATGAGTCAAGTACAAAAGGTCCAGGATGTCCTAGACACTTATGAAAGAGACCAAACAAGTTATAAAAATGGAAAAAACTCAAGAAGAGTCCCCAAAGCAGACAAACAAAATGGTGCTCCCCAGTGGAGTCACCAGTTCTATTGTTAGGGAATTTATCCTTATAATAGGGGAAGACTACCAACGCACTGGGGTTGATAAGATAGACATACAAGGGTTTGTAAACGTTGTTATAAGCAAATAAAGTTAAATTAATAGAAACATGTACCTTATTTATGAAGGTCAGTCCACTCTTTTCTCTCATCCTCTACTACAGCAACAACCTGCAAAACAAACCATAACCTTCCTCAAACCAATTTGACTACAAATAAAGATTGATATTAACAATAAAGCATAACATCAACTAGTAATCAAAATAGCAATAGATATTAACAATCTTATTGGGAAAGGAAGAAATGTCTTGATCTTTATTGACAAATCTAGAAAACTACATAAGCTATACCTCGCTCTGCATCAGGCACCTTCGTAACCAGACCCTGGGTTCCTGCTCCTCTCTCTTAGCTATGAATTTATCCAGCATAACTTTCTCCAATGAACATTAGGTCCCTTTCTAAAGCCCTCCCCTTGTATTTATGGCAAGGAAAGGAGGATTAGTTCGAAAGGTGGTTGAGTTGGGAAGTTGGGGAAATTTGGATACCTGCCTCAACTAATCCCAATTCGTGTTTTTAATTATTTTTTGAAGTTTTCTTAAGACACCTGCAGCCATAACATGAGCAAACTAGCAAGTGACTCGTGATTTCTTCAGCTTGCAAGTAGCGAGTGCAACAATTTTGTTGACACCCACAGGTTGTCAGTAATGATACCCGCGGCTAACCTGTTGGATGACAAGTGTGAGAGTCACGGTTATAATCTAAAATAGTCAAAGAAAGATGCTTATGAGTGAAGGATTATAAGGTCCAGCGTAAGGTCATATATGATCAAGGTAAGCTCTTCCATCCATTTTTTCCTTTTGTGTGACCAACAGAGCAATGTGCTCACGAATGGAGAAGTGCTAATTTGACTGATAATAGACCACATTGGCCTAAGTCACTTAGCCATGTTCATGATAGTTTGTCAAATTGGTGCTAAGGGTCAAATATTTGCTAATTATAAGGTCCAAAGTTGTAAATAATGCAAAATTGGAGCTAAATGGACAAGGTAGGCCCATGAAGGAGATTGTCGGCTATGGTTGACTCAACAATTAATCTAAATCGCCATGTGGTCAAAATTATTGATGAAAATAATCCTAAGGTTGGCAAGGATTACAAGTGGGAAATCCAAGTAGAAAGTACAAACTCCTAACCAATGTGAAAGAGGAATTGATGTTGCAGGTGCAATTATGAGTGAAGTGGTAAAGGTGGGCCACATGAAGAAATATATTCCCAAATGTTAAAGTATGCACATCCAATTCGAATTTGTTTGCAAGGACAAATAATAATGGGTCAAATAACATTAGAGAAATAAGCTAAGGACCCATTCTCTCATAAATAATTATTTATCAATATTTTATTTATGATTTTATGAGAGAACATTAACTATTTCGTGGTGCCTAGGAAGATTGGAAGGAAAAGATAAAGTGGACCAGAAAGGAATTTGGCCCAAAGCAATGAAAAGTAGGAAAGAAGCTTAAAAGCAGGAAAGCAACAGACAATCAAAGAAAGCAAAAGTTTCCATATTTTTCCTAAAAGCAGGAAAAACATCCTAAAGCATAAAAGAGAAGAAATAAAGGAAGGAATATAGGAAATATTTTCCTAATTTTGAATTAGAAAGGGTGGCTAACTTCTATTCTCTCATGAAAATAACATTAATTATTAATATTATTAATATTTTCATGAGAAAGTTCTAGAAGGAAGGAAAATCTACTTGATGTTTATAAAAGGAGGATGAGAACCCCTGTTGAGAATCTTTTGGCCATTTTTTTTATTTTTCTTGAAGAACTCTGAGATTTTCTTTGCTTGGGTGATGTGCCCCTTGCAAATAGTTGGGAGATTTGCCCCTCTTTAACACAATATCCAATTGATCTACAGTTGGTGATCAAGGAAGGAGACATCCAGTTTCTTTCACAGTGCTTTAAAAAATATTCTACTATTTTTCCTATGTATTTCCATTCCAGTTATTGATGTTTCCATTTCTACATTAGCCATCATCTAGCTTCAGTGTTGTTTATGCAATGTTTTTGGGAGTGATGATGTTGTTGGTGGAGGATGGTGCCTCTATGAATATTTGCATCTTTTTTTTAAGCTCTATGATGTAAATGAATTCCTCTTCATATTAATAAAATAAATTTTGCGTCTATTGTACAATTCTATGTCTCTCTTCAATGTATTCTCCCTCCTATGCTCAATTCACTTGCAAATCTGACTAGTTTTCATTTTGGCTGCAACAACTTAACTTCTGCTCAACAAAATAATGATCTATAAGTTGCTATAGGTAGGTAAGGCTCACGTGAAACCATACCAAGCACTATTTCACAAATTCATGACCTTCCAAAGTCATTTGAATCGTTTGGAAATCACCTAGTTGAGTTGTCCTTAAATTTTCAATTTGCTTCTTAGTTTCCAAACTTTATTAAGTTGAGTCTAATTGTCAATATAAGTGTTTTCATAGCAGGTTGTGGTAGTTATATATCATCCACTTCCATTCATGCACTAGAAGCCATTGGGTTCCACAAAAGTCCTGGAGCCATTGCCTTGAAGCCTTTGGTTTAACCAAAGGAGTCTACCCATGCATGATGTACCCAGAAAATGTGAAACTGTCGAAATTAGGTGTCTGTCTAAGGATTCTATAGGATTTACTTAGTCTATAGAATATCTTAATTTCCCTCCTTGAATAATTTGTAGAGGTCTAGGGGTGTTTGAGACTTAAATTTTAACTCTAGCCAAAAACTAGTCAATTTTGAGTTAGTGTGCCTATATTTGGGTTTAAGTACATTAGAAATCCAAATATAGTAATAATTTTCTCAAAGATAAAGTGTGCAATTTTATATAGAGCACAGTCTTTTAGATACACATTCTTTTCCCACCAATTCAAATATTGTGTGGTTATAATGATATAGCATACACCAACCATCAACGAAGGGGGATTGATCAACAAAACAAATCAATCACCCATTTATCAAAATGTTCTAGTGCCATGATAAGAAACAAAGGCATCCCATTCCTTCCTAAGGATTTCCCAATACTTTGACATACATTACACTTTATCATATTACTTTTCATTTTGAAATCAGAGCAACCACCAAAGTCCTTTGCAGAAAAACTTATGCACAGTATTCTTTCTTGTGCAAATTTCTCCAGCAATTCCTTCATGTGCTTCCCATAGAATAATATTTCTGTCATGTGTTGATACACACCTATGTAGAACATTTTCATCTCCCAACTTATATAGGTGTCCTACAATTAACTAGTAATCCCCTGCTCTGGTTACTAATTGTCTTCTCTAGGGCCAGAGTATATTCTTCAGGTACTTTCCCAGGTCTTAAGAATTTTTATGTGGTATTATTCGTGTACAACCTATAGGTGTTAAAGTAACCATAATATGATGCATGCCTAGTAGAATTATATGGCCTACATAAGATCAAGTCGGAACAATTGACAGGATTGGCATCACACTCCCTTGTGCCACCAAAGGATCTAATAAGAAAGGTGATGGGACACTTATAACTGATAAGGGTATTTTTTCCAAACTCCTTAAGCCATCCAATTTGGTACAACCATTATTAGTATATTTTTCTCTACAAAAACTACTAGGGTACCATATAATTGTATAGACATTTTCCATAATGATGGAAGATAATTGATCCTTGATCTAGCAATTTTGAGTGGACATATCTTCTTCATCATCATGTGTGGGATTTTGGCCATCGACTCTACATGTGGAGTTGTAGAGATGGCATGGGTAACCTCTATGTATACATTGTCTCTAGGAAGTACTTGTTAAGAAACAAGGGCTTGTGATTTTGTGTTGATATTCACTTGGATATCCTTGCAATCATCATTTTGATTATTCCCATATTTTTTGTTAAGAGAACCCTTATTATTTTCTATCCAAGTGTCAGGTGTTGTGCTAGGAGACCCCAAGTTCTATAAATTGTTATTGATTTGGCCCTTCAAAGTGGTATTAGGTTGAGAAAAATAACCCAACTTGTTTTGATTCACGAGATTGGTTATAAGGTGTGCTCTAGCAAGTGACAAAGAATTGTTCTAAAATGTGGGAATAAGTTAGAAAGGAATTGACATAGAGAGTGTCTTGGAATTATGTTACCTTGAGCTTGATGGATATTTTGTTGAGGGAATCAATAACTTAGTGGATGGGTTATCCCAATATTTTTCAAAGTTGTAGACACTTTGTCAACAAAGCATACTTGTACCCTATTAGGTAGAACCTCTTGCAAAGTTAATCTTTGAAGTCACCTTAAGTGTCGATCAAGGGTTGGATAGTGTTCATTACCAAAGTATGGGTGTGGATATTTCACCATGTAAGGCCATGGTCCTCCAAGTGAACTTCAACCATTAAAATCTTGATTATATTAGTCAAGTTCTATTGGGTTTGGAAATAAGTTGTGTATCCAAGAATCAATCTTAGTGCTTTGAGAGCCACATCAAATTTAGCTATCACAATTTAGTGTCCAACATGAATGTATGTGAAACAAAAAGAATTTCTTGGTGAATAATGGGTTGAGATTAGGGATTTTTTGGGCCTATTGTTAATGGGTGATGAGTTGTCAGAACATGTTCATTATATCAAGTATCAGTTTAGCTTGGAATTCCTGTTTAAGTCAAGGTTTTTGTTGTTGTTGAGCAATGATGGTTTCCATCAATAAGGGTTATTGACCCTCCATTTATTAACTATGACTTAGGCAAGGTAAGAGTCCTAGGTGTTTCCTTGATCCACAAGATATTTTACATGGAGCCTTATGACTTAAGATAATATGCAAAGTTTTATGCTTCGAATAAATATTCATGAATTATAGGGAAAAATAAAAAATATTCAAACATAAAGAGATATAAGTGGATTTTTTATAACAATGTCCTATTCAACAAAATTTTATTAATTCTTTGTTGTCTAAATATCCTAAGGAAAAAATTCCATCTTATAATCATAGTTCCATAACTTAAAGAACTTGAGAAAAATTCTATATAGAAAAAAAAAATTCTAAAGAAGACTAGAATAACAAAGACCTTGAGAATCCTAATCTCAAGGATTTGTTATCATTTGCTGTGAGCATGCTACTAGTGATTCAAGAACACACTTACACATAAGAATTCAAAAGGAAGAAAGTAGGCAATTAGGAGAAGGATGCTACAAAATGTGCATACGATGTACATTCATTTGTATTATTATCTAGAGTATATAAATTATGGAAAGAGTGATCTAAGTTGACCAAATATTCAATAAAATACAATAAAGTGAGTTGAGTGATCAATTTAAATAAAACCACCCAAAAAGATTAAGATAAAATACAAAGTGGACTAAAGTACAAATATATTACATTTTCAGTACCTTAAATTAAATTTCATCATTATCTTATGCAAGTGAGGATGAATATAGAGAGTATATCTTATACAAGTAACTACATTTATACAAGTAACTACATTTATGTGATTTTATTATGCCTTCACTTTCAACAAAGTTGGCCTCCATGGAATACTACAATGATTAGAATGTACACTGAAATATATACCATATGATTTGAAGTCTTTCATGAGAATATATAATGAAATATGAGATGCATTGTTTGATATGAAACATCTTATTGCAATATACTTATAAAATATTTATTATTGAAATATACTTATAAAATATCTATTATTGATGTGAAATATTTTCAATTATTAAATATTATGAATGATATTAAATTATTATAAAAGATAACATATGATGTGTTAAAATTCTTATTATCATAAAAGATAAGAGTATAGAACATTTGATTTGAAGTTTTTCATGAGAATTTATAATGAAATATGAGATACATTGTTTGATATGAAACATCTTATTGAAATATACTCATAGAATATCTCTTATTGATGTGAAATATTTTCAATTATTAAATGTTATGAATAATATTAAATTATTATAAAAGACATGTATAATGTGTTAAAATTCTTATTATCATAAAAGACAAGAGTATAGAACATGCTATGTGATAAAATTTTATCTTAATAATTGACAAGAGTATACAACATTGTATGTGGTAAACTTTTATCTAAATAATCAATATGGAATAATTAAATCATTATTAACAATAACAATATAAATAATTATAAACATATAAAATTCAAAAATAAAATTATATATATATATATATATATTATAATGTATACATATACATATACACACTCTCTCGATCATAATAACTTTTAATCAATCATTATTATAATGATGGATTAAATGATTAGAAATACATAAACATTAAACAAGCATACACATAAAAAAAAGTCAAGGATTACTCAATGAAGAATTTTAAAATGTAAAATTTTGTTTTTTAAAATCGTGTTAATAAATTCAAATTCTAAAATATATATAATATATTATTATTTATTAATATAAATTTATCTTAGTTTAAATTCAATAATTTTAGAAATGTATCAAATTTTTTAAATTGTAGATTTTTTCAAATATTTTATTTTTAATAAAAATTATTCCTCAAAAAACTCATTTTCATAATATTTATTTATTTTATTATAATAATCTCTTTCTTTAATTTTTCATTCATACTAAAACCATTTTATTTTAATTTAGAGTTAACATTTTTTTTTAAATTAAGACTAACAAATTTACTTATGTTACAATTAATTTAATATTAAGATAGAATGTGATATAAATATATTTCATAATTATATTATGTTCTCATCAAAGTCATCTTAAAAATACTTATTTTATTATAATAATTTCTTTTTTATTTTTTCATTCATATTAAAACCATTTTATTTTAATTTAGAGTTAAACTTTTTTTTAAATTAAGACTAACAAACTTACCTATGTTACAATTAATTTAATATTAAGTTAAAATGTGATATAAATATATTTCATAATTATATTATGTTTTCTTTGAGGTGATCTTAAAAATACTATTTTATTTTTATTAATAATAATATTTAATAAAATAATTGTTAATGGGTGATGATGATGATTATTATTGTTAATATTATTATTACATCTACAAATGTTTATATTTTATAATTTGAGGTGAAAGAGGAATGGTCATCTTCCTAAATAGCAGGAAGATGAATATAAATCCATCTTAACTATCTTCTTAAATCGCAGGAAGATGAACAGAGATCCATCTTAACTAGCATAGAGAGAGATCCAATTTATTGAGGTGTAAATATTTTCTTAATGTATAAAAAATTAAAGATAAAAAAATTTACACCTCAAAAAGAAATTTAATCCTATATTGGTGATAACTGGTAGTTAAAACATAAATTAAATGGCTGAACTAATATTATATATTAAAAAAAATGCAATCTACATATATAATCGATCTGGAATTCTGATCGATTTCCAAAGTATCTGGATCAGTTTAAAATGAGCTAAAATCGCAGGATAGAGTTCCATAGAAGAACTATGCCACCACACTCTTGAAACTCTACCCCCACCTGAAATTTTGTTAAATTTATAAAGGAACTGTGTTAGAAAAAAGACCTTCGCCAGAGAAAAACCACCTTAAAAGTGCAAATCTTTATAGTTTTAGCTCCCTACTAAAAACTATCTTTCTACATAATAAATTTTTTGACAATAATGAACCATATATTCTACCAAAATAATTATCTAGAAAAAAAAACTGAGATTCTACACTTATCTAGAAAAAAATCTGATAGTCTACAATTATCTAGAAAAAAACAATCAGACTTGACTTAACTTTGGAAGATACATAACTCCACTGACCTCACTGTCATTTCTGAGCAGACAGAGATCTGCATCTAACTTATCAGGTTAGAAAAAATCTGATTTAACTTTGCAAAGATGAAGAATACCACTTACCTCACATGTCATTCTGAGCAGAAAGACTGCATCTCACGCTTACAGGTCCCACTCTTTTCCAAAGCCTCCAAAGTTTGCTCAACTTGATACCTGTGCACGTCACATGCTGCTATCTCTGCCCCGTTAACACTTACGAAAAAAGTAACGTGATTGCGATTCCAAGGTGCTGATAACAACTCTTGGGGATCATATCTGTCCGCAATACAGGTGAAGGAATCGGTGGGAAACGATATTTATTGAAGCCTGGCAGTGGCAGGGAACTACATCACAGCCTCGGTGACTCGGTAGTCAATGGAATTATATGGCTATAAGCGACAAACGAAGAAAGGTAAACTCTCAAAATGGCAAATCAGGCACTTAGATCTGATCAGTCCCCTCATACTGCACATTATTAAGAATACAATGTAACCCCAAAGTCTGCATAGGGGGTAATGGAGACTGTATCATACAACGCCAAGCCCTCGTATGGTGCAATGACTCGAATGCTGCTTGGGAATCTCAATGGAGTCGTCAGTAGCAACACCAATGAAGTGTCTTGCAGGCCTCTGCATGTTGTTGCATTTGCATATCCCTTGCAGGGCCACATTATACCCATGTTTAATTTTGCAAAGAAGCTTGCAGCCAAGGGCGTTATTGTCACGTTTGTTAATACAGAATCTTGCCATGCCAACATCATCAAATCACATAACGGGGAGGACCCTTTAATCTCCCATGCCAGGAGCTCAGGCCTGGATATCCGCTCTGCTAAGGTTGGGGATGGATTGCCCGTTGAATTTGATAGATCGTTGAATCATGACGAGTTTATGGAATCCTTACGGATTAATATGATACTGCACGTTGAGGAGTTCATCGCTGATCTCAGTACGAAGGAGCCTCCTGTATCCTGTTTCATTGCTGACACCTTTTTTGTTTGGCCTGACCGCATCTCAAAGAAATTTGGGATTCCTCATGCTTCCTTCTGGACGGAAGCAGCGGTCGTCTTTTCCATTTATTATCATTGGGATCTGCTGGTGAAAAACGGCCATCATCCGTTTCTCGACAATGATATTTTTTCTATTGTGTTTTTTTGAAAAGTATGCCGATGTTTTTTTGAACTGTACTCTATAATGTTTAAGCTTGAAAATGGTTCGTTGTTGTGCAGAGCATGAGAGCCTAATAAACTACATCCCTGGAGTTTCAGATTTGAAGGTCACAGATCTTCCCTCTTATCTTCAGGAGTTGGATGTGTCAACTGTAGGGCACAAAATAATATATGCAGCATTTCAATCGGCTCATGGAGCCGATTGGATTGTCTCTAATACAGTGGAAGGATTAGAGAGCCGAACGATTGCAGAATTACAGTTGAGAAAGCCATTTTTGTCTGTTGGTCCTCTGCTTCCTTCGGCCTTCCTGAATGAAAATAGTTCCAAAGACGAGACAATAGGAACCAGCATGTGGCAGGAGTCGGACTGTACCATATGGCTTGACTCCCAGCCAAAAAGATCAGTCATCTATATTTCGTTCGGCAGCTATGCTCATGTTTCTATAGCCCAAATAGAAGAAATAGCCATGGGATTATTAGAAAGCAAGCAACCCTTCATTTGGGTGCTTCGTCCTGATATTGTTGCCTCTGGAACTGAAGACATACTGCCTGAAGAATTTGTGAAGGAAACCAAAGATCAGGGTTTGGTGATTCAATGGTCATCTCAACTGAAAGTTTTATCTCATCCTTCTGTGGGGGGATTTCTTACACACTGTGGATGGAACTCCATTCTTGAAAGCTTATGGCTGGGAATACCCATGTTAGCGTTTCCGTTATTGACAGATCAAAGCTTAAACAGAAGGTTGATTGTAGAAGAATGGGGAGTGGCCATGGGATTGGGTGGGAGTTTCAGGTTCCTCCAAAACAATAGAGCGCTGGTGGGGAGAGAAGAAATCGCAAGGACACTCAAGAAATTCATGGATGTAGAAGAAGGGGATAAATTAAGATTGAAGATGGAGTCTATGAAAGAGATTTTAAAGGAGGCTGTGATGCTCGACGGAGGATCCTCAAATAAGAATTTAGATTTATTTGTTCAAGCCTTAAGTGCCAAAAATCAGTCGACCTAAGATCGAGAATATGGAACAACTATTTGCAACGACTATGATAAGTCTTTGATCTCCGCAGTTTTATCAGTACCAGATTAGATCCGTCTGTATTCGATCGCATCTTCCTTTATTTGTATGTTTTGAATATCTTCCTCTATTTGTATATCCGAATATCTTCCTTTCATTGTATGTGTGGAATATTATAGACCCATTCCCTCGCCGTGAAGATTTTAATGAAATTGTATGGTAGGAAGAAATATTTCGGTTACAGTTTAACACGAGCAAGTTCAAGCCAACAAAAACAACTCTCAATCTTGTGAATGGGTAGCCGAAGGTTTATCTATGTTCTGCTCGATAATTTAGATCGGTAGACTGCCGATCCAGATCTGTAGAACCGCGATTACGTTGGGGGCAGGCGAGGAGGAACACTGGCCATTATCAGTATGCCACTGGTAAAGAGTGAGTGCAAACTGTAAGTTAGCCACTCGAGGGTACTGTATCCAGTATGGTGTGGTTTGAGTTTGTGTTTATGGGTAATTTGTATAATATGAAATTTATTATATAATATTAAGAGTAATTTTGATTATACTAGCTAGTCATATTAATAATTACAACCGGGTTACATATTGTTGATTTTGAAGTTGAAGGGTAATTTTTATTATTTATTATGTTTTGGAAATTTGTATTTATAAATTCATTTTAGATGTGATGAGTTAGTCAAAATTTATTAAAAAGTACAAATAAATATAAGGATGTGTATATATATGGTTTGTGTTTAAATTTTATGGATAATTTATGTTGTATTATGTGTAAGAAATTTGTATATAAAAAATTTTATTATATAATTTTAGATTTTATAGGTAAGTTCGATTATATTATAAGGATTTGTAGAAATATAGTTTGTGTTTAAAGTTTAAATATAATTTATGTTATATTATGTTTGAGAAATTTGTATATAAGAAATTTATATATAAGAAATTTATTTTAGATTTTTTAGATTTTATAAATAATTTTGTTTATATTATGTGTAAATATGAAATTTATTATATAATTTTTAGATTTTTTTTTTTCAACCGAATATAATTTTTAGATTTAAATGTGATTGGTTATTTAAAAATAAGTAAAAATATAAATCAAGATTGATATTCAAACGCACAATCTAAAATATGTTTAAACATTTTGCTTAAAAAAAAGAGTTGCCAATGAAGATTATTTATGGTGTTTTCAAATTCAAAATTTTGTTTATAGTGAGTTTCATCTAATTGTTGGAAATTTTAACTATAAATTATTGTATAAGGTATTTGGTTTATTTTAAAATGATTAGATTGTCTCATTTCCTAAAAATAAATAGAATAGATAGAACTTTTGCTTATAGAAAAAATTACTTTTCAAAAACTATAACCAAATAAATATCCCTTACACAAAACTCAAAGAATTTTGTTTATAGTGAATTTCATCTAATTGTTGAAAATTTTGACCGTATAAAGGATTTGGTTTATTTTAAAATGATTAGATTGTCTTATTTGCTAAAAAATAAATGGAAAACATAAAACTTTTCCTTTCCTTGTAGAAAAAATTACCTTCCAAAAACTAGAACCAAATAAATATCCCTTACACAAAACTCAATAAAGATATTTAACATGCATAAACTTAAACTTTATGAAGCTTCAAAGATGATGCAAGCAAAGAACTCAATATTGCAATGCAAGGTAAAAGGTAAATTTTAATGATCTGCATGTTATCTTGGGGCTAGACAAAACAAAAAGTAACATTGTTCATAAAGGGCATGAAGATTGTTCTCACAACGGTTATGTCCAAAGGTACTAATCACCATTAATGTAATTCAATTTTTCTTTGAATGACATTTTCCAAACATTTAAACTTAGTGATACATTCTTATTAATGCTCTTCACATCAATTTGTTTGACAAAAATAACGAAGCAATCCATTTTTCACAATAAATAACATCGGTAAGCCTCTCAATTTGAGTAAGATAATCGTGTAGCAATAGATTTTCTTTCTAGCCATAAATATTAAAAGAATATAACATAAATTCCAAGCATGGCCAATGTTCTATCATGATCAAAGGCTCGTGCATGGTGGAACAATGCTCACAGAGGTTCTACCCAATTCCAAATTGACCTGAATCTTCAAAAAAACAATCAAAATTATCCATCAATGGGGACTCTGACTTTTAGTATCATTACATTCAAGCAACTGGAGAGAAGTTTGCTATGTATGCCATGTAAATTTTTCACCACATTACCTCTCAATGACTTCATGAATGATCAATCAAATTACAATGATATCATATAAACCCATCGAAGCTAATACAATCGATGGTCTCTGACATTTTTATCAATGTTGATTATGTTAGGGGGATTGTAGGGGACTTGAGTTGAACCTCTACTTCATATTATACTAATACTTGGTCCATATTGTTATTCAAATTGCAATTTTGTTGAATCTCATATTTTGACATACTTATAGTGACAAATAAAGTATCAAGCAAATCCTTTTGCTCGAATACCAATGATTTTATTAGTGATATATCCCTGCTTCTAGGTTCTTCAAACTACTTCTTGATATCATTCCAATTATCAAGATTCAAGAAGGTCGAAGCTCTTAGCATCTCTAACATGTGCTATGGATTATAACTTGTGAAAAAGGCATTGTTGCACTAGATGCAAATACAAGGGATAGCATATTAAAGACCTGTGGTAATACCTAGTGTGAGCAAAAGACTAATTAGGTGTTATAGGTGATTTAATTAATCATGTGAAGAATGATATTCAAAACCCACATGGTATACCCATATGACTCCTTTTTCCCATTAAGGAACTACAAATAAAAAAATTCCTTCATTTCCAAATCAAATTTCTTGTCTATGAGTCCAATTAGAATTTCCATGGCCTCGTGACAAGTTTTACATGAAAATACAATTATAAAATAATTGTAACATTACATATAATTTTAATGGAATCAGTATGCATACACATCACTCTCAAAAATTGCTCAACAAGAATTAACCACATGCATGATGCGCACAAGATTTGACCATTCCATTACAAATTTCACATATGCCAACCATGAAACTCATGGAAATACAAATAAAGCATTACATGTGGAAATAAACATGAAAACTTATATTTAATCAAATGCAATTCTACCAAATAGGTTATTAAGGAATGATTCACCATCTAACTATAGGATTTAGCAGGATTCCATCCCCAAGCCTAGTCATGATACCACTAGGGAAAAGGGATATCGTGTGGAACTATATCTCTCTCTCAACCCAACCCATGGTGATAAAAATTCAAAACAAATAGGCACCTAACATTATTCTATTAAGGAAAGTCCTCCAAGCAACTTTCTCATTACTAATTCACCATAAACCTTAATCCCCTCAACCAAATACAACACAAGATATGGTCTTTCGTTTACAATTTGCTCTAATGAATGTTGGCATTGTAGACAAGGTTCTCCCTTCACAAAAAATCTCATTTACTATCTTATGGAAAACAATGATGCCCAATGAACTTTAGGCTCTCATTAACCTAATGCTAATGATTCTCTTCCAATTTGTAGGCATAACAATGACAGGTTAAACTCCATAACCAACGAGACATAAAATTTTGCATGGAAGTGAATAATGGGATAATGGAATATCAATGAAGAATGAAAAGCAAGAAGAGACCTTCCTTAAATGAGGTCTTCACGCCATTTTCCTGACGTCAATGTGACATTCAAGTTAAATATTAATGGGAGAGGCAATTTTAGGGATACTTGAGTGAAAAAGGTAGTACATCAAAAGGACAAATGTCAAGGAATATTCACTTATGAACCATCTTTACTCTTCCCCTCTTGTGGTATCATATCCCCCTTGTTGATCCTAAAGCAAATTTTTGGTTTTTTGAACATTTTTATTATGAAATTGTCTAAGCAATAACGATCTAGACAATCTTCACAATATATTCAATAGACAATCTTAATCATAAATCTATGACGATCTTCACTGCCCATTCACCAACATACATCTCACCCTTCCCACATTGATAGTATCATATATACATCTCACAATCAACTTGTTGTGCATGTAATAGTTATTTCCTATACATCCCATCTTACCATGGGTTGGCTTTTCTTGTGCATGTAAAAAGAGAAGCATATACATGTCATCATGAGCATGCTTTGCATGTACTGATAGTTGTTGCAAACATTGGCATGTGATAGACTAATTAACTTCCAATTTATCCCTACAATGCCAACACCACAATTTCATAGTGCAACCAATACTATAATAGCTAGGTGCCTTAGTATCGTGGAGGGAAAGTACTAGTTAGTTTTACTTCAATGAGCAACAAGTTAGCAAGATGTTGAAACAAAGTGGATAACTAGAGAAGATCTTTATGTGTACATTCGTATCATGATTGCTATTGAGTATTAAGATGTTGAAACAAAGTGGAGAATTGGATAGGATCTTTATGTGTACATTGTTATCATGATTGCTATTGAGTATTAATACTCAATTAGTTAGTAATAAAAAGTAAGATGGACTTAATAAAAATGTTTTGACTTTATTGTGTAATAGCATTTTTGTATATGTCAATATAAATATATTTTTAACACCGTGACCAAGCAAATAAAAATGGATTTTTTTAAATGAGATACATCTATAAATTTAATATTGATTATTATTTTAATATATCTAATTAAGATAAATTTATTGGTGGATATTTTTGTTTAAATGCATGGTAATTGTCTTTAAAAAGACTGATAAGGCAAGTAGCAGAAGAGAAAGTATTACTAATTTTAATATATCTCATCTTAAGATAAATTTATTGATGGATATTTTTGTTTAAATGCAGTGTAATTCTCTTTTAAAAAAATTAACAAGACAAGTAGTAGAAGACAAAGAGCACGGATTTGATTTGCTCGCCTTTGTTGTGAATTTGATGAGTACGGAACACATTGAGATTTTAGATGGCTTCAGATATTTAGAAAAACTCAATTTCATAATAATAATAATAAACATATTTACACCACGAAGAAGCTGCATCTTATGTTTGTAAATAAATCGTGAGGGCGATAGATGAGATTGGTCTCAGATCATCCAACATTCTCAGAGAAAATGCCATGGAGTTTCACATTATCATAGACGGTGTGGGATAACTGGCACTCAAATCACCCCGCTTTTCCGGCGATTTGTTCCCTAGATCCGGTTATAAAAACCGGTGGAATCGTAGTTCCACCCCATTTACTGTGGAACTATGCCATGGAACTATGCCCCTAGGAGTTTTGGCCCATTTTAAGACGATCCAAATCGTCGAAATTCCAAAAAAATAACGAGAAGGGGTGGATCTGTACCTCGTCGGAAAATTTTCCGTCGCCGATAGGGGCGATTTGAGTGCTAGTTATCCCACGCCATCATAGACCCCTTAATTCACATTCTCCAGCATGTTTTCTTTCCTAATAATAGTTAATATGAAAATAGATATAATTCACTTGAGAGTCGTATAATTTTCAATGCTATGGCTTCTAACACTTTGCAAGTCCTTGGGGACACCATTTAGTTAGACTATGTTTATCTTGAAGGTTTGTCATTTCCATGATAGAATTAATTGAACCAAATGCAATGGATATTACTACTCTTCTCCGTAGGTCTTGATCAAGGACTATGGCTGGTTAATCATGTTAACCCCTACCCAAGTAGGGTTTATTGCATTTGATTTGTCATGAATGGACCATTCAATACAAATCAAATGGAATAGTATCTTTCTCATTCCCCTTAATCTACTTGGAATAGTATTTCCTCATTCCCCTCAATTTACTAGGAAACTAGGATTTTCCTTATTGATTTGTTTTCTCCAAAATACAGAAATGAATTTAGAAAGTGTAATTTGAATATATGTTGAATCTCATTAAATGTGGTATTTTATATATATTTTTTAATATTTATAAAACAAAATATGGTATTTAGTGAATTAAAAGTCAATAAGCTCAACATTTCCACCTTTACAATGTTTTTTTTTTAAATTCCACCCCAATCCACTCTTTTTTGTGGGAGTTTGATGCTCCACCCTTCTCAAGGCACTTCCATTGAGTGCGCTTCAATCAATGGATATGTGTCATACTCTCTAGAACCTCTAGCATTTTGAAATCTCGTGAAGGTCATTTTGCTCTGCAACTCTAGATTATACTTGGCTCTTGCTCGTTTGTTGGAATAATTATGTCTCTGCATTGTGTTGTTGGGAATCGATGTTCTTGATCATAGGATTTGCATGATATCTACTCAATGTTGTCATCGTTGTTCATACTTGGTGTTTCCCAGTGATGTATGGGAGTATGAGGGTCTTGTTAGAGTTGAGGGTTTATTAGTGAAAGATACCCCTAGATGGTTTTTTCCCTTATTGTCCTTCTACATAATGTTGTGTTGGAGGGTGAGAGTGTTGATGGATGCTTCTTATGGATTGTGCTCAATGTTGTCTATTGATGTTGTCCCTCAACTCGACATTGTGTAGGAGTGTGAGGGTGTTGTTGGAGATGAGGATTCACTAGGTTATTGTAAACATGAATTATTTTACATGACTATCGCCCTCCTTGTCGGTGTGTCCCTCTACTTGGCACTACTTGAATATCACCCTCCTATTGTCTCAATTCTATTTCCATTCTACCTTCATGTCTCTCTATAAAAATACATTGTTGTAATTCTAAATTAATTTGATTTGATTTTGGGATGTATAATAGAGACAATTAAAACCACATTGTGAATCATGATCTTATTGAGTAGGGTTACAATGTGTTAGGAAAAGGAACTCTTTACGCATTTCAAGTATTTTGATTGTATCCCTTCAATGTATTTTTCTTTCCCAAAGGGCCCATCTTCTTAATACCCATTTGCACGTTCTCTTCCCTGGAGACTTATTTCTCGATATTGATTTAGATAGTTGTTTTTGCTTTGATAGATTTTCACATTGATTTATCACATGTGATAACCACTAGTCTACTGTTATATCATTGGCTACCCCATGTTTTTGAATTTATGATTCCCTCCAATATGCTTTCAGGTTTTACTTTTCCATATTTAGTGTTTTTGTTGTCATATATTCACAAATTTACCTTTTTCGTTATTCCTAATTATTGAATATAGAGTGAGATTATATTTGATATTATCTATCTTGTACATTTCCCTTATCACCTTACATTGTATGTTGAATCATGGGTTCATTGAGAAATTGTTTGGTAATGCCCTTCCTTTCCCTAGTTTCTCAACTTTGCAACTTTCTAGTGTTGTTCATATTGCCTCCAATAGCTCCTTGCATCAATCCCTCATTTCATTCATCAACCCAGTTGAGAGGTGATTCATTCAATTTCTACACTTAAGTTTTTTTTATTTTCTCTCGTAACATCTATTTCTTTTTGTGGTACTTGTGTATTGGTACATTATATTCCCAATTCCCTTTCTTCCTACTTAATCTCTATAAATAACAAAACATGGTTTGACATATCCTCATGGAAATTAGATATTGTGAATTCTACTATATAATCTAAGACACTTTTACCATTATGCATGTGAGAACAATAATATCTTAGTTTTGTTCATGTTCAAATTCATCACATCCTCTACTCAAAATTATTCTAAAGCCTTAATGTTACCATATATATCATGTTGCATCCAAGTTGTTAGCATCACATTGTCTCCACACAACAAGATATTTACGATAATCCCCTCTGCATTCACCCATCCCCCGCCTTTATTGTTTATTTGTTCCTTCAGACTATTTATGTAAAACCAAATAGTGTGGGAGAGAGGGGAAAACCATGTTTCATCCTAATGTCATTATTGAAGCTCTCCTCTCCAAAATTATGTGTGTAGTTTACATTCTATCATTTCATTGAGTGCTCATATAAGACATGCATTGCTATGATCAAACCATTTGAAACCCCCATATCTATAAACCTATCCCATATTTTATCCCTTAAGATGATATCTAAGGTTTTTGAAATCAACAAAATGACATCATAGTTCTATGCCTTTGTTATCCTATATATTTCCGGTTTTGTGCTTATGTGTGAGTTAATGGTCGATGGAAGAGTGCTTCATTTGGAAACCAACTTGTCTTTTACATATTTTGTCATTTTCCTCTACACATGTGATCACATTACATTTTTCCATAATCCCTCTTTTGAGCTTGAAAACACTTCATTAATCATTAATCATGCATATGGCCCTTGATTGAGCAATTTGCTCGATCGAGTTCTATGTAAAAACCTCAATTGAAGTCATATTTAACCCTCAATTGAGCTATTTTAAATACCTCGATCGAGGGACTAAAAAACTGGCCGAGAGCCCTTTTCACTGCAAAAAGAAAGTTTTGTCTGCCTTTCAAAATCTTAAACTATGTCATTAAATGCACATTAATGGGCGGACTTGATACCATTGGATTCGTCAATGAATCCTCTATCCATACACATAAAATTTACGAATTTTTATCTTCGTATGTCTTTTGTTTTAAAATTTCTACTAAAACTTGCCCTAAAAAACCCTGCTGAGAACTTCGATTTAGCTCAAAGATAAATCAACAACATTCAAAATACACATCCAAAAAAATTGAAAAAATACACAAGCACTAGATAAGGGCATCCTCTTCAAAAGGGTATTTTTAGTTTTGCAAATTATGTAAACAATCAAAATATTTGGTGCATACACACATGTGTGCAAAATGCGGCTGAAATATTCATTGGTCAGTTTCAAAAAATAATAATAAATATATTTTTTCAAGAAAAATATGTAAGCACCAGTGCATTCTGTCTAGATCATGTTCACATATTTCATCTTTTAAAATTATTACTTTAACATTAAATTATTGTGCACACACACAAACTACTTGTTAATTTCTCTTCAAATTTTTAAGTACACACGTTTCATTAAATGAAACTTTGACATGATAAATGACATTGGTATATTTCGAAAAAAATATCATTGGAAAGCCAAAATAATTATCTACATTTCGTTTGTTAACTGCATGTCAAAATTCATGTGGCAAATATGAGTTTCGAGGGCTTCAATTTAATACATGGGTAAAATTGTCATTTTTCATTGTCATATTTGGCCAAAAACAGTTACCCATCTTCATGGAATCACCCATTATATATAGTTTCCCACGTTTTTTTTGTCTCCCCCTTTGAATATGGGGAAAATGAGTCTCATTGTCCAACTACTTTGGAACCCCTCCTTGACCATCTTATTGAGTATGGTTACGATGTGTCGACTAAGGGAATTACTTCCCCATTTCATTTATTTTGATTGCATCCCTTCGATGCCTTTTTCTTTTCCCAAATCCATCGTCTTGATACCCACTTGGACATTCTCTTCCATGAAGACTTTTTTCTCCATGTTGATTTAAATGGTTGTTTTACTTTCCTAGATTGTCATATTGATCTCTAACATGAGATAACTACTAGGTTGGTATGATATCATTGGATACCCATGGTTTTGTATTTGTAGTTCCCTCCAATATGCATTTGAATTTTTCTTTTCAATCTTAAGTTTTTTTGTTGTCCTATATTCACAAATTTACCCTTTTTCTTATTCCTAATTATTGTATATAGAGTAATATTCTCTTCACTATTGCCTCTCTATGAGGATGTGTTGATCACCAACTTGATGATAAATTAAAACCATCATTCCATTTTCTAATCATATTCAATTTTTCTATTATAATATATTAGTCTCCTTCAATTTTTTTAAAAGTAGTATGTTTAGTCAATTCTTGCTAGCTCACTTGGTCAAGGGACAGGTATTCGCCAAGGGCAACCCAGGTTCAAATCCCCTTCGGGTGAGTTAGTTGGGAGGCGACACCCACAAATACAACACAGTGAAGGTTGGTGTGTCCCAAGATGGGTGCGATCCCTGGGTGATTTTGACGGCTTAGATGCCCCTAGGTTGTGGTTTCTAATCCAATGGTGAAAATGCACTAGCCCCAACTGATGGGAATTTCTTACAAACAAACAAAAAATGTAGTATGTTTAGGTCTTTTTTCAAGGATAGTCGTTTTTGGAAATCCATTATAACCTATAAAAAATGCTTGGTCAATTCACTAATATTCTAAATGGAATATCACATTGGAAAACTTGTGTAAACACATATAATTCCCCAAAACTAAACTTTTCCCAGATACTTTGAGGCCTCGTCAAATTTATTTTAGAGAAAGGTGGATAAGAAGTTTGTTGTTTCATGTAATTGATTTCAGTTTGAGTGGGGGATATACCAGATTGATTAAGATTGAATATTTAAATTCCCTATAGTTCAAGTTAGTGTTGATCCTCTATGACTTCCTTAAGGTATTTGTTTGTCCAATTTCTAGAAGTAATAGTTTGATCTATATTCATTATGATCATTTCCTCTATTAATAAAATAAACAAAATGGACCCCTTGGAATATTATCATATTTGTCTGTATCCAAATGTTCCATGTTATCATAACTAAGAGGGTTGACCTTATTTCAACTCCTAGTTTTGATTTTAAATCGTAATTAGTGCATAGCTATGTCATAATGATGAGGGGGTATTGCATATCAGCCTTCACTTGACCCATTCACATACTGTATAGGAAAAAGCGAAGCTAACAAAAACATTGTCCAAAGAATTCCTTCCACATAATTTTGTTTAAGGTTATCGATAGTCCTTCCAATTGAAGCACCCAAACATTTCCATATTTAGATCCCAATGGAATTTGTAAACCACTAATAAATATTTTTCAAATTTTTAGTTGGTTAAATATCAATACATTATAGGAGGGGAGGGAATTACTTCTAGGAATATTTCCAGAAACAAAATTGTTCCCCCATCCCCTATTGCTTAGAATATATTAAGGATGAAAATCACATCACTTTTCATACTGTTCCAAATTGGTGAACCATTCTAATATAATCCTTGGGAGGCCTTTCCATGAAAGTCTTTGAGCATGTTTTTTATTTCTAGATATGTGCCCACGGATTTGAACTATTATTGCACCATCATCAAATAAGTTTTCTCAATATATTTATATTGAAATGATTTACTTTTGGAGTCCCATACCCCATATACTCTTTCCAGTGCAAATATTTTTGGAGTACAAATGGTGGTAGATAATTGAGCATGACACCAAGACTCCATGGATAGGAAAAATGGAAGAAGTTTGTGGATCATTAAATAATTAATTTGAATATATTAAACTCACTATGGAGATAGAGGATAATTCATACCTTAATCAAATCATGTGTACCTTTTATTGAGTATTTTTTTCAACAAAGACAAACCCTTTGTCGAGGGTTTGGTTGGGTTAACCAAACACTCGATCGAGCTATCGATCTCAATCAACCTCTCGAGCTAGATCAAGCATTTAAGAGGTCGATCAAGCTCTTAAAATATCGAATTAGCCTTAGATATTGATCAATATCCTTGAACAAACTTGACTGGTTAACCTTGGCAACCGCAGTTGCAAGCTTGATCGAGCATTTAATAGCATGGTGGTGATATCAATCTGACATTTACATAATCCAAAATAATAACTTGATCTATGAACATATCCTCCTTGAATAAAGGCAATGGTAATATAACACTAATTTTTTGGAAAAGGAATCACTACATTTTTCACAAAGCTATCCATGAAATGTTCTCATTCTATCTTTTATAAGATATTGAACAATTACTATTTCTCTGAAAATATCCTCCTCGAACAGAGAAAATGTGAATATAAGGCCAAACTTGGGAAATCCAACTTTTGAATACTAAATCCATCACTTGTTGAACTTTTCAAAATTTTATAATAATGCATGTGAATCCCAGGTCTAAAAGGATTGTTATAAGTCTTCCTGAATGCATCAATTAGGTATACAAATTCTCCATAGACATTATACCTTGATTCTCAACTTTCACCTAATAATTTAATGTAAAGATAGGCAATGCCTAATTGAGTATGGAAATGATATCAATATATATTGATAATGATGAGATATCGATAAATGAAAATGGGAAAAGGAAAAAAGCATGCACCTTCTTCTCTTTATCATATCCAAAGGCAATTTCATTTTCATCGGTTATCAAAATTGAATCATTTTTTTAGCCTTGGCTTATCTTTTTTTTCAAGATGCTTTATTATTGGCCTTAACTCATCGTATTTTTTTAAAGGAAAATTGGTAAGACGTTTCCATTGAGTTTACTAAGAATGATGGAAGCTCAATAATCTTCATATTTAACATAAAAAATATAAATTATCAAAATTTGTTTTTTTATAATGGCCACATGTTAAGGTTTTTTAACTTTAGTTATTCCATAATCATTATGACTTTGGGAGTGTGTTGTTCCCCCACATATTATATGAACAGCTTATGAGGAGCTCAATCAAGCTCCTTTAGCACACCCAAATCTCAATTGTGGTGTATTTACAGAATCTTGATCGAGTTTGCTAGCTTGAAAGTGAGCAATCTATCAAACCATAGAAACCCTTAATCAAGCTATTTCAAAAACCTTATAAAATGCTTGAGCTACTAAAGAATTCCAACCCTCTTTTTAAAATATTTTCTACAGCTACAACTTCCATAGGGTGAAACCCATTCATCTTAGGTGACAAAGTTAACTCTAGTGGATTCCTCATTGAGTCATGTATCAAATGGCATATCATTTTCACACTTTCAATCCCATATTATATTTTTTTATTTAATTTATTTTAAACATTATACTGAAATTGTTTTTCCACGGTTTCAAAGGTGCTCAAAGAAAAATCAATAGCATAAAAAATACACAATCAAAAATTATAAAAAAATGTGTGGGACCCCTATGGATCTTTCCTCTTCAAAAGAGTATTTTATGGTTTTTCAATTTATGTAAATAGTTAGAAAAGGGTTGACAAGAACATAAAGGTATATAAAATGTGATTCAAATATTAATGGGTCAACTTCAAAAGATAATAAAATATATATGTGTATGGGGGGAGGGTGCGGTTGGGGATCTACTACATTCTATATAGATCATCCTCCTTTTTTTAATTATATAATGAACATTGATTTATTTAATGGGAACAAAATTCACTTGTTAAATTTTCCATAAATTTGCAAGGACAATCATTTAATTAAATCAAAATTTGGCACATTAAATGACACTAATATTTTTTGAAAAAAATGTTATTACAAAGACAACACAATTCCCTACAGGTTTCTCTTTTACTACACATCAAAATTCACAAGGCTTATATGACTTTTGTCGGCTTCAGTCTAAAAAATATGCAAAATACCAAATCTTCATCGCCACATTTCATCGAAAAGTGTTACCTATATTCATGAATTCACTCACCTATCCATTGGTTTAGACGATGCAAAAATACTTTTTGAATAGAAAAATTTGCATGTTCCATCGATTAATGCCCCTTAATTTGAATGCACATTTTCCTTTATAGTGCATGTTTAGTTGTCATAAAGCTCCTTAGAATGATAATCTAGTGTTTCATCATTCCTTTGTCTTATGTTAATATATAGGCAATCGTTTGATAATGTTTTGGTAACTCTATTATCATCCAATCTCATCAAATTCACAATGTAATGATTCATCATTCCCTTTCCTTGTGTCATGCAAGCATTTCTTAGATAATGTTTGAATGCCTCTCTTAATACAATTGTTTTCATAGAGACTGCATGCATTGTATATTATTATATAATATATTATGGTGATTGTATTTAAATCGTTCTTTAACATTTTATTTGTTTAGTATTAGATTATAAACTCTATAGTGAAGGCCATATTTCTCCAATATTGTGTCTTTTTAAATAAACTCTTAAGGCCATATTTCCCAATATTCTGTTTTTTTAAATGTATTTTTCTTCCCGAGGGATTTTCAATATAATTTTCAATAACATAAATTTTGACCACACATTCTCTCTTCGGTTGTTTTTCTCTACTTCATATATATTCTCTTACTTCCTCTTCCAATTGGATAGCCATTCTCCTTTCTGATGCATTCTCACTCTTTGCCAAACTCATCAACTTGAAAATCTAATCATTCACCATCACTTTGCCTTATGTTAATGTTATAGTGTTTTTTTTATGATGTTTTAGTGTATCCTTTATCATTCAAACTCGTTAAATTCACAATCTAATGATTCATCATTGCGCTTTCCTTGAGTAACGTAAATGTTCTTTGGAGGTATTGTTTCATTTCCCTTCATGTTATTATAATTGTCGTCCTCCTTGCATATTGTAACATTGTTTTATGGATTTTGTATTGAATGTCATATTACCTAATATTCTATATGTATATAAAAAAAAATTAACCTTTGTATTCAAGGTCATATTCCTAAAATATTTATTTTTATGTGTCAAGTAAAAGTGGCACAACCCTATAGGACATTTATGTAATTTGTTCAGTTACAGGGATGTGGACTTCTGGGAGATTCATATCAGTTATGCACATGTATATATCGATATTGAAGGAGGGAAATTACTTTGTCAATATAATAACTTGCATGTTACATCAATGACTTCACCATTTTTATTTTGGATGCATTTTTCATTTTAAGATTGATTTGCAAAGGAAAACTTGTGGAAGATTTATGTGAGCTTTGTTTGTCACCATCTAACTATGTCATCTTGTTTTTTGCAAGTGCCAACAAGTATTGAAGGAAGGTGAATGACTCCCCCTCGATTTGAATGGGTGTTTTCTTTTCCTTTGCAATTTTACTTATCATAAGACTTATTAGTTTCAAAAATGTAATGCTTTATGTATATGCATTCCTTTGATCATGTTTTGGTGCCTCTATTATCATTATCCAATCTCATTAACTTCATATTGTAATGGTTCATCATTTTCTCGCCTTAAGCATTTCTTGGATAATATTTTCATGTATTTCTTGGCATAATTTCTACTATAGATATCTCCCTTATAGCATATTGTACCATTTCTCTATGGTTTTTGTATATAAGGCCATGTTCTCTAACACTCTCTTTGTCTAGCATTGAATTATGAACTATGTATTGAAGGTCAGATTCCCCCAATATTTTGTATTCCTAGGACCTAGATAGAGGTGAAATGGCCATGTCACATATATATGTAGTTTCTCCCTTATAAGGATGTTTCGATAAGACATACATTGACCATGCTATCTTCAATTGGTTTCCTATCTCTTATGTCTCCCATTTCGTACTTATTTATGCAATTTAACTCTTCTCAAGTATCCATTTTTTGTGGTGATTGCTCCCTAAAAGCTCCTTTCTTTCTCTATTTTTGGAGGGTGCTTAATAGACACACAATGGATATGGAAAACTACGAATTTCATTGTGTTCATATAGTCCATGTTAATCATGGCTCCATGGAAGTTTAACTACAATGAAACTTGATACCCTTCAAATTAACATAATATAATCCATCTCATTTCTAATCCATCTTCTAATCCTTCACATATTGATATGTAAACTACCTTAGATATTCCACCAGACAGGTAATCACAACAAAGCTCAAAAGTTATTAATAAATGCTATAAGGTTATTCTCTATTATGCAATGTTTACTTATGACTAAAATTTGATATCACAAGCCTAGTGTTGAAAAATGTATCTCAAGTAGGTGTGAACGTGTGAGAAGTAGTTTGAGACAACTTCTTAGTGACCACTTAGTAAAAGTGGGAAATATTATGTCATCTTGTAATTTCACTTAATAAATAAAAGTGAAAGTCTAATTTACTTTGATCTCTTAGTCTTAGAAATCTAAATGGTATTTTCTAGATATTCTAGAATATAAGTGAGTTGGATTTGATATAATATCCATACACCTCATTGTTTAGACAAGGTGGTTGCTAGGATTAAGGAGATTAGTCCGTCGAGGAGGATCATCAAGAACAGTCAGCTCCGTCTCTCTCCCTTTCAAGGGAGATTCACACCATTTTCCCTGTCTAAGAAAGAAGGTCTCATAAATATTGCAATCATAAACACTCCCTCTCAATGAGGGAGGCATTTTCCACCACTCCAAGACCGTCACAGAAGTACACAAAATTTTCTTTGCAAAGAGGTTTGGTGAGGATGTCTACATTCTGATCATCCATCGGAATATACTGGAGCTAGACTTCTCCCCTATGCACCATATATATAATGTATTGGTACTTGATCTCCACATGCTTCGATCTGTCATGCGATACTGGATTCACTGAAAGCTTCACACAACTTGTGTTGTCATAGTGAATCAAGGTTAGCTCTAACATCTAACCAAACAATCCATCAAGGAGCTTCTGAAGCCATACTGCTTCCTGAGATGCAACACTCATTGCAATGTACTCATCCTCTATTATATTAAGTGCCACTGAGGTCTGCTTCCCGCTACACCGGAAAATCACAACCGCTCCCAAATTGAAACAACAACTGAAGGTGCTCTTCCTGTCTTCCTATATATAACACTCTCAGCCCAATGAACATCAAAATAGCCTTGTAATCTCATGTCACCACTAGAAGCATATATCAGGCCATATCCCATTGTGCCACACAAATACTTCAATACATGTTTTGCAACAACCCAATGTATCTGTCTCGACTCACTCACGAACTGGTTGAGGGAACTCACTACAAAACAAACTCCTGGTATGGTATTAACTAGATACATCAATGAACCAATCAGTTGTCTATACATGGTGGGATCTACCAAATATGAATCGGAAGCTGAGTCACTCAACTTCCTCAAATTCATCTCCATCGGTGTGGCCATGGACTTACAGTCCATTATCTCAAATCTCTTCAGGATATCAATAGTATACTTTCCTTGACTTAGGAATATCTCATCATGTTTCTTCCACACTTATAATCCCAAGAAGTAATGCATCAAACCGAGGTCCTTCATCTCAAAATTAGAGGCTAACTTCCTCTTACACCACTCAGTGAGTTTCTCAGCTCCAGTGAGAAACAAATCATCAACATAAAGTACTAGGACCATGGGATCACCATCCGCAACCTTGTAGTAAAGGTTGGAATGTGCTTCACTCTTGGTGAAGCCCAAAATCAACAAGTATGCATCAATCCTAGCATACCATGCACGTGATGCCTACTTGAGTCAGTACAAGGCCTTCTTTAGTCTACACACATGGGACTCCTTCCCATGGATCACGAATCCCTCTGGATACTCGATGTAAACTTCAGAGAACTCATCAGCTGCTACTAACTACAATTCCTCATGATCATTGGAAGGATGAACATCTATAGTAGAGAGAGACCAACATTCGTTGGAGCCTCCTGCTTCCAACCATCAATCTCCATATGAGATCCTTTGCACATATGGGTTATGGGTCCACATATGACTAAATGTACTAGGTCCACATATGACTAAATGTACTAGGTCCACGTATATATGTTATTGTTGTTGAACAATCATCACATCCATTGTAGTTGCTCCCTCTGTCACGGAAGCCATTCTGTTATCTGATCTGGAACCTGAGTTGAAGGCCATGCTTTTAGAAGCCTCCTGCTTCTGAGCATCATGCTCCCTCTTGAACATTGAATATCAACGGGATCTGTAATCTGGATGACTTCTCATCCATCACTTGTCCTTATGAACAAGTCTCATCATCCTTCTCTTGTAGGCCATGGCATATGGTCTTTTCCTACAAGTCAGGTTTAGTCAAATAGTTAACAACATTGCATAATCATGAAATTCAATCAAATCATATTGACATTTCAATGCAATGAAAATAGTTCACGTCGTTATGTAAGCATCTTAACAAATGCTTCTGGCACAACACCCATCCATATCCAAAACACACTTGCTAACTATCTAGATGCCTTCCATCTTCACCAGAACACACTATCAAGAGTGTGCACTGCTCTTAGTATGTTAGCAGAGAGGTTTCATCCTAGACTAGCTCCATCAAGGGCTCATGGGATACTATGCACCACTATAGGCTACTTACTCAACATATATATGCACTACATGATCCTACTACTCGTCAATCTCAGTCATACATAAATGCATAAAAGAAAATTGTATCACAAATCTACATATAACTATTATGAACATTATCATTTAAATCAAACATTAAAAGATTTAAGGAATAACTCAAATGACAGTACAAATACTTATCTTTCATGTGTTTTGTTGGGTCCCTCTTGATCTCTGCCTACTTGCAAGAATCGCGTGAGTCCTCAGATCTCTATCTTCTTTCTTATTGAAAGCTCATTGAAAACTACAACTTATATCTTAATACAACATTAATGTCAATCACATCATCTAGAGATAATGCAATCATTGGTGAACACATAGGGTGTACTAGAAGAAGTACTCCTTTAGATGATCTTCTGCACTTTTCTCAAGATCATCTTCTTTTGTTTTCTTCGATGGAGGCTCATCACCACTGGTTTTTTATGCATGTTGATTTCTCTTGTTCAACAAAGGATAATGTCAAGCATAGAGACCGTACTTCTCACATTTGAAGCACTAAATATGTGAAAGAATTGGACTTGATCTTCCACCTTTATATTTTATTCCTTGACTCTTCCTTCCCTTCTGGGACAAGTGTATGATACTTATTTGATCTAAATATCTTTCTCCTTCTATACACCATCCAACTTGTCTTCTTTTGTGAAACTGGACACAAACTTGTCAAATGCCAAAATCTGAAATTTGATCCTGAAACCCTAACAGGAGCTAGGTCAAAATTGAACAACTCAAAACTAGAAGCATGAGTTTTCGACAATGGCCTCTTTTAGCACTGCTCTGATACCATGTTAGATTATATAATAGCAGCAATATATTTCAATTATTTGCAGCAAAAAAAAAATCAAGATCACTAAAAGAATAACCATGCACAAAAACAAAGAGACAAAGAGATTTATCCTGGGAAACCCTTATGCACAAGGGAAGAAAACCCATCAACCTTTCTTACTCATAATATAGTTCAAGACACAAAGTACATTAAATATATGTAACCCAGATATAAAGAGTATGCTCAGACCAGATAACAAGAGCAATATCATCAATAGGAGATTGAGATGGAGTCTCTCCAAAGGTAGTGAACCCCATAAAATAATTATTCTTCTATCTTTGTCTTCTCTCTCCTTGTGTGTTGGTTTAGATCTATGCTTCAGCAAGCTTGCTTGATGTGAAAATGAGATTGGCGTCCTTCTTATTTATACCTTCATGTGTTGACTTTTCCTCCAGCTAGGTCAAATTGTACATTTTCTATTTCCATGCTTTCTGGGGCTTTCTAGAACTTTCCGGGGGTTTCTTTGGTTTCAATTTGCTTTCCAGGGCTTTCTAGAACTTTTCGAGGGTTTCTTTGGTTTCACTGCTTTCTGGGGATTTCTAGAACTTTATGAGGGTTTCTTTGTCATGAGGAACCTCACAATGCTACCATCATCAACATTGTAAACCTTAATTTCAAAGACAACAACTTATTCAATATTGTGGAATATGTATACACAAATTTCCCAAACCCAATCAAGTCACAAAGAGAACATCATTTTCTTTGAACTAAACGGTTTATATTTTTCCCTTGCATTCCTCCCCATTAAATTAAGAGCTTACAAATCATTCAAAACAATAATCCCAACCATACAAAACTAGTCACACTACATAAGTTCCTTTCATATAAAACACTATTTATACAAAAAAAGACAAACTGTAGCATTACAGTCTTCCAGACGAAACTAAAAAATCATATCCTTGCAAAGAAGCTAAAAAGATGCATAAGTACGATCTGTACATAAACAAAAAGATGGAATTAGAAATTAAATTCCATATCTTCTTGTATTCATAGATGGAAAAAGACCCTACATGGATAAGTAGTGCTTTATTGGAGAGCTCGTATGCTTGTTGATTGAGTCCTATAAAGTTATGGGTGAAGGACACCCACTCAAAGCTTTGAAGCAAAGAAGTATTTTTTTTCTAGAAGAGTTTCAAGAACAAAATTTCCACCTTGCTTCACTTGTTTTCCCTATCGATTACCTTTTTCGAGTTTCCCATTACCTGAAGTTTTTTTACCCCTTGTTCATTGCAATAGAAGGGTGGGATCCAGAGTGCCATGTATTCTGCTTTTGAGTTTGAGCCTTGTCTAGGAGTGTACCAAAGATGAAAGTAATGCAAAGAGATGATAAACAACCATGCCCCTATTGCACGCATTAATAAAAAAAATTATATACAAAAATAACATAATTAAAATATTACCAGCCAAATCCTAAACTCTTCAACTTCTATCCATGTTAGCATCACTTTCACTCTCAACATTGCATTCCATATATTCTTGTTGTGCCTTAACTGCGGTGACCTGAAATGATGCCATTATCATCAATGATCATATTTTCCTCTGAACCAACAACCAATTGTTGCTTTTTATTTATGCAATTTCTATATAATTATTTGAGATCCTTTGATGTTCATGTTGACTTCCACCATTGAACTTCCACTTTGTAGATGTTCATGTTAGCTTCCACCATTGAACCTCCACTTTGTATGACTCAATAGTACCCTTTGAATCTTGGTAAACATTTTTTTTTTTCCTTGCCTAACCATATTGCACACTCTTCATGAGGCGATTGCACTATAAGCATTTGTCATTCCATAAAAAGAAGTTTCTTTTTAAACTCTCATCACTCCATTTATATGTCTTGTTGCAATGTGAAGTTTGGAATGGAGAAAGATAAAAAGTTACAATTTCTTTAATATTAAGATAAAATTTGATATAGATATATTTCATAATTGTATTATGCTTTTTCTATTTTATTACATATATTTTTTTAATTTTAATTATAAATTTATATTTTTATATTTATATTAAAGTATGTACTTTTTTAATAGTCAAATCATACCATTTTAGTGTCCACTTTAGTACGACCTTAAAAATATATTATTATTATTTTTATTATTATTATAATATTAAAATGATATATTATAGATATAACACCTAGATTATATAAACATCTTTTTTTATATAATTGAAAATAATAAAATCCCATATTCTTAAAAAGTAATAATAATAATAATAATAATAAAATATTCTAACATTCTACCAAAATAATTATCTATAAAAAAAAAATCGGACTTGACTTAACTTTGCAAAGATACAGAATTCCACTTACCTCACCTGTCATTCTGAGCAGAAAGACTGCATCTCACTTAACAGCTTAGAGGTCCCACTCTTCTCCACTGAGCAGAAAGACTGCATCTCACTTTAACAGCTTAGAGGTCCCACTCTTCTCCACTGAGCAGAAAGACTACATCTCACTTAACATCTTAGAGGTCCCACTCTTCTCCAATGCCTCCAATGCTTAGTGAACTTTGATACCTGTGCATGTCATTCGACCTTCTTGGAGCTGATTCAGCAACATTGGGTACCTTTCCATACTGAATCGATACACTCTGTTGCTTTTCATTTTGCAGAGAATCTTAGAACTCTTAAGGAACCCATTAAATCTTGGGATGCTGAGAAGAGGAGGAGGGATGATAGGGTCCTTAAAGATATTGAAGGAGAAATTGCCACTATTGCTGAAGAAGTGGGTGGTGGTTACAGCTCTCAAACGTCTAAGGACCGCTTAGTTCCTTTGGAAAATCAGAGAAACAGAATAATCTTCAGATCGAGGAGACTTGGAGACTGAAAATCCGGGCCATCTGGTTGGAAAGTGGGGATGAGAATTCCAAATTCTTCCATGCTTATGCAAAAGGAAGGAGGTCTGCTAATACCATTTGGAGTCTGGAGGACGCAGAAGGTAATTCTGTGTCTACCTTCGAAGGGCTGGCTTCTGTGGGGGTTTCTCATTTCAGGGATCTATTCAAAGCCAGTGAGAGAGTGAATATTGAAGAGGTGATTCGGGTAGCCCAGCTATTCCCTAGGTTTGTGGAAGCGGAGGATAACAGGAACTTGATGGCCCCCATTACAGGGGAGGAATTAAAAGAGGTATTGGCAAGTTTTCAGAAGGATAAGAGCCCTGGGCCTGATGGGTGGACTATTGAATTTTTTATTGCTCTCTTTGATATCATCGAGAATGATCTACTTGAACTTGTTGAGGACTCGAGAAGAACTGGTAGGGTTCCAGCCAGCATTAATTCCACATTCATTGCACTTATCCCTAAGGTGGATACTCCTTCTTCCTTAAACGACTTTTGGCCTATCTCTCTGTGTAACTGTGTGTACAAGATAGTCACTAAAGTAATTGCTAGCAGGCTTAAACCTATTCTATCCACTCCCATTTCAGAAGAGCAGTTTGGGTTTTTGGAAGGGCGTCAAATCCATGAGGCAATTGGCATTGCTCAGGAAGGGCTGCATAGCATTAATACTAAAAAACTGAAAGGAGCTATTCTCAAAATTGATCTGTCCAAAGCTTTTGATAAGGTGAGCTGGTTGTATATTCGTCTCATGCTTACCCATTTAGGCTTTGAGATTGGCTTTATACGCTGGATAATGAGCTGCATTACCACTGTATCCTTCTCAATATTAATGAATGGAGCAGCGACCCAGTTCTTTCATTATGGCTGTGGTTTACGACAGGGATGTCCCCTCTCTCCTCTATTATTTTTGTTGGTGGTCGAGAGTCTAAGTAGAGCTATCAAGGAAGCTAAACGGGATGGAGAATTCGAAGGGATTTTGGTAGCACCGGGACTTTCTCTTACTCACCTGCTTTTTGTGGACGATATTTTGATCTTCTGCTCCGGCTCTAGATTGGACGTTGTTAGGCTTAAAGAGATACTGCAACTTTTCTCAACTGCAACTGGAATGGATATTAATGAGGGGAAATCCACTCTTACTATCTCTCTTTTGAGGGATGAGGATTATATTTTATATACTACTTCATTTCCTTTCATGATCCTCAATCTATCGGATGGGTTAAAATATCTGGGTTTCAAATTGAAGCCTAATGATTACTTAAAGAAGGACTGGACCTAGTTGCTGGAAAAGCTGGAAAAGAGGTTGAAGTGCTGGAGTTTTCGGTGGCTCTCGCGTGCTGGGAGGCTTGTTCTTGTTAAGACGGTGCTGGAAGCCATTCCGGTTTATTGGATGTCACTTGCCTAGATACCTAAAGGGACCTTGGAAGCAGCAAGGAAGATTTGCTTCAATTTTCTGTGGAATGGAAAGGATGATGTTCATATCACCCCATGGGTGAGATGGGACAAAATTGCAGCTCCAAAAGCCTTGAGGGGGTGGGGTCTAAAGAATATTTTTCATTTCTCTAAGGCTTTGGCTGCTAAGTGTGGTTGGAATTTAATTAAGTCTGATGGCTTCTGGGCTAGGGTTATGTTGCAGAAATGTGTTGAACCTGACACTGCGGAAGATTGGATAAGATCTCCACACAAGCGACATTGTGGTGGCTCAGTCATCTAGAAATCCTTGGTGACCTCTTTTGATGTCATTGAGCACAATCTTGCATGGGATGTTGGCAATGGACACAGGTTACGGATCGATCGCGACCCTTGGGTAGGATGCGAAGCTCAGCACATACTGTCTGAAGGATTGATGGAGGCGTTGAGGCAACAAGGTTTATTTTTTCTCAGTCAGTTAGTGGATGTGGATAATGTTTGGATGGGAAGACCTCTTTGGAGAAGGGTTGATTCATTCGGCTTAAGAGTGGAGCTGGTGGATGAATTAAGACAATACTTAAGAGCTCTTTGCAAGGATCAGATTTTTTTGACCGACGAAGATGACACTCTTATCTGGGATGGGGATCCGACCGGAAACTACACACCAAGAAGTGGATATCAGTGGATTAGTGAGAACTATGAGCAACGTGATCTGGTATGGTGGTGGAAAACGGTTTGGAAACTTCACTGCCCACCCAAAACCAGACTTTTCCTGTGGTGTACTTTGGCAAACCGGATTCCAACGTGGGAAATTTTGCAGAAGCGCAGCTTTCATGGGCCTAGCAGATGTTATCTGTGCAAACTGTGTGAGGAAACTATTCCACACATGTTACTGCAGTGTCGCTTCACCAAGGAGGTTTGGAACATTCTATCCCGAATTTTAAAAACACCTCTGCCTTGGGATGGAAACTCGTTTGAAGATGCCTGGAGAAGGTGGACAAACAATGTGGCACTGAAAAGTTATAAAGCTCTTCCCCCGGTGGTGATCTGGGGTATATGGCTCATGCGTAACAGTGGTTTGTTCAAAGACAAACTGGGAACTCCAGCTCAAGTGGCAATTAACAATTGTAGGATATTTCTAGCACTCAAGCGGGCTCGTCTGGCACCTTCTCCCCGCATTATTCAACCTGTGGAAATTGATAGATCCTAGCCATGGGGTTTTTTTGATGGGGCCTGTCAAAATGAAATATGTGGGGGAGGGGCTGTTCTTTTTATTTCTCATGTACACCACTATGTGATGGCTTTCGGTTTTGGGAGGGGAACAAACAATTGGGCAGAGATACTAAGCCTCAAAATGTTGATTTCTTATGCTGTGGAACTATCTATCCAGAAACTTAACGTTTTTGGAGACTCTTTGAATGTGGTTAATTGGGTTAATGGCATATACATCTGCAGCAATCGGAGGATTGCTTCTATTTTGGAACAAATTCAGAATGTCACTCTCACTTTGGAAACTTTTACTTGCAGGCACACTTATCGTGAGAACAATGTTGAGGTGGACAAGGCCTCAAAGGAGGGACTCAATTTGGGGGTCGGTACTTGGAAAATATATGAATATCTGAATGGGAATGTGCATGCCTTCTTCCACAGACTGTTTATAGAATGATCGGGACTATGGGTCTTTTGGCACCGGGTACAGATACAGGTTTTATATTTTTGAGGAGACAGATAAACTACAAACTGTTTTGCATATGCAGCTTTGTTTATAAAATTAGAACTTATTTTTTGTAATAGTCAATACTAGTTCTGTAAAGATACTAAAGAAGTTTATACTCGAGTATTGTAAATGATGTTATTGCTCACACAGTGAGAACATCGGAGCTCTTTTTTGGGCACACTAATGGGTGATTGTCACAGCAGTTTTACACTCCACTCTAGATGAGTGAGCTGTTCATTGTAATTTCGTACTCCATGGATGAAATGAAATTACGCTTTTTTTTCGGGGAAAAAAAAAACAAAGACCTTGAGAATCCTAATCTCAAGGATTTGTTATCATTTGTTGTGAGCATGCTACTAGTGATTCAAGAACACACTTACACATAAGAATTCAAAAGGAAGAAAGTAGGCAATTAGGAGAAGGATGCTACAAAATGTGCATACGATGTACATTCATTTGTATTATTATCTAGAGTATATAAATTATGGAAAGAGTGATCTAAGTTGACCAAATCTTCAATAAAATACAATAAAGTGAGTTGAGTGATCAATTTAAATAAAACCACCCAAAAAGATTAAGATAAAATACAAAGTGGACTAAAGTACAAATATATTACATTTTCAGTTCCTTAAATTAAATTTCATCATTATCTTATGCAAGTGAGGATGAATATAGAGAGTATATCTTATACAAGTAACTACATTTATGTGATTTTATTATGCCTTCACTTTCAACAAAGTTGGCCTCCATGGAATACTACAATGATTAGAATGTACACTGAAATATATACCATATGATTTGAAGTCTTTTATGAGAATATATAATGAAATATGAGATGCATTGTTTGATATGAAACATCTTATTGAAATATACTTATAAAATATCTATTATTGAAATATACTTATAAAATATCTATTATTGATGTGAAATATTTTCAATTATTAAA
This sequence comes from Larix kaempferi, assembly GCA_027924585.1. Taxonomy (NCBI): domain Eukaryota; kingdom Viridiplantae; phylum Streptophyta; class Pinopsida; order Pinales; family Pinaceae; genus Larix; species Larix kaempferi. The sequence continues at coordinate 29,504,849 of BSBM01000445.1, read as the reverse complement.
TATTATGAATGATATTAAATTATTATAAAAGATAACATATGATGTGTTAAAATTCTTATTATCATAAAAGACAAGAGTATAGAACATTTGATTTGAAGTTTTTCATGAGAATCTATAATGAAATATGAGATACATTGTTTGATATGAAACATTTATTGAAATATACTCATAGAATATCTACTATAAATGTGAAATATTTTCAATTATTAAATGTTATGAATAATATTAAATTATTATAAAAGACATATATGATGTGTTAAAATTCTTATTATCATAAAAGACAAGAGTATAGAACATGCTATGTGATAAAATTTTATCTTAATAATTAATATAGAATAATTAAATGACAAGAGTATACAACATTATATGTGGTAAACTTTTATCTAAATCATCAATATGGAATAATTAAATCATTATTAACAATAGCAACATAAATAATTATAAACGTATAAAATTCAAAAATAAAATTAATTATATATATATATAATAATATATACATATACACATTCTCTCGATCATAATAACTTTTAATCAATCATTATTATAATGATTGATTAAATGATGAGAAATACATAAACATTAAACAAGCATACACATAAAAAAAAAAAGTCTAAGGATTACTCACTTAAGTATTTTTATTGCTTATAAAATTCTGATATCAAAAATTTTAAAATATAATTTATTTTATTTTAATCATATAAATTAGAAAATATATATTTTATCACTTAGAAATGAAGAATTTTAAAATGTAAAATATTTTATCACATAGAAATGAAGAATTTCAAAAAGGAATATTTTGTTTCTTAAAAACTTGTATAAGAAGAATTTTAAAATGTAAAATTTTGTTTTTTGAAATCGTGTTAACTCGAAAGTTATATATATATATATATAGATAGATAGATTTTAAAAATATGTTATATAATTCAATTGATATCATGTTATTTTAAATAAAAAATGTTTGAGATTTTATTTTTTCTATTTTTTAATTTCGAATTCTAAAATATATATAATATATTATTATTTATTGATATAAATTTATCTTAGTTTAAAATTCAATAATTTTAGAAATATATCAAATTTTTTAAATTGTAGATTTTTTCAAATATTTTATTTTTAATAAAAATTATTCCTAAAAAAAATCATTTTCATAATATTTATTTATTTTATTATAATAATCTCTTTCTTTAATTTTTCATTTATACTAAAACCATTTTATTTTAATTTAGAGTTAACATTTTTTTTAATTAAGACTAACAAATTTATCTATGTTACAATTAATTTAATATTAAGATAGAATGTGATATAAATATATTTCATAATTATATTATGTTCTCATCAAAGTGATCTTAAAAATACTTATTTTATTATAATAATTTCTTTTTTATTTTTTCATTCATACTAAAACCATTTTATTTTAATTTAGAGTTAACCTTTTTTAAAAATTAAGACTAACAAACTTACCTATGTTACAATTAATTTAATATTAAAATAAAATGTAATATAAATATATTTCATAATTAAATTATGTTTTCATCGAGGTGATCTTAAAAATACTATTTTTATTTTTATTAATAATAATATTTAATAAAATAATTGTTAATGGGTGATGATGATTATTATTATTGTTAATATTATTATTACATCTACAAATGTAAGTCCATCTTAACTATCTTCTTAAATCGCAGGAACATGAATAAAGATCCATCTTAACTAGCATAGAGAGAGATCCAATTTATTGAGGTGTAAATATTTTCTTAATATATAAAAAATTAAAGATAAAAAAATTTACACCTCAAAAAGAAATTTAATCCTATATTGGTGATAACTGGTAGTTAAAACATAAATTAAATGGCTGGATTAATATTATATATTAAAAAAATGCAATCTACATATATAATCGATCTGGAATTCTGATCGATTTCCAAAATATTTGGATCAGTTTAAAATGAGCTAAAACCCCAAGGCAAAATTCCATAAAAGAACTATGCCACCACACTCTTAAAACTCTACCCCCACCTGAAATTTTGTTGAATTTATAAAGAAACTGTGTTAGAAAAAAGACCTTCGCCAGAGAAAAACCACCTAAAAAGTTATAGTTTAGCTCCCTACTAAAAACTATCTTTCTCCCTAATAAATTTTTTGACAATAATGAACCATATATTCTACCAAAATAATTATCTAGAAAAAAAAACTGAGATTCTACACTTATCTAGAAAAAAATCTGATAGTCTACAATTATCTAGAAAAAAACAATCAGACTTGACTTAACTTTGGAAGATACATAACTCCACTGACCTCACTGTCATTTCTGAGCAGACAGAGATCTGCATCTAACTTATCAGGTTAGAAAAAATCTGATTTAACTTTGCAAAGATGAAGAATACCACTTACCTCACATGTCATTCTGAGCAGAAAGACTGCATCTCACGCTTACAGGTCCCACTCTTTTCCAAAGCCTCCAAAGTTTGCTCAACTTGATACCTGTGCACGTCACATGCTGCTATCTCGGCCCCGTTAACACTTACGAAAAAAGTAACGTGATTGCGATTCTAAGGTGCTGATAACAACTCTTGTGGATCATATCTGTCCGCAATACAGGTGAAGGAATCGGTGGGAAACGGTATTTATTGAAGACTGGCAGTGGCAGTGGCAGTGGCAGGGAACTACATCACAGCCTCGGTGACTCGGTAGTCAATGGAATTATATGGCTATAAGCGACAAACGAAGAAAGGTAAACTCTCAAAATGGCAAATCAGGCCCTTAGATCTGATCAGTCCCATCATACTGCACATTATTAAGAATACAATGTAACCCCAAAGTCTGCATAGGGGGTAATGGAGACTGTATCATACAACACCAAGCCCTCGTATGGTGCAATGACTCGAATGCTGCTTGGGAATCTCAATGGAGTCGGCAGTAGCAACACCAATGAAGTGTCTTGCAGGCCTCTGCATGTTGTTGCATTTGCATATCCCTTGCAGGGCCACATTATTCCCATGTTTAATTTTGCAAAGAAGCTTGCAGCCAAGGGCGTTATTGTCACGTTTGTTAATACAGAATCTTGCCATGCCAACATCATCAAATCACATAACGGGGAGGACCCTTTAATCTCCCATGCCAGGAGCTCAGGCCTGGATATCCGCTCTGCTCAGGTTGGGGATGGATTGCCCGTTGAATTTGATAGATCGTTGAATCATGACGAGTTTATGGAATCCTTACGGATTAATATGATACTGCACGTTGAGGAGTTCATCGCTGATCTCAGTACGAAGGAGCCTCCTGTATCCTGTTTCATTGCTGACACCTTTTTTGTTTGGCCTGACCGCATCTCAAAGAAATTTGGGATTCCTCATGCTTCCTTCTGGACGGAAGCAGCGGTCGTCTTTTCCATTTATTATCATTGGGATCTGCTGGTGAAAAACGGCCATCATCCGTTTCTCGACAATGGTATTTTTTCTATTGTGTTTTTTTGAAAAGTATGCCGATGTTTTTTTGAACAGTACTCTATAATGTTTAAGCTTGAAAATGGTTCGTTGTTGTGCAGAGCATGAGAGCCTAATAAACTACATCCCTGGAGTTTCAGATTTGAAGGTCACAGATCTTCCCTCTTATCTTCAGGAGTTGGATGTGTCAACTGTAGTGCACAAAATAATATATGCAGCATTTCAATCGGCTCATGGAGCCGATTGGATTGTCTCTAATACAGTGGAAGGATTAGAGAGCCGAACGATTGCAGAATTACAGTTGACAAAGCCATTTTTGTCCGTTGGTCCTCTGCTTCCTTCGGCCTTCATGAATGAAAATAGTTCCAAAGACGAGACAATAGGAACCAGCATGTGGCAGGAGTCGGACTGTACCAGATGGCTTGACTCCCAGTCAAAAAGATCAGTCATCTATATTTCGTTCGGCAGCTATGCTCATGTTTCTATAGCCCAAATAGAAGAAATAGCCATGGGATTATTAGAAAGCAAGCAACCCTTCATTTGGGTGCTTCGTCCTGATATTGTTGCCTCTGGAACTGAAGACATACTGCCTGAAGAATTTGTGAAGGAAACCAAAGATCAAGGTTTGGTGATTCAATGGTCATCTCAACTGAAAGTTTTATCTCATCCTTCTGTGGGGGGATTTCTTACACACTGTGGATGGAACTCCATTCTTGAAAGCTTATGGCTGGGAATACCCATGTTAGCGTTTCCGTTATTGACAGATCAAAGCTTAAACAGAAGGTTGATTGTAGAAGAATGGGGAGTGGCCATGGGATTGGGTGGGAGTTGCAGGTTCCTCCAAAACAATAGAGCGCTGGTGGGGAGACAAGAAATCGCAAGGACACTCAAGAAATTCATGGATGTAGAAGAAGGGGATAAATTAAGATTGAAGATGGAGTCTATGAAAGAGATTGTAAAGGAGGCTGTGATGCTCGACGGAGGCTCCTCAAATAAGAATTTAGATTTATTTGTTCAAGCCTTAAGTGCCAAAAATCAGTCGACCTAAGATCGAGAATATGGAATAACTATTTGCAACGACTATGATAAGTCTTTGATCTCCGCAGTTTTATCAGTACCAGATTAGATCCGTCTGTATTCGATCGCATCTTCCTTTATTTGTATGTTTTGAATATCTTCCTCTATTTGTATATCTGAATATCTTCCTTTCATTGTATGTGTGGAATATTATAGACCCATTCCCTCGCCGTGAAGATTTTAATGAAATTGTATGGTAGGAAGAAATATTTCGGTTACAGTTTAACACGAGCAAGTTCAAGCCAACAAAAACAACTCTCAATCTTGTGAATGGGTAGCCGAAGGTTTATCTATGTTCTGCTCGATAATTTAGATCGGTAAACTGCAGATCCAGATCTGCAGAACCGCGATTACGTGGGGGGCAGGCGAGGAGGAACACTGGCCATTATCAGTATGCCACTGGTAAAGAGAGTGCAAAATGTAAGTTAGCCACTCGAGGGTACTGTATACAGTCTGGTGTGGTTTGAGTTTGTGTTTATGGGTAATTTGTATAATATGAAATTTAGTATATAATATTAAGAGTAATTTTGATTATACTAGCTAGTCATATTAATAATTACAACCGGGTTACATATTGTTGATTTTGAAGTTGAAGGGTAATTTTTATTATTTATTATGTTTTGGAAATGTGTATTTATAAATTCATTTTAATGTGATGAGTTAGTCAAAATTTATTAAAAAGTATAAATAAATATGAGGATGTGTATATATATGGTTTGTGTTTAAATTTTATGGATAATTTATGTTGTATTATGTGTAAGAAATTTGTATATAAAAAATTTTATTATATAATTTTAGATTTTATAGATAAGTTTGATTATATTATAAGGATTTGTAGAAATATGGTTTGTGTTTAAATTTTATATATAATTTATGTTATATTATGTTTGAGAAATTTGTATATAAGAAATTTATTTTAGATTTTTTAGATTTTATAAATAATTTTGTTTATATTATGTGTAAATATGAAATTTATTATATAATTTTTAGATTTAAAATGTGATTGATTATTTAAAAATAAGTAAAAATATAAATCAAGATTGATATTCAAACGCACAATCTAAAATATGTTTAAACATTTTGTTTAAAAAAAGGGTTGCCAATGAAGATTATTTATGGTGTTTTCAAATTCAAAATTTTGTTTATAGTGAGTTTCATCTCATTGTTGGAAATTTTAACTATAAATTATTGTATAAGGTATTTGGTTTATTTTAAAATGATTAGATTGTCTCATTTCCTAAAAATAAATAGAATAGATAAAACTTTTGCTTATAGAAAAAATTACTTTTCAAAAATTATAACCAAATAAATATCCCTTACACAAAACTCAAATTCAGAATTTTGTTTATAGTGAATTTCATCTAATTGTTGAAAATTTTGATCGTATAAAGGATTTGGTTTATTTTAAAATGATTAGATTGTCTTATTTCCTAAAAAATAAATGGAAAAGATAAAACTTTTCCTTATAGAAAAAATTACCTTCCAAAAACTAGAACCAAATAAATATCCCTTACACAAAACTCAATAAAGATACCTAACATGCATAAACTTAAACTTTATGAAGCTTCAAAGATGATGCAAGCAAAGAACTCAATATTGCAATGCAAGGTAAAAGGTAAATTTTAATGATGTGCATGTTATCTTGGGGCTAGACATAACAAAAAGTAACATTGTTCAGATTGTTCTCACAATGGTTATGTCCAAAGGTACTAATCACCATTAATGTAATTCAATTTTTGCTTTGAATGACATTTTCCAAACATTTAAACTTAGTGATACATTCTTATTAATGCTCTTCACATCAATTTGTTTGACAAAAATAACGAAGCAATCCATTTTTCACAATAAATAACATCGGTAAGCCTCTCAATTTGAGTAAGATAATCATGTAGTAATAGATTCTCTTTCTAGCCATAAATATTAAAAGAATATAACATAAATTCCAAGCATGGCCAATGTTCTATCATGATCAAAGGCTCGTGCATGGTGGAACAATGCTCACAGAGGTTCTACCCAATTCCAAATTGACCTGAATCTTCAAAAAATCAATCAAAATTATCCATCAATGGGGACTCTGACTTTTAGTATCATTATATTCAAGCAACTGGAGAGAAGTTTGTTATGTATGCCATGTAAATTTTTCACAACATTACCTCTCAATGACTTCATGAATGATCGATCAAATTACAATGATATCATATAAACCCATTGAAGCTAATACTATCGATGGTCTCTGACATTTTTATCAATGTTGATTATGTTAGGGGGATTGTAGGGGAGTTGAGTTGAACCTCTACTTCATATTATACTAATACTTGGTCCATATTGTTATTCAAATTGCAATTTTGTTGAATCTCATATTTTGACATACTTATAGTGACAAATAAATTATCAAGCAAATCCTTTTGCTCTAATACCAATGATTTTATTAGTGATGTATCCTTGCTTCTAGGTTCTTCAAACTACTTCTTGATATCGTTCCAATTATCAAGATTCAAGAAGTTCGAAGCTCTTAGCATCTCTAACATGTGTTATGGATTATAACTTGTGAAAAAGGCATTGTTGCACTAGATGCAAATACAAGGGATAGCATATTAAAGACCTGTGGTAATACCTAGTGTGAGCAAAAGACTAAATTAGGTGTTATAGGTGATTTAATTAATCATGTGAAGAATGATATTCAAAACCCACATGGTATACCCATATGACTCCTTTTTCCCATTAAGGAACTACAAATAAAAAAATTCCTTCATTTCCAAATCAAATTTCTTGTCTATGAGTCAAATTAGAATTTCCATGGCCTCATGACAAGTTTTACATGAAAATACAATTATAAAATAATTTTAACATTACATATAATTTTAATGGAATTCAGTATGCATACACATCAATCTCAAAAATTGCTCAACAAGAATTAACCACATGCATGATGCGCACAAGATTTGACCATTCCATTACAAATTTCACATATGCCAACCATGAAACTCATGGAAATACATAGCAAAATACAAATAAAGCATTACATGTCGAAATAAACATGAAAACTTATATTTAATCAAATACAATTCTACCAAATAGGTTATTAAGGAACGATTCACCATCTAACTATAGGATTTAGCAGGATTCCATCCCCAAGCCTAGTCATGATACCACTAGGGAAAAGGGATATCATGTGGAGCTATATCTCTCTCTCAACCCAACCCATGGTGATAAAAATTCAAAACAAATAGGCACAGGTACCATTATTCTATTAGGTAAAGTCCTCCAAGCAACTTTCTCATTACTAATTCACCATAAACCTTAATCCCCTCAACCAAATACAACACAAGATATGGTCTTTCATTTACAGTTTGCTCTAATGAATGTTGGCATTGTAGACAAGGTTCTCCCTTCACAATAAATCTCATTTACTATCTTATGGAAAACAATGATGCCCAGTGAACTTTATGCTCTCACTAACCTAATGCTAATGATTCTCTTCCAATTTGTAGGCATAACAATGACAAGTTAAACTCCATAACCAACGAGACATAAAATTTTGCATGGAAGTGAATAATGGGATAATGGAATATCAATGAAGAATGAAAAGCAAGAAGAGACCTTCCTTAAATGAGGTCTTCACGCCATTTTCCTGAGGTCAATGTGACATTCAAGTTAAATATTAATGGGAGAGGCAATTTTAGGGATACTTGAGTGAAAAAGGTAGTACATGAAAAGGACAAATGTCAAGGAATATTCACTTATGAACCATCTTTACTCTTCCCCTCTTGTGGTATTATAGCCCCCTTGTTGATCCTAAAGCAACTTTTTGGTTTTTTGAACATTTTTATTATGAAATTGTCTAAGCAATAACGATCTAGACAATCTTCACAATATATTCAATAGACAATCTTAATCATAAATATATGACGAACTTCAATACCCATTCACCAACATACATCTCACCCTTCCCACATTGATAGTATCATATATACATCTCACAATGAGCTTGTTGTGCATGTAATAATTATTTCCTATACATCCCATCTTACCATGGGTTGGCTTTTCTTGTGCATGTAACAAGAGAAGCATATACATGTCATCATGAGCATGCTTTGCATGTACTGATAGTTGTTGCAAACATTGGCATGTGATAGACTAATTAACTTCCAATTTATCCCTACAATGCCAACACCACAATCTCATAGTGCAACCAATACTATAATACCTAGGTGCCTTAGTATCATGGAGGGAAAGTACTAGTTAGTTTTACTTCAATGAGCAACAAGTTAGCAAGATGTTGAAACAAAGTGGATAACTGGAGAAGATCTTTATGTGTACATTGGTATCATGATTGCTATTGAGTATTAAGATGTTGAAACAAAATGGAGAATTGGATAGGATCTTTATGTGTACATTGTTATCATGATTGCTATTGAGTATTAATACTCAATTAGTTAGTAATAAAAAGTAAGATGGACTTAATAAAAATGTTTTGACTTTATTGTGTAATAGCATTTTTGTATATGTCGATATAAATATATTTTTAACACCGTGACCAAGCAAATAAAAATGGATTTTTTTAAATGAGATACATCTATAAATTTAATATTGATTATTATTTTAATATATATAATTAAGATAAATTTATTGGTGGATATTTTTGTTTAAATGCATGGTAATTGTCTTTAAAAAGACTGATAAGGCAAGTAGCAGAAGAGAAAGTATTACTAATTTTAATATATCTCATCTTAAGATAAATTTATTGATGGATATTTTTGTTTAAATGCAGTGTAATTCTCTTTTAAAAAAATTAACAAGACAAATAGTAGAAGACAAAGAGCAGGAATTTGATTTGCTCGCCTTTGTTGTGAATTTGATGAGTACGGAACACATTGAGATTTTAGATGGCTTCAGATATTTAGAAAAACTCAATTTCATAATAATAATAATAAACATATTTACACCACGAAGAAGCTGCATCTTATGTTTGTAAATAAATCGTGAGGGCGATTGATGTGATTGGTCTCAGATCGTCCAACATTCTCGGAGAAAATGCCATGGAGTTTCACATTATCATAGACGGTGTGGGATAACTGGCACTCAAATCACCCCGCTTTTCCGGTGATTTGTTCCCTAGATCCGGTTATAAAAACCGGCGGAATCGTAGTTCCACCCCATTTACTGCGGAACTATGCCATGGAACTATGCCCCTAGGGGTTTTGTCCCATTTTAAGACGACCCAAATCATCGAAATTCCAAAAAAATAATGAGAAGGGGTGGATCTGTGCCTCGTCGAAAAAAAATTTCGTCGCCGATAGGGGCGATTTGAGTGCTAGTTATCCCAGGCCATCATAGACCCCTTAATTCACATTCTCCGGCATGTTTTCTTTCCTAATAATAGTTAAGATGAAAATAGATATAATTCACTTGAGAGTCATATAATTTTCGATGCTATGGCTTCTAACACTTTGCAAGTCCTTGGGGACACCATTTAGTTAGACTATGTTTATCTTGAAGGTTTGTCATTTCCATGATAGAATTAATTGAACCAAATGCAATGGATATTACTACTCTTCTCCGTAGGTCTTGATCAAGGACCATGGCTGGTTAATCTGGTTAATCCCTACCCAAGTAGGGTTTATTGCATTTGATTTGTCATGAATGGACCATTCAATACAAATCCAATGGAATAGTGTCTTCCTCATTCCCCTTAATCTACTTGGAATAGTATCTTCCTCATTCCCCTCAATTTACTAGGAAACCAGGATTTTCCTTATTGATTTGTTTTCTCCAAAACATAGAAATGAATTTAGAAAGTGTACTTTGAATATATGTTGAATCTCATTAAATGTGGTATTTTATATATATTTTTTAATATTTATAAAACAAAATATGGTATTTAGTGAATTAAAAGTGAACAAGCTCAACATTTCCACCTTTACAATGTTTTTTTTTTTTTTAATTCCAACCCAATCCACTCTTTTTTGTGGGAGTTTGATGCTCCACCCTTCTCAAGGCACTTCCATTGAGTGCGCTTCAATCAATAGATATGTGTCATACTCTCTAGAACCTCTAGCATTTTGAAATCTCATGAAGGTCATTTTGCTCTGCAACTCTAGATTATACTTGGCTCTTGCTTGTTTGTTGGAAGAATTGTGTCTCTGCATTGTGTTGCTGGGAATCGGTGTTCTTGATCATAGGATTTGCATGATATCTACTCAATGTTGTCATCATTGTTCATACTTGGTGTTTCCCAGTGATGTATGGGAGTATGAGGGTCTTGTTATAGTTGAGGGTTTATTAGTGAAAGATACCCCTAGATGGTTTTTTCCCTTATTGTCCTTCTACATAATGTTGTGTTGGAGGGTGAGAGTGTTGATGGATGCTTCTTATGGATTGTGCTCAATGTTGTCTCTACCCATTGATGTTGTCCCTCAACTCGACATTGTGTAGGAGTGTGAGGGTGTTGTTGGAGATGAGGATTCACTAGGTTATTGTAAACATGAATTATTTTACATGACTATCGCCCTCCTTGTCGGTGTGTCCCTCTACTTGTCACTACATGAATATCACCCTCCTATTGTCTCAATTCTATTTCCATTATACCTTCATGTCTCTCTATAAAAATACATTGTTGTAATTCTAAATTAATTTGATTTGATTTTGGGATGTATAATAGAGACAATTAAAACCGCATTGTGAATCATGATCTTATTGAGTAGGGTTACAATGTGTTAGGAAAAGGAACTCTTTACACATTTCAAGTATTTTGATTGTATCCCTTCAATGTATTTTTCTTTCCCAAAGGGCCCATCTTCTTAATACCCATTTGCACATTCTCTTCCCTGGAGACTTATTTCTCGATATTGATTTAGATAGTTGTTTTTACTTTGATAGATTTTCACATTGATTTATCACATGTGATAACCACTAGTCTAGTGTTATATCATTGGCTACCCCATGTTTTTGAATTTGTGATTCCCTCCAATATGCTTTCAGGTTTTACTTTTCCATATTTAGTGTTTTTGTTGTCATATATTCACAAATTTACCTTTTTCGTTATTCCTAATTATTGAATATAGAGTGAGATTATATTTGATATTATCTATCTTGTACATTTCCCTTATCACCTTACATTGTATGTTGAATCATGGGTTCATTGAGAAATTGTTTGGTAATGCCCTTCCTTTCCCTAGTTTCTCAACTTTGCAACTTTCTAGTGTTGTTCATATTGCCTCCAATAGCTCCTTGCATCAATCCCTCATTTCATTCATCAACCCAATTGAGAGGTGATTCATTCAATTTCTACACTTAAGTTTTTTTTATTTTCTCTAGTAACATCTATTTCTTTTTGTGGTACTTGTGTATTGGTACATTATATTCCCAATTCCCTTTCTTCCTACTTAATCTCTACAAATAACAAAACATGGTTTGACAGATCCTCATGGAAATTAGAGATTGTGAATTCTACTATCTTGACCATTATGTTTGTTGAAATAATTATATAATCTAAGACACTTTTACCATTATGCATGTGAGAACAATAATATCTTAGTTTTGTTCATGTTCAAATTCATCACATCCTCTACTCAAAATTATTCTAAAGCCTCAATGTTACCATATATATCATGTTGCATCCAAGTTGTTAGCATCACATTGTCTCCACACAAAAAGATATTTACGATAATCCCCTCTACGTTCACCCATCCCCCACCTTTATTGTTTATTTGTTCCTTCAGACTATTTATGTAAAACCAAATAGTGTGGGAGAGAGGGGAAAACCATGTTTCATCCTAATGTCATTGTTGAAGCTCTCCTCTCCAAAATTATGTGCGTAGTTTACATTCTATCATTTCATTGAGTGCTCATATAAGACATGTATTGCTATGATCAAACCATTTGAAACCCCCATATCTATAAACCTATCCCATATTTTATCCCTTAAGATGATATCTAAGGTTTTTGAAATCAACAAAATGACATCATAGTTCTATGCCTTTGTTATCCTAAATATTTCCTATTTTGTGCTTATGTGTGAGTTAATGGTCGATGGAAGAGTGCTTCATTTGGAAACCAACTTGTCCTTTACATATTTTGTCATTTTCCTCTACACATGTGCTCACATTACATTTTTCCATCATCCCTCTTAGGAGCTTGAAAACACTTCATTAATCATTAATCATGCATATGGCCCTCGATTGAGCAATTTGCTCGATCGAGGTCTATGTAAAAACATCGATCGAAGTCATATTTAACCCTCAATTGAGCTATTTTAAATACCTCGATCGAGGGCCTAAAAAACTGGCCGAGAGCCCTTTTCACTGCAAAAGAAAGTTTTGTCTGCCTTTCAGAAGCTTAAACTATGTCATTAAATGCACATTAATGGGTGGACTTGATACCATTGGATTCGTCAATGAATCCTCTATCCATACACATAAAATTTACGAATTTTTATCTTCGTATGTCTTTTGTTTTAAAATTTCTACTAAAACTTTCCCTAAAAAACCCTGCTGAGAACTTCAATTGAGCTCAAAGATAAATCAACAACATTCAAAATACACATCCAAAAATATTGAAAAATACACAAGCACTAGATAAGGGCATCCTCTTCAAAAGGGTATTTTTAGTTTTGCAAATTATGTAAACAATCAAAATATTTGGTGCACACACACATGTGTGCAAAATGCGGCTGAAATATTCATTGGTGAGTTTCAAAAAATAATAATAAATATATTTTTTCGAGAAAAATTAAAAGAAAAATATGTAAGCACTGGTGCATTCTGTCTAGATCATGTTCACATATTTCATCTTTTAAAATTATTACTTTAACATTAAATTATTGTGCACACACACAAACTACTTGTTAATTTCTCTTCAAATTTTTAAGTACACACGTTTCATTAAATGAAATTTTGACATGATAAATGACATTGGTATATTTCGAAAAAAATATCATTGGAAACCCAACATAATTATCTACATTTCGTTTTTTAACTGCATGTCAAAATTCATGTGGCAAATATGAGTTTCGAGGGCTTCAATTTAATACACGGGTAAAATTTTCGTTTTTCATTGTCATATTTGGCCAAAAACAGTTACCCATCTTCATGGAATCACCCATTATATATAGTTTCCCACGTTTTTTTTGTCTCCCCCTTTGAATATGGGGAAAATCAGTCTCACTGTCCAACTACTTTGGAACCCCTCCTTGACCATCTTATTGAGTAGGGTTACGATGTGTCAACTAAGGGAATTACTTCCCCATTTCATTTATTTTGATTGCATCCCTTCGATGCCTTTTTCTTTTCCCAAATCCATCGTCTTGATACCCACTTGGACATTCTCTTCCATGAAGACTTTTTTCTCCATGTTGATTTAAATGGTTGTTTTACTTTCCTAGATTGTCATATTGATCTCTAACATGAGATAACTACTAGGTTGGTATGATATCATTGGATACCCATGGTTTTGTATTTGTAGTTCCCTCCAATATGCATGTGAATTTTTCTTTTCAATCTAAAGTTTTTTTGTTTTCCTATATTCACAAATTTACCCTTTTTCTTATTCCTAATTATTGTATATAGAGTAATATTCTCTTCACCATTGCCTCTCTACAAGGATGTGTTGATCACCAACTTGATGATAAATTAAAACCATCATTCCATTTTCTAATCATATTCAATTTTTCAATTATAATATATTAGTCTCCTTCAATTTGTTTAAAAGTAGTATGTTTAGTCAATTCTTGCTAGCTCACTTGGTCAAGGGACAGGTATTCGCCAAGGGCGACCCAGGTTCAAATCCCCTTCGGGTGAGTTAGTTGGGAGGCGACACCCACAAATACAACACAGTGAAGGTTGGTGTGTCCCAGGATGGGTGCGATCCCTGGGTGATTTTGATAGCTTAGATGCCCCTAGGTTGTGGTTTATAATCCAATGGTGAAAATGCACTAGCCCCAACTGATGGGAATTTCTTACAAGCAAACAAAAAATGTAGTATGTTTAGGTCTTTTTTCAAGGATAGTCGTTTTTGGAAATCCATTATAACCTATAAAAAATGCTTGGTCAATTCACTAATATTCTAAATGGAATATCACATTGGAAAACTTGTGTAAACACATATAATTCCCCAAAACTAAACTTTTCCCAGATACTTTGAGGCTAAGTCAAATTTATTTTAGAGAAAGGTAGATAAGAAGTTTGTTGTTTCATGTAATTGATTTCAGTTTGAGTGGGGGATATACTAGATTGATTAAGATTGAATATTTAAATTCCCTATAGTTCAAGTTTGTGTTGATCCTCTATGACTCCCTTAAGGTATTTGTTTGTCCAATTTCTAGAAGTAATAGTTTGATCTATATTCATTATGATCATTTCCTCTATTTATAAAATAAACAAAATGGACCCCTTGGAATATTATCATATTTGTCTGTATCCAAATGTTCCATGTTATCATAACTAAGAGGGTTGACCTTATTTCAACTCCTAGTTTTGATTTTAAATCGTAATTAGTGCATAGCTATGTCATAATGATGAGGGGGTATTGCATATCAACCTTCACTTGACCCATTCACATATTGTATAGGAAAAAGTGAAGCTAACAAAAACATTGTCCAAAGAATTCCTTCCACATAATTTTGTTTAAGGTTATCAATAGTCCTTCCAATTGAAGCACCCAAACATTTCCATATTTAGATCCCAATGGAATTTGTAAACCACTAATAAATATTTTTCAAATTTTATAAACAAGGTTGACTCCCATTTTCCCAATAAAATGATTAGTTGGTTAAATATCAATACATTATAGGAGGGGAGGGAATTACTTCTAGGAATATTTCTAGAAACAAAATTGTTCCCCCATCCCCTATTGCTTAGAATATATTAAGGATGAAAATCACATCACTTTTCATACTGTTCCAAATTGGTGAACCATTCTAATATAATCCTTGGGAGGCCTTTCCATGAAAGTCTTTGAGCATGTTTTTTATTTCTAGATATGTGCCCACGGATTTGAACTATTATTGCACCATCATCAAATAAGTTTTCTCAATATATTTATATTGAAATGATTTACTTTTGGAGTCCCATACCCCTTATACTCTTTCCAGTGCAAATATTTTTGGAGTACAAATGGTGGTAGATAATTGAGCATGACACCAAGACTCCATGGATAGGAAAAATGGAAGAAGTTTGTGGATCATTTAAATAATTAATTTGAATATATTAAACTCACTATGGAGATAGAGGATAATTCATACCTTAATCAAATCATGTGTACCTTTTATTGAGTATTTTTTTCAACAAAGACAAACCCTTTGTCGAGGGTTTGGTTGGGTTAACCAAACACTCGATCGAGCTATCGATCTCAATCAACCTCTCGAGCTAGATCAAGCATTTAAGAGGTCGATCAAGCTCTTAAAATATTGAATTAGCCTTAGATATTGATCAATATCCTTGAACAAACTTGACTGGTTAACCTTGGCAACCGCAGTTGCCAGCTTGATCGAGCATTTAATAGCATGGTGATGATATCAATCTGACACTTACATAATCCAAAATAATAACTTGATCTATGAACATATCCTCCTTAAATAAAGGCAATGGTAATATAACACTAATTTTTTGGAAAAGGAATCACTACATTTTTCACAAAGCTATCCATGAAATGTTCTCATTCTATCTTTTATAAGATATTGAACAATTACTAGTTCTCTGAAAATATCCTCCTCGAACAGAGAAAATGTGAATATAAGGCTAAACTTGGGAAATCCAACTTTTGAATACTAAATCCATCACTTGTTGAACTTTTCAAAATTTTATAATAATGCATGTGAATCCCAGGTCTAAAAGGATTGTTATAGGTCTTCTTGAATGCATCAATTAGGTATACAAATTCTCCATAGACATTATACCTAGATTCTCAACTTTCACCTAAAAAATTAATGTAAAGATAGGCAATGCCTAATTGAGTATGGAAATGATATCAATATATATTGATAATGATGAGATATCGATAAATGAAAACAGGAAAAGGAAAAAAACATGCACCTTCTTCTCTTTATCATATTCAAAGGCAATTTCATTTTCATCGGTTATCAAAATTGAATCATTTTTTGGCCTTAGCTTATCTTTTTTTTCAAGATGCTTAATTATTGGCCTTAACTCATCGTATTTTTTTAAAGGAAAATTGGTAAGACTTTTCCATTGAGTTTACTGAGAATGATGGAAGCTCAATAATCTTCATATTTAACATAAAAAAAATAAATTATCAAAATTTGTTTTTTTATAATGGCCACATGTTAAGGTTTTTTAACTTTAGTTATTCCATAATCATTATGACTTTGGGAGTGTGTTGTTCCCCCACATACTATATGAACAACTTATGAGGAGCTCAATCAAGCTCCTTTAGCACACCCAAATATCAATTGTGGTGTATTTACATAATCTTGATCGAGTTTGCTAGCTTGAAAGTGAGCAATCTATCAAACCATAGAAACCCTTAATCAAGCTATTTCAAAAACCTTATAAAACGCTTGAGCTACTAAAGAAATCCAACCCTCTTTTTAAAATATTTTCTACAGCTACAACTTCCATAGGGTGAAACCCATTCATCTTAGGTGACAAAGTTAACTCTAGTGGATTCCTCATTGAGTCATGTATCAAATGGCATATCATTTTCACACTTTCAATCCCATATTATATTTTTTTATTTTATTTATTTTAAACATTATACTGAAATTGTTTTTCCACGGTTTCAAAGGTGCTCAAAGAAAAATCAATAGCATAAAAAATACACAATCAAAAATTATAAAAAAATGTGTGGGATCTTTCCTCTTCAAAAGAGTATTTTATGGTTTTTCAATTTATGTAAATAGTTAGAAAAGGGTTGACAAGAACATAAAGGTATATAAAATGTGATTCAAATATTAATGGGTCAACTTCAAAAGATAATAAAATATATATGTGTATGGGGGGAGGGCGCGGTTGGGGATCTACTACATTCTATATAGATCATCCTCCTTTTTTTAATTATATAATGAACATTGATTTATTTAATGGGAACAAAATTCACTTGTTAAATTTTCCATAAATTTGCAAGGACAATCATTTAATTAAATCAAAATTTGGCACATTAAATGACACTAATATTTTTTGAAAAAAATGTTATTAGAAAGACAACACAATTCCCTACAGGTTTCTCTTTTACTACACATCAAAATTCACAAGGCTTATATGAGTTTTGTCGGCTTCAGTCTAAAAAATATGCAAAATACCAAATTTTCATCGCCACATTTCATCGAAAAGTGTTACCTATATTCATGAATTCATTCACCTATCCATTGGTTTAGACAATGCAAAAATACTTTTTGAATAGAAAAATTTGCATGTTCCATCGATGGATGCCCCTAAATTTGAATGCACATTTTCCTTTATAGTGCATGTTTAGTTGTCATGAAGCTCCTTAGAATGATAATCTAGTGTTTCATCATTCCTTTGTCTTATGTTAATATATAGGCATTCGTTTGATAATGTTTTGGTAACTCTATTATCATCCAATCTCATCAAATTCACAATGTAATGATTCATCATTCCCTTTCCTTGTGTCATGCAAGCATTTCTTAGATAATGTTTGAATGCCTCTCTTAATACAATTGTTGTCATAGAGACTGCATGCATTGTATATTATTATATAATATATTATGGTGATTGTATTTAATTCGTTCTTTAACATTTTATTTGTCTAGTATTAGATTATAAACTCTATAGTGAAGGCCATATTTCCCCAATATTCTGTCTTTTTAAATAAACTCTTAAGACCATATTTCCCCAATATTCTATTTTTTTAAATGTATTTTTCTTCGTGAGGAATTTTCAATATAATTTTCAATAACATAGATTTTGACCACACATTCTCTCTTCGATTGTTTTTCTCTACTATCCCATATTTCATATATATTCTCTTACTTCCTCTTCCAATTGGATAGCCATTTCTTATGCATTCTCACTCTTTGCCAAACTCATCAACTTGAAAATCTAATCATTCACCATCACTTTGCCTTATGTTAATGTGATAGTGTTTTTTTTATGATGTTTTAGTGTATCCTTTATCATTCAAACTCGTTAAATTCACAATCTAATGATTCATCATTGCGCTTTCCTTGAGTAACGTAAATGTTCTTTGGAGGTATTGTTTCATTTCCCTTCATGTTATTATAATTGTCGTCCTCCTTGTATATTGTAACATTGTTTTATGGATTTTGTATTGAATGTCATATTACCTAATATTCTATATGTATATAAAAAAAAATTAACCTTTGTATTCAAGGTCATATTCCCAAAATATTTATTTTTATGTGTCAAGTAAAAGTGGCACAACCCTATAGGACATTTATGTAATTTGTTCTCTTATAGGGATGTGGACTTCTGGGACATTCATATCAGTTGTGTACATGTATATATCGATATTAAAGGAGGGAAATTACTTTGTCAATATAATAACTTGCATGTTACATTAATGACTTCACCATTTTTATTTTGGATGCATTTTTCATTTTAAGATTGATTTGCAAAGGAAAACTTGTGGTAGATTTATGTGAGCTTTGTTTGTTACCATCTAACTATGTCATCTTGTTTTGTGCAAGTGCCAACAAGTATTGAAGGAAGGTCGATGACTCCCCCTTGATTTGAATGGGTGTTTTCTTTTCCTTTGCAATTTTACTTATCATAAGACTTATTAATTTCAAAAATGTAATGCTTTATGTATATGCATTCCTTTGATCATGTTTTGGTGCCTCTATTATCATTATCCAATCTCATTAACTTCATATTGTAATGGTTCATCATTTTCTCGCCTTAAGCATTTCTTGGATAATATTTTCATGTCTCTCTTGGCATAATTTCTACCATAGATATCTCCCTTATAGCATATTGTACCATTTCTTTATGGTTTTTGTATATAAGGCCATGTTCTCTAACACTCTCTTTGTCTAGCATTGAATTATGAACTATGTATTGAAGGTTAGATTCCCCCAATATTTTGTATTCCTAGGACCTAGATAGAGGTGAAATGGCCATGTCACATATATATGTAGTTTCTCCCTTATAAGGATGTTTCGATAAGACATACATTGACCACACTATCTTCATTTGGTTTCCTATCTCTTATGTCTCCCATTTCGTACTTATTTATGCAATTTAACTCTTCTCAAGTATCCATTTTTTGTGGTGATTGCTCCCTAAAAGCTCCTTTCTTTCTCTATTTTTGGAGGGTGCTTAATAGACACACAATGGATATGGAAAACTACGAATTTCATTGTGTTCATATAGTCCATGTTAATCATGGCTCCATGGAAGTTTAACTACAATGAAACTTGATACCCTTCCAATTAACATAATATAATCCATCTCATTTCTAATCCATCTTCTAATCCTTCACATATTGATATGTAAACTACCTTAGATATTCCACTAGACAGGTCATCACAACAAAGCTCAAAAGTTATTAATAAATGCTATACGGTTATTCTCTATTATGCAATGTTTACTTATGACTAAAATTTGATATCACAAGCTTAGTGTTGAAAAATGTATCTCAAGTAGGTGTGAACGTGTGAGAAGTAGTTTGAGACAACTTCTTAGTGACCACTTAGAAAAAGTGGGAAATATTATGTCATCTTGTAATTTCACTTAATAAATAAAAGTGAAAGTCTAATTTACTTTGATCTCTTAGTCTTAGAAATCTAAATGGTATTTTCTAGATATTCTAGAATATTAGTGAGTTGGATTTGATATAATATCCATACACCTCATTGTTTAGACAAGGTGGTTGCTAGGATTAAGGAGATTAGTCCGTCGAGGAGAATCATCAAGAACAGTCAGCTCCGTCTCTCTCCCTTTCAAGGGAGATTCACACCATTTTCCCTGTCTAAGAAAGAAGGTCTCATAAATATTGCAATCATAAACACTCCCTCTCAATGAGGGAGGCATTTTCCACCACTCCAAGACTGTCACAGAAGTACACAAAATTTTCTTTGGAAAGAGGTTTGGTGAGGATGTCTACAGTCTGATCATTCGTTGGAATATACTGGAGCTAGACTTCTCCCCTATGCACCATATATATAATGTATTGGTACTTGATCTCCACATGCTTCGATCTGTCATGCGATACTGGATTCACTGAAATCTTCACACAACTTGTGTTGTCATAGTGAATCAAGGTTAGCTCTAGCATCTAACCAAACAATCCATCAAGGAGCTTCTGAAGCCATACTGCTTCCCGAGATGCAACACTCATTGCAATGTACTCATCCTCTATTATATTAAGTGCCACTGAGGTCTGCTTCCCGCTACACCGGAAAATCACAACAGCTCCCAAATTGAAGCAACAACCGAAGGTGCTCTTCCTGTATATAACACTCTCAGCCCAATCAACATCAAAATAGCCTTGTAATCTCATGTCACCACTAGAAGCATATATCAGGCCATATCCCACTATGCCACACAAGTACTTCAATACATGTTTTGCAACAACCCAATGTATTTGTCTCGACTCACTCATGAATTGGTTGAGGGAACTCACTACAAAACAAACTCCTGGTATTGTATTAACTAGATACATCAATAAACCAATCAGTTGTCTATACATGGTGGGATCTACCAAATATGAATCGGAAGCTAAGTCACTCAACTTCCTCAAATTCATCTCCATCAGTGTGGCCATGGACTTACATTCCATTATCTCAAATCTCTTTAGGATATCAATAGTATACTTTCCTTGACTTAGGAATATCTCATCATGTTTCTTCCACACTTATAATCCCAAGAAGTAATGCATCAAACCGAGGTCCTTCATCTCAAAATTAGAGGCTAACTTCCTCTTACACCACTCAGTGAGTTTCTCAGCTGCAGTGAGAAACAAATCATCAACATAAAGTACTAGGACCATGGGATCACCATCCACAGCCTTGTAGTAAAGGTTGGAATGTGCTTCACTCTTGGTGAAGCCCAAATCATCAAGTATGCATCAATCCTAGCATACCATGCACGTGATGCCTACTTGAGTCAGTACAAGGCCTTCTTTAGTCTACACACATGGGACTCCTTCCCATGGATCACAAATCCCTCTGGATACTCAATGTAAACTTTAGAGAACTCATCAGCTGCTACTAACTACAATTCCTCATGATCATTGGAAGGATGAACATCTATAGTAGAGAGAGACCAACATTCGTTGGAGCCTCCTGCTTCCAACCATCAATCTCCATATGAGATCCTTTGCACATATGGGTTATGGGTCCACATATGACTAAATGTACTAGGTCCACGTATATATGTTATCGTTGTTGAACAATCATCACATCCATTGTAGTTGCTCCCTCTGTCACGGAAGCCATTCTGCTATCTGATCTGGAACCTAAGTTGAAGGCCATGCTCTTAGAAGCCTCCTGCTTCTGAGCATCATGCTCCCTCTTGAACATTGAATATCAACGAGATCTGTAATCTGGATGACTTCTCATCCATCACTGTCCTTATGAACAAGTCTCATCATCCTTCTCTTGTAGGCCATGGCATATGGTCTTTTCCTACAAGTCAGGTTTAGTGAAATAGTTAACAACATTGCATAATCATGAAATTCAATCAAATCATATTGACATTTCAATGCAATGAAAATAGTTCACGTCGTTATGTAAGCATCTTAACAAATGCTTCTGGCACAATACCCATCCATATCCAAAACACACTTTCTAACTATCTAGATGCCTTCCATCTTCACCAGAACACACTATCAAGAGTGTGCACTGCTCTTAGTATGTTAGCAGAGAGGTTTCATCCTAGACTAGCTCCATCAAGGGCTCATGGGATATTGTGCACCACTATAGGCTACTTACTCAACATATATATGCACTACATGATCCTACTGCTCGTCAATCTTAGTCATACATAAATGCATAAAAGAAAATTGTATCACAAATCTACATATAACTATTATGAACATTATCATTTAAATCAAACATTAAAAGATTTAAGGATTAACTCAAATGACAGTACAAATACTTATCTTTCATGTGTTTTGTTGGGTCCCTCTTGATCTCTGCCTACTTGCAGGAATCGCGTGAGTCCTCAGATCTCTATCTTCTTTCTTATTGAAAGCTCATTGAAAACTACAACTTAGATCTTAATACAACATTAATGTCAATCACATCATCTAGAGATAATGCAATCATTGGTGAACACATAGGGTGTACTAGAAGAAGTACTCCTTTCGATGATCTTCTGCACTTTTCTCAAGATCATCTTCTTTTGTTTTCTTCGATGGAGGCTCATCACCACTGGTTTTTTATGCATGTTGATTTCTCTTCTTCAACAAAGGATAATGTCAAGCATAGCGACCGTACTTCTCACATTTGAAGCACTAAATATGTGAAAGAATTGGACTTGATCTTCCACCTTTATATTTTATTCCTTGACTCTTCCTTCCCTTCTGGGACAAGTGTATGATACTTATTTGATCTAAATATCTTTCTCCTTCTATACACCATCCAACTTCTCTTCTTTTGTGAAACTGGACACAAACTTGTCAAATGCCAGAATCTGAAATTTGATCCTGAAACCCTAACAGGAGCTAGGTCAAAATTGAACAACTCAAAACTGGAAGCATGATTTTTCGACAATGGCCTCTTTTAGCACTGCTATGATACCATGTTAGATTATATAATAGCAGCAATATATTTCAATTATTTGTAGCAAAAAAAAAATCAAGATCACTAAAAGAATAACCATGCACAAAAACAAAGAGAAAGAGATTTATCCTGGGAAACCCTTATGCACAAGGGAAGAAAACCCATCAACCTTTCTTACTGAGAATATAGTTCAAGACACAAAGTACATTAAATATATGTAACCCAGATATAAAGAGTATGCTCAGACCAGATAACAAGAGCAATATCATCAATAGGAGATTGAGATGGAGTCTCTCCAAAGGTAGTGAACCCCATAAAATAAGTATTCTTCTATCTTTGTCTTCTCTCTCCTTGTGTGTTGGTTTAGATCTATGCTTGAGCAAGCTTGCTTGATGTGAAAATGAGATTGGCGTCCTTCTTATTTATACCTTCATGTGTTGACTTTTCCTCCAGCTAGGTCGAATTGTACATTTTCTATTTCCATGCTTTCTGGGGCTTTCTAGAACTTTCCAGGGGTTTGTTTGGTTTCAATTTGCTTTCCAGGGCTTTCTAGAACTTTTCGAGGGTTTCTTTGGTTTCACTGCTTTCTGGGGCTTTCTAGAACTTTATGAGGGTTTCTTTGTCATGAGGAACCTCACAATGTTACCATCATCAACATTGTAAACCTTAATTGCAAATACAACAACTTATTCAATATTGTGGAATATGTATACACAAATTTCCCAAACCCAATCAAGTCACAAAGAGAACATCATTTTCTTTGAACTAAACGGTTTATATTTTTCCCTTGCATTCCTCCCCATTAAATTAAGAGCTTACAAAGCATTCAAAACAATAATCCCAACCATACAAAACTAGTCACACTACATAAGTTCCTTTCATACAAAACACTATTTATACAAAAAAAAAAGACAAACTGTAGCATTACAGTCTTCCAGACAAAACTAAAAAATCATATCCTTGCAAAGAAGCTAAAAAGATGCATAAGTACGATCTGTACATAAACAAAAAGATGGAATTAGAAATTAAATTCCATATCTTCTTGTATTCATAGATGGAAAAAGACCCTACATGGATAAGTAGTGCTTTATTGGAGAGCTCGTATGCTTGTTGATTGAGTCCTCTAAAGTTATGGGTGAAGGATGTCCACTCAAAGCTTTGAAGCAAAGAAGTATTTTTTTTTCTAGAAGAGTTTCAAGAACAAAATTTCCACCTTGCTTCACTTGTTTTCCCTATCGATTACCTTTTTCAAGTTTCCCATTACCTGAAGTTTTTTGACCCCTTGTTCATTGCAATAGAAGGGTGGGATCTAGAGTGCCACATATTCTGCTTTTGAGTTTGAGCCTTGTCTAGGAGTGTACCAGAGATGAAAGTAATGCAAAGAGGTGATAAACAACCATGCCCCTATTGCACGCATTAATAAAAAAAATTATATACAAAAATAACATAATTAAAATATTACCAGCCAAATCATAAACTCTTCAACTTCTATCCATGTTAGCATCACTTTCACTCTCAACATTGCATTCCATATATTCTTGTTGTGCCTTAACTGCGGTGACCTGAAATGATGCCATTATCATCAATGATCATATTTTCCTCTGAACCAACAACCAATTGTTGTTTTTTATTTATGCAGTTTCTATATAATTATTTGAGATCCTTTGATGTTCATGTTGACTTCCACCATTGAACCTCCACTTTGTAGATGTTCATGTTAGCTTCCACCATTGAACCTCCACTTTGTATGACTCAATAGTACCCTTTGAATCTTGGTAAACATGTATTTTTTCCTTGCCTAACCATATTGCACACTCTTCATAAGGCGATTGCACTATAAGCATTTGTCATTCCATAAAAAGAAGTTTCTTTTTAAACTTCCATCACTCCATTTATATGTCTTGTTGCAATGTGAAGTTTGGAGTGGAGAAAGATAAAAACTTACAATTTCTTTAATATTACAATAAAATTTGATATAGATATATTTCATAATTGTATTATGCTTTTTCTATTTTATTATATATACTTTTTTAATTTTAATTATAAATTTATATTTTTATATTTATATTAAAGTATGTACTTTTTTAAATAGTACATGATGGGTCATGATTCTACAAGCTATAGCCCGCCACTTCTACAAGCTATAATATTAATTTAAAGTATTTATATTAACGTATGTACTTTTTTAAAAGTCAAATCATACCATTTTAGTGTCCACTTTAGTACGACCTTAAAAATATATTATTAAAATTTTTATTATTATTATAATATTAAAATGATATATTATAGATATAACACCTAAATTATATAAGCATCTTTATTAAAATAATTGAAAATAATAAAATCCCATGTTCTTAAAAAATAATAATAATATCTGCTGGAAAAAAATAAAATAATAATAATAATAAAATATTCTAACATTCTACCAAAATTTGCAAAGATACAGAATTCCACTTACCTCACCTGTCATTCTGAGCAGAAAGACTGCATCTCACTTAACAGCTTAGAGGTCCCACTCTTCTCCAATGCCTTCAATGCTTAGTGAACTTTGATACCTGTGCATGTCACATGCTGCTTTCTCTGCCCCATTTAACAGATATGAAAAATACATGATTAATTCAGACACGTATTGTGATTGCGATCCCAGGGTGCTGATAACAACTCGTGTGGATCATATGTCAAACAAGTGCAAGGAATCGGTGGGACTCTGGGGGACGA
The DNA here is from genome assembly GCA_027924585.1 of Larix kaempferi. Lineage (NCBI taxonomy): Eukaryota > Viridiplantae > Streptophyta > Pinopsida > Pinales > Pinaceae > Larix > Larix kaempferi. The sequence continues at coordinate 29,478,950 of BSBM01000445.1, read as the reverse complement.
TATTTAGTAAAGCCTGGCAGTGGCAGGGAACTGCATCCCCGTATCATGACAGCCTAACAGCGTCGGTGGTCAATGGAATTATATGGCTATATGCGACAAAAGAAGAACAGTAAACTCTCAAATGGAAAATCAACCCTTGGATCTGATAAGGAGTCCCATCATACTGCAAATTATTCAATGTAACTCCAAAGTCTGCATGGGGGGACAATGGAGACTGTGCAATGACTCGAATGCTGCTTGGGAATCTCAATGGAGTCGGCAGTAGCAACAGCAATGAAGTGTCTTGCGGGCCTCTGCATGTCGTTGCGTTTGCATATCCCTTGCAGGGCCACATTATTCCCATGTTTAATTTCGCAAAGAAGCTTGCAGCCAAGGGCGTTATTGTCACGTTTGTTAATACAGAATCTTGCCATGCCAACATCATCAAAGCCCATAACGGGGAGGACCCTTTAATCTGCCATGCCAGGAGCTCAGGCCTGGATATCCGATCCGCTCAGATTGGCGATGGATTGCCCATTGAATTTGATAGATCGTTGAATCATGACGAGTTTACGGAATCCTTGCTGAATAATATGGTACTGCACGTTGAGGAATTCATCGCAGATCTCAGTACGAAGGAGCCTCCCGTATCCTGTTTCATTGCTGACACCTTTTTTGTTTGGCCTGACCACATCGCAAAGAAATTTGGGATTCCTCATGCTTCCTTCTGGACGGAGGCAGCGGTCGTCTTTTCCATTTTTTATCATTGGGATCTTCTGGTGAAAAATGGCCATTATCCATTTCTCGACAATGGTATTTTTTCTACTGTGTTTCCTTGAAAAGTATGCCGATTTTTTTTTTAATTGTACTCTATATTGTTAAAGCTTGGAAATGGTTTGTTGTTGTGCAGAGCATCAGAGCCTAATAAATTACATCCCTGGAGTTTCAGCTTTGAAGATAACAGATCTTCCCTCTCATCTTCAGGAGTTGGATGTGTCAACTGTAGTGCACAAATTAATATATGCAGCATTTCAATCGGCTCATGGAGCAGATTGGATTGTCTCTAATACAGTGGACGAATTAGAGAGCAAAACGATTGCAGAATTACAGTTGAGAAAGCCATTTTGGTCCGTTGGTCCTCTGCTTCCTTCGGCCTTCCTCAATGAAAAAAGTTCCAAAGATGAAACAATGGGGACTAGCATGTGGCAGGAGTCGGACTGTACCAGATGGCTTGACTCACAGCCCAAAAGATCAGTCATCTACATTTCGTTCGGCAGCTATGCTCATGTTTCTATAGTCCAAATAGAAGAAATAGCCATGGGATTATTAGAAAGCAAGCAACCCTTCATTTGGGTGCTTCGCCCTGATATTGTTGCCTCTGGAGTTGAAGACATACTGCCTGAAGAATTTGTCAAGGAAACCAAAGATCAGGGTTTGGTGATTCAATGGTCATCTCAACTGAATGTTTTATCTCATCCTTCTGTGGGGGGATTTCTTACACACTGTGGATGGAACTCCATTCTTGAAAGCTTATGGTTGGGAATACCCATGTTGGCGTTTCCGTTATTGACAGATCAAAGCTTAAACAGAAGATTGATTGTAGAAGAATGGGGAGTGGCCATGGGATTGGGTGGGAGTTGCAGGTTCTTCCAAAACAATAGAGCGCTGGTGGGGAGAGAAGAAATCGCAAGGACACTCAAGAAATTCATGGATGTAGAAGAAGGGGATAAATTAAGATTGAAGATCGAGTCCATGGCAGGCTTTAAAGGAGGCTGTGATGCTCGACGGAGGCTCATCAAATAAGAATTTAGATTTATTTGTTGAAGTTTTAAGGGCCAAAAATCAGTCGACCTAAGTTCGAGAATATGGAATAACTAGTTGCAAGGACTATGATAAGTCTCTGATCTCCGCAGTTTTATTAGTTCCAGATTAGATCAGTCTGTATTAGATGACATCTTCCTCTATTTGTATGTTTTTGAATATCTTCCTCTATTTGTACGTTGTAAATCCGAATATCTTCCTAGCTTTCATTGTATGTGTGTAATCGCGTAGCCTAAACTCCAGATGTCTAAATAGATTTGTGTTTGACACCCGATTTGATTTATTCAAATACAAATGGAAGTATATTCAAAGGGATATTTATAGTATAAATAAGTTTTTAATATTTCTTAAAATGATACGCCAAATCTGCTAAAGGAATAACCTACATGTTAGAGGTGTTTTTGAATCCTCGCATAGACCAATCACTACTACACATAGAGGTGTTTTGAGACGTTACTTTAAGACAATAGTCTCTTACGTCTCAAACTTATCCCCCTTTATTTATGTTGACCCCACCAACTAAAAATTTAACCCTGTGACCATGAAAAGTTGAAGAGACTTTCCAATTGCTTCTAATAATGAAATTTTCCCACCTCGCGGTGCCAGGACTATTTGTTAATGATTCTCTAACCCTAGATGTTGTGCTCATTCGCACTATGTCGCGGTAGGAGGCGGTCTGTGGCAATGATTCCCTGGCACATAATATTGCAGAATAGTGAGACGGTTTTTCCTGGGAAGTAATATTGCAGAAGAATAAGGAGCCATACCTATTCCCTTTCTCCCTCAGTGTAGTGTCTCGGGCGGATGGCAGGTGTGGCCATGTTTCTCTGGCATGTAATATTGCAGAAGAACAATGAGCTGGTTTTCCCTGGAACATAATATCGTAGAAAAACAATGAGCCGGACTTATTCCCTTCCTCCCTCAGATATATTGGCTCATGGACAAGGTCATGCATATTAGATTGGTTTTCTAGTTTTCAGGGTTTTACAATTGCTAACATAGATCCCTGCACTAGATGGGATCTATTTCTGTTCCAAAGGATGGGTGCATCATACCATGAATTTGATTCGAGGGCTCAGGTAGAGATTGGATTCAAATGACGTGGTTGAAGGTCGCATTCTGGAGCAACAAATGAGATTCGACCTAAAATAGCAGAAGTCGCTGGTGCTCTCAACACGAGCATTGCTTGAGACTTGAACATTACAGCGCAGTGAGTCTGGAAAGGAATCATATGGTCAAGATCGACATCTCTAAGATTCCCACATAAAAGCCATTAGAAATATCTGGGAACACATCAAGGCACCGTCCATGTATTGATTTCGGTTTTTTAGTTTTTGGGTTTTCTTATTTTTGGGGTTTTAGGGTATGGATGGATCTCATAACAGCACAGACAATGTACTGGTACCTCTATTTCTTACCAAGATGTAATACATGGTGGACGTTAACCCCATCGACTCGATTGTGACTGCATGAAGCCCCCAGATAACAGCTTCATTGTCTGCGATCCCTGGAATTGGCATGCGACTTACTCCCAAGTACTTTGAGCACAACAATTTCTCCAACTTGGCGAGGAAACTCAATACATATGTAAGTCTAAAATACTGCCTTTAGCCTTTCAAAGTTTTCTATTGTTTGATTGTGCTTAACAGGGGCTTTGGTAGTTGTTATAAAATGCATGGGTGATTTTTAAATTATGCATTGAGGCCCTGTATTGCTGCCTTTAGCCTTTCAATGTTTTCTATTGTTTGATTTTGCTTAACAGGGGCTTTGGTAGTTGTTATAAAATGTGTGGGTGATTTTTAAATTATGCATTGAGGCCCTGTATTGCTGGATCTCTTAGCCATACACATTGTCAAGGAAAACCACAAACCTATTCCCTTATTGGAGTGTGAGCGCTGGCAAACCATCCATCCAGCCATCCATCCATTCTTTTTTAGGAAGGCCCTTATAGTCACGTACGAGTATAGATAGAAGGCATGAGTGCATACCACCACCCATTCGTAGATACCCCTACCTGCAACATCCTTACTCCAATGATGATGCAGGGACCCTCAGATCCTGGCTTAACTTCTCTCATAAACCCTTTGTTCTTTCATCTAAGTTTCCTTGGATTTCCTTCTTCTAAGTTTCCTTGGATTGCCTTCTTGTTCTTTCAGCAACTGCTATTCTTCATCACCCTTATGAGCATTTCTTCTAAATGTTGTCCTTCATCTTTTCCTAGAAGAGAAATTATGTAGGCAATGCATTATTTATCCTTCTTATGCAATAATGGATTTAACGACATCACAGGCTGCAGATCCTAATCAAAAGCCGTGTCTTTTGTTGTCAATCAATTCTTCCACACAGAACCATGAACATTGCCAAAGCTGCACACATATGTATAGTCTTATCCAACAATAAACTATAACTTCCAACCAATTCAACATAAATACTAATTTTCATATTGTAACTATGTAAAAGTTTGAATCTGAATAAAATCCTCTTTATACAAATCCTTCTCAATTAAATAAAATAATATAAACTCCACTCATTATCTCTCTTACCACTTATCCTCTCAACCAAACTTTCTCATACGTTGTCTTCATGAATTTCATAAGGTGGATGTATTATATCATTACTCTTCCACTATTAATATAAAGATTATGTTCCTCTGTTCTCACGCTTTCATCTTATATTAGAGGAATCAAAGCCTATTCCAACGTCTTTCCCGATGGAAGCTTAAAGTCGTTTCACACAATAGATTCCTTTGGTCAAGAATACACAGCTACGTTTGATTTGGATTAACAACTCAATCAACTATTTGTCCTTTACATGTGAAACACACTCCCTCTTTGAAGAGTCGATGGGAATACAAGTCTAAGACGCATAACGCAACCAATCAATTTCTTAAATTTTTTCGATGCCCCTTACAAATTGATTTTCCCAATTGAACTTAGATCCAAAACCCTAGGTCGCTATCTTTGGCTTGAAAGAAACAATCATGTAGTTAACAACGTTTTACCTTTCATGCACCAATTCTAAAAGGAAATTCACCATGTGCTGGCCATTTTTCTTTATACCTCGATTTGCTCCAAGGAAATAGAGTATGTTGGCTTTAGCATACACGAGAACCTTTTTTGAAGGCGTCTTTCTCTTCTATACTTTTAATGCTTCAGATTCAATTCAATAACCCTAAGATAGCATGAAACAAATCCACAGAGGCTCCTGATCAACACATATATAACAAAATGCATTCCGAGCACCCACCAATCAGATCACACAGGGATTTCCAGGTTTAAACACATCAACTATTCATTAATCATAACTGTTACAATCAATGGCCTGACTTTACAAGATGGGCGTACACTGCCCTGACTCTCTCCCTCTTAATGGTAGCACTGTCTCGATTCTTCACCAGCAATCCATTCAATGGTAGATTGCTCTGCCATCAGGGTTACTTATTAAATTCCACAATCAATCAACATTAATCAATGATTTAGAATTCACAAAGACGCATAAACAGCACACAGAGATGATGAATCTTCTTTCCATTAAGAGAATGAACTGTACAAAAACATGTGCTGATCTAACTTTGAGATTTCAACTTAGCTACTATGACCTGATCCTCTTTGTTTGGTCATCTCTCCTCTATCAGTGCCCGTAGGCTTAAATTCACATATATCAAAAAGGGTCTCATCAAAACCCTAACAGACTTCCTAAGTTAGAGGCAACGAATGCCTAAACATAGATATTCGACTCTATCTCTTTTCATGACTTAATATCTCCGTTGCACGGGAACCGCTCCCAGCATTTAGGAAACCCGTTCCAGAAGTTCCCGCGTTCCAGGGAACTTAGGAACGGGTACGAAACGTTCCAAAATGCATGGGAACGGTTCCGGGAGCTTGGGAACGATTTGGGAGCTTCCAACACGAAATTTTGGGAGCTTGGGAACTTCAAATTAGCCGTTCCTCATTTCGGGAGCTTGCACACGCTCCGGTTTTGCAGGGAACTCCCAGCCGTTCCCAAACATGTGGGGCCCAAATTAATCACTCCCGCCACATATAATCTCTCCCGCCACACATAATCTCTCCCGCCAAGGTAAATCGCTCCCGCCAACACATAATTTTTTTATAAATACAGAGTCCCGGCAGTGTAAATTTCGTGTGGAAGTCTGCGAGTGAGCTTCCTCTGCGTCTGCGTCTGAGAGTGAGGAGCGTGCGTCTGCGAGTGTGCTTCCTCTGCCTCTGCGTCTGCGAGTGAGTGAGAGTGAGTGAGAGTGGGCTTCCTCTGCCTCTGCGTCGGAGTCGAGACTGGGCTTCCTCTGCCTCTGCGTCTGCGAGTGAGTGAGAGTGGGCTTCCTCTTGCTGGTTCGCGGCATCCCCTTGCTGGTTCGCGGCATCCCCTGGAGTCGAGACTGAGCATCCCCTTGCTGGTTCGCGGCATCCCCTGCACCGTGGTTCGCTGCATCCCCTGCTCGGCACCGTGGTTCGCGGCATCCCCTGCACCCTGGTTCGCTGCATCCCCTGCTCGGCACCGTAGTTCGCGGCATCCCCTGCACCCTGGTTCGCTGCATCGTGGTTCGCGGCATCCCGTTGGCTGTGACAGCTCGGGCTCGGGCTACAGCAGGTAACGCAGGTAACGGAAATTCATTTCGTTTTTGTTTATGTTTCAAATTTTATTATTGTTACGACTCTACACTATAGTTTTGTTTTAAATTTTATGTTTTGTTTTAAATTTTAACATTTATGTTATGTAATATTTTATTTTATGTTATGTTTTGTTTTAAATTTTAATATTTATGTTATGTAATATTTTATTTTATGTTATGTAATATTTTATTTTATGTTATGTTATTTTAATATTTTATTTAATGTTTTACATTTTGTTTTAAATTTTATTTAATGTTTTAAATTTCATTAATTAATAATTATATGTTTTTAATTTCGTTTTTAATTTCGTTTTAAATTTTAATATTTTATTTTTTCCATGGAAATTTTAATATTTTATTATTTATGTTATGTTTTAAATTTTATTTAATGTTTTAAATTTTGTTTTAAATTTCATTTTAAAGTTTTTTTTAATTTTAAATTATGTGCTAATTTTTAATGTTTTAAATTTTAATTTAAGTTTTAATTTTAAACTTTAAATTTTTAAGTTTTATGTTTTGAAAACTCATTAATAAAACCGAAACGTAATAGTTGTTTTATGTTATGTTTTATATGTTTCTTCTTTTTAAAATAAAAAGGTTCCGAATAATAAAGTTAAAGTCCAATAATAAAATATGGTGTGGATATTTAATTATTAATTTATTTTCTAAGCCAAAACATATACAAGAGGTCTCTATCTTAAGAAAATATGGTTGACAATGTTTCTGCGGTTGGCATTTAATTATTAATTACTTTTCTAATAATTACATTTCTAATTATGGTTTATGTGTCTAATTTAAAATAATGTTCTAATTCTAATAATGTTTAACTTTTATTCACAAAGGCAAATACATACATCATTTTTTTGTGGCAAATACATACATCATTTTTTTGTGGCAAATACATACATCAATGATTCAATGATTCAATTGCATGCATTAAATTATTAATGGTTATTTCGATTTGAATTCAAATAGACAAATATAATCATATTTAAAAATCAATACATACATCAATAGTTGACTCAAATACATCCATTAATGGTTGACGCAACTACATATATCAACGGTTCATTTTATTGGTTGACGCAACTACATATATCAATGGTTCATTTTATTCGAAGAGGTAGAGACATACACATAGCCAAGTTACAAATAAAATTAGAAGTTATGTCTCATGAGGCAAATATTTAAAATTTTAATACACATTAATGGTTGACTCAAATTAAAATACATACATCCATGGTTGAGGCAAATACATACATCAATGGTTATTTTAATTTTTATTCAATGGTTTGTTTTAAATTTAAGCATGCACATTTGCAATCAAACTAAACTTTAAATTAAACATGTTATGTTGTGTATTGCTCAGGGAAGTCATGGAGAGTGGGAGCCTACCACCTACTAGGCAAGACACTAGTTCTACTCCAAGTCCAAATGCAAGCCAAAGCCAAAGTGAAAGAGCAAATCCTAAAAAACCCTTGTTAAAGTTTGTGAAGAAAATTACTCAAAATAAGAAAAAGAATAGTGGTGGTTGTGAAGAATGGATGTGCTTGTTATGCAACCATGTATTTAAGGGAAGCTACACTAGAGTGTGGCATCATCTTTTGTCCATGCCTGGTGATGGGGTTAAGGGTTGTACATGTAATATTGAAAAAAGAATGGAGTTGACCAAGCTTCACATGGTTGCCACAGGTGTCCGTGAATCTGACTTGGAAAATGAACGTCCTTTTAAGGTACCTAGGACTTTGTCATCCTCCAATGATGTCCAAGATTCGGTGAATCAAAGTCAACTAAACCAAGTTGAGTCTCAAGGGGGTTCTAGTTCTGAAAGGAACAAGTCTTCCAGTGCTGTTGCTGCTGACCAAATTCGTAAAATATACAATGTTGTGCATAGGGATGAGGCTGATGATGCTGTAGCTGATTTTTTCATGGCAAATGGGATTTCATTTAATGCCACTCGTTCACCATATTACAAAGAAATGGCAAAAAAAATCATAGCTGCTGGGCAAGGATATACACCCCCAGGTTATAATAAAATGAGGACATCATTGTTAGACAAGGGGGTGACAAGAATGCAGACGCTTACAGTGGACCTCAAACAGTCATGGACTTATTCAGGGTGTTCAATAGTCATGGACGGTTGGACAGACATTCAACATAGGCCATTGTTGAATATCATTATCACATCTCCTGCAGGGCCCTATTTTTTAAGAGCAATTGATTGTAGTGGAAAACTAAAAGATGCTACTTTCATGTTTGAAGTGTTGAAGGAAGCAATTGATGAGATTGGTCCTTCAAATGTTGTACATGTAATCACAGATGCAGCACCTGTTTGCAAAGCAGCGGGAATGATGGTACAAAGCCGATACAAGCATATATTTTGGACTCCTTGTTGTGTCCATTCTCTTAACAATGTCCTCAAAGACATTGGTAAAATATCATGGATTTCAAAAGTCATTTTAGAGGCAAGAGAGGCACAAATGTTCATTTGCAACCACCATGCCTCATTGGCAATCTATAGAATGAAATCACGAAAACAGTTTTTGAAGCCTGCAGAAACAAGGTATGCAACATACTTCATTCTTCTTGAACGTATGGTTGAGGTGTATGCACCCCTACAAGCCACTGTTGTTGCAGAAGAGTGGAATGCATGGTCCGAGTCTAAATCAACTCAAGCAAAGAAGATAAAAGATATGCTTCTTAGTGAGGATTGGTGGTGTGAGTGTAAGTATATTGTTTCTTTTACATCCCCAATCGTGGAGTTGATTAGGTATGCTGATTCTGATTCCCCTAATCTTGGGGAAATATATGAATGTATGGATTGTATGGTAGGAAAGGTAAAGAATGTAATTCGTCAAAGAAACCCTTCTATGGAATTTTTCCAAGAAATCCATAAGATAATAGAGAAGAGATGGAGGAAACTCAATACCTCTCTTCACATGGCTGCATATGCACTTAATCCTAAGTGGTATATGGAGAGACCAAACAGAGTTCTACCCATTGATGATGGAGAGGTAAAACATGGGTTTCTTGATGCCATAAACAAGATGTATACCCCAGATGAAGCAAATGTGTTGCGTGGACAGTTTATTGATTTTGGAACCTTAAGTCCCCCTACATTCACTCAAGATGCAAGGCGGGACATCAAGATTTATGCACAAAAGAATCCCATAGGATGGTGGAGAATGTATGGGGGGGAAGTCCCAGAGCTTCGACAGCTTGCTTCACGCTTGCTATCTCAAGTTTCCAGTTCCTCAGCAGCTGAAAGGAATTGGTCTACTTATAGTTTCATCCACTCTGTTAAAAGGAATAGACTTACTTCTAAGAGAGCGGAGAAACTGGTTTATGTGCATAGTAGTCTTCGACTCCTTTCTAGGAAGCTACCTGAGTATTTAGAGGGCCCTGCAGCACGGTGGGATGTGGATGCTGAAGATGCTGCTCAAATTGATGATGATGAGGATAATCCTCCACCAAATGCAGGCTTGGTTGGTATACCCTTAGATGACATTGCATCTATTGTTGGTGCTGATGATGATGATGATGGTGGTGACCATGGAGGTGCAGAGCCTAGTGAGGCTCAAGCTTATATGGATAGCCTTGTTGTTGAAGATCGCACTTTATGATCATCTTCTTTGTAACTCATGATATATTTTGGGCCTTGGCCTTTGGGCACTTTTGGACTATGTTGTACTTGGGCATTTTGCCAAATTTTGGACTATGTAGTACTTGGGCATTTGCCATTTTGCCAAATTTTGATCTATGTATTTATTACTTTATGGTATTTTGAACTATGTTGGTACTTTATGGTAATTTAATTTTATTGAAGACTGAAAATGAAAAATGGTATTGTGAGGTATGCTTTCTTAATGTACTACTCCTAAATAGAAGTTTTAAATAATAGTAATACTAAATAGTATACAATCTGAATCTTTAAATAGTTGCTATATTTTTTTTTCAATTATATTATTTTTTATATTTTTTTAATATATATTATTGCCGCTCCCAACTCGCCGTTTCCTACAAATTTAAGGGAAACTTCTAACCGTATCCGACACCCGTACCCAAGTTCCCACCGTTCCCGCGTTCCGGAAACTCGTGCAACACAGCTTAATATTTAGATATAATAAAACTCCACCGAACTCTCCCACATAGTTCAGATTCGGTTACAATAACTTATCTCCTAACTAATGACTCATCACACTAGAACCTTCTTCGAATTTTAAACTTTGAACTATGAACATGTTACATAGTTTTTTTTCAAAGACTTTTCAACCAAATCCCCTCTTGGGAAAACATTGAGACCTTATGGTCTTTTCAACTTTGAAGAGTTTGAGGAGAGCAATATGCTCCTGAACCAAATGCCCATGCATACATACCTTACCACTCAAGACCTTACTTGCATATAGGCAAATAAGGGTGGAGAAGAATAAATGAATTTCATATTTCTGGGCAAGTATTATAAGCAGATTTACTCTTTAGGCATACTCTTTTTTTATCAGAATCTCCATTGGGATACCCTTATCTCATGTAAATATTGAGGTAAGTGATTGCATGAGGGAGTGAAAACCCCAAAACAGGTAATTCAATGAGTGAGTTATAGTAGGTTATGATGCCGGGTCATCCATAAAGGCATAGCAATGAGATTAACTCATCGTGTCACTATCCAATTATCTAAGTGCATAAGGTCCCCCATCAATGAGTCAATTTTAAGTACATAATTCCATAAAACTATCATAAAACTAATATATAAATTGTGTTGTAGAGGAGCGTTACAAAATGGTATCATAGCTATGTTTATAACACTGAGGATGCATGGGCTCAAAGAGATAAATAATAGCATGAAACCTTCACAAGCACAATTTTGGGTTGTTAATGGGTATGGTGATCTTTCCTTGGAAACACTTTGCCAAATATCATTCTCTGAAAATCTAATTCAGTTTTCATAGCTAGCATTATTCTAGTATGTGCCTAGTATTTATATAGCATGCTTGCAACAAGGCAGGGAGTCCCAAAACTTCATATTCATAAGTAAATATAAGTCAGATGTCTTTGTTGGAAGTAACATAGGGTAACTAAAACTTCTAAAAGGAAGAAGAATAAGATAAAACCTTGACAACCCAATAGAAGAACGAGAGAAGTGAAATGTGCTTGCACACGCCTTCAACCAACTAAAATAGTTGAAAAGTTTGGATGATAACACACAAATACTGATCACTTATTTCCTTAATATCTCATAATATCTCATGCCATTTTTGGATTATTGCCACCAAGAATATTTCCCATGTTAACAGATTGGAATTTACTTGTAAGATTTCTAGCCAAATAGGAATTTATATATTTCAGCAACTCTTGGATCAAGTTGGATATGAGTTTTCTGTAATACCAAGTTTCCTTCCCACCAGACCTCTGTAGTGAACTTCAATCTCTTTTGACTAAATATTAATTCTATAAGTTTTATTTCCTAGCGTGTTACTAGAAATTTGAAATATCTTTCAGTCATTTTATCTTTTGATGCTTTCTCATTGGTTTTATACAATATGGCTTCATCTTAATTGTACTAAAGCTGCAGGAACGATCATATAAACTTACTTTCCCACTAAAAGTTGCTTAAATGATGATGGTTGTATACTTCAAATCATTTAGATTAAATTAAAGTAATGAAAAGTAGAATCTCTTGCTAGAGCTTCTCCTCTTTGGGACATGTTATCTTATCTTATATATTCCTATCTTATCCTGGAATAGAACTTGCAGCCTCTTAATTTTTTTAAAGAAATCAAAGAATACAACTTGTATCACACAGAAAAATTCAGAACTATACATAATCAATAGAAAAGTTATCTAAGAGAAAAAGTGCTCCAAATCTCTTAGCATTTGTTTGCACGCAACTCTTCCAGAACTAGATTTTGAAAAGCAAGGACTAAGTTAATATGAGAATAAAAAACAAACTTACTGTGCAACTTCCATTTGGAGTGCACAACTGAAATATGAATGCAGTACCAATTATCTGTGCACCAAAGTAGAAATCACCACCAAAATTTGGTTGCCACTAGAATCATGGGCAATAGATATGACAAAACTCCACTAGCTCCTTTAATAAAAAACTATATCATCCAAATGAGGAAGACAAATTATGATGGAAGAGGAGAGGAAATGGTAAATACATAGTAAAAGTAAGATAGAAAAGTTTGAATGAAAAATAAGTGCAATAGAAAATGATAAGTAGTGGAACATGATATGAGACAATAATCTTTGGCCTAAAATATCAGTTTTCCTATGCCATTCTCACCCTCTAGAATCTTTAGTGTAAGTTTGTCTTTGAGACTGAGGTTAGCTCTCTTTCTTCATTTTGTGCTATGTGGTGTGATGCATTACATCATCAGTTGTCATCCAATTGTTCTTTTTTTATCGAGGATGCTTAGGCCTTATTGATTTTATTTCATCACTAGTAGCTCTGTGGAATAGGATATAAGGTCCATTGTACATACCCTTCCAGTTATGCTTTGTTTTTGTAATATTTTTCTGCAAATATAAAATTCATTTTATAACAACAAAAAGATGACATAATCCCCACATAGGAATCCTTGAATGGAAGGCTTCATGAGCCCCACCACTTTTTCTTGTGAAATAGGGAAGAGGAAAAATTCCAAATCCTTTTATCTTGCTTTAATTCTAAGATGTGATCAGAGAAAACTTTTTGGTAGTTGTCTTGGCTGACAATGCACAATGATAATCTAGGAGTCCAATAGGAAACAACAAGAGACACTTTGTTGGATCTAATTCCTTTTTATTGAGTGGTTTTTCTATATATTTTACTGTTTCAAAGATCTGAGAGAGTAACGACTTGAATGTTGTAGACATTGGAAAATTCCTATTACAGGTTGTAGGGGTAGATGGCACTGTAGGGTGGCTACTAGGAGTAGTCAGCGACTCAAGCTTTCAAACCCTTTTCCAATTGTAACTGTTCCCCTAGGAACTTGGAAACAATCTACCATTTACATTTGGCTAGGTAAGTGACTTCTGTTTTCTATGAATCAACATTTTTCATCCTTTATATTAATGTGCCAAGATGCAATAATTATAAACCAAACATTCTGTAATGATCAAGGCATAAATAGTTCGAAGTCTAGTTATATAATTCTTCCGACAACATCCAAATAGCTGTCCCGCTACCACCAAAAGATGAAAAATAGAACAACACACTTTCTGCCACCAAAATAAACACTTGTCTCAGCTCCAAACAGAACCATCTCTGCTCCAACAGGTGTGAGACAACAAACAACAAAATAAGTTCCAGAATGGAAATGGTGGGAAGCCTCCAAATAGAAAACTTAGTTCCAAATAACAAACCCAATTCCAAAAAACAATGTTTAACTTCCAAACATCAATGTCTAAGATCCAAACAACAAAAGAATGAATGAAAATGGCTTGGGGCTGTTTTTATAAGAAATTTGTATGCTAGTTGATTTTTCTATTTCTTTTTATATATTCTCTTCTTCATTTTTTTTTTTTTAAAGTTATGTTGTTGGCCAAAATGGGTTTTTTCTATTTCTTTTTATATATTCTCTTCTTCATTTTTTTTTAAATTTATGTTGTTGGCCAAAATGGGCTACACTGGGCCCATGTTTGGCCAACTAGGTGCCAAAACATGTTTTTTTGCACATTTTTGTGCCATCATGTTTGGGATCTTTAGTAATGCATGGATGAAATTTTGAAATTGTTGATATGTCTTGATGACTCTATCGATTGTACCAGAAACATTGAATATCAGGTGAAGCAAGACTGCTTTTAGTTGATAATGTAGTCACCCATCTGTATACATTGCCAAGATAGATCTAGATGTATGGTATTCCTCTAATAGTAGAGGAGCCAATCTAACAAAGCTCTTCATAATGTCTAGTTGACATCCATAAGACTATCATTATGAGTTGAGTTATTTACAAATATCGAAGAAAATTTTGTTGACATGATTGACCTTGTAAAGGAGAAATTCTTAATGGAATATTATGGCCTGCTACAATAGTACATTTGGATCCTATTATTAAATTGAGACTTTATCATTGTGCTTATATCTCTACTTCTACTTTCTAAGTGACCGCCTACCTCTATCACTATCATGACTCCGTGCTTGGATATGGGACACAATACTCTGGAGTTATTTCCTTGCTTCTGAAGGTACCCTTGAAACCTCTTCAGCATTCATGCAAGCAAGTTCCCAAGGACTTTTTTTCACCGGCCTCATTTTCCTTTACGTCATCTATTCTCTAGGTGTTGTTATTTCACTTTTAATAACTACCTTTTTAGAAGATGTGGCATTCTTTGGTGGCAATGCAGTGGACTGCAAATTGCCAAATTAGTTGCAGTAGGTAGTTCATGTAGTTTTGGGAGACATAAATGCATGTATGAAGAGAGTGGCATTTCCATTTAGATTTAAGAATATCTAAATAACAAACATACAAAAAAATAAGTTATCTATGTATCAATAGCTAGGATTGTATTTCAAGGCAATGTTTGGTTGCAAATTTAGGGCTCAAGTGTGCTCTTAGGAGAGGACAATTAGTTTTGGTTAGATTTTTTATGGAAAAAGCATATAGGGTACAAGGATGTCTATACATTGAATCAGCTACTCCGTTACATAATCTCACCTTAACTAATCAACATTGATTTGATGCAGTGAAAATTTGTCCCTTTCCTCCCTTGATTTTGGTCATCCATCCTCTCACAACCTCCATTAACCAGATGTTGTCAATGCAATACCTCTGTTAGCATGTACAAGAGTTTGACCTCTTCTCTCTGCAAGATAAGATTTCTTTTGATGGTGTGGATCCCAAATTTAATGAAGGTTGATGTTGCATAACTGCAATGTTTGATGTAGCGTCTCCATGCCCATTCAAAATTTTAACCTGCCATCTCTCCAACATTACTCTCGGGTCCCTCGTTCTTTCAATGCTTTGCTCAAATTGATGTTATTTCCAAAATATTCTTAAAATGTATCTCACTCCACCCTATTATTGCATATGCATCTGGTGACCGACAATTGTGTTGAGTTTGTTATGATGAGACTTTTCCATGCTTTATCGTGCAAACCTTTTCTTGTTCTGGAAATTATTGGGACAAACTTTAAAAGGGGTGAATTATAGTCGGGTTATTATCCCTTGTTGTGTTCTCTATTGCATAAGACCATCTTTGGTGGGTTGGGAGCTTAGGGACGAGCTAATCATGTGTTGTGTGATTTGAATGTTTGGTTTAATTAAAAAATTTGTTGTGGTCCAGGGATTTCATGAGCTAAAGAGATAGGGTATTTGGGTTTTATTTTTTATATTTTCTTTTAGAATGAATTTTCAAATTCCAATCCGATCTCTTCTACATTTTTTTGCAAAATGATGATTCCAAGAATCCCTAGTAAGTCATTCACTCATGACAAGGTTTCTATATTGATGGTGGTATCATATTGAGGAACTATTTTGCACCTCGATTTCCTACAGTTGTTCATAAAGGCCTAGGGGTTCCATTTTAATAAGCAAAGAAGCATAGCTACCAAACATGGTAAAAATTGCAGAAACATTCTAAAATTTGAGAGCCTTGCATCTTATCCAATGTATTGAAGCATCCAAAACAATCAACATAAAATAAGGCATTCACATCCTTCCAACACTACATTGATTTGGAAGATGACAAATATGAATAATTCCATGAAATCCTTCAACTTATAGTAATATAATATAGCATCTGTAATGCTTGAACTTGAAGTGAAGAGTAGAGGGAATCACACGCCCATGGCCCAACCTACAGTGTATTATCTCATTTCATGTTAATTCCTTTGTCGAGGAAACAATAAGGAAGAATCAATACTGGGCTACATCTCTAGTCCTTTTGATTTCCATGTAATCCATTTCAGCTACATACAATATGGCTTTTGTTGATGCACCCCACTTATAAAATGATGCAAGGACCCTTCACATGACTTATATGTACTTCAAGGTTTGATCTTTGGAAAATCGAAACTATGTGAGAGCAATTTCATATTATACTGACAATGCTTATTCACATTGATTTTTCATTAGGAACAACTGCTCAAAGATGGTTTGCATTTGAGGCAACAACTTCAGATCCATATTAAAGCTCAAATATGGCTTTCATTTTGTTACAATTTTTTTTTTGTGATATATGGTTGTACTGACAATGCTAACACAAGTTTGTAGATTGATGCACATATTCTTGATGTCAATGAGATTTCCTTTGTGCACCCTAACAAACAAAAGTGTTGTAACTTGTGGGATGGTATGACCATCAAGGTAAATTCAGTGCATGCTTCTTGACTTCATTAATATATGCATTCCCAATTATCATTTTTTGCTATAAAAAATAGTCAACTTGAACTTATTTTATTATTGTGCATGTTCAACAATTTGATTATTTGCTAAATGGACTTGTTGTCTATTGTGTAGGTATGGGATGTTGAAACATGCCACAAACAATATGCATTTGAAAGTCACAGAGCATCTATCTATCTCTCTTGCTGTATGTATTGTTGTCAACTATGAGGTAAATTAAGTTGACTCGGGTAAATTCTTTGTACTTCACTATTCTTAATCATCCTTTGTTGGTTGGTATAATAAAAGTGTTACAAATGTCTCCATTGGTGTAAAACATAAATCATCTGGTTTACAAATATGATACATATTTCTCTCGTTTATTTAAAAATTCCTACCATTTAGAGAACAAAGTCTTTCTTTATTTTCTTAATTATGATACCTATGATAGTTTTAAATGATACAATTTTAGAGTGCCCCTTAGTATAGTCTCGAATCAGCCAAATTGGGTGATTGAGGGGAACTAACAAGATGCATAGTACACATGACCAATTTGGAGGATTTTTACCAAGAACTATAATCTTTCTAGCCAAGGGAAGATCCTAGTACAACCGACTCTAAATTTTGAACCCAGGATAATGATGACAATCTTCCATCCCTCGTGCATTTCCATGGATAGCTAAATTGCTTTGGTTTTTCGTCCTTCTCAATCAACCAAAAGTTTGATTTGTGTTTTCCAACATTTTCCCTAGCTAAGGAAAACATATCCACGTCTTGAAGTGCTCCATCAACCTTAGAAATATCAATGGAGAGGAGATTGGAAAAAATGATTGTTTACTTCACTTCGACCTAGAATGGCAATGCCTCTTACCCATCCCTGCATTCTAGAAGCTTCAAGGAGCTAATCCAGGGCATCTATAACTAGAACATATAAATATAGGGCAAGAGGATCCATGGCTATTGGACTTGTGAAGGATCATCTATCTAATAGTAAACTATTAGTATTAACTAAGATCGAAGTTGAAGCATTGGAAAACAAGGTTTTCACCATCAATGCAAACTTCATACCAAAGCCCAACCATGAAAGCATATATGTAATAATCATGAAAGCATATATGTATTAAAGGACCAATCTACCCTATCATAAGCATTATCAAAGTCTACTTTTAGCAAGAGAACCTGTTGACTGGATTATTTTCCAACTCAACACCTTCATGTGCTATCAACACTATGTCTAAGATGAATTGTCCTTGAATGGCCAATATTTTATGTTTGAAAATTTAATTTATAGTAATACTTGCAAGAATTGTTCCCTTTTCTAAAATACTGCAATTAGTCTTACATTGATGGTCATAATTCTTTGAGATGCAGGAGTGCCACAAAACATGTGGCGGGAAGGGTTTGAAAATAGAGTTCCATATAGGTTACCTGAAAAGTGAATTTGATGTGCAGTCGACATTTGAAGGAGACAACAATGTACTCATGCAACATGTATCAAGATTGAAAAAATATATGACACATTATAATTTTAAAAGTTTTCTTATGATTGTTGGTACTGTCACTAAGGGCACATCATGCCAGATGCTTTGAGATTAATGGTTTTCATGTGCTATTCACAAAAGGCTCTTACTTACCCTATTAATAATTTTCTGGGAATGATAGGCCGAGGTACCCTAAAATAGCCAGTCACCATCTTAAATCTAAGTTGCATGAAAATGGATCCATATATGATACAGATTCCACTAGAATTTTTGAAAAGTTAAGATAGGGATAAATGGAAATGACATAAAAAAACGATGAACCAGAAATGCAGAAAATTAAAATTTCGAATATATTTTACTTCAAATCACTCTCACAAATTCAGAAACTTAGATTTGTAGGATAGGAAAAAAGTTGGGTTTTTATGGCCCTGTGGTGTGCTGCATTATTTTTTATGTTTTAATTTTTTAATGCATTTTTGACAAAAATAATTTTTTTGGAGGATCCACCAACTTGACGTTTCCAGCAATCCAAAACAGATTGAAAACAGATCCCGAGTTCTTCCAAATTGAAAACATATCCACAGTTGATCTGGATTTGAATCCTTGATTCTCAATAGTTGGACCCAGTAACATAGTATTATATGGTTAGAGTTGAGGAAGTACAGAGTAGCCTGACATGACTAGGATGATGAAATGTGCATTATATCTTGAGAAATCTAGTATTATAGTAGTTACTCATCTATGTATTCATTTAGATATCCTCTAGTCCTATATTATTTCATTAATTCTTGAGAAAGGGACCTTACCTGACCAACATTTGATAACCTTTTTCTGGTCATTAAAATTATTTTAAGATGACACGGTTCCAAGTTCCAACCACACTTTTTGCAACAAGCTTCTTAGTTCTCTTGGAAAAAAAAGGCTTGGTAAGGAACTTGTTTATTTTTTAAAATTTCTAGCAGAATTACCTTCATATGGCAATTTTGTTTGGACAAAAAAATTGATTATGACACAAACAACTTCAGCAGTCTTGAGTGTTCACATGGATATTTCTGCATAGTTTCCCTTACAAAGAGGTTGAGACATCTAAAACATCTGAATTGTTTCTTTCTAAACTCAATTACTGGGACAAATATATTTAGGGTAGATACTAGAACTTGTGCGCTAACAGAGCTCATTCTTTTCTGCTCAGGTGAGTAAAGCACTATTTTCAAAATAGTTCGCTGCTCATAAGAAGAAAAAAACATTAAGGGGTTTGGGCCTAGAGCACATGAATAATAATCATCCTATAATTTTGACAATAATTGATTCGTTGACATTGCAAAATATTGAGTTCCAAGTGAGTCTTTCTTATTTTAGCATCTTTATTGCTTTTTCTTTTGATTAATATTTTCATACTGTAAATGTAATTTTATGCATGTTGGAACTTGGATATTTTAGTTATGTCAATGTGATATGTCAAATTATGGATGTATGAGTGTACTCATAAGGAGTGAAGATGGCTATATTCCATTTGAGGGAGTGTGATTTATTGGAACGCTTAGAAACATAAATATATCGACGTGTTTCTCAAGGAACAACAAGAGCAGTTTCTTTCACCATGGTATGTGATATCTCCCAACTGGAAAAATGAACTAAGATTTCTGTTATTAGTGTTGTATCCAATGAAAATGGAATATTTGATGATTATAGCTATGAATTGGCAGAGGAATTGGGGAGAGATTTCTCTCAATAAGAAGTATTGGATTCTTTCTTCTCAGCTGAGAAAAACTTGCTGCTGGTTCTATGAAGGTGCATTGAGCCGAAGTTTATCCCCACAATTAAAATATGCCTTTCCTTTGATTAGGTTAGGCCAATCTCATTTCAATGGGTGTGAAATTCAAAAAATTGTCTTCACCTTATCCTCCTATTTCTTTTCATATACGAAACTTTTTCCTCTGCATTTTGGTTTGTAGGATACTCTAGGAATTTTGAGGACCATTTATGCATTGATCACTATCGAAGAAGATATTTCATTCCTCAGGTACACAAATAAAGTAAACAATTACTGTATCACAGTCTGCAAATTGACTCTTGCACATTGTAAATGCCATTCTTGACTTGAACTTGAACATGTTTCTTTCAAATTGTCAGATATTATTGGTTCAATAATGAAAATGCTTCAGGTCTCAATCTGCTTCACCCATATGCTTCTTTTATTCTAATGCTTGCATGTTTGTTTTGCAACACGAATGTGAAAATTCAACATATCAATTATTTTCATGGTTATGATGGTCACATGTTCTATGACATTGAAAAATTGTCATTTAGCTTGATGACTTTTTTTAAACCTTATATTTATGTAATAATTTGTTTCATTACAGGTGCGTGCAAAGCAGAAGTAGTTGGATTTGAGAAATTTCCTTGGGTGTACCAGAAAACCTCGTCGGTGATCTAGGTAGGCTCCAACATTGCATTCTAAACTTGGGTATGAGTTTTATTAGATTCATGTCACTAATTTCCAGAATTTTTATCAAGCATGTCACTGTTTTCAACATGCAATATTAGCAGATTCCACCTATCACCCATTGTCTTGTTAGACATCGATTGTATCTTAAACAATCCAAGTTTGAAGGACCCACCAGAAATCTTAGATGTATAAGAAAATGAGTTGTGAACTCCAAGATCAAAGCTATTATTTTTCGTCGATGATTGGTCTCTCTTAGTTGTAATGAATATGGAGAATAATATCATTTCCATCGTATTATACTCTTGTTTTCGATATAGATGCCAGAAATCATGGCACTAGCTTTTCTATCAATAAGATTTTTCTCATTAAATTGGAACCATGGATACCTGCCTGCTTATAAACCATGTTATAGGGTTTCACAAAGTGTTACTAATTGAAATAAGGTTGAGCCAAATCCTATCCAATACACAGAGGTTTAACCATGTTGATGACTATGAAGTGTTTAATACTTTGTTAAGGATTGAAGTAGAGGTGATATGATATTTCGAAGCTTCAAATGGAGAACAAGTCTCCAAGCTTAATTGGGATATGTCATAATATTAAAGGCTCGATCAATGGAAGGATCAATGGAAGTGAAGAGGTTACATGGGGATAGTACATGCCATTTATGTTGACATAGCAATTTTTAATATAAACCTTACAATTAGCAATTATTTCTTAATGTGCAAAATTTATGTCTTATATTGTGAACATGTTGAATTTTTTATCTTATTTTTATCTTTCATAATTATTTAAAGGGTGTTAGCTCAATGGAAGAGCACCTGTGTTTCAAAAGCAGGATGATGGTGGTTCGATTCCACCATGCCCTACAATA
Source organism: Larix kaempferi (assembly GCA_027924585.1). Taxonomy (NCBI): domain Eukaryota; kingdom Viridiplantae; phylum Streptophyta; class Pinopsida; order Pinales; family Pinaceae; genus Larix; species Larix kaempferi. Next base: position 29,457,409 of record BSBM01000445.1, on the reverse strand, counting down.
AACACACATATATATATATATATATATATATATATATATATATATTTTTTTAATAATTTTTTTCATCTTGTCTCTAGAGAGACAATAGTTTGAACTAAAGATGTATTGTCTCTACATAGACAATATGTCTTTAATCCCAGCTATAGTCTCTAGAGAGACAAAAATGAAATTGTCTTTAAAGAGACAATAAGTGACTTGTGTTTTATATGTCTTTATAGAGACAACTTTTTAAGACAATAATTTGAGACATTCGCATAAAGACAATATTTAAGACAATACACAAGTTTTTTTTTTCTCTTTTTGTCTCAAGTTAAGACAATTTACTCTAAAATTGTTTCAAATATTGTCTTAAAACCCCCCTCAATATAGTAGTGAATAGTCACGGTTTAGGACATAAATTTTTCATTTGATGATGGATTGACTTAACTCTACTTGGATATGGAAGTATATTTATGTAGGTATCTCCAATTGAAACAGGTTTTGAAGACAAGAAGAATTGATGGGTCAAATATGTCGGAATAATCTAGAAAATAGAGTTAGGAGTGCTAATTTAGGATAGAAAATTAGTGTTTGGGGTATAAATTTATCGTATGATTTCCAAATAGAGTGATTCAAATATTTTTGTAAGCTATATTCATAAGATAATATTCCCTAGAAACATATTTTAAAAATTCATCAATTTATACATCCAAAGAGTGACTATCCTAACTATGTTCGTGAGTTGCATACTCTAGACCCCGTCAATGTTTTGGTCATAACATTTTCGTTAGTTATCCAAAATTAGTGATTCAAATTAGGTTAACTATGTTCGTGAGTTGCATACTCTAGACCACGTCAATGTTTTGGTCATAACATTTTCGTTAGTTATCCAAAATTAGTGATTCAAATTAGGTTAGAAAATATAATTAAAAGGGTATTTTGTATAGAAACATGTTTTGAAAATATTCCTATATGATCTCCAAAAACATGAGTGTCCCAGTTATGTTTTAAGTGCGGTTGTTGAGCCAATATGCTACAAGAGTGAGATCAAAATAGATTTCTTCCAAATTATGATCTGGGTATGTGTGAATTTGAGTAGGCATGTAATTTTCAATTTACGGTATCCATATACCAAAAAATTTCAACCATTCAATTCTTAAACTGACCAACACATGCATTCTACATTCATTGTTGCAGATCCCTAAAAATGATATGACTATTAAAATATATCTGTATAATTTTGTGGGTGCATTATTTTTAATATAATGTATTCAATACAACCCAAATTTCTACAAAAATAATAAATATTAACTCCATACCTTGATATTCAATCCATATGCAAGCTTGCATGCTTCTACACCCCTGCTCCTCCTTCAGTAGAATCTTTATTCACCAAGATTTCTTCCTCTTTCCAAGCTTCCTACAAAAATGTTAGTATGATGGTGCCTCTTACTGCACCACAAATAAAATCTTGCAATTTAGATCGTGAAAACTACATGTTTCTAGCTTAAAATGCAGACACTATGTATGGGATTCCTGAAAGGTTTTAGTTCAACAATTACCCTAGAAATCCCAATACTTTGTGCCACTTAAAATCAATGCTTCTAAATGCAAAGAAAGCTCTGTGTGTGAGATGTCCCCAAGTTTTTAGTCCAACCATTATAGTCCCAAAGGAGACCTTAACACAATGTACTAAAATCAATGCTAGATTATGCTATTGTGCCCTTGACATCTCCCTAGAAACGGTGGCAGAATGTTGGGCTAATTAATTACCTTACTCATTAAAAAAATAAATCATTAATTGTCAACCCGAGGTCGAAACACTTGCAAGATGTCGTGCATTTTATGTGCAAGATACAAAGCTTGGTATTTGCATCGATTTATCTAATATGAGTGTTGAATGTGGTTGTCATTGATGTCAAAGGAGTTCAGTAATGACAAAGGAATAACCAAGGACATGATGGCAAGGCAAAATCAATGAAAGACAAAGGAATAACAAAGAGAGTGATGACATGGCATGTATGATGATGTGGCACGACATGTATGATGATGTGGCATGAAATAGAAAATACATCTGATGGTGTTTTGGTGCTATAAGGAAGTCATTGTTTCATCCTGACATCATTCTGGAGAAATATGGCAATTTGGTGAAAATCAAGAAAATTGACTAAGTATGGAAAAATGAGTCAAAACTGGTCTAAGAGAATGCCCGACATAATTCATGGTTTGACTAAAATTCCTGCACCATGGTACCAGGCTATAGCTTGTTGAAATGGCTATCTATTCATGGTCTCAGTTTGCCTTAAACACTTATGAGGAGAAAATTGTAGATCTTCCAAAATAGGGTTTTAGGATAAACTTTGGAGAAAGTCCTGAAAACGACTAAGTGTTGGAAAACTGGTTCAGGTGGCCTTGGGAAAATGTCCTCCGTACCTCATAGGTGTATGATAAAAATTATCTGAAACTATCATCCTATAGCTTGTTGAAGATGCTATCCTACCATGGTCTCAGTTCTCAAAAAAAGTGTTTGGTGACAAAATTAACAGCCTACCAAAATAGGGTTTCAGGTTCCTTGCACACCAAAGTGGCAAATTTGCCTAAGTGGCCTCAGGAAAATGCCCACCACTATTTGTGGGTTGAAAATAATGCCCGGACCATATGGTCATCTGGTAGATGGGTGTTTTGTCTAGCTAACCATGTCTTCACATTGACTTGAAGGTCTCTGGGGAGAAAAATATGGACCTTCCAAAACAGTGTTTTAGGCAAATTGAACCAGTCTAAGAAATTTGCGTTAGTATAGAATTAATGGTAAAAACTGACTAAGTGACCTTCGTAAAATTCCCGCCACCTCTTGTGGTTGATGTATTAAATCAATTTGAAAGCATGGACCTCTCGTATGTTTTTTGTTGCATCCAACCATGGTCTTGGATTGTCCAAAGAATCTTTGAGGAGGAAGATATGAATCTGCCAAAAGTGCCTCCCGGCCATATTTGCACTACTCCGGTAAAATGCTTGCCTAGGGAAAATGAAGAAGAGTCTGAAGGTGAAACAAGTTGTGTTGTGCTCAGTGAGGTGTCCTACATCCTATGGTATCATTGTTTCATGGTTTTGGTGAAATGAAAAATCCACCTTTGGTTTTGGACAAATAGTTTATGTATAAAAACTCCTTGCAAATCTACCCAAGTAGCCTTTGTAAAATGCCTGCCACCTCCTGTATATGATGGATAAAATTATTCTAAAGGTACATGGACTTAGATTGTTTAGTTCTGCATCTAACCATATGATTATCTTATCCAAAAGGGGTTTGAGGAAGAAGATATAAGTCTGCCAAAAGTGCTATATGGCATAGTTTGCACTGTCCCAATAAAATGCCCGCCAAGGTTAGATGATGAGGTTGCTGAAGAGAAGATTGGAATGGTTGGAGTCAGTATGATATTCCTCACACTGTGGATATCTCACTTTCCAAGTTTGATGAAAAAGTAAAATCACCTTAGTGACCTAGGGTTTGAGAAATTTGTCCAAGTGTCAATAAGCAGTCACTAGAAGACCACTTTCAAATGCCTGCCAGATGTTTGAGTGTATGTCAATAGGTTCATCAATTGGCATGGATCTATTCTCTGGTAAAATGGCTATCCAATCATACTTTCAGGTTGACTTACAACGATCACATATGCAAAATACCAATCTGCCAAAAGTAAGAAAAATACTATTTTTCATATTGAGAAACACAAGAAAATTGTCTAAGTGTTAAGAATAAGAGTTTCAGAAGGACATTTGCAAATGCCCACCAATGGTTGTGTTTGTGTCAATAATTTCATGTAGAAGCATGATGTTGTTGCTTAGTGAACTGGCTATCCAGCCCTGAAATCATATCTCCATATGGCGTCCACACATGTGAAAAAGAGACCTGCCAAAATAGAGAGAACTAAGATCAATACACCTTATATTATGGCCACAAAGGGCTTAAGAGATAAAAGGTCCCAAGAGATTTATTATGCCCATATGGGCTAAAGTTAAGTCCATAAGGGATTGTGGTATGCCCATAAGGATCTTAGTGTATGGGGACTAAAAGGATGCCCACAAGGAATTAGTTAATCCTGCAGGAGCATTAAGGATGCCCACAAGAGGTAAGGGCAAGCCCACAAGGGCTTAAGGATGCCCGCTGGGGTTAAAGGAAAGCCCGCATGAGCTTAATATGCCCGTAGAGAGGGATATGGATTCCCAGAAGGGGCTAAAGATGCCCGCATAAGGTAAGCTCGCGTGAGGAAGCCTACAGGGAGCCCGTAGAGGAGGAAAAGTAGGCCGCATGTGTGAAAGGAAGAGAAGCCCGAAGGCCTAAAGATTGTGTATGCCCGATGTGTCTATCCTGTGAAGATTTAAGCATTTGCGTACATGTATATAGAAAATTAATTAATCTGGAAAATAATTAATTGTAAAATACAAAAGGGTGTGTTATTGAAGAGGCATGATTATGAAGGAGCATGATGGTTTGAAGAGGCATGAATGAGGTATTTAAACGAAGGTTCGAATTAGAAGAGATATGTGTCTCTATAGCTCAGATAGAAGCAACCGTAAATACCAGAGATGTAAAATTGAATCTCTGCAATTTTGAATGTGAAGATCTGAAGATGTGTGCCTCTATGTTTCCTTTTTAAATGAAGATCTGAAATATTAAAAAGAACATAGAAGTAAAAAATGTATCTCTAAGATTTGGGAATGAAGATTTGAGGAAGTAAAGGGCCAGAGAAAGAAATAGAAGAATAGAAGATGTCTACTGAAGAGTATGTTGAAGATCTGATGTAGTAAAGAGGCCAGTGAAGACTCTTGTAGAAGCAAGGCAGAGACCAAGTAAAGATAGCAAGAGACAGAGTTTGAAGAAGGTCTGAGAAGTTTAATAATATCAAATTAGGGTGGCAAGGTGGTGTTAGGGCAGGCTACATGCCTGCAAGGGAGTCGTAGCCTCCTTCCATTGGTAGCTATAAAATAGGGTGTTGTATCATTATTTCAATAGAAGCCGATAAACCAGGGGGTCGTAGCCTCCTTCCAGTAGCAGCTAGTAAATAGGGTGTAGTAGCATCCTTGTCTATAGTAGCAGGAAGAAACCAGGATGCAGTAGCATCCAGGTCTATAGTAGCAAGCAGAAACTTATTGTAAATATAATTTTGCAGTATAGAAAGAGTTTGTGGTTTTCCCAATTGGGTTTCCATGATAAAATTTGTGTCCTATGTATCTTGTTGATTCTGTGTTTTAATTAAAATTTAATAAGTGGTTAAAATGGTAAAAAGTTAACAATACTGATTCACCCCCCCTCTCAGTATTGACCAATATTCCAACAATTGGTATCAGAGTAGGATCCTTCACTACAGTTTAACCACTGGAAGGAAGATCCTATTAAAAACCACTATGGATCAACAAGAAGATATTTACACAGTGAATGGATCTCCAGTACTTGGAAAGAAGATTACATATTTTGGAGTACAGGAATGGAAATTTATCTTAAGGCATTGGGACATGATGTATGGAATGCAGTGATCTCTTATTACATCCCACCAAAGAGAATAAGGACTAGATCTTAGAAAGATTCCAAGAAAAATAATTCAAGGGAAATAGAGGCCATATTGGATGGATTACCTCAGTCTGTCAATCAAAAGAAGATGAAGTTTCTAACCTCAAGGAAGAAGTAAAGAAGATTGAAGACCACATGAAAGAGGCCGAGAGCTTAAATCAGGAAGTTTCTAACTTCGAGAAAGAAATAAAGAAGCTAGAAGACCACATGAAAGAGGCGAGGAGCTTAAGACAGGAAGTTGCTAACTTCAAGGAAGAAGTAAAGAAGTTAAAATACCAACAAAACATTAATGAGAAGCTCAAGGAAGAAATACAAGAATCTAAAAGACTTGAAAAAGAAGTTACTTTGCTTAGGAAGAAGCTTGACGAAGAATCTATTAAAACAAAGTTTGAGAACAACTCAAAGACTTTATATGACATCTTGAGTATCCAAAGACCATCAAGAGATACATCCGGTTTAGGATATGACAATGAAAGGAATCCAGAATGTTCCTCCTTCACAAACCAAGGAAGAAATAAAAGAAGTTATGTTGTTGCACTAAAGAGTCCATTTATTAAGAAGGAAAGTCATAAGTCTTCTCCCTCCTCTCATAATAAAGACAGAACTGATATGATACCTAAAGGACCAATTACAAGTAGAGTCCAGGAGATCTTCTTTGGCCATTGCTACACATGTCATAATTTTGGACATATGTCTAGAGAATGTAAGCTGAGGAAGAATGCTTCAATAGAAGGTCACGAACAAAAGAAGGAATGGAAGAAGATGGAATATATGAAACAAGAAGATCAAAAATTCCTCAAACATAAAGGAAGATTCTATGGATACCGTCACTACTGTCACAAGTTTGGTCACAAGGTTATTGATTGCAGAACCAAGAGAAAATATCTAAGTAGGGAATCCAAGAAACAAACAAGGTCAGTAAGCATGGTACCTCATGGAATGATGTGGAGAAGAAAGGAAGACTCCAAAGATTTAGAAGAAACTAAAACTTCAAACATCAAAGAAGTTTCCAAAGATGATGAGGAGCATAATAGTGTTATAGATAAGAATGACATACATGATGATGGAAAGCAAGATGAAGATATAAAAGAATACACCGATGGAGATGAAGATGATGGAGAAGAAGTTAGTGATGATGGTGGAACTGAATATGAATGTTTTCTTTTCTAAAAGTCTCTCATGACCTAAAAGAGAAACCCTGAAACTAGCATTAGAAGGGATCATATACTCAGGGGGAGTTAATATCAGAAAATTGCAATTGGTACTTGAAAAATATCTTTTGGTAAAAATAAAAGAATGTTTTGAAGTTTTCATCAAAACAAAAAGAAGAAGAGTCATAAGAGTACTTGGTAAAAGCTATCTTCCTCAAAAACAAGAAGAGGTGTAGAAGTGACAAATTGAAAAAGAAGACTTTGCTAAGAGACAATATATGTGATAAAGTGAAGTACACTTAATAGCTGAAGTATAGTAAAATCACAAGCAGGATTGTGGTGAAGAAAAGTCAAGAGATGATTATGGGAAAATGACAAAGACTGGTTTATTATTGATGAAAAAGCAAAGTGTAAAACTTGTGAAGCAACATGAAAATATTAAAATGCATTATCCATGAATACCATGGAGTATGTAATCCAAAATAAGGATTATCATTATAATTCGGGACGAGTAAAAGTAGCAGTAAGACTGCATCCTAGGAATCAAGAAGGGAAGGCTACAGATTCAAATTTTGCAGATTATGTGGAACTTCAGCCAAAGCTTCAACAGTTGAAGATTGCAAAGGAAAAGGTGGTATTTAGACACATATCATGTTGATGGAGTTATCTCTGAATTTGTTTTTGAAGCTGTAGCAAAGACTAAGGAATCATGTTGAAGGCTATAGAAGAAATATGTTGGCAAGAGGAGAAGCACTGTGATAGGGGGAGTCTATAAACACATCATCCAAGTTCTTATTCAAGACTCACTACAAGAAGGTAAAGAAGGATGCTAACTAGATGATTAGCACCAAGTCCAATTTAACTAGAAGAAGAGAAGAAAAAGAAGGGCAATTGTCTAAAACGAGAATTATTGGAAATTCTATGTGAAGATGGTTACAGCAAGGTCATAATAGGTTATCCTTTGTCATTGTTGTCAAAGGGGGAGAATGTTTAGGTGTTGACATCAATGCCAAAGGGGGAGAATGTTGAATGTGGTTGTCATTGATGTAAAAAGAGTTCAGTAATGACAAAGGAATAACCAAGGACATGATGGCAAGGAAAACTCAGTGAAATACAAAGGAATAACAAAGAGAGTGATGACATGGCATGTATGATGACGTGGCAGATATGATGACATGGCATGGAATGTATGATGATGTGGCATGAAGTTGAAAATACATCTGATGGTGTTTTGGTGCTATCAGGAAGTCATTGTTGCATCCTGACATCATCCTGGAGAAATATGGCAATTTGGTGAAAATCAGGAAATTGACTATGGAAAAATTAGTCAAAAATGGTTGAAGAGAATGCCCGACATAATTCATGGTTTGACCAAAATGCCCACACCATGGTACCAGGTTATAGCTTGTTGAAATGGAGTCTCATTTTGCCTTAAACACTTCTGAGGAGAAAATTATAGATCTTCCAAAATAGGGTTTTAGGATAAACTTTGGAGAAAGTCCTGAAAATGACTAAGTGTTGGAAAACTGGCTCAGGTGGCCTTGGAAAAATGCCCGTCGTACCTCATAGGTGTATGATAAAAATTATCTAAAACTATCATCCTATAGCTTGTTGAAGAGGCTATCCTACCATGGTCTCAGTTCTCAAAAAAAGTGTTTGGTGACAAAATTAACAGCCTACCAAAATAGGGTTTTAGGTTGCTTGTACACCAGAGTGGCAAATTTTTCTGAGTGGCCTCAGGAAAATGCCTGCCACAATTTGCGGGTTGAAAATAATGCCTGCACCATATGGTTATCTTGTAGATGGGTGTTTTGTATACCTGACCATGTCTTCACATTGACTTGAAGGCCTTTGAGGAGAAAAATATGGACCTGCCAAAACAATGTTTTAGGCAAATTGAACCAATCTAAGAAATTTGCCTAAGTATATAATTAATAGTAAAAACCGATTGAGTGACCTTAGTAAAATTCCCGCCACCTCTTGTGGTTGATGTCTTAAATTTGTTTGAAAGCACGGACCTCTAGTATGTTGTTTGGTTCATCCAACCATGGTCTTGGATTGTCCAAAGAATCTCTGAGGAGGAAGATATGAATCTACCAAAAGTGCCTCCCAGCCATATTTGCACTACTCCAGTAAAATGCCCGCCTAGGGAAAATGAAGAAGAGTCTGAATTAGGTGAAACAAGTTGTGTTGTGCTTAGTGAGGTGTCCTACATCCTATGGTATCATTGTTTCATAGTTTTGGTGAAAAGAAAAATATGCCTTAGGTTTTGGACAAAATGTCTAAGTATAAAAACTCCTTACAAATCTCCAAGTAGCCTTTGTAAAATGCCCGCCACCTCCTGTATATGATGGATAAAATTATTCTAAATGTAAAAGGACTTAGATTGTTTAGTTTTGCATCTGACCATATGATTATCTTATCCAAAAGGGGTTTGAGGAAGAAGATATGTCTTCCAAAAGTGTTATCTAGCATAGTTTGCACTGTCCCAGTAAAATGCCTGCCAAGGTTAGATGATGAGGTTGCTGAAGAGAAGATTGGCATGGTTGGAGTCATTATGATATTCCTCACATTGTGGATATCTCACTTTCCAAGTTTGATGAAAAAGTAAAATCACCTTGGTTACCTAGGGTTTGAAGAAATTTGTCCAAGTGTCAATAAGTAGTTTGGAAGACCACTTTCAAATGCCTGCCAAATGTTGGGTGTATGTCAATAGGTTCAACAATTGGCATGGATATGTTCTTTGGTGAAATGGCTATCCAACCATACTTTTAGGTTGACTTACAATGGTCACATATGCAAAATACCAATCTGCCAAAAGTAAGAAAAATACTATTTTGCATATTGAGAAACACAAGAAAATTGGCTAAGTGTTAAGAACAAGAGTTTCAGAAGGCCATTTGCAAATGCCCACCAATGGTTGTTTTTGTGTCAATAAATCCATGTAGAAGCATGATGTTTTTTCTTGGTGAACTGGCTATCCAGCCATGAAATCAAATCTCCATCTGGTGTCCAGACATGTGAAAAATAGACCTCCCAAAATAGAGAAAACTAAGGTCAATACACCTTATATTATGGCCACAAAGGGCTTAAGATATAAAAGCTCCCAGGAGCTTTATTATGCCCGCAGGTGATAAAGCTAATTCCACAAGGGCTTGTGGTATGCCCATAAGGGGCTTAGTGTATGGGGACTAAAAGGATGCCCACAAGGGCTTAGTTAAGCTCGCATGAGCATTAAGGATGCCCGCAGGAGGTAAGGGAAAGCCCACAAGGGCTTAAGGATTCCCGTTGGGGTTAAAAGAAAGCCCGTAGGATCTTAATATGCCCACAGAGTGGACTATGGATTCCCAGAAGGGGCTAAAGATTCCCATAGAAGGTAAGCTCGCGTGAGGAATCCTACAGGGAGCTCGCAAAGGAGGAAAAGTAGCCCGCAGGCGTGAAAGGAAGAGAAGCCCGAAGGCCTGAATATTGTGCATGCCCGCTGTGTCTATCCTATGAATATTTAAGCATATATGTACATGTATATAGAAAATTAATTAATCTGGAAATTAATTAATCTTGGAAATGATTAATCTAGAGAATAATTAATTGTAAAATACAAAAGGGTGTGTTATTGAAGAGGCACGATTCTGAAGGAGCATGATTATTTGAAGAGGCATGAATGAGGTATTTAAATGAAGGTTCGAATTAGAAGAGATATGTGTCTCTACAGCCCAGATAGAAGCAACAGTAAATACCAGAGATGTAAAATTGAATCTCTGCGATTTCGAATGTGAAGATCTGAAACTGTGTGCCTTTGTGTTTCATTTTTAAATGAAGATCTAAAATATTAAAAAGAACAGAGAAGTAAAAAATGTATCTCTAAGATTTGTGAATGAAGATTTGAGGCAGTAAAGGGCCAGAGAAATAAATAGAAGAATAGAAGATGTCTACTAAAGAGTATGTTGAAGATTTGATGCTGTAAAGAGGCCAGTGAAGACTCTTGTAGCAGCAAGGCAGAGACCAAGTAAAGATAGCAAGAGACAGAGTTTGAAGAAGGTTTGATAAGTTTAATAATATCAAATTAAGGTGGCAGGGTGGTGCTAGGGAAGGCTACATGCCTGTAAGGGGGTCTTAGCTTCCTTCCAATGGTAGCTGGTAAATAGGGTTTCATAGCATCCTTCAGTAGTAGCTGATAAACCAGGGGGTTGTATCCTCCTTCCAGTAGTAGCTGGTAAATAGGGTGTAGTAGTATCCTTGTCTGTAGTAGCAGGCATAAACCAAGGTGTAGTAGCATCCATGTATGTAGTAGCAGGAATAAACTTATTGTAAATATAATTTTGCAGTATAGAAAGAGTTTGTGGTTTTCCCAATTGGGTTTCCACGATAAAATTTGTGTCATGTGTATCTTGTTGATTCCATCATTTAATTAAAGTTTAATAAGTGGTTAAAATGGTAAAAATTTAACAATATTGATTCACCCCCCTCTCAAGATTGACCAATATTCCAACAATGAGATGCAATGAAGTAAAATGCTCAATTGAAACATAAAGAAAGAAAAGCAACTTAATCAAATTAACTAAGAAACATCCCTTAGTATTTTCTCAATGGATTAACATAAGGTTTGTCTCTCAATCAATATTGAAATTTTATCAATATACACCTTGTAAAATAAAAAACTAATCTATTGTTGGAAATAAAAGAAACTAACTTATCTTACAAGAGTAAAATATTGTTCATAAAGCCCGTGGGGGGTAGCTCAAGTGGTTCTGTGGATGTTGTGAAATTGGTTGTGAATAGCAATTCATGTGTTCGATTACCTCCAACTTGCATTGTGCACCATGAGTCGGGCATTGTGGTTGCACCTAGGATTATAGTGGTAGCGAGATTGGATACCTGGACCCCTTGTCACGCGAGTACCTACCCAACCTCCGTTGTCGATTCCCCTAGTCAAATATATATATATATATATATATATATATATATATATATATTGTTCATAAAATCAAATTGTAGAAATAAATAAACACACACATAAGAACAAATGAATGAATATTAATTGCATAATGCTCTAATATTAGGGAGTGATCTCTTTCTCCCAAGAAGAGAACAAAAAACTAAAATCTATAGCATCATAAAATAAAATAAATTACACTACAAAGAAAATAATAAAACTACAATCTACACCAACACATGATCCTCGGAAAAATAACATATTCCATCATGACTTGGATAAATTCTCTAGGATACCTCCTCCATAGAATGGATAAGGCACTCCCTTTATACATGATTTTTCTATAACAAATAATAATTGAATATCCAAAATATCCTCAAGTAGTTTCAACAATTTGCGAATAATTAGGATCTCAAAACCAATTCAAAGTTAATTCCAATATATTTTCTAACTCCCATTCTATTTAGGATGCCTTTGAAATTCAAATTCAAATTTGGAGATGTAGGTCATAACAACATGCCCAAAACTCATCCCAAATGACTTTTAGTCTAATAACATTTGACTTCTTAGATCTATCATATATTAAATTGAGGTCTTCAAATATTTGTAGATAAACCAAATATGTAATCATATCCACCACCAATTTGTCCCTCTTATCTTCAAATAATTTAAAATCATAATTTGAAACACATAGGAAAGGTAGAATTATGGATTCATAAAAATCCATCACCCATAGTGAATATATTTTTACAAGGTCACTACATGGTTGGCAGTGGTCGACTCTCACATCTGTAAGACCTATATCTAGAGTAGTTCCCAAATCGAATCATTATTCAAAGATAAAGACAAACTATGCTAATCTTTCCTAATGTTGATCAATGTTAGGATATTCCTATACTCCATCCTAGTCCTACTAGCTTTCCAGTCATTTTCATTTTCAGTCATGCATGCAAAATTAGGGTTTGCATGCATTTTGCATGCATTCTAGGTCATCAGTCCCAACACCTAGTCCTCAGCAAACTAGCCCCCGGAGCTTCTTTCAGATCATTTCTAGGCCTCCTAGTGACTAATGCGCCCTCCTTTGCTTCACTGCATGACAAGGGCGCCTTCTTCACCTACCAATCCAGTTATATTCAGTTATATTGAGTTATCTTCAGTTATTCCCTTGATTTAAGGCTTAACTGACTCTTTACTGAGTTTATCACTCTATTGGACCTCCAGTGAGACTAGATTGACCATTCTGACTCCAGTTAACTCCTATGGCACCCTCCACTGAGCCTCCTTCACTATATTAGTGCTTCCATGTGCCAGTTACACCAACCACATTCAATTAGACTCGGTTTGACTCCCGGTTGATCATTACTTATGCATTGATGACTTCACTGATGAGAAGGTGGACTCCTAGTTAGGCATTGATGACTCTCCACTGATTATGGATCTGTGCATGAAGGAAAATTCGAATTCCTCCTAATGAATTCGAATCCTCATACTTAGCATTGTATATTTACCAGTTCATTATTCTGTTAATAGTAACATGTGTAATTATTCTGCCTCAATCAGAGTTTCTTTGGATCTAAGTTCTATTGCTTGCCTCTTCTTCTATTATTCCTAAATTCTTTCATTGTGAGGTTTACATCATCTCTTTGGATCTTATGTGGGCAATTTCACATGGTATCAGAGCCTTGCGAGTATATTCTACCTCCATTCTTGAGAGTTTTTTGCAGGTATTTTGAAGTTCCAGCAGTTGCAACAGCAGTTGCAACAGCAGATTCAATAGCTTTCTATTTGCACTTGTTCAAGCAATCAAGATAAGCAATTCGAATGCTCCTTCTTCTATACTTCTCACTCCTTTCAATTATTTCTAATGGAAGAGGAAGATGATAATACTCTTGCAATCAAGAGGGCTTACTAGAGTAGTTGAGGAAAAAGATGCCATACCACATCAAGTTGAAAAGAGAATCAAGCACCTAAACAAAATGGATGAAGCCTTTGGATTCATATGCCTTCATATATCTGATGATCTATTGTTTCATGCTGATGGATTGAAGTCTCCATATGATTTATGGATAAAATTGAGGAGTCTTTTTGGAAAACAAGACGAACTGAGAGGCTACATTCTTGAGAATGAATTGGTTTCCCTTCAACCTAGCAATTTCGAGAGCATCCAAGATTTCTTCTCCAAATTTCAGAATTTGGTTTTGCATTGCAAGCAATGTGGCATCACTAAAAGTGATGAGCAATTGATACTCTCTATATCGAGCAAACTTGGATCTCAATTTTCTGTCTTTGTATCTACCTTTCATTCTGTTCGAATGTCCATCCCTGGATGGAAATTTCCCACCTTAAGTGACTTCATTGAAGCTCTCACTCAAGAAGAGAACAAATTGTTTCAAATGGGTGCCATAAAAACCTCCAGAGATCTAGCTCTTTTAGCTGGTGAATCAAGTGGAGCGAATGCAAAAGGGGGACAAAAAGGAAAAGGCAAGAAACCTTCAAGATCCAAGAATGACAAACAAAAGAGACCAAATTGTACCTACTGCAAGAGAGGAAACCATCCTGAGCATGCCTGCATGCATAAGAAGATTGATCTTCTAACCAAGCTTCTTGAACAAAACCAAATTGTTGTTCCAAAAGAAGAAAAGATGTATGATTCTGGAAGTGGATCTGATGATTGTCATGCATTGATGGCTGGTTTTTCAAAGACAAAAGCTCTCCTCATAGATTCTGGAGCTTCCAACCACATGATGGCACAAGAAGAATCCTTCTCCTCTTTGGATCTCCAAGATGGGCCTACCATTCACATGGGAGACAACTCTCAGATTTCTGCCAAAGGTTTGGGTACAGTTCATATGGAGCATGGTAAGTTCAAAAATGTCTTATTTGTTCCTTCTCTTACAGCTAATTTGTTGTCAGTATATCAAATGACTCATGCAGGATCTCCAAAACAAGTAATTTTTGGTCCAGACACAGTAGAGATTACAGAAATCTCCACTGGAAAGGTTATAGCGAATGGGATTGCAAATCATGCCTTAAAGACATATGAGTTCTCACACTTCATGCCCTTCTCTCCAACTATTCCTTCAGACTCTGATGAAGATCACAGTGACTTCTCTTCCAGTGACTCCTATTCTAGTGAAGAAGAAGATCAAGATTTTGATGTTGAGATCATGGTTCAAGAAGATTCAGAACCAACACCTATTCTCAATCCAGATTCAAGAGAAATATGTTCTCACACAGTCCTTGCTACTACTGAGAACACAATTGATGATTTATTTGCTTACATAACTACTAGACTTCAGCAGCATGCTAACCTTACATTATGCCATCCATCTCTCCATAAGAGATGCAGCATGATGATGGGATTCTCTCTTCTATCTTTTTGGAAGACTACTCATGTTCCATTCGCTCCAGATACAGAAAAAGTTCCTGAAAGACTTGCTTCATCCTCCACACAGTGGGAGACCTTCCTACATGGGATCAGCTTGCCAAGTCTTTTACAAAAGTTTTCATTGATGAAAGCTTCTTTCTTTTCTGCATGATGGTTCTTTGAGTTATTTACTGTTCTTTTGAGGGGGGGTATTTTTCCCATGAGGTTTTTCCCCATTTTCTCAGTTTATGGACAGTTATGTATTTTATTATCATTTCATTTATTGTATGGGTGACCTTTGGTCCTAGTTACCAGGGCCCAGGATGGATTAAGGGGGGGTGTTAGGATATTCCTATACTCCATCCTAGTCCTACTAGCTTTCCAGTCATTTTCATTTTCAGTCATGCATGCAAAATTAGGGTTTGCATGAAATTAGGGTTTGCATGCATTCTAGGTCAATAGTCCCAACACCTAGTCCTCAGCAAACTAGCCCTTGGAGCTTCTTTCAGATCATTTCTAGGCCTCCCAGTGACTAATGCACCCTCCTTTGCTTCACTGCATGACAAGGGCACCTTCTTCACCTACTAGTCCAGTTATATTCAGTTATATTGAGTTATCGTCAATTATTCCCTTGATTTAAGGCTTAACTGACTCTTTACTGAGTTTATCACTCTGTTGGACCTCCAGTGAGACTAGATTGACCATTCTGACTCCAATTAACTCCTATGGCGCCCTCCACTGAGCCTCCTTCACTATATTAGTGCTTCCATGTGCCAGTTACACCAAACACATTCAGTTAGACTCAGTTTGACTCCCGGTTGATCATTACTTATGCATTGATGACTTCACTGATGAGAAGGTGGACTCCTAGTTAGGCATTGATGACTCTCCACTAATTATGTATCTGTGCATGAAGGAAAATTCAAATTCCTCCTAGTGAATTCGAATCCTCATACTCAGCATTGTATATTTACCAGTTCATTATTCTGTTAATAGTAACATGTGTAATTATTATGCCTCAATCAGAGTTTCTTTGGATCTAAGTTATATTGCTTGTCTCTTCTTCTATTATTCCTAAATTATTTCATTGTGAGGTTTACATCATCTCTTTGGATCTTATGTGGGCAATTTCACAATCAAAACAAAATGAAATACTAAGAAATACAAATGGAAAACACTTTAAGCCAAAATCCCATGAATAAGCATTAACAAGAATTAAATACAGGTTTATGGAGGAGTGAAAAGGGATTAAAAGTGAGAAAAAATGATAGAAAAAAAGTCAATTCCATGACCCAATAGTTGTATATCCAAGTTTCACACACATAGAGAAAGGAGGATAAAACTTATGACTAGCTTTAGCTATTGACAATCCAAGCCAAAGCAGAGCCATAGTCAAACTAGGGATTATAGTCATAGTAGTATTTGGCCAATTTTAATTTTTGAATGCATGTCCTTGGTTCTCGTTTACATTCCTACAATTTGTTTGTTTACTTTTCTTAAGCTTGACTTCCTTTCCAATCTTTTCCTTTTTGTAGTAGCTATGCATGCAAGGATATGTCTTGGTGATAGCAGGGTTCCCATTAGCATGACCAACATTCATTGCCAAGAGTGATTAAGATAGCATTTGATTTATGAAGTGTGGTGTGATGTAATTTCCTTTTCATAGGAGCATGTAGAAAACTAGTTGTAAATAATGAACATGGATATTTCACATATAATGCACAACATCTCGCAAGCATTCAGAACCACGGGTTGACAACTAATGCACAATCACTTGTGTTTCTCTTTATAGGGTAATAAATTAGCTCGTCACTTCTCCAACACTTTTAAAGGACCATATCATAGATCTTTAATCTTTCTACTAGAAACTTGTATCATTTTTTGTTCATGTGAAACTTGACTAGGTGGGCCTACCTTGAATATCTACTCAATTTTGTGTTGGTCATCCATGGCCTTGTAATTTTTCTACAACTTGGTTAGTGTCTCTTGTACCTACAAATGTCCCTATCTTATCTTGTTAATTAATTGTTTTGATTTCAATGTTTCTCTTATTGTCTTCCTTCTCTCCTCCACGCTATCCATATACAACATATAAAGGATCCCAATCCATTTGTGGATCGAAAGTCTGTTAGAATTTTAATACTATAAAGATGGTTATGTTAGATATTCAATCAATTTGCATTATATCACAATAACCATAAACAATAGGATCACTGAAATATAGACAAGCACAACATAAACAAGAGTACACAACAATTTATCCTAGGAAACCCTCTTGGGGAAGAAAACCCAGCAAAATGTATTCAGTGTAGATTCGTTAGCAAGTACAATGTCAATCTATTACATTAACTCAAGAACAAAGAAACCCAATAATAAGATGTCTTCAATGCAACTACTCTTTCTCCCAAGCGAACGTGTCTTTCTATCTCTACTTATATGAACTTCCTTGAGTGAGTGATGCATAAATGAGCTAGGTGCCTCCCTTATTTATACTAATCACAAAGTGACCTTTTTACCTAAATGTGATGACTTGTCTTACTTAGCTAGGCTGACTTGACTAGGATGCAATATAAATGTTTTTTCAGGATTCTTCTAGGCCAACACAACTAGTAGGGTTTACATTGATTCTTTCAAGACTCTTACAAGAGTAAATACAACATAAATATTCCTCGAAGGAATTACAATAAAAGTACAATAAGAATATCTTCCGAAGTTACATTCTTCAACAAAGTAGTATATATATTTAACTTGGTGTCCATCTTTTTCCCAAAATGTTGTCCAAAAGGAATTGAAAAATATGATATCTATGTTTGATATGATACTCCTTGATATCCAAAAGTGCATGTAGGCCCTTATAAAGAACGTGATTGTTACATATTTTCCCCTAATGTTCTTTTTACAAGGCATGAGAATTCACATCTTATCAACTTTTCCCACTACCACATCGATAATCATGTCCCTGCCTTGTTCTTGGTAAACCACCCACAAAATCCATGGAGATGTTCTCCCATGGCCTAGTGGGTACAAGGGAGGCTATAGAACTTGATTCTTATTACTAGGTTAGTTGGTACAACAAAGTATGCATCCTCTAACAATCCAAGCTACATCTTCTTGCATTCCCAACCAATGCACATACCTCTATAAGTTTGCCACTATTTTCCCAACACAAAAATGACTTGCAACTTTAGAGATGTGAGCCTTCTTAATAAGTCTCAATATTTATCCTTTAGGCACAAAACACTTATCTAGATTATAGAGAAACCCATCTTAGGGATGGTATTTAGACTTGACATATTTTTTGTATTCATATTTGTATTCATCATGGGTGAAAGGATCCATGTTCATAAGAGTACCCAATTATGTGATCTTGGATTTTGATAGCCTTGAAATCATGTCTACCAACTTATCAGTACTTCCCTACGTATACTTGATGATAAGATGAAATTGTTACAAAAATACCATCCACTTATGGTGTCTTATTTTTCGAAACTCACTATGGACCTACAAATATTGTAATGACTAATGATAGGTGTGGATGATTATCTCCTTTCCCATCAAATAGTGCATTAATTTATTAATAGATTTCAATTAAGCACACAGTTCCTTGTCATATTCCTGGTAGTTCAAGACTGTTCCATGATACAATTCATAATGATAGCATATTGGCTTACCTCCTTGCATCAACACTACACCCATAGCATATATGCTTCCATCTATCTCCACTTCAAATGGATTCTACAAATTGGGAAATGCAAGCATTGGTGTTTGACTAATATTTTGTTTTGGTGCTTCAAAATATGTTTGTCGGTTACCTCTCCATTAGATATACTTGCAATTAGTTGTTATGGCAAGGTGTGGCATAGTGGAAACTAAGAAGGATGTCATAAACTCCTAAATGTTTTGTGTTTCTCCCACAAAGCTCCTAAATTCAATGACATTGGTATTAGTTGGGCACTTGATGATGGCCTCTAGCTTTGTAAGGTTAATATTGAGTTCCCCTCCACCAATCACATACCCCAAGTACACCAAGTATTGTTGGGAAAAATCATATTTTTTTAGGATTGCCAACATTCGATGTTTTTCCAGTGTCTCTAACAAATGCATGAGATGTGTGGTATTCTCTTCTTGGGTAGAACTAAAACTCAATATATAATTTGAATACACTATTATAAATTAATCTACAAAGGATTAAAATACATCATTCATCAAATGGATAAATTTAACTAGTGAATTGCATAAATGAAAAGGAATTACTAACTATTTTTATATAAGAATTGTCTCATCTTGAAGGTGGTATTGCAGGTATCTTCTTCTTTTACTTGTATCTAGTGGCATCTCGATTAAGATCGAGCTTGGTGAAGTACTTGGCATGCTACAGTTGACCCAACAAATCATTAATCTTGGTAAAAGGGTATTGATTCTTGAGGGTGATCTTATTTAAATCTCCATTGTCAACACACATTCTCCAAGTTCCATCCTTCTTGGGCACTATGAAGATAGGTTACCGACAAGGTGATAAATTTGGTCAAACTACTCCATATTCCAACAATGGGTTCAATCATTTTTTTACTTCATCCACTTCCAATATAGATTATCCCTACAATCATATTTTATGAAATGGAGAGTTGGGGAACAATTGTATCTCATGCTCCACTTCCCTCTTAGGTGGTAACCCTTTAGTCTCTTGAAACACTTCTCTGTACAACTGCAAAATCTCATCCAACTAATTTTTTTGGCTCTTTAGTACATCCTTATAGAGATTCCTTTAATTTTATCAATTCATCTCCCTATTGACTTTGTATCAAGAATCACAATAAAAACTTCCTACTTTATCTAATCATTTTAGTGGATTGGTTAGAACTTACCAGAGAAATCTTCGATATACCTTTGTGTGCATTGATGACAAAGGACCTACCATCCTTGAACAACAAATATTAGTTTTATACCCCCGTAAATATGAAATCCTCAGATGTAGATGTAAGGGCATCCAAACACTACACCACACACATCAAGTGGTGCACATCTACCTCCACCTCATCATTGTAGTTTGCACTTGTGAAAAATATGATCTTACACTACTTAGTAAATCTAATTTCTACACCCTTATTTATCCATCCTAGTGAGCATGGGAAAGGATGGTCATGACCATTCAGTCCAATATTACTCACTAGATCCTTTGCTATGAGGTTTTCCTATGGACCAGATTCAAATAGAACATACACCTTTTTATTCTTTACTTGGACCTTAATATGGAAGTGTTTAGACATCCTCTTCTCTTCCTTAGGATGGAGAAAACTTAGATTCATATCCTATTGAATTGTAGTGAAAAAAAAAATCTTGTCTACATCTAAGCTATTTTCTACTTGATTACCTAAATCCATGGTTAGCATGTTCTTCTTATTATCCTCTTTGTAGTTCTTTAGACTCAACTCTAGATGTATATTCCAACAATTATCTTCAATATGACCATCAATATTACAATGGTTACCATGGTTGCTTTGATACTTGCACTAATGTGTAGTGGTTGTTGTCTTCTTATCCTTACCTTCTTCTTCTTATTTCCCTCCTTACAAGTTCCTTGTTTCTATGTCTAATTGGAACCATTTGGATGTCCTTTCCTAATTTCCACCTCCAAATATTGTGCTTGCACACAAGCTTCATCAACATTCCTAGGTTTAAAGAGAACAACTTTGCTCTTAAATCATTGTTGAGACCATTTAAATACTTGAGGAGTACATCCAAGTTCTTTGGAAATATTCCCAACATAGACTTTTTTTCTTAACTCAATTGTTAACTCTTGCACACTTTACCTATGCTTTTGTCTAAAATAGTTCCAAAGGATCAATTCTTCATCTTCATACCAATAGGATAAAACTAGAACTTTATGAAGGTTTTAAATATCTCATGTTACAACTTTATCTCACACCCTAAGTGACAAAGTCCTAAATCACTAGGTGAAAGACAAATTGAACTAAGGAGGGGCCATTGTCACCTCACCACACTCCTATTATTTAGTGATATTTATCCTCTAGCGCAAGGGAGGCTTCCCTACTACTAGGATTTATAAATACTAAGAGTGATAGTTCAAGGAGAATGGTTCTTTAGCAAAACAAATTATGGGTTTGATATGAAATTAAGAGTGAGTGATGGTAGAGAAAAGGACTAGTTCCTAGAATCCATTGGGCACATGGGGTCATAACTAAAAGATTGTGGATGATGCAATTGTGGATGGAAGAAATATATACAATTACATAGTCCAATATTCCTACTAAAAGACTCTATATGATTAGGTCAAGTGATTGCAAATGGAACTTTTACAACAAAAATTACATAGAAAATGGAAATAACTTATTTACAAAGTCTTATTGTTTCAAGATAACGTCAAGTAAATATGATAACTTAAGTGTAATCATAAAAAGGTTCCCTACTTAACAAATTCAATGAGGAAAATAAAATTTACCACATAGAAGTCTCTCCATGGCATGCAATCTAACATAGTGAGTGTTTCTCAAGGTGTGTTCTAGGATCAAGGCGCCATAGTAGTCTTCAATTTTCCCCACAAGCACTACAAATATTTACAAGGTGAAGTCCCTCTCTACAAACCATCCTTCCACCAAGTGAAGATAGCTAACCCTTATATTTGTTTTATCTCATCTTCCTTGCACAATAGAATAATAATTTATCTTTCTAGCTCCACTATTTGTTAACAAATATTTCTAAGAATAGGAAATTGGTGGTTAGATCCACTTCTATCTCCAAGGGAAATAATACAATAATAATTCTCATGTAATCAACTCTTTGAGAAGACTCCAACAATAATAAACAATTTGAGTTAATTAGAACCACCAAGGCCAAGACGGTGGAGTGCTTTCCTAGGTGGATGAATGTTTGACCAAGTTTTGACATATTCTTCAACAATTTTCCCTCTCGAAAGATCCAAAATATGAATAGATCCCCTTTTCAAGTGTTGTGCACTCCAAGACTTTAGCAACTTTACATGTGTGAGTGGATCAATACGTCTAACAAAATTTGATAAATGTGCAATGAGTAACCAACTTAGACCAAGTAATTAAATTATCTTTCTAGAAGATGAGGTTCATTGAAACAAATGCTTTCCTCGACCTCCTTGTCCAAAAATAGAAGTGTTTCCTTGAAAGAGAGGCATCCACATGTGTGCATCAAATCAATTCCTTTGGAATTGTGATCTCTAATATAGCTCAAATAACTCCACATGTGTAGCATGGAATATGGAATTTAAGCAACCTCCCCATATATTTTGACCAATGTTTGACCAACAAAATGATTTTTATTGCTTGAAGGAGTGTAACCCCCTTTGAAATGATTTTTTTTATGATTTATTCTTCAATCAAAGGAGAGAGTGTTCCATGGAATCTAGGAGTTATCATTTATTGGTAAGTATTCAAGTGTGAGCAAGGAAAATTGGGCTAAGGCGTTTAAACAATAGGCCACCTTGTGACATGACCCTAACCAAATCATCCATCTAATTATCTTAATCAAAGTATTCATTTTTTCAAGTCCATAAGGTTTTAATTATTTCATCATGGCAAAGTTCCCACCAGTAAGAGGTCTCGGTATCCCTTACAGTGCCCCAATAATTATCATCCATTAAGTGTCAATAAGAGAACATTGTACCTAGTATCCCCCCATAAGTGATAATTTAGTTAATCTAAAGTTAAAACCATATATACTTTGGTTAATTATTGTGATAAAATTATTTTCTTTGATTGAATTTAATTAATCACACTAAAACATTAGGAAGCTCAAGGTAAGACACTTTAATTAATCCATTACTTCAAAAGTGAAATTATTAACACTTAAAAACTTAGAGAGGCCCTAAGTTGATGGATTATTATTCCATTAAATAATTAAGTGTTGATTAATTACTTTGATACATTAGTCTTTCATGCTTTTAATCATCAATTAAGAGGGAGTGCATCATCTTATGGGAAATTTTACTTGTTAAACACACCATACACACCAATTAACACCATGAAGACAAGAAAACACATCACCCCCATACAACATAACATACCACCATGGCCACCACTCAACGATGAAGAAGCACCATCTCCAACCAAGGAAACAAGTGTACCGCCTTCCCATCCAATTTTAGTTCCATGAAATCCCAAAATATAGACACTTGTGAAAAATTTATACAAGTAATGTGACCCAAATCACAATGTTGTAACATGTTGTAACAACTCCCACTTAGTTGTAGGGGGTCACCTTTACAGTGTAAGATTATGTGTATGTCGTTCTTTCCAAGTTTGGGCATGGACCTTTAACTTCAATGTGGCGAATGATATCTTATTCTCTTATCCTATTTCATGCACACTAAAATAGTCTAAGACTTCTAAATATTGCAACCATTGATGCAAATTTAGGCACCATTTTCATTTCCCCTTTGAACATATATTGGAAATATTTAATACTAGAACTTGGTCTCTTTTTCCCGCGTTCCTTCTCTAGTCCTTATTTATCTTCAAATTTTTTATTATAGCCAATGATCAAGTTAGAGATGCCAAACTTCTTGAAAGGCCCGAACTTGCTCTCTAGAGGTGCCATTAGTATCGTCATATTGCAAGAGATGTCAGAGACTTTTGCTTTAAATTTTGTGAATCTCTTCTTTGATCCATACCTTGGATTGCCACTATACTCATACACCATGGCCTAGATTTGAGACTTCATTATTTATTCCAATTTATGAATCATGCAATATCCCAAAAAAACGCCCCAAAAGATTATACTTATACCAATATGATGGTATGTACGTTTTTGTGGATACTCCACTAGACAATCCATCACAAACATGGATTACAATTTAGTACAAAACATTGTGGCATTATCCTCTGTAATGTAGTTTTTACTCATGATTAAAATTTAATATTACAATCCTAGTGGTCAAAATAATGAAACAAACTCATAATAATAAAAATAAGCTACAAAAATAAATAACACACAATGAACACAAGATGTTCCATGGTAGATCCAATATTGTCAAACCCAACCAAAAGGAGAACTATGCCTTGCATTGTTTCCCTCAAATATCAAATGCAAATACAAAAAAAGATTGACTCACTATGAAGTTGCATTAGACACTATGACATGAATGGTTGTTACAAGGTCTTGTATTTCCTCTACTCTACTCATAATATCTCACTCCTTTTATCTACTCATCTATGTAACAACAAATCAATACAACAAGAACGGAATCCCTTCATTTCCTATCAACCTAGTGTTTAACATGTTCTAATAGTAGTATAGGGTTAGGATTGTCATTTTGGACCCTCTAGAATATTCTTGAAATTCCACACATAACTATATCGACATGTTTGTTCAAGTGATGGATGTTGAAATGGAATCCACTTGATACCATGGTGGCCAAAGCACAATTCAACTTGTGGGAGGCATAACTTCCTCATAGGCCACTAAATACACGCACATCACAAGGCCAACCATCACCAACCAAAACCAAAGGAAAAAAAAATGATACAATGACACCTCGTCATTAGTAATGCCACTCACCAAATCAATAACTCCCTCTTCACACCACTATCATTTTGATATATGAGTAGATAATGTGTAATCAACATAACTAGCACCCAAATATTATTCACACAAACCATTCAAAGTACGAATTTTGACAACATAATTGTACAATTAACAAAATCTCAAACTAACACTTCCCAACCTCAATGATATACCATATTGCAAGGAAACCATTGTAACCTTAAACCTCTCATTATCCTTCTTTGCATAGAGTGGAGGGGGAAACTCTTCAAAAATTCCAATAATTATTCAAAAAAAAATTGTTGTAGCTACACATCTCTTAACAATTGTCTCCCTCAACAATACTCTCAATTAATTATTTTTGCAGGTGTATTAAATTCTATACACCGCATGTCCCTAATGTCTCATGGCTCAAACTCCTAGTCCAAATGAACATTTGTATACAAAGATTAACATGGAAGCCATCACAATAAGCTCACAAATGCACACAACCGCAAGAAGACCGCATAAAACAACATATACACTGTCCATTGGATATTTTCCAACAAAGTATGTGTAAAGGGTTCAATTAGTTCCCAACATATGACAATGCCAATGCCACGTCAGACCTAAGACTCAACCACCTCAAAAGAATTGCTCACCACATTAGTCAAACTATATGTACAATCGATTAACATAAATACTAGCATGTGCCATTGCATCACATAAGGTAGATGAAACCAATACTCAAAAACACTTCACGACAGCACCAACATTTAATTCTTAAGTTGCTTTGATCATTAACATAATGCTAATAGGAAGATGAAGTGGATGGGGAAGGTAGTTATCCCTAACTTATTCGAATATTGTCCTTCATCTTGAAAATGTGATCTCGCCTAACTAAAATTGGAATCTCTCTAGTGTAAGGTGGATTAGAGAATCGAATATGAGTCTATTATAAAAAAATCCTCTCAAGAGTCATTTCTATCATTTCCAACAACCGGTATCCATGTTATTATAGACATCAAACTATCTAATGATATTTCTCTTAATACCAGCAATCTTGGAAACAAGTGATGATAGCTTGGTCATGGTTTGGGTATGAATGTGATAAAACCATGGCTTTGGTATCGATGAATATTTGTCCTTGATAAGGGATCATGACTGTAAATCACTCAAACTAGAGGGACAATCAAAAGTGCTCGATTTAATTTGTCTTACACCAATTATCATATGATGAGGTTTGTATTTGTTCCAATAAATGTGAAAGTTTATGTAGGTGATGGAATAAATGGGAGATTTACATGATAAAGGAGGAGATGAAACTTTCCAACTCACAAAAGATAGATATAATAAGGTCAATGCAGGTGAAGGGAGAATATGGAGGCCATATTTAAGTCTCATTTGCAATGGGTGTAAGAAAAATGAGGTTTTTATCATTAAAGCAATGTGAGTGTTCATTTAGAACCCTTTAGTGCTTTAGTAAGCTAAGAACACAAGTTAATTTATATTGGATTATTCTTAGGGAATTTATGCACATTGGACTAAGAATATCCTCAAACTTGTGCTAACTAGATATTAATCCACTTGTCTCCTCAACCATGAGTGGAAAAATTATGGAAAAACATTCAATTATCAACCATGTAAACTCATTTATTTGTACATTTCTCTTCATTATAGGTTGTGCCAATATAAGCTTTCTTGATCCGAAATGGATCGATATATAACGTGTCATCTATTTTGGTGCTTTCTAGATGGAAAACTGGATGAATTGGCTTGTAAGAACTATTACCTCAAAATCTAGCACCCTCTCAACTAGGCAATTAGGACCAATGCTAAAGATCGGAAACCTTTCAGAAGATGCAACCAATGTCACCACAATGCAATATACCCTCATTTTAGGCCTTTTCATTGGGCCACGGGAGGATTCCCAAACAAGGTAAAAATAGATCTGTAAGATGCACGATGGAAACAACTCTATCCCTACAAGACCTTCCCATTGTTAGTAGACTAGTTCCTTATTAAAGGAAGAAAAATATATGCAATGAATACCTAGTGAATGAGAAGGTTTATGATCACTTAAACTTGATTATTATTAAGTAACATGATAAAATCAATTTCTTGCAGTAAAACACTCAACCTGAATATGGAAGAAAACGGAAAATCAACTATGGAAATATCCTAAAAATACCTCCCGACAATCAATGAGCCGAGGAAACTCAATCCCCGCTAGGGCACACTTGTTTCGATGGAGGATTTCTACGTTTTGGGATTGATTTCACCTTCAGGTCTGCAATTTTATGTAGTAAGCGCTGAACGAATGGATTTGGCACTTCGAAACCCCCCAAGGTCACCCTGGATGACTTGGAGATGAGATGGGAGACTTGTTCAACCCCTATGGTTTGATCTTCCTATCAATGAACATGAAAAATAATTGTACCAGATATTCAATAACACTTAGAGGCTGATGTCACTCCCTAGGGCTAACGTCACTCTAAAGTAGGGCTTTTTTAGCTATAAACAACCTTTTATGGATTTTTCACCTTTCTAACGATTTTTTCAGTGGTATAATCACTTCAAAAAATTATAGCAGTAGTTAAAATTTAAGAAATAAATTAATAGAATATTTTCAACGGCAAAAAAAATATTTTTTGTATTTTTCACAAAATATTTGATTTATAGGGTATTTTTGTATTTTTGCAATATAGTACAAGGAATTCGATATAAAAAAATTGGTGGAGATGACAGAATAATATCAAGGTCTTATCCCTTCCGGGAATGGAGAAATCGAGATCAATGTTCCTCCTAAGAATTGGCAATCCAATATTTGTATGAACTAGGGCAAAGCCAAGAAACCCTAGGTTGTGTTGGATTTGACCTAATTAGAAGGAAGAAAGATGCTAAGGCCCAATCACAAGAGAGACCCTTCAATAGGGATGTCTCACTTACAAGACTATACTATTATGCATAAAAACCCTAGGTTAATATTACCTTGGATGCCTCTAGTAGAACAAGACAAGAAACTCATAGATATTACCACAATTGAGGAAGAAAAGAGAATAGAATAACCTCCCAAGAATCCTTTTACCTTAGACAAGCCTTGATAGATAGTAGATAAACCTCAAACATATATATATATATATATATATATATATATACAAGCCTTGATAGATAGTAGATAAACCTCAAACATATATATATATATCCCTTGAAAACCCTAGGATGCTCAAGAAAGGAGGTGTTCACCACTTAGTCTCTCATGTACACAAGAAGAAATAAGAAAAGAGCCATATTTTATCCCATAGTATTTGTTACAAATAGGGAGGAATTGCCTTGATTATACTTGAAAAAAATAATTAAACTTACTTTAAGATGACCTACCTAATTTGTATTTAAAATTACTTTTAATTATTTTATAAAGTTTATCACCCACAATATGGGGACTAGACCTCATAAAACATGAAATAATGATCAAATAAGATGAAATGATTCAACTTGATTATGAGTTGATATTGGAAGGAGGATGACATGCCCCATCTAACCCCAACAAGAGTACTTTCCACTCAAACCGCTCCTTAGGTTTATATGGCCTCTTCTTGCTTGCTTGCTTGGAAGGTGGACGATTTTTTCTTGGATACCAAGACGACCAAGAGGGAAGAGTGATACAACAAAAATAGGTCCAAGGGGGTATCCATGAGGTGTGCTAAGTCAGGTACGACAACCCTTACAAATTCAACCACCTCTACAAATCATAAAACATAAGTGTGGATAGGATCCCCAAGCCATATGTCCTAATGGATTCATCCCAAGGTGCATCGGAGCACCTACCTAGGGAATAAATGTCCAATATGATGAGGTGCCTACACCCATCAAGGGGTAGTCAAAAAATACACTAAGTCAAAACTCCTTGAAATGAGAACCAAGAGGACCTTCCATGTCTATACTAAGGGCCAAGAGCTCTACTCAACGAGCACTTTTACATAAACAAGGCCCAACTTATCCTTTACAATTGAAAAACCACCCCCCTCTTTTGCACATTTGGTATGTGCATTGTAGGAAATCTACAGGGTAACATGGCCCATTTTAGGGGAAGATCTTACTTTGTATATTTTAGGGGAGGGTATTGCTTTAAAGTTGAATCATTTGTTGATGCAATCAAAGGTATATTTTAGTATCCACAACATATATGAGGAACAAAATATTTCATTTGCTCGATTCAAGTTAAAGGGACATACATTAACCTGGTGGGAAATTTGTTAGAATTTTAATACTATATAGATGGTTATGTTAGATCTTTGATCAATTAGCAATATAACACAATAACCATATGTATTAGGATCACTGAAATATAGACAAGCACAACCAACAAAAAAGAAACACATTTTTTCCTCTGGGAAACCATTAAAGGGAAGAAAACCCAGCAACTTCCTCATTATACATTCGACAACAAGTAAAATGTCAATAATAAGAACCCCAAGAATAAGATGTCTTCAAAGCAGCTAGTATTTCCCTCAAGAGAACTTGTCTTTCTCTCTCTACTCATGCGAAATTGCTTAAGTGTGTGATGTACAAAATGAGCTAGGTGCCACTCTATTTATACTAGTCACAAACTAACCTTTTACCTAATTGGGCCAACTTGTTTTCCCTAACTGGGTCGACTAGACTAGGATACAATATAATATTATTTTCATGCTTTTTCTGGATTCTTCTAGGCCGACTCAACTAGTAGGGTTTACATTGATTCTTTCAAGAGTATTACAAGAGTAAATACAACATGAATATTCCCCGAAGGAATTAAAATAAGAGTACAATAATAATATATTCCGAAGTTACATTCTTCAACACTCCCACTTAACAAAGAAGGTATTCTTCTGGCGCTATCATCATCATCATAGCTGCTACAACTCTATACTCTAACCATTGATTTCTGACATCTCTCGAACATATACATCACTAGAAGTTATGTATGAGAAAGACATCAAGTGGGTCCAACCCAGAAGCACACATTACGTCGCCAAAAATACCACCTGCGTTACCTCACTATGTGTCCATATCATCTCGTGAGTATAGCCTAGGATCCCAAATTATGTCACTGAAGTGACTATCCGCTAACACGTCACATCTCATCATGTGGAGACCATCCCAGGAGCACAAATTACGTCACCAAGTGACTACCTACGTCTTCGCACATATCGACAACACAAACCTCTTGAGTATAGCCTAGGAGCACAAATTACGTCACCGAAGTGACTACCTGCTATCATGTCACATCATGTGGAGATCATCCCAGGACCACATATTACATCGGCAAAGAGACCACCTACATCGTCGCACGTGTCGTGTATGCCCTACATAGCACCAGCAATCAGGAGACTCAATTACGTCACCAATGTGACTGCCTACTGCATCCTCATGAGTGTAGTCTAGGAGCACATATTACGTCACCGAAGTGACCACCCACTACCACATCACCTCAAGTGGAGACCCACCCGAGAGCACAAATTATGTCACCACGTGACTACGTGTGTGTCACATGTATTATTTCACTCATCCCTCCCTCTATCTAGGAACATCGATTTGGACAACTCCAAGCTTATCCCTGAAGTACTCAAACTTCACTCTTGACGGAGGCTTGGTTAACACATCAACTATTTGCTCTTTTGTCACCACATTATGGAGCCTCACTATTGCTCTCTACACTATATCCATGATAAAGTAATACCTGATATCGATGTGCTTCAACTTGTCATGAAACATTGGGTAATCGAAAAACTTCACATAACTATGGTTGTCGCAGAAAATACAAGTCACCTCTAATTCAAGATTAAAAAATCCTGCAAGTAAATTTTGAAGACACTGCTTCGCAGCTAGCTGAACAAGCTACCATGTAATCTGATTCAGTTGTACTGAGTGCCACACTTGTCTGCTTCCTATTGAACCAAGAGATCATGCATGATCCCAAACTGAAGCAACATCCTGAAGTTATCTTCTTGTCTGTGACACCACCGGCCCAATCTGCATCGACATAACCCTATATGTTAATCTTTTGATCTGTCACATATCTGATCCCATAATCAATCGTACCCCTCAGGTACCTCAACACATGCTTTTCCACAATCAGGAAAACACATCTCGGCTCTACCATGTACTGACTCAATGAGTTCACCGCAAAGCATATATCTCGCCTTATGTTCGTTAAGTACATCAACGAACCAATCATTTTTCTGTATACTATGGCATCCACTGTCTCTGAAGAAGTATCACACAGCAACTTCAAATTTGATGCCATAGGTGTGTCCATTTCCTTGCAATCCATAATCCCGAATCTCTTCAAGATCTCTACTGCATATTTTCCTTGGATAATGAAAATACCTTCTAGATTCTGCCACAACTCAAGACCTAATAAGAAATGCATCATAGCCAGGTATTTCATCTTGAATTATGTGGCAAGTTTCCTCTTCGTTTCTACAATGAGATTCTCGTCACCTGTCATAAACAAGTCACCCCCATACAAAAGTAGTATCACTGGTTTTCCATCGTCAACCTTGAAGTAAAGGTTGGAATCTTCTTTCCTCTTGGTAAATCCCAAGCTCATCATAAATACATAAATTATGCCGTACCACGTCCTGAGTGCCTCTTTCAAACCGTGCAATACTTTCTTCAATTTGCACACATGTTTCATCCTGTCATGTGTCTCAAATCCTAGTGGATTCTCCACATACACTTCCTCCTCTACTACGCCATTCAGGAAGTAAGTCTTCACGTCCATCTGGTGTACCTTCCATTTCATTATAGCGGATATAGAAAGAATAGATATGATCGAAGTGTATCTTGCCACAGGAGAAAACTTATCCTCATAGTCTATGCCTTCTTTCTAGGAGAAGCCACGAGCCACAAATATTGCCTTGTATTTATCAACACTACCATCTGTTGAATGATTTATTTTGTAGATCCATTTGGAAGACAATACTATCTTCCCTTCTGGTCTTGAAACCACATCCCAGACATCTTTCTTCATGATCGAATGATACTCTTCGATCATAGAATCCTTCCATGCTTTCTTCTTGGTTGCTTCCTCATAACTGGAAGGCTTTGCATCAATTATATCACATAATAAGGCTACATATCCAGAGTATGGTCGAGGTATCTTACTTTCTCTAGAAGTCCCTTCTGGAGCACCATACTTCTCTGCATCTTTAATAACTTCTTGTCATGTCCCAAATTTTGCATTTGGTCACAATGGCCTAAGCCCCTTGGCCATATTCATGATAGTTTGTCAAATTGATGCTAAGGGTAAAATAATTGCCAAGGATGATGTCCAAGTTAGTAATAATGTAAAATTAGATCCAAATGGACAAGGTGGTTCACATTAAGAGAAAACTCCCAATTCAAATTTGTAATATTCCCATCCAAATGAATTATCATAGAGGAAAATTACTAGTTCCCTAGGTTGGGGGTGGAAGCATTAAAAGTTGGAGTGAAGGAGCTACAAGACCCAAAGTGACCTTAGAATTACAAATGCACATTAAATGGTTCAAATAAATAATAATAAAAAGAAAATAAGGTGGTATTGGATCATGAGGGCACATAAGAGGTTGTGGGACCCACTTGTGGCAAGATTCCCCACTACACTTGGCATTATTCTCTCACCAATTCAAGTTCAAGAGGAAGGGTAACATACTTGGGGGATTTGAATAGGTATTATTGATGGCATGAATCATTTAAGGTTGAATTGGATTGGAAGAGAAACTCCCATGGAAGAGGAAGAGGCATCTTAGAAGATATGTGACACTTGGAGCTAGATTCCCCAACTCCTATGACAACAATGATGAAGATTCTATGACACCTATGACAAATTTCAGACCTGATTGCTAACATATGTCATATATGACATGTCAAAGCTAAAAATAGCCTCCAAGAGGGCGCACAAGGGAGTTAGGGCAGCCAAAGGGTCACCCATTCAAATTGAGTGAAGGAGGAGGCTAGGAATGGAGGGACAAGTGGAATACATTGGAATCTCTTCCTAATTTGAGTTGGCATGAATCTCATGGATGGAATTCGAGATAAGGAGGTATTTGGAAGTTTATAAAAGTCAATAACAAAGAAGGAGAGTGGCTTTTGATCATTCGATATTTTTCATTTGGAGAGGAGAGCTAGTAGAGTGATATTCTACTTGTCTTAGCACCAATTTCGAGGGTGAAAGATTCCCATCCTAATTGGAAATTGGAGAGGCCATTCAGACATTTCATTTGGAGCTACAATGGAGTATTTTGTTACAAGTTGAATCTACAAGGAAGCTCGTGGTCACATTTCTTTCAGCTTGCTTCTACAACCATTCTTCCATTTCTTGGCATATTCTTGCTCCTCAAGGAGAGGCACTTGTTGAGGTGGCGAACACTTTGGGATAGCTCTTGAGGCCCCATATATTTTTAATCTGATATATATACTCTTTATTTAATGCTCATAATACTTTCAGGTCGAAACTCCAAGATATTTGATGTAAAAATGCTAAACTATGAATAAATGGTGTCATTTCCCCAATACCTTGTTATTTGCACTTGAAGTGGTATCAAATTCGAATGGTTCAGTCAATATATGATATATTAATTTTGTATGGAGTGCCATTAATATTCTAAAGAAGTTTCATATTCATTAGACAAGAATTTGGAGCAATATTCTCAAGTTTCATAACCATTTGTGAAAATTTATTATCATTTCCCCCTATGTTGAAGCTAGTATACAAACATCTGATTTATGGAAGTTGAAGAAGCATTTAGGAACTGATTAATGCTTCATTTTTGTTCCCATTGAAGTCATATATCTGAACCATGTCTCTATTCTTAAATTTTGGAGGCTCGTACTGCATTTGGGAAGCCATTAGTGACCTCTACCATGGGGTGTTTAAACCTCAAAATTACTAGTA
The DNA here is from genome assembly GCA_027924585.1 of Larix kaempferi. Taxonomy (NCBI): domain Eukaryota; kingdom Viridiplantae; phylum Streptophyta; class Pinopsida; order Pinales; family Pinaceae; genus Larix; species Larix kaempferi. The sequence goes on along the minus strand of BSBM01000445.1, from coordinate 29,423,980 downwards.
AATTCCTCAATTTTGTTAAGATATTCCTATACTCCATCCTAGTCCTAGCGGCATTTTCATTATTTGTATTTTCATTCATGCATGCACTTTTAGGGTTTGCATGCATTATTTAGGGTTTGCATGCATCCCAGTCATCAGTCCCAGCACCTAGCCCTTAGTTAGCTAGCCCCCAGAGCTTCTTTACACTCAGTTTCAGCCCTCCTAGAGCTTAGTGCGCCCTCCTTTCACCTACTACATGAGAAAGGCGCCCTTCCTTTCCTACCATTTAGTTATCTTCAGTTCTTTCCTTGATTTAAGGCTAGACTGACTCTCAACTGGCTGTATCACTCTGATGGACCTCCAGTGAGACTTGATTGCCCATTTTGACTTCAGTTAGCTCCTCATGCGCCCTCCACTGAGCCTCCTTCATTCAGTTAGTTCCAGTTACACTCAGTTAGGCCTACCACACTTAGTTAGACTCAATTTGATTGATGGTTGACAGTTACTTGAGCATTGATGACTCCACTGATGATGAGATAGACTACTAGTTGTGCTCCGATGACACTCCAGTGATCCTTTGATCACTCCATGAAGGCTAATTCGAATTGCCACCTTAGGAATTTGAATCCTCATGCATTGTACTATTTATTTGTCCATATTGTGATTAATTAATTAGTGTGTGTGAAGTATTTTTGCTTCTATCCGAGTTCTACTGTATTATTATTCTGTTGCTCATTACACTGCTTTGACCACTCTTCTTCTATCTTCCTGCTGAATCATAATTACTCTTGTGAGGTATACATCATCTCTTAGATCTACTGTGAGGATTTTCACATGGTATTAGAGCAAGGTTGAGAGTAATGTTTGTCTCCATTCCTGAGAGTTTTTTGCAGGTTATTATTAAGATTTCAAGTACAGCAGTTGCAGCAGTTTCTGCATTTATGCAGCAGTAGCAGTTGCAAATATTCTCTATTGTTTTTGCAGGTCTTCTACAACTTCAATGAATTCAGAAGAAATCCCTCCTCTTTCTCCATTCAACTATGATAAATGGAAACAAAAAATGATAGCATATTTGAAGAGCCATGATCTCTTTGATTGTTATTTTGAAAGAGAATTCGAATCCTCTGAAGAGAAGATTGACTGGTTGAATAAAGGTGACCAATCCTTTGGAAGGATGATGCTTGATATGCCTCATTACATAATGTACCAAATCATTGATATTGTTGAAACTCCAAAAGAGCTATGGGCCCACCTGGATGAAAGATTTGGTAGACAAAATGAAGGAATTGATCCAAACCCTTTCAAGAGCAAGAAAAGTGATGCATTCGTCCTCCTTGATGATCTCATTAATCATGAACCAGTATCAAACATAACTCATATTGAAGTTGTCCACAAAGAAGAAGAACTTGCATATTTTACACTCAAGCTCCAAATTTCTTCTATTTCGAATTATGTTCCAGCTCACACTCTAGATATTGCAGAAGGTCCTAAATCCTCTCTTGCACCAAAGTCTGTTGGTCTGCATCATGATCTGTTGAATGTTTCGGAGGTCAAATCAGCTATGGGAGTTAATGCATTTGCTCTCCTCAAGCAATCACCTCTTATTTACTACTATATGATCATTATTCCATGCTTTCAGAAGGTTATTGAAGAATATGGCCATTTCCATTTGCTTGGGATAATTTCTCATGCACATCATGGTTTTGATCTCACCTCTTATGGTTCAAAGGAGATCTCAAGAAACCATTGCCATTCGCTTGGGATAAATTCTCATGCACTTACTGGTTTTGATCTCACCTCTTATGGTTCAAAGGAGATCTCAAGAAACCATGTTTAAAGTCTTGGAGCTGATTTAAAATCCAATCAATCACTACTTGGGATAATTTCTCATGCATATGATAGTTTTGATCTCACCCCTGCTGGTTCAAAGGAGATCTCAAGAAACTCTTCTTCAAGTCTTAAATCTGATTTGGATTTCAAGAAATCATATGATGGTTCTTTTTGGCATGATCTCACCCATGATGGTTCGAAGGAGAAGACAAAATACTATCTGCACATTCATAGATTTGATCCTACCTTAGCTGATTCAAATCACAGGTTCAAGGATCATCCTCATACTTTTGGATTTGTTCTCATCACATTCGATATGAAGAGCAACTACAAGCACATGCTTTCTGAGCATGATCCACTTCTTCCCAAGAAGAAGATACCTCCAGACATATGACCAAGCATCACACCTACTTGAGTTTGGAGAATTTATTTTTGTGTGTGCCTTACAGTCTATTTTGAGGGGGGGTATTTTTCCCATGAGGTTTTCCCCATTTCCTCAGTTTATTGACTGTTATTATTCATTGTATTGGGTGACCTTTGGTCTTAGTTACCATGGCCTAGGATGGATTAAGGGGGGGTGTTAGGATATTCCTATACTCCATCCTAGTCCTAGTAGAATTTTAAGTCATGCATTCACTTTTAGGGTTTGCATGCATCCCAGTCATCAGTCCCAGCACCTATCCCTTAGTTAGCTATCCCCCAGAGCTTCTTTCCACTCAGTTTCAGCCCTCCTAGAGCTTAGTGTGCCCTCCTTTCACCTACTACATGAGAAAGGCGCCCTTCCTTACCTACGATTCAATTATCTTCAATTTTTTCCTTGATTTAAGGCTAGACTAACTCTCAACTGACTGTATCACTCTGATGGACCTCCAGTGAGACTTGACTGCCCATTCTGACTTCAGTTAGCTCCTCGTGCGCCCTCCACTGAGCCTCCTTCATTCAGTTAGTTCCAGTTACACCTACCACACTCAATTATACTCAGTTTGACTAATGATTGACAGTTACTTGAGCATTGATGACTCCACTAATGATGAGATAGACTAGTTGTGCTCCGATGACACTCCAGTGATCCTTTGATCACTCCATGAAGGCTAATTTGAATTGCCACCTTAGGCATTCGAATCCTCATGCATTGTACTATTTATTTGTCCATATTGTGATTAATTAATTAGTGTGTGTGAATTATTTTTGCTTCTATCCGAGTTCTACTATATTATTATTCTGTTGCTCATTAAATTGCTTTGACCACTCTTCTTCTATCTTCCTGCTTAATCATAATTACTCTTGTGAGGTATACATCATCTCTTAGATCTGTTGTGAGGATTTTCACAAATTTCTCCTAGATACCTATTCGACCTTAAAACCACATATCATTATGCACAAATAATCTCCTTAATTTCCTTTAAAGATCAAATTATCATACCAATAATTTGTGAAGTTCATACAATGTTTGGAAGAGCTTTTGTTACAAGACCTAGGGGGATTTCCACCTCCCAAATTGACTAGTCTTGTCTCGAAACTTCTTCCCTTGCAAATTTCATATCGTGGATGGGTATATCAGTTGCTTATTGTTATAGGTCAAACCTGCACCTCTCCGTCCATGATCACCTTGAGTTGTTGATCACACAAAAGGACAACTTGGATGGAGGAGCATGTTGACCTTAGATGAGACCTTGACTTACTCCACCTCCTTGCAAGCTAGAAAAACCTTAAAAAATGTCATTTTGAGACATGGGCGCTATTGTACCTTAACAAACTAGCGCCTGTACCCTACTCCAGTGTGCAATAGTAGCGCTCAAGCCTCATGGGCGCTACTCCTCTTCAATAGAGTAGCATAAAACGTTTAAAAAGTGTTGAGCACTAGTTTTAAAACACTATAGTAGCGCCCTGGGCGCTACTCCACTGTGAAATAGTAGCATAAACCTCAAAAGATGATTAAAAAATAATTAATTTCACGAAGAGGATTAGTTGCAGTTGGTTGCCCAACTTCCTCCATAACCATCTCTCGACCTGAACTGCTTCCCTTGTCCTATAAATACAAGGAGGAATGAAGAGAGGGCTTAGACATGAATGCTATTCAGAGACTTTTAAAGAGAAGCTTGTGTTGAAGGAGGTTATGCTGGAATATTTCCAAGCCAGAGAAGAGCAGGATCCCAGGATCAGGTTGTAGGAGCATGCTGCAAAGTCAGGTATACTTTGTATCATCAATTTGCATTTGACAATAAAAGGTTGAAGCATTTTTCTTGTCCCAAATCAAGTGTTCATTGTGTCATGTACTTGTTTGGATCTATTTTGGTTAATATTTGATGTTTAAATTGCTTTGTCCATTTCATCATTATATATTATCCAAGATACGCTAAGAAAGGTACTTGTATTGCAGGTTTATCGAACGGGAGGTTGACTTGAGGATTGAGCGCAAGATTGAATAAGAGCTAGGATCGAACTTCATTCAAAAAGGTATGTTCTCAAGACCCATAACCTATTTACATTCATAAACATCTCTGTAACACAGTTAGTATGCTTACCTGTCATCCCCTTTCAGTTGATAATGTTCGTTTCCTCATTATAGGGTAGTTTTTCCCGTCAACAGATTGGCGACTCCGCTGGGGAATATTGTGTTTCTGCTCTAGGAAACCTTTCTTGATTTTCTTTCCAGAACTTTATAACTCTTTCAATCCCCTGAGAAGTCCTGCAGGTATCCCCTGCTTGCTTCTCCCTATTTTATTTCAGTCTTTTGTATCTTTTCAAAGTCATTTTTTTAGCTCTTTAAGACTTAAGTACTACTCTGTTATACATACAGTAGCGCCCATACACTAGTCTGTGTTCATACAGTAGAGCCCACCTCTCCTTGAGCGCTCGTTCCCCTACTGCACAGTAGGGTACACTCCTGTAGCTTCCTGTCAGAGGTTAGGTTGAGTTTGTTGCCTTCTTGGGTGGATTTTTGACTTTGTTTTAGGTCCCCTTGACTGGTTTTTTAGGACTGTAGCTCTTCTTTGAGTCTTAATACTCTCCTTTGAGTTTCAGTACCCTTCTTTGAGTCTGTTTGTCATCTTTAGATCACTTGCTTACTTGTAGAATGTTTGGTCCATTTATAACTCTTTTTGGAGACTAAGATTTGTTCCTTAGTGAACACCCTTGCTTACCTTTGCCGTGATGGTGTGTTGTTGACCTGCAAACCTGCATGTTTTGCATGTGCTGTTTGTGGCAACACTTGTTTGCTCTTTACACATCTTATCCTTTGTTTTAGGTTTTGGTCCGTTTTGGAGCCTTTGCGGTGTCTTCCAAACTTGTTGAGTTCCAACTTTCCTTGACTTTGTGTCTTTTTTCGGTATCAAGTGTATTTAGAGTGCTTTAGTTTGCTTCATTTCTCAGTCTTTGTGTTAGTAGGGTGGTTGTTAGCTTACTTGCCTACCATTTGCTTGGTTGGGTGGTCTTGTTAGGGTTTGATGCTTTGGGTCATTTTCTCTTAAGTTTGATTTCCAGTTTGGAGCATCTTCTTCCTTTGTTTTCTCTCCACTTTGCTTCCGAGTCTGAAGGATTTTTTCTTTTGCAAAAAACCTGTAGGACAAGTCTTTGTTGAGCTAGTGTTTTGACAGCTGTAAGCTTAGGAGCCATTTTTAGCCATACTTACACATTGTGCATAAGTCTTATTTGCTTTCCATGTTTATAGTTCTTTTTCGTTTATAATAATAGAAAAAGCAAAAATTTGGTAGCTTAGGGTTAGTAAGGCTTATATTTTTTGCAAGATAGCATAGGTTATTTTGTTTACAATTTCAAAAGAAAACAAAAAAGAAATTCGATTAGATTTGCTCAGTTTTCAGTTTGGAAAGAACATTAAATGAAGAAATAAAAAGTTTTGTTGTCGAAAGTTATAATTTATGCACTTTGCTTTTCTGTTGCAACCACGCCACACAAACGCACTACCTTTTGAGTAATAACAGCTCTAAAAATCTTTAATAAAATTAAATAGCAACAATTTTTATTTTTAGGGATACACTACACCAACTAGTCTTGGTTAGGATCTTGGGTTTAAATCACCTTAAACCACCCAAGGTCACACATTACACAAAAATCGTAGTTCGACTATCACAGGTAAACCCACTTCATTCAAATATTGCCTGGGATCTATGCAGTAGGTCTTGTGAGATCAGATTGTTGGGAATACTCCTCCTACTTTCCGTTTCAAGCATATACCAGGATTGGATCGCGTTTGGGGACTCTTTTGAGTTTCGGGCTCAGTTACCCTGCCCACACCTTCTGATTCGACCAGAGACTGTTCCCCCAGGATTTTTTGATGTTTTGGTATCCTTAGTATCTGACCATAGGTTCATACACAGGTGACAGCATAGGGTATATCTGTTGTACCTAGGACAGACGTGGGAGGAAATCCCTTGCAGGTCTTTGGGAGGGCGGTTGGGTGATTCCAGCGCTTGCACCCTTAGTCATTGTATTGTGGACCCCGGGTAACTATTCTTCATCCTTCGTTAATCTGTTCTGGGCCCTCATCATCCCAGACTCTTCTCCGGAAGGCATCTTGTTTGCTTGGTTTGCATACTTAGGACTTTTTAGTGGTATGCTATTTGCCCCCTAGTCTTAGTGGCCACTAGGTTTTCTAGTTTTATTTTTATATATAATCATGGAAACCAAGAACTTCGTAGGTCGAGAAGGTTGCAAAACCTTCCTCCACTTAGAACAGAACAATTGTCGCCAACTAGACGACAGCGGGTAGACCCGAGTGTTCCTTTGGAAACCACTGGTGAAATAGAATTTCCTGAGGAACTTTTTACAACGGAAAATCCTGAAATAGAAATTCCTGAGGAACTACAACCTGAAATAGAGTTTCCTAAAGAACTACAAACTGCAACAGAAAGCCCTGAAATAGAGGTTCCTGAGGAACCACAACCGGGGACTCCAGATCAGCAAAATTTTAGTTCAGTTGAGATTGAAGATCTCACTTCTGTAGAGTTCAGTACTCCTTTTAATCCTCCTCTGACTAATCTTAGAGTTCCATTGTTGTTACCCGTTGGTTTCCAGCAACCAAATTATAGTGCATATCATTTCACACCTAAGCATTTTATGACTAATCCGGGAGGTGAACTGGGAGTTCCACAGACTCCCACCGTAGGTATGAATACCAATATTGTAAATCCTCCTCTTACTGCTACACCGAGTTCGGCACAGACAACCTCTATGTCCACTCCATCCTTCAGCTTTAATACTGGTACATTAGGCATGCCGAGTTCAACAACTATGGCATTTGCCTCTACACCTACTTTTGGACCTAGCAGTACATCTAATTTAGTTCCACCTCCTATGACTCAACCGTCATATCACATATCCAGTACTTGGATTTCCACACCCGCTGTAGAGCCAAGTGCTTCTGCAACTGTGCCTTTCATGAGTACCATAACCGCACCGTCTACGTTAGCTACTATTGGTTTTAATACCTTTGCAGGTCCCAACACGAATCAAGGTAATATACCTGCAGAAAACGTCCCTTTTTCCTTATTTTTAGGAGGAGGGGGTAACATTTTTAACCAACAATATGGTGGGGATTACACCCAGCCACAGTGGACGAACCCACAGAGCACTAACCCACTTTCATATGGGTGGGGGAATTTCAATAATACTTTCATGCAAAACAAATGGCCGGGGGAAACCCCTACCAACATATGGCTGGGGGAAACCCCTACCAGTAGATGGTTGGGGGAAACCCCTACCATCATTTCACGGGTCAAACTATGGGTGGTTCCCCCTTTATGAACCCAGCTTATAAAATGCCGTCTTACAGACCTCGTTTACCATTTCTGGAAATTCTAAATTTGCCAGACCTTTCCAAGTTGAAAAATGATCCAGTGTATCACAGCGCCACATGGCCACCTGTCCCTACCAAGTTACCTTCTGACATTCCAAAATTCGAAGGCAAAATGGGCGAGGACCTTGGTGACCATGTCACTACTTTCCATTTATGGTGTTCCTTGAACTCATTAAATGAAGATTCCATCAGGTTGAGACTGTTCCAAAGGACCTTAACCAGCGCTGCATCCAAATGGTACATTGAGTTACCTGCAACTACATTCTTTAATTTTGGGGATCTCGTGACTGTCTTTTTGAATCACTTCCAGCTTCCTGTTCGGTATGATGCCGGAACAAACCTTTTGTCTACATTTAGACAAAATAAAGCCACTCACTTATCTGATCACATTCAGGAGTGGCGAAGACGGAAGAGGTTCATTAAAGCCAACATACCTCCAGAATTCCTTCTTGAGTGGTATTTGAAATCACTCCTTCCTTATATTTCTAAGGAAGTAGCTACTTCTGGAGTGTCTACAGAGGAATAATCCATCTTACGGACCCAGCAGTTAGACCTTGTTTATGCACAATCTGGGTTACTTTATGAAATCATACCTGATGCACCGCGATCAAATACTGATCTGAGAAAACCTAAACCTGGACCACATGCTGACGGCATAGTAGGTTCAGTTGACTCTGCAGCTTTCGAAGCATTGACCAAACAGGTTCATGCCTTATCTGTCAAACAATCGACTGCAGAAGTTACTTCCATCACAACCTCTCCTTCTACTTCGGAATCTGTTAACCAGGTTCAGAATAATCAAAAGGGCCCTCGGTAGCCCAACAACAAAAATAAGGGCAAGAAAGGAGAGGGGAACCATCAAAAACCCAACAAAGAGAATGACAAGGAGGGTAACAAAGAGAAGAAGAAGGTTAAGTTCCCTTGTAAACTTTGCAAGCAGGACCACCTTACTCACCAATGCCCTCTGCTTGAAGAAGCCTAGAAGCTATTACAAGAAACGAAGCCTGTCGTACTGAAAGATCCATTCCCTAAGGGGCAGAGCTCAGCTTCTAGCACCTCCAATACTGGGGGCACTACACATGCTTCGGTTGATCAAACTTGTATTAACATGGTTAATTTGGATGCACTCTTACAAACGAGAGCTAGGAATTATACCCCGGACGCACAAAAAAATGTAAAGGGATTCCAGAATCCTCCACTCCACTCCACATACCTGTGGACCCAATGCCCAAGATCCTGAAAGGTGTCTTGAAACGGGCATCGCACAATCCCAACACTGGGATTGCCTCCAACTACAATGTGGTTGAGGATCTAGCCCAGACCCCTGGTGCAATGTCTACCTTAGAAGTCTTGCAAAGTTGTCCTTTACAACGAAATGCACTTCTGGCAGCTATTGGGAGTATGGAATCCTCTAACATGTCTGCGCGATTTGATATGGATGATATAAAATACCGGTTGCCGTACCACATTGCCCTTCAGATTGAAGTCGTCCATGGCCCAATGACCATTAGACGAGTTGTCATAGATGAGGGCGCGTTGACGTGCGTAATGTCAATTTCATGTTGGAAAGATTTGGGTTCTCCCGAGTTATCCCCTTCTAACACACTGCTTACTGCATTTGATGGCAGGACTTTCCGTCCACACGGGGTTTTGCCATCATTTGATGTCACATTGTCCGGTAAGACAGTTGCCGTAGAAGTAGAAGTTCTGGACGCTCCACTTGATTACAACATGTTATTAGGCAGGAGCTGGACGTATGCCATGCGAGCTATTGCATCAGCAGTTTTTCGAGTTGTTATGTTCCTGTTTGAAGGTAAGGTCGTTACAGTCGATCAACTTTCTTTCACTCAGAGAAACAACCAGACTTCTTCGGAGTCCACGATTCCTTTAGTTGATCAAACCGCCCCAGTTAGTGAGAGTTTAGGAGTAGGGATTTACGGGTCATTAATAGGCACTTTTGACCTGCCTGCTCCTACCTTATTTGTCGGTTCTGAGGAATGTTCATCATCTGATATTTCCACGGCCAGTTTAACAACTGATCCTGGGTTTCTCCCAACTGATTCAGAACCCTCTGTGCCTACATCTGTTGCAGAGGTAACCTACTTGGACTCACATCAAACTGCAACAGAACATATATTGACTCTGCTGGTCTCTGTTGAGTCAGATATGGACTGTGCTGCTGCACCGTCACTCGATCCGACTCACTCTCTTGACAGTTTGGATATTACTTTACCTTCTGAGGAAGCAATTTTGGAAGCCATGACTGACCTGGATCGTCCTCGTGAACATATAGATCCCAGGTCCTTCTTGATTCCCATTCTAAACTTGATAGAGATAGGAGAGTTTTATCCGACACTCAGTGAGAATGTTGATTTCACTTCTATCCCTTCCACTTCGCAAGTTGGTTTAGTTGAAGGGAATAGATCGAGAACCATTCTGGTCAACGTTTCCACTGCACCTGGGGTCACAGAAAACATTTTTATTGAAATAGTATGTTATCTTGATGATATCATTCCATACACCAATATTTTGAATGATTTCGTGACATCTTTTCCCGGCCTCATCATGAGATCCCAGGCATTGACCCTACTGGAGGAGTTTCTTCAAGCATTCTTCTACCTTTCCTTCGATCTCATTAAAACAGTAAGGAGGCTACAAGCATTCTTCCATCTCTCCTTTGAGCTTGTTAAAAACAGTAAGGAGGCTACAAGCATTCTTCCATCTCTCCTTTGAGCTCGTTAAAAACAGTAAGGAGGTCACGAGTTTACTTTTTCGGACTAGTTAAAATTTTAAAAAAAGATTCCTATAGAGTTCTCTCTAAGCTCTTGTTAAACTCTTTAAATATGACAAGATTTCCGAGTATAGTTGTCATTTCAGACTCGCGAAAGGATTTGAAGCGACATCCACTCAGTTATAGAATTACCCCTTTTCCGGGCCTAGGTGGATTAACTACGGAAAAGGTGTACTCTAGGTATACTCCTGTATGCGCTAGAAGAGTTCTTCTTCCTTTGTTTTATACTTTTTCGGGGGAGGAGACTAACTGTATGAAAAAGGACCTTTTGGAGCCTTTCTTTAGGGTTTTCAGGCTCTCTAAACATGAAAACACCAAGCAAGCATTCACCTACTCGGGCTCAATGTGAAATCCACGAGAGGGTAAGTAGAGGATTGTTTATTTTTTTCAACTCTATAAACAAGAAAACACCGTTGAGCATAGACCAATCTGGGCTCGATATAAAATCCACGGATAGGTGTAAAGAGGATTGTTTAAGTTTTTCAGACTTTATAAACAGGAAAACACCAGCGATCATTAATCTGCTTGGGCTCGATACTAAAATCCACGAGCAGATATATGGAGTTATTATTTAAGTTTTTCAGACTCCTTAAAATTGAAAACACCGACGAGCAAGAACAGATCTCGGCTCAATATTAAAATCCAGAGATCAGTAGCATAGAGTAATCTTCTATCTCTTCTTCGAACTCTGTAAACAATGAAGAAGGTACTGATTCTTCCTCCCATGGGCTTGTTAAACTTTTTACATGGTTGGATCTATTGATTTTTCATTCTTTCTTGGACTCATTAAAATAACAAGAAAGGTATTCTTTTATCTAAAAAGAATAAGGGATGGGAAAGATGTGTCATATCTTCAATGTCAAAGGAAGTTCAATCAGTTCTATCCTTGAACACAACACCTACTTGAGTCTATCATTTCAGTTGGGTAGTTTTTGACCTCAGGGTGAACCTGATCTCCGAGTTGTTTACTCCCCCGGTTGGTTATTTTTCCATCCATATGGAGGGTCTGATAATGTCTCCTACATTTCTGGCTTATCATTTCCCCCATTATGTCAGAAACTGCCTGAGTCACTTTGTGTCGTGCTCTTTGTTCAAGGATATACCCTGTGTCGACCATTCTGCAGTTTACTTGACTTCATGTGTCGGCCATCCTAGTGTCAGTCTTGTTACATATTAATCCATATCAGCTCATACCAATTGAGTGTTCCTCGAGTTGGATGATGGAGGATGCCTTAAGGCCTCCCTTCCAATGGACTTCTTCCCATCGACATCAACTCATTTTGCTCTGGGAATGAAGTTTAGGTTTTTGGTTAGTACCTTGGAGATTGCAGTCATTAGTGGAAATTTTCCTCGTTGTTGAATGTTGAGAATACATCAATGTCTCTTCTTCGACAGGATCCCCAAGTGTTCGACTCCAAGTCCATTTATTCACACTTGTCGGATCGTACTAGGTACCTTGGGCCCCATCATCATTATCTGTGGAAGTCCTCGTGTTTGTTAACGGTATACATCAATGACCGGTAATCAAACGATACCCCCCATGTTCAACTATCAGCTCATCTATTCACATGGTTAGGGTTTGTACCTTGGGTTGTTTTGGATGAAGACCTTGGGATTTTGGATAACATTACCTCATTATGTTATCACCCAAGTTGCGCAAGACTGAGCCTCACTTATATTCGGCTCTCCATGAGACATAGATCCAATTTGTTGTTATGGCTATGATATCTCAGTTTGACATGGATCCATGCTTGTATTCTAAGTGGCCATGCTATATATACATCTCCTTGTTATGTATCGGAGATCATGTTGTATCACACTGCACATCTATATGATGTCAAGAATGTAATTGCTCACTGACCTTGATCTTTGTTTCAGGTGTTCTTATGACTTGTTTCCACGGTTCCTTGCTCCTCCTCTAGATTTGGACTATAACGTATTTCGGCCATCATTTCCCTCTGACCTCACACATTAGGGGGCATCTGTTATAGGTCAAACCTGCACCTCTCCATCCGTGGTCACCTTGAGCTGTTGATCACACAAAAGGACAACTTGGATGGAGGAGCATGTTGACCTTAGATGAGACCTTAACTTACTCCACCTCCTTGCAAGCTGGCAAAACCTTAAAAAATGTCATTTTGAGACATGGGCACTACTCTACCTTAACAGACTAGCACCTGTACCCTACTCCAGTGTGGAATAGTAGCGCTCAAGCCTCATGGGCGCTACTCCTCTTCAATAGAGTAGCGTACAACATTTAAAAAGTGCTAGGCGCTAGTTTAAAAACACTATAGTAGTGCCCTGGGCGCTACTCCACTGTGAAATAGTAGCGTACACCTCAAAAGATGATTAAAAAATAATTAATTTCATGAAGAGGATTAGTTGCAGTTGGTTTCCCAACTTCCTCCATAACCATCTCTCGACCTAAACTGCTTCCCTTGTCCTATAAATACAAGGAGGAATGAAGAGAGGGCTTAGACATGAATTCTATCGAGAAACTTTTAAAGAGAAGCTTGTGTTGAAGGAGGTTATGCTGGAAGATTTCCAAGCCAAAGAAGAGCAGGAGCCCAGGATCAGGTTGCAGGAGCATGCTGCAAAGTCAGGTATACTTTGTATCATCAATTTGCATTTGACAATAAAAGGTTGAAGCATTTTTCTTGTCCCAAATCAAGTGTTCATTGTGTCATGTACTTGTTTGGATCTGTTTTGGTTAATATTTGATGTTTAAATTGCTTTGTTCGTTTCATCATTATATATTATCCAAGATACGCTAAGAAAGGTACTTGTATTGCAGGTTTATCGAACGGGAGGTTGACTTGAGGATTGAGCGCAAGATTGAATAAGAGCTAGGATCGAACTTCATTCAAAAAGGTATGTTCTCAAGACCCATAACCTATTTCCATTCATAAACATCTCTGTAACACAGTTAGTATGCTTACCTGTCATCCCCTTTCAGTTGATAATGTCTGTTTCCTCGTTATAGGGTACTTTTTCCGCCAACACTTATATGTTTGATAGATGTGTTCATGTGTCCTATAACCCTTCATGACCTTCCTCATAAAATTCCAAAGCAATTGGAGGTGTTTGGAATCAATTGTAAACCATATACCTAGAGTTGAAATTTGGTGAATTTGAGCAGTTTGGGAAATTTCATTAGAAGGGACATTACAGTGGTATCATGTAATGGTCCTTACACCTATGAATTAATATCATACATTGAAGAATAATTTGCAGCCATATCTTACTATTATGATGAATCCTATGAGTACAATTCTTATGAGCAGTATGCAGATGATTGTGAGCAATATGAAAGAGAATGTGAATGGTATGAGGAAGAGGTGCCACCATGCAACACTTCTTACAATTTCATGAGGAATGAAGATTATTATCATGACCCTATGTATTATAAAGATGAGTGTGTCACACTACCAAAGGATAATTCTATGAATGAGTTGCAAAGATAGAGAGCAACATATAAAACCTTTCCCCAACAATATCAGGCATATCTTGACTTGTATAAAGGAAATACAAAAAAGGACCCTCCTTTCGAAGACTTTGTTGATTGGGTGTTTTCAAATAGGCCCAAAAATGAAGATGTGGAGTTAGTGAAGAAATTTTAATGCCATTCTTGTAAAAGACCTTGGAGAGAAAATCATATGTGTGTGAGTGAAAAGAGAAATGAAATATCTGAAGCTTCAGGGAATGCATGTATTTCCTATTTGAAGAGAGTTTTTGGGTTTTCCTTAAAAAGAGATTCAAAATATGAAGAGACATGACATGAGCATGAAGAATACTCTATTGAAAATATTGAATATCATTTCAAGACACATTCTACCTTGGACATGACTCAAAGAGCATCTACTGATGGATGCTTGAACTATGAAGGAGTACCTACTGATGGGTGCTCACACCTCTATGTTGGTGACATAGAGATCACTTTTGAAAGTGTTGTTGCAATCCAAGATTCCATTAAGCATGAAAATGAATACCTTGTAGCAGTTGAAAAAGAAACAAGATCAAATTCCCCATCACCACTTGAGCTTCATGAAGTTGGTCCAAGTAAGAAGGAAAAAGATGAGGAGGTTCACTTGCAAGAGCCTCTTTTTCTTGAAGGGTCATTAAAGATGAATGAAAATAAGATCCAAGAGACCCTTAGCATGCTCCATGACACTCAAGAATTAGTGTCAAATTATTGTTGGAAGGTTTCTTCATTAAAGGATCCATCCTTCCTTGAAGACATGGGGATGATTCGAACAATGTGCAACATCAAAGGTAATTTCATGTCTTTGTTTTTTGATAGAAACAATTTGGTTGAGTTTAATGAATTGTTACATGATGCATACTTGAAAAATGATGAGGATATTCATAAACTCAAAATTCAAAATGAGCAACTTCTTGAAAGGTTGCAATATACTTGTTCTTCCTCCTATGTTTCAAATTTTCAGATGGTAGATTGCATGGAGGATTATCATGACATGATAGATCATGAGAAACATGGAAATTTGCAGGGGATGGATGTGTTTGAATATGAGCTTGATGATATCCAAGCACTTGATGTGGTGGAAGAGGAACTTGAGTTTCCTCTTGGAAATGGTGACAAAAATTTTGAAGAAGTGTATGATTACACTACCTTGGAACCAACCTATGAGGAAAGTTTTGCACTTTTGAGGGAGGTGCATGATCCTACCCTTAGGGAGCATTCAAATGAGTACACTTAAGCACTTTCTAATCATTTGGGTGAGTTGGTTCATTCTCCTACATCCTACACTTCCATATTTTGCAGCATTCATCCTAATGAAGTATGGGTGAAAGGTTTATTTTTCATGGTGCCACATGAGAAGTATGGAACTCATATATCTCCTTTATATGGTGCAGCATCCCTTGTTAACTTGTGATGAAACACATCTACATGGATGCACTTATGATGTTCATTTGATTCACTTGAAGACTTATGATTTTCCTTGCTCCTTGCTTAGTTCAACTGATATTGGAGGAACTTCATCCATTACTTAAGTGAATAGATATATGATTGGAGAAAATTATTATTGGCAGCAACATCATTTGTTATTTCTTGATGATACATATGTTCATGGATGCACAAATGGTACTTCTGTGAGCCCCTTGAAGGCTCATTGTTTTCTTTGTTCCCTACTTGGTTCAGATTGTAGTGGAGGTTCTTCATTCACTTCTTGGATGAAAGAACACATGGCTGATTATTTTGATGCATCTTACATTCTTTTGGAGCAGCATTATAGGACATGGGATCCTCACCTATTTCATTGGAGCATATTTGATTGGTCACTTGAATCTTGTATGCACTTGGCAAATGGTGGTCTACTTACTTGGAGGTATAAGCACTTTCATGATTCTTTGATGAGGCACCTCCTTGATGTACATTTTTATTATTTTGTTATGTACTTTGATGATATATATTTTGTACTCATGATGTTTGGAAGAATGCATACAAGAAAATGGGATCTAGTAATTCTCTTTACTAATGGTATGGGTTGGAGAACACTCCTAATTATTGGAGTGCAATACAAGCAATGGGACCCTGGGATAATTTTTAGTCTCATTGGTTTCAATTTTTGGGGGGAAACAAGCAGTATGGGAGATGGATTCTCTACTTAATAAAGTTATTTTAATCATAGTAGTGCAACAGCAAGCATGGTGGTTCCTCTCTAAAATATTCATGGAATCTCGAAGACTCAAAGTTGGGCAACTCAGTGGCAACTTCAAAGAATTATGCAGTGGTATCAGAAAGGGTTTCCAAAATATGAAAGAGGTAAAGAGTAATTGTGCAAACTTGGTTTTGATGGATTTAATTAACATTTTTTGTGTTTAGTGGTGATTTTACAGGGGATATCAAAATGAAAAAGAAAACCCAAATATCCTTGCTTTTGAAAACACACAACTGTAGTCCATGAGTGCCACTGAGTTAGAGATTTAGAAGCGAAGTTTTGGAAAGAAAACAGGTTCTTCAACACCCATGTTTGAAATTGCTTGAGGACAAGCAATATTGGGAAGGGAGGATTTGTCATGTCCCAAATTTTGCATTGGGTCACAATGGCCTAAGCCCCTTGGCCATATTCATGATAGTTTGTCAAATTGATGCTAAGGGTAAAATAATTGCCAAGGATGATGTCCAAGTTAGTAATAATGTAAAATTAGATCCAAATGGACAAGGTGGTTCACATTAAGAGAAAACTCCCAATTCAAAGTTGTAATATTCCCATCCAAATGAATTATCATGGAGGAAAATTACTAATTCCCTAGGTTGGGAGTGGAAGCATTAAAAGTTGGAGTGAAGGAGATACAAGACCCAAAGTGATCTTAGACTTACAAATGCACATTAAATGGGTCAAATAAATAATAATAAACAATAAGGTGGCATTGGATCATGAGGGCACATAAGAGGTTGTGGGACCCACTTGTGGCAAGATTCCCCACTACACTTGGCATTATTCTCTCACCATTTATAGTTCAAGAGGAAGGGTAACATACTTGGGGGATTTGAATAGGTATTATTGCTGGCATGAATCATGTAAGGTCGAATTGGAGTGTAAGAGAAACTCCCATGGAAGAGGAAGAGGCATCTTAGAAGAATTGTGACACTTGGAGCTAGATTCCCCCACTCCTATGACAATAATGATGAAGATTCTATGACACCTATGACAAAGTTCAGACCTGATTGCTGACATATGTCATATATGACATGTCAGGGCTAAAAATAGCCTCCAAGAGGGCGCACAAGGGAGTTAGGGCAGCCAAAGAGTCACCCATTCGAATTGAGTGAAGGAGGAGGCTAGGAATGGAGGGACAAGTGGCATACATTGGAATCTCTTCCTAATTTGAGTTGGCATGAATCTCAAATTGACTAGTCTTCTCCCGAAACTTATTCCCTTGAAAAGTTCAGATCATGGATAGGTATATCAGTTGATTATATGTTTGATAGATGTGTTCATGTGTCCTATAACCCCTCATGACCTTCCTCAGCAAATTCCAAAGCAATTGGAGGTGTTTGGAATCAGTTGTAAACCATATACCTAGAGTTGAAATTTGGTGAATTTGAGCAGTTTGGGAAATTTCATTAGAAGGGAAATTACACTTCTCATGCCTAAGTTGGTATTCTCGTGTTTGTTTTAACCTCTCAGGGTGGATCTATAGGTCTTTGTGGCTCTGCCATATCATGGTATTCAGGTTCTTCTGGAATCATCTCTTCCATAACGGTATCTCTAACACTAGGAACTTCAAGTTCATCTTCATGTACTTCATCAGAGTGGATCTGTCTTGATCTGCTAAAATATTTATCTTCATCGAAGGTAACATCTATGTTATTCACACTCTTTTTGAAGTGTGGTATATAAACTTTGTAAGCCTTCAATGTATCATTGTATCCGACGAAGATACCCTTCTTACCTGAAGGATCCAATTTGGTTCTCTTCTCCTTGGGAACATGTATGTATACTAGACAGGAAAATACTCTGAGATGGCTAACTTCTGGTTTCTCTCCTATAAACATTTATTCTAGTGTCTTATTCTCAAGAACATGATGTGGTGTTTTTTTTCTGCACATAGACTATTGTTCTTTTTGCTTCATCCCATAAGTGCATCAGAATATATTGATCATGGATCATGTCCTTTACTACTTCCATTATCGTCATGTTCTTTATTTCTACAACAACACCATTTTGTTGTGGATTGTAGGGAGTGCTCATCTCCCTCTTAATCCCTGATTCTTTACATAAAATATTGAAACTTTTTGATGCAAATTCAACGCCATTATCTTATCTTAATGCTTTTGTCTTCTTTTCATTGTGGTTTTGTACGAGGGCTTTGAACTCTTTGAATTTTCTAAATACTTCATCTTTGTTTTTCAAAAATTAAATCCAAGTTTTGGGAGAATAATTATCAATAAAGGAAACATAATATGCATACCCTCTTAGTGATTTGGATGACATGGGTCTGCATATGTCTAAGTGTATTATCTCCAATATCTCCTTCGCTTTGCTATCATTGCTAGGAAATGGATTCTTCACACTCTTCCATTTTGCACATCCTTTGCATATACCTTCATGCTTTGTCTGGATCTCGAATATACCAATCACCATTTTTCTTACGATCGGTAATGCCTTGTAGTGCATATGTGCAAACCTTCTCTACCATAATTCACTTGGTTCCATAGTGTCATGAACCAATGCTTGATCTGGTTGTCCTTTCAACTTATACAATCCCCCCTCTTGCTCTCCAATTACTGCTACATTCTCAAAAAATGTACCTTTTGGCCACATTAGAACTTGGCCAACAAAAAATGAAACTCAGAATCCTTTCGCATCTAAGGTTGATATGGAAAGTAGATTCTTCTTTAATCTTGGAACATAGAGAATATATTTCATCTTGATGGCCTTTACTGAGTCTATATTGCAGGATGCTTCTCCTACCACTTTTATGGTATATTGGTAATCATCTCCAAGTTTCACCTTGTGAGGTGAGTCCTTTTCTTTCAAGTTGGTGAGATATTTCTTGAAACCTATCATGTACTTTGAATCAACACTATAAACTAGCCAATCATTGCATCCATGAGTAGCAGTACATGTGAGTGTTGATATCAGGACATATTCTTCATCACTTGAGGAATATTACCTTGCTCTCTTCTTAACTGGTTCATCATCTTCTATAGCATGAGCATGATGCCTCCTCTTCTTTCCTTTCTTGTTGTTGTATTTCTTCTTGGGGAAATATCTTGCAAGGTGTCCTTTTTCATCACAAGTGTAACATCTATAATTTGAGTAGTCCTTATGAGGTATATGATTCTTTTGGAATCTTATAAGGTTCTTATGAGAGTGTTCTTCTTTTCTCTTATTTTCATGAGCTGCTAAGGCTTGATTGTCATCTTCACTCATCTTCTCTTCTCTTGCTTCAATTATGGATTTCTCTTGAGTAAAATATCCCCATATCCTACTGAATTTGGTGAGCTTCCTTCTAGAACAAATGCCTTGGATGAATGATTCCCGTGATCTTGGGAGACTATTCAATGTAGTTATCACCAATTCTACTTCATCAACATGTTCTCCAATAGCTTCTAATTGTTCTTTGATTTGGGAGACCCTTGTGAAATAGGATTGGATCATTTCTAAGTTCTACATCTTCACACCCTTGAGTTGAGTTCTCAAGTTCATGTTTCTATTAATGTTCTTTCCTTCATATAGTCTCTTCATTGCATCAAACATCTCCTTGGGAGTCTTCAATGATGAAATATGGGGGATCAAGTGATCCTTGATGGAGTTAGCAATGATCCTTTTGTCCCTAAACAAATTCTTCTTGTGTCTAGCCTTTTCTTGATCTCCCTTTGGCTCCGTAACTTCCTCCTTAACATAGTTGTCCAAATCATTCTCTTCTAGAATGAGCAGTACTCTATACTTCCATGCTCAGAAGTTATCAGCTCCTTCAAGCTTATCCTCAATATTGGTATTTTTTTCATCTTGATAAAATGAGAACCTCAAATGAAAATAAGGATAATAGTACTTACCAATAGAGATGATCCAACCAAGTGCTTGCTTTAATGCTTTATGAAATCTACTTCATGGTTTACCTAGGGTTTGACAGAGAAACCCTAATTTTCCAAATTTGGAACTTGCAAATATGAATAGAGGGAAAGATGTGCCTCCCTAAGGCGACTTGAGAAAACCCTTCCTTCAGGCAAATATGTGGACGGAAATCTAAAAAATATGATTCCCTAGTTTTCCCAAGCATTAGTGACAGGGTCAAAATTCAAAATTCTTGGATCTGGATTCTTCCTCCATATAAAAATGAACCCTCCTAAGCTGAATTGCTTTGTCCTCCTTTTCAAGCCAATCTATGGTTAAAATCCTCTGGAACAAGAAACCCTAGTTTTCACTTTCGACAGTTTTGGTTGCATAAAGTCTTCTTTCGGGATAGCTCTGAAACCATGCTAGAATTTTAATACTATATAGATGGTTATGCTATATCTTTAATAAATTAGCAATATAACACAATAACAATATGCATTAGGATCACAAAAATATAGACAAGCACAACAAACAAAAGGGACACAAAAATTTTCCTCTGGGAAACTCTTAAAGGGAAGAAAACCCAGCAACTTCTTCAATATAGATTCAACAACAAGTACAATGTCAATAATAAGAACCCAAAAAATAAGATGTCTTCAAAGCAGCTACTCTTTCTCCCAAGTGAACTTGTCTTTATCTCTCTACTCATGTGAACTTGCTTAAGTGAGTGATGTACCAAATGAGCTAGGTGCCACTCTATTTATACTAGTCACAAACTGACCTTTTTACCTAACTGGGTCGACTGGACTAGGATACAATATAATATTATTTTCATTTTTTTTTCTGGATTCTTCTAGGCCGAATCAACTAGCAGGGTTTACATTTTTTCTTTCAAGACTCTTACATGAGTAAATACAACTTGAATATTCCCCGAAGGAATTACAATAAAAGTACAATAAGAATATCTTCTGAAGTTACATTCTTCAACAAAATCCACATAGAGGCACTTTAGCTAGAGGGTGATCTGTTAGTAACTAAATGGGAGGATTTCAAAACCCTCATAAAGTCTCAATTCTACCCTATCAGGTATGTAGAGAACTAATGGATCCGTTGGCATTACTTTGGGAAAAGGCAAGGGAAGAGTGTGCAAGAGTACACCAATGAATTCAAGAAGATGGATATTACGTTGGGTATTTCAGGTAGGATTCCAAATGTACTCCTCAAGTATATTGGGATTCTATACAGTCATTTATGAAAGCAAGTGATGTTATTCAAGCCCAAGACAATTATTGAGGGAGGTGTGCAAGCACAGTACCTGCAGAATATAGGACACAAGAAAGGACATCCAAGTGGTTCCAAACAAAAAGAGAACCAAGACACTCCCAAGGAGGGAAGAAGTGGAAAGGAAAATATAAGAATACTACAGCCATGGCACATCAATGAAAGGATCCAAAAATCATTTTAATCATTGTAACATCAACAATCACAATGAAGAAAAGTGTTTGAAGCTACATCTAGAGATGAAGCCTAAGAACGGCAAGAAGGATTCCAAGAAGAAGAAACTTCTTAGCAACAAATTCAATCCAATAGGTAGAAATATACTCGGAAGTGGATGAGAATATTTTCTACACTTGAGTGCAAAAGGAGGTGAATCTAAGTATCCTTGATCACAAGGAAGAGAAGGAGATGACAAAACTCTTCCATATCAAGATCCAAATCAAGAATACCAAGGTAGACGCTCTATTCAATTTTGGTTCATGGGAAAACCTCATAGCAGTTGGTCATCAACATTAGTTTCTAGGTTCATGATCATCCTAACCCCCGTCCATTGGGATTGGTAAAAACGGATACAGAGATGAAGGTCATGAAACAATGTAAGCACAAAGTTGTTATAAATGCATATTTTATTGATGAAGTGGAGTTAGATGTAGTACCTATAGATGCATGTGATGTGGTGTTTGGAATCCCATACATGATATGAAGGATGTAGCCTTCATGAGGAGAGAAAAATGGTACGGCATGATCAAGTATGGGAATTCATTCCTCATCAATGCACATAAAGGTAAATCAAAGATATCACTAGTAAGTGCCAACCAAGACAAAAATTTGATTAGTTCAAGTAAAAATTATTTTTTTCTTTTCTTACGAGAGAATCAATCAAGTGATGAATTAGTAAGAGATAAAGGAATCCCTAGAGGGATGTATTAAAGAGAAAAGAAAACAATTGGAATATTTTATATGGGAATACAGAGGAGTGTTCTAGTATCCTAAAGGGATACCACATAAGAGTAAATTAGAGAATGCATGAGATACATTTGTTGCTTGACTCCCCATTTCCAAATATTGGGCTACATAGACAGTTTTTTCTTGGAGCAGATGAAGTGAATAAGAAATTGTTGGAGCAGGGGGTGATTCAACCAAGCACCTCACCTAGTGGGTCATCTCAAATCATCATACGCAAGAAGGATGTAACTTGGCATATGTGTATCGACAACAGAGATTTTAACAAGATTGTACTTAAGAATCGGTATTTGGTACCCTCTACCCAGGATTGACGATTCATTACACCAGTTGCAGCATGCCAAGTGCTTCAACAAGTTGGATCTCAAGTCGGGATACCACCAATACGTGTCAAATAAAAAGACACCTGGAAGACCATATTTAAGACAAGACAAGGTATGTATGAATGGTTGATAATGCCTTTTGGCTTATGTAATGCACCATATACATTTATGAGATTGATGAATGATGCTTTGCGACCATATTTAGATTTGTTAGTTATAGTGTATTTGGAAGATATACTAGTTTATAGCTCTACCTAGGAGGAGCACATTTCACATCTCAAGCAGGTGTTAGGGACTCTTAAAAAACACCATTTTTTGGCTAATCTCAAGAAATGTGATTTTTCTAGGCAATCATAGGTGTATTTGGGGCATGTTATCGATGGGGGGGAACTCAATATATACCCTGCAATATGGAGGCCACTATATAACTAGGAATGTTCCTACTAATGTCACTAAAGTTAGTGTTGATTTTTAATCTTAATTGCGGAATTACAATAGTACTTGAAAACCATGAATAATCATAAGCATAAACATCCACAGCCGACACAGAAATTTACCTTCGGGAAACCATTTATAATGTGAGGGAGAAAACCCCAGTAAAATATTCCTTAGTATATTGATAGATAGCAGAGACTGTTTCCTTTACAATGAGCAGATTAAATCAAGCACCCATGGTACAATATAAGAGAGAAATACCAAACACCCCTGGTGTAATTACAGAGTAAGATGGATAGATGAAATAAGACAACTAGGAATAATATTTTGGACTAAAACAAATTCGTTGATTCGTTCAGATGCACAAAAGTTTTGAATTTCCTTAAAGACAGAATTCACTCTGAAATTGGTTTCAACAATCCTACATAGCAAGTGTTCCATACTTCTCATGCTTTGCCTTTTCTCTTTGTCATCTGACTTCAGGATGAACTCGCCCTTCAACTAGATTCTAGATCACTTAGTTAGGTGGCTAACTCAAGTGTCGTCATGCAAGTGTCATAAATCAAGTGTCGTAACTCAAGTGTCGCAAATCAAGTGTCGTAACTCAAGTGTCATCTTTTATTTTAACGCAAGTGTCGACATGCAGGTGTCGTAACTCAAGGGTCATCTTTTATTTTAATTCAAGTGTCGTCATGCATAACACTTAGTTAACTAAATCTTCTTTGTTAACACTTTAATTAACTCTTTTATTGAATTCTTTACTATTAACACTTTAGTTAACTCTTTTAGCACATTTGATAACTGAAGTCTTTCATGTTAACACATAGCTAACTCTTTTAGCACACTGATCATTGAAGTCAACAAATTCGAGTTCTCTCTTATCTTAACTCATCTTATCTTTATCTATTGTATTATCTGCATGGTCCACTTGTGCCAACTTAATTATTTATCATATCAAATATACTAAGGATATGTTTTCAATGGTGTGATCATCTCGTTCTACTTTCGTTCCAAGTGGTCATATGCTAAAGTAATTCACTCTATAGATGGTAAGTCTTTATAGAATACTTAATATCTTATCCATCTCTAATACCATGGTTAGTAGTACGCCACACATAATTCATGCTTCGACAAGCAAATCATTACCTCAACACATGAGGCACCACCTCAACACATGAGGATTTATCTTGACACATAAGTCCTTAGTCTTAACAAAAAATACTATACAACACCATCACTTTGACATACAAAGCACTTACCTCAACACATGAGGCTTTAACATTTACACATAAGGCTTAGCATTCTTGAGTCCAACTCAAGATTCTACTCCAAGATTCCTGAGTCCAACTCGGGCTCCTATAAGGTACTTCCTCGACACACGAGGCTCAATATTGGTGCACAAGATTGACTTGGAGAATGACTCATTATGTTGTAACTTTTAACACTCCCTCTCATCAAGGGAGGCATTCTCTGCCATGCCAAGCTTGTCTCGGAAGTACCTATACTCCGTCAAGGATAGAGACTTAGTCAAGATATCTGCTATCTTCTCATCAGTAGAAATGTACTGAAGTCGTATGGCACCTCTCTGGACCATGTCTCTGATGTAGTGGTACTTCATCTCAATGTGTTTCAACTTGTAATGAAACACAGGGTTTTCTAAGAGCTTAATGCAGCTCTGATTGTCAGAGTGCATGACAATAGTATCAAGCTTCTCACCGAACAACCCAACAAGTAGCTTCCTAAGACACACAGCTTATCGGCACTCATTATTGGATGCAATATACTCTGTTTCTATATTACTCTCGGCTATGGAGCCCTGCTTCCTACTAGACCAAGAGATCATAGATGATCCCAAGCTAAAACAATATCAGGATGTAATCTTTTGGTCCATAGTACTACCACCCTAGTTAGAGTCAGCATATCCAAGTAGCATCACTCAATCAATGGAATCATATCTTAGTCCATAAGAAATAGTACCTCCAAGGTATCTAAGCAAATTCTTGGTAGCAACCCAATGTATATGTCTTGGCTTAGACATGAACTGACTCAAGATACTCACAGCATAACATATGTCTGGTCTTGTATGTATCAAATACATCAAATAACCAATGAGATATCTATACATCATAGAATCCACTAGATCCAATCATGAATCTGACTCATATAGTTTCTTCAGATTAGACACCATTGGTGTAGACATGAACTTACAGTCCATCATACCAAATATGTGCAACACATCAACTGTGTTCTTTCCTTGTGAAAGAAAGATCTTATCTTTCCTTTTCCAAACTTCTAGACCAAGACAATAGTGCCTAAGATCTAAGTCTTTCATTTCGAACTCAAAAGTGAGCTCCCTCTTGCACCGAGCTACATGTTTTTCCTCTCCAGTAAGAAACAAGTCATCAACATAGAGAACCAATATCAGTGGTTGTTTCTTCACAACCTTGAAGTACAGGTTGGGGTCGGCTTCACTTTTGGAGAATTCCAAGATCTAAAGATAGTTGTCAATCCTCAAATACCAACCCCTCGGGTCCCACTTAATCCCATACAAATATTTCTTGAGTTTTCATACATGGGAATCCTTCCCATGACCTAAAAAACCCTCGGGTTGTTGTAGGTATACTTCTTCCTCAACTTCACCATTGAGGAAGGCAATATTCACATCCATCAGGTGAAGTTTCCACCCCATTATTTAGGCAAGGGAAATGATGGCTTGAATAGTGGCGTACCTATCCATAGGAGCAAATGTATCATCATATTCTATCCCTTCTTTGTGTGAGAAACCATGAGCCACAAATATTGCTTTATATTTTTCAATACTACCATCAGTTGCATGTTTGATTTTATAAATCCACTTGGAAGTTACTACAGACTTCCCTTCTGGTTTAGGAACCACTTCCCACACATCATTTTGCATGATGGATTTATATTCTTCCACCATGGAATCTTACCATACCTATTGATTAGCAACTTCCTCATTGGTGGTGGGTTCTGAATCAATGATGTGACTCATCTGAGCTACATATACTGAATATATTTCAGGTCTCCTTCGCTCTCTGAATGTTCCTGGTGGTGCTCCAATTTTTTCTACCTCTTGCAGAATATCTCGACACCGGGCATATCTCCTCTTAGCAGGAGGTTCATAAAGAGATATTTCTACCAGTTCTATTGGCTCTTCAGGATCAAGCAAATCTAAGGTCTCTTCTGGCTTATCCCTCTCAACATTTGAATGGGGAGAATCAGAAGATGGATCCTCCATCATGGGATTCTCATGCTCCTCCATATTTGAAACACACTAAAGTTATTTAGAGCACTTGAAGGTAGCCTCTTCATGAAATGTTACATCTCTACTAACTTCAATGTTCCTTTGTCCTGGAACATAGATTCTATAAGCTTTGGATGATTCTCTATATCCAACAAATGTGCCTTTATTTCCGATTGGATCCATCTTTGTCCTCTTATCTTTTGGCACATGAATGTAAACAGGACAACCAAAAATCGTCAAGTGTCCAACATCTGGTTTTTCACCAGTGAAAACTTCTTCAGGAGTATTTTCTCCCGGGATAGCATGAGAACTAGTGTTCTGTATATAAAGAGCATTGTTGGAGGCTTCTACCCATGAGGAAGTGGGAAAATCCTTATCACACATCATAGCTTTCGTACCATCACGGATTGTTCTGTTCTTTCTTTCAACAACCCCATTATGTTGGGGGTCACTGTAAGGTACAACCATTTGTATTCTTATCCCTGCCTCTCGATAGAAGTCATTAAATTCATGATACTTAAACTCTCCTCCATTATTAGATCTCAAAGCACAAATGTGCTTTCTAGTTTGATTCTCAACTAGTGCTTTAAATTCTTGAAACTTGTTGAAAGTTTCATTCTTTGCCTTCAGAAAATAGATCCAAGACTTGTGAGAGAAGTCAAATCTGAAAAGCACATAGTACAAATAACCACTCAAGGATGGTGCTGACATAGGACCACATAGATAAGAATGTATCAAGTCCAAGATCCCTTTAGATTTTTTGGTACTCCTTGGAAAGCTCTTCTTGGTGTTCTTACCAAGAGAAAAATCTCTACAAGTATCATCATGTTCATATTGAAACATAGACATTCCTTTTACCATCTTTTGCAAGCCAAGTAGAGCTTTGAAATGAAGATGACCAAGCCTCCTATGCCATAGTTCACAAGGACTGATTGTGTCATGGATCATGGCTTGAATGATATTTCCATGAAATTTGTAGAGACCTCCCTCTCTAACTCCAATTACAGATGCAGATTCAAAGTTTGTATTCTTAGGCCACAAGAGTGATTTATTGTCAATAAATATTACTCTAAATCCTTTATCTTCTAGAATTGAAACAGACAGGAGGTTGTTCTTCAGACCACGAAAAAACAGAATTTCATCAACATGCAATACATCTCTTGAATCCAACTAAAAAGAAGTGGATCCAACTCCTTGGATTGAATTGGTGGTATTATCTCCAAGCTCCACCTAGCAGGAGAACTTATTTTCCTTCAAATCTATGATAGCACTCCTATATCCAGTCATGTGTTTGGATGCACCACTATCCACCAGCCATGTATCAACACTAGTGGTAATGGATCCAGATAGGGATGAGACGAGATAGTACTCCTTCCTTGTCTCATGATCATTGCAAGAATTATTTGTTGTAGGTTCATATTTTGTAGTAGTAGAAGCGTGAAACCTACCCTTTAACTTTCCTCTTTGATTTGCACGACAGTCTCTTGTAAAGTGACCCTTCTTATTGTAGTTGAATCATTTAACTTTAGACTTATCAAAGTTCTTGTTGTATTATTTTTCCTTTTGATGAGGAAACTTCTTCTGAGAAAATTATTTCTTACCTCTCTTCATCTGTGTCGTAAGAGTAAGGTTCTCTTCTTTGGAGGAATCATTTTTTCTTTGAATTCGACCTTTTTCTTATAGGAAATCATGCCACAGTATTTCAAATTTTGGTTGTACTTCTCGACTATTTACAGCGGCCAAGAATGTCTCCCATGAATATGGAAGACCATCGACAACGGTCTGTATGCGGTAATCATCATCAATAGTTACACCAATACTCAAGAGTTAATCTCATACTTAAGAGATCTTAGTGAAGAAGGAAGTAACCGCTTCATCCTTCTCCATCTTCAGATTCGAAGTTTTTTCTTCAAGGCTCTCTTTTGACTAGGAGCCTTCTTCTCATAAATATTGGTCAAAGTGTCAAAGTATTCCTTTGCAATATTCAATGGAGTAATCACTGGCATCAAATTGTCTTTCACATAATAATAAATGATTCTCTTTGATTTGGATTGATTCTTCTTGAAAGTAGTGCACCCAGTATTAGTAGTAGGCTCTTCAACAACACTGGATACATATCCATCCATATCATGCTCTTCCAGGATATTCAAAATCTTGGCCTTCCATGTATTGAAGTTTGAAGTTCGTTCAAGTCTATCTTTCGATCTTACTAAGATTGAAGCCATTATTCTTCAAGTATTGTGCTCGACTTAAACCACCAAGGATCAACTAAGGCTCAAGCTTGATTTATGAACTTAGCTCTTTCATGCCCTAGGATCTGATACCATGTTGATTTTTAATCTTAATTGCATAATTACAATAGTACTTGAAAACAATGAATAATCAAAAGCATAAACATCCATAGTCGACACAGAAATTTACCTTAGGGAAACCCTCTATAACTTGAGGGAGAAAACCCTAGCAAAATATTCCTTGTTATATTGATAAATAGCATAGAATGCTTCCTTTACAATGAGCATATTACATAAGCACCCCTGGTGAAATATCATAGAGAAATACCAAGAACCCTTGGTGCAATTACAGAGTAAGAGATATAGATGAAATAAGAGAACTCAAAATAATATTCTACACTAAAACCAATTCGTTGATTTAGTGACATGCACAAAAGTTGTGAATTTCCTTCAAGAGAGAATTCGCTTTGGCATTGGTTTCGACAATCCTGCATAACAAGCATACCGTACTTCTCATGCTTTTGGATTTTATCTTTGTCCTATGACTTCAGCATGAAATTGTCCTTCAACTGGATGCTAGATCATTTAGTTAGGTGGCTAACTCAAGTGTCGTAACTCAAGTGTCATCTTATAGTTTAACTTAAGTGTCAACATGCAAGTGGCATAACTCAGTGTTGTATTTTAGTTTAACTCAAGTGTCGTCATGCATAACACTTAGTTAAGTAAATATTCTTTGTTAACACTTTAGTTAACTCTTTTTATTGAAGTCTTTCTTGTTAACACTTTAGTTAACTCTTTTAGCACACTTGATAACTGGATTATTTCTTGACAAAACATATCTAACTCTTTTAGCACACTAATTACTGAAGTCAACAAATTTGAGTTCTCTCTTATCTTAAATCATATTATATTTATCTCTTGTCTTATATGCATGGTCTGCTTGTGCCAACTTAATTATTTATCATATCAAATATACTAAGGATGGTTTTCCAATGATGTGATCATCTCATTCTACTCTCGTTCCAAGTGGTCATATGCTAAAGTAATTCACTCTAGAGGTGGCCAGTCTCTAGAGGGGACTTAATAGCTTATACATCTCTGAGACCATGGTTATTAGTACGTCACACGTCATTCATGCTTAGACAAACAAAGCATTACCTCAACACATGAGGATTTGTCTTGACACACAAGACCTTAGTCTTGACAAACAAGACTATACAACACCCTCACTTTGACATACAAATCACTTACCTCAACACATGAGGCTTTAACATTTACACATAAGGCTTTGTCATTCTTGAGTCCAACTCAAGATTCTACTCCAAGTTTCCTAAGTTCAACTTAGGCTCCTATATGGAACTACCTTGACACACGACGCTCAATCTTGGCACACAAGATTGACTTGGACAATGACTCATGATGTTGTAACTTTAACAGTTAGGAGCTTTGTTGGGGAGACGCACTACCTATAGAATTTTATCGCTTCCTTTTCAGTGGTGGTCACACCACTCCACGCCATAATAGCAAGCGGTAAGAGGTTCCATTGGGGAAAGAATCAACAAAAATATTTCAACGAACTAAAATGAAAGATTATTCAAGCACTAGTTCTCACATTGCCTAACTTGCAGAATCCTTTTGAAGTGGAGACAGATGCAAGTGGGTAGCCATTGGAGCATTTTTTATGCAATGAGGTAAGTCGGTATGCTATCATTTTGAAATGTTTCATGGGGGGGTCCTAAAATACACTACTTATGATAAGGAACTATATTCCCTATTTCAAGTTGTTAAGAAGTGGAAGCACTATCTGATGAGCAAGGAAACCATTATCCACACATATCACTAGCCACTACAGTATTTGCAAGCTCAAAGTAAGTTGTGACAAACCAAAGATTACAAGTGGATGGATTTTTTGCAACAATTTTGTCTAGTCATGAAGTATAAGAAGGGCAACACTAATAAGTTGGCAAACATGCTTTCAAGGCCACCCACATAAAATATTACAACTTTGGGGGCTCTTATGCACATCGAACCTTTTACCCATGATGAATACAAAGAGGAATACATTGAAGATGAGGACTTCAGGGAGTTGTTTCAACAACTACAAGGGAAATTTAATGTAGAATAAGGTGATAATAAGACTAAAAATTATCTCCATAATGGGTTACTCTACAAGCTAGACAAGGTTTGCATTCCTAAAGGTGAAAGATTGCACCTTATTAGAGAGGCAAGCGCACACCTCCAAATTTACAGGGAATTTTGGTGTTGAAAACATAGTTGCTAACTTACAAAGGTATGTGTATTTCCCAGAATCAAAGAATATGTAGCACGGTATATTAGAGGATACATAATTTTTTGTATTAGCAAGCCCGGTAATAGAAAGAAGGTATATATCATCCCTTACATACCCACTCAACTTTGGGAAAGCATTTCCATGGATTTTGTGAGTGGGTTACCAACCATTGGGAAGGCACGTGACTATTTATTTGTGGTAGTTGGCATATTTACCAAGATGTGCATTCTTATTCCATGTACAAAGACCATCAAAGGAAAAGAAGCAACGCACTTGTTTTTTTTGTTGATGTTTCTCTAGTTAACAGCTCGGGCAGATATTCTCCCAGATTGGTCATGTTGATTTGACCAAGGGGGAATGATACATTCACCATCGGATCCTAATTCATATGGATAGAGGTGAATGGCCTAGGTAGGGGAATTCCTTCTCCCATTATCCTGAGTCATATGGTGTGGAGAGATTGGTGTCACATCCCCACCCATCCATCCGACCAATGGGGGACATGAGCTATGCAAGGGATTCTAAATTTCGCCCCACGACCATATTATGAAATTCACAAGCATTTAAATGTGTGTGCAAATGTGCAATAAAATACACAACGGGAATAAATCATCCCACACACACACACAGCATGCATATACTAGCATACTTGTCATAGGCATAATAATAATAACAATAATTCATGCGCATTCGACATAACAGTAAAGTAACAATAAACAGTTATCTTTTAATTGAAGTTGTCCAAACAACTGGATATGGAAGAGTAATGTTCCACCCAACCGTGGGCACTCTATCCAGCATTTTATCTCTCTATTGAGAGGCCACCCCCGAGTTGGGGATATGTATCCACTAAGGCGGAACTACATAGGCTCACTCACATCCATAGAAACACATTCTCATGCTAAGAAAACACACAGTTGGTATTATCAAGCATATAGAGACATAAAGGAGGTGAATGCTAATCCAGTGAGCTCAACCAAAAAGCTACATACATCTCAATTGGTCTCATCCATCCTTGGCACACACAATACCTAGTGACACCCAACACAAGGAAGGTCCCCTTCTCTGCTACATAGTCCCTCAGGTGCCCCTTCCCTCCAGTGATATTCAAGGTCGGCATAGAAAGGTCCAAGTTGTTAAACCTTCATATATTTTTTCCTACACTGGGTTTATCAAGCAATTCCATCCTCTAATCCCTCACAGACTTCAATTATTTCTTGGATTCTCTGCTTTCTAGCCACAATAATTTGCAGCCATGAAATTGAATTTCCAGGATTTCAATTATGGGTTCTCCCACAGATTTTTGGGATTTTGACACTCTCAAATTCACCCCATGGTTGACATATATGGATTCCCCACTATATTTCACAACCCACATGAATTTCTGGTCGTTTTCTTACAATCTAAAACATGGCTTATTCTCTGGTTATGATTTAAGTTATTCTCACTACTAGGAATCCATAGCTTGCTCCAAATTACCCTCTGGTTTCCCAACAATGGAATGGGGATGAAGGGAAATGAATTCCCTTTAGGGAATATTACTTATGGGTGTCCAAAACTGAGCCAATACTCCGCCATCCAAATTTATGGGTTGTGACCATGCTCCATTAAATTCATGAGTTTATTTTCCAATTGTCTTCTTACAACAAAAATAAATATCAGTAAGGAAGTCCACTTAGGTATTTGCTTACCATTTATGGCTCATGGATTCTCAAGATGACACTTTGAAACGAAGGAATTGATACCATAACCCCTCACCTCTCCCTAGTGGATAAAAACATCCCCCTCATTTTTTTGCTTCCATAGCCAGCTCTTGGACTTTTATTTGTATTATAAATATTTACATGTTACATTTTTCCATGCTCAAATTTTATTTGTATTATAAATATTTACATGTTGTTACATTTTTTCATGGTTGACTAGCACATGTCCACAAAATATAAAATACTTTCCTTTATAATCCGAGCACTCACTAGCGAGGCCTTGGCCTTGAGCTCCACGCTAGGAATCATACACTACATATCGATCCAATAATTCCCAAAGGTCAAAATGGGGGTATTACAATTGGCCCCAAGGTGCTCTAACAATGTCTCCTCCAAGATGAAGTGATTTATTATGTGTTCAAGCAGGTTTGACTTGTTTGTTTGATAGGGGATTTCATCCCCTTATGGAATTTACAAGTCTAGTCTAATTTTGAATTGACATAGACTCTAAGAATTGTCTGGGACTTCTTAGTGGAGTATATTCAACATTAGAGCACTATATGAATAGGTGTGTATGTGAGGATCATAATAACATCATCATTCATGGACAACTTTTCTTAATAAAGAAGAAGATTCCAACAATAAAGTGGTCTACAAGATAATCAACATTTAAGTGGTCAAAATAGCAAGTCAACCCCTACAAGAGTACAAGTCGGCCCCACTAGTGAATTTGAGGTGATTTGATGTGTATAAATAAGAGAGACTCCTCATTTCATCCACCCAACTCATTCAAGCAAAAGTGACTGGTGCACAAGTCTAGAAGGTCAAGCAAGGAGCACCTTATGAAGTTTTCTTATCTCTATTGGGTTCGCTATCTTCTCCTCTTGAAGTGTGCACTATTTATATGATTAGATCCGCACTCTCTTTGATTGGTTATGTTGACATACCCTTGTGATTAGGGTTCTTCATGTTGATGGTGTACTTTTATTATTAGACGATTTCTTCTTAAGACAATTTGTTGGGTTTCTCCCAAGTTTGGGTTTCGCAGGGTAAAAATACAATATCTATTGTGGATGGCTATCTTTCTATGATTCTCTTTTGTTTCCACTGAAATTTAAAGTTGAAATTTTTAGTGTATAATTATTCAATAATAACAATGGGATGAAATTACTGTTTGAAAATCATTAGGAAGTAATTATCAAGATCTGAAAATTGTATTTCTACTGCTATAATAAAATTCAACATGGTATCAAAGCAGTGTTGAAGATATCCACCCTCATATTTCATAATTCATACTGTCTTAAGTTACAGTCATATTTGGAGGATGTTGAGGCCCTTCTAAGATAACGTTGGTCCTCTTCCTAGCTTAAAACAATCCTTGTGAAGGGGCGCACCTTTTGAAGCCTCAAATCCTGCACTTACTTCAAGTTTCAGATCTGGATAGGGTTTCTTGCAAGCAAGACGTTGTCTCAAATTCATGCAATGATGATCCATTTCATACATCAGGACTATCCATTATGGAAGGGTACATATCCTTGCTTCCTTAAATACCCAGAGTTGAACCTTATCCATATGTCAAGAGTATCCCTAAAACTGCTTCAGCATTGACATGATATAAGGGTTGTAAATTTCCACTTTCAAAGAGCAACCCCAACTCTGTAGTAGTTGTATTACTAGATTTGGCATGAACATCAAGGTCTGACCTAAAGTTTATGGCCGCCATAACAGGAGCATATTGAGGCCTAAAAAGGTTGATAAAGGTTGGCCTATTTCAGTCTCCAAGGGACATCTTCCAAGCTGGTCTAAATGCTCTCATTGATTAGGAAGTTGCTTGCATAAGGACATCTGCTGCTAGGGTGGTTATAAAAGTCTGAAAATGATGCATCTCCATATATGTCCATAGGGTTGACAGTCATAGAAGAAGGTCACCAGACCTGTCTAATAGTAAGGGGAAGAATTCAATCCTTGGGAATAAAATCATGAAGGATATATGCGTTTGAGTACAAGGTCAAAAATGTTTTAGACAATGATATTGCAGGTCCTCGGTGTGAAATGATAGACAGTGATACTATAGATCCAAAATATTTTAGCAATTGAAGTGTTGATGTAAGCACTTTATGTTTTTGGGTACTTTGAAACCCATTGTAACCGAGTTGTCAAGTTGGACTATGGAATTAAAGAAACGAAGCTAAGTACATATTTGTGAAAAAAATTGAGAGGTGTCTTAACACACTCTTCCAGGGAAGACCTAAAGAAGTATTGGTTTGCAGATTTGATGTGCCATTCAGAATGGATCTGAAGAAGAATTGATGTATCTTCCAAGCCGGATATGAGGAAGTGCTTGATTGCATATTTCATTAGAGAAATTTTGAGGTAAAAATGGGCCTCAAAACAAAGAAAATGTACTATAAAAATCAACCAATCACATTCTAGTAGATGACATCATCCTCCATGGTTGAGGTGGCATTGCATGAGCTAAGAATGTTTATTTGTCAAATTTTCTATGGTGAATGAAAACCCATAGTTAACCAAGGTAGTTGTATTAGTACTTTTAAGTCATAAAGTAAAGTACTCATAATAAAAGTACTTTAACAGTTTTTCTTAAAATAATATTAATGTAATTTTAAAGTAAAGTACTCATAATGAATGTTTTTCCACACTTTTTTTTCTCACATTTTTTCATAAACTAATATTATTGGCATTTTCAAGTAAGTACTCATAATTCAAATAGAAGGTCCTTTCACATCTTTTTTATAAAATCATATATTTTCATTTTTATGTTTTTAATTTTAAATTATATATTCACTCCATTCTATTTAATATCATAATCCCAAACTAATATATATATATATATATTCATTTCACATTTTTTCATAAAATAATATTTTTATCATTTTTATCATTTTTATATTTTTAATTTTTAATTATATATTCATGAATGATATTAATATGAAAGAGGTATGTTAGTTATGCATATAAATTAAATTCATGAATGATAGTAAATTAAATTAAATTAAATAATATATTTTTACTACTCATTTTTTAAGAATAAATTAAGTCTTATATTATTTTCTATAAGAGACTTAACTATAACATTCATTTACAATAAAATAAATATCCCAAAAAAAATTATGATTTTAATATTAATTTACCAATATAGATTTAATGAATAAAGAATAATAATAATAATGCAATCTGGATTATAATAATATTATCAACATTTTACATGTAAATAAATTTTCAATTAAATCACATTATATTAAATTGATCAGAAAAATACTAAATATAAAAAGTCAACATAAAATATATAAAAAATAGCTCTTAAAAAATGTTTTTTATTATTTAATTTCATTTGCAAGTTCAAGACAAATAAATGCTAAAGGACAATAATTTGTGGGGAATTTACAATGAATCTTAGTCACATCAATGTAGAGTTATTTTATTAATTTTATTGTGCATAGAAAATAGTGTAGGAGGTGACTTGTCATATATACCTACCCCATAAAACCTCTAATTCATAATATTTTAATATATCTCATACATTTTTAGTTCATCTCTTAGGAGGCCATTTTTTTACCTCAAAATCTCTCTAATGTGAAGTATTTTTCAAGTAAGATGTGAAGATGCAAACATGTTCTAACGGATTGGAGGAGAGTATACCTCCAAGGACTTCAGTGATTTTTACAAAGAGGCGGGAATCAAGAGGGAGTCGAAAGTAAGATAAGTATTTAATGCTTTAAGCAATGAATTTTATTTAAATTGAATTGATATTTTGTTAATGCATAACATAATTGTTTAATTGGTACTAGTTAACTCTTGTGGACAATTCTATCATGTGTTGCAGAATAGGTCCATTGTGGAGGTTGTCAAGGCAATGGTCCATGATTAGGATTTACCCATGTTCTTATGGGTAGAGGAATCTAGTACAACAGTTCATGCTCAAGAATAGGATTCCTTTCTGGAAATTGGGGGACAAGATTCCTGAGAACGAATTCATAGGAGTGAAGCCATAGGTCAATCACTTGAGGATATTTTGTTGTCCAGTATACACCCATGCACCCAAGAAGAAGAGGACAAAGTTAGAACCTTCTAAGAAGAATGGTACTTTTGGGGGATACAGTGAGACTTTCAAGGCCTACATAATATACATTCCAATACAACATCAAATTGCGTTTAGTCAGGATGTTACTTCTAATGAAGAGGTGGCCTTCAGGAGGTCTAGAGAGTCTCACATGGAGATTGATAGTGAGGAGCAGAAGGCTCCTAGGGACAAGGGTACAAATCCCTCTAGTCTATTTGTTCATTCATCAGACTATCAGACGGAGTCAGTAGAACCAGCAAAGGTAGTGGATCTACCTAGAGATGTTGCAATGACTAGGAAGAGGCCTACATGGCTTTGTGATGCATTGCAAGATGTAGAGAGGCATTCAACTCCCAGGGGTACTTTCAGGGAAAGAAAAAGACCTCTAAGGTTCTCAAGTTATATGGAATTGATGAGTCACGTCATTAATTACAAGCCTTCCAGTTATGAGGAGGCAGCAGCCCAACAAGTTAGCAAGGATGCCATGATGGAGGAGTATCAGTCCATCATGAAGAATGATGTGTGGGAGAAAGTTTCGAGACTAGAGGGGAATTCAAGTGGTGACTTCCAAGTGGATCTTATATTAAGCATGGAACATATGGCAGCATCAAGAAGCACAAAGCGTGGTTTGTGGCGAGAGGATTCTCCCAAAAAGAGGGAGTGGACTATGAGGATACTTTTGCTCTAGTCGTCAGGTACACTTCCATCAGAGCCACCATTTATCTTGCTTCAGTCATGGGATGGAGATTACATCAAGTGGATGTAAAGACAACATTTCTCAATGATGTGATTGAGGAAGAAGTGTACATAGAGCAACCTCGGGACTTTGTGATATATGGGAAGGACACCCATGTTTACAAGCTTAGAGAGAGTCATGGATGGTATTCAATGTTCTTGAAGGTGCAGGAGGCTCGTCTTAGTAGACCCACTAGGTGGGATATGACACAAATGGATTCACAAGGATCAACAGTGCAAAAGGTAGCAGGCTATTTTAGTGCAGGATACTCAGATGCAGAGGGAGCGGGGTTTTCATATGCAGAGGGATAAGGATACTCAGGTTCAAAGGGAGAAAGATGCCCCACATAGAGAGAGTAGCTGCAACATAGTTTGTTGATGATGAAGGAGGTTCCCTAATACCTCCCTCACCAAGAAGGAGTTGGATTCATAGTTAGAAATGAAGGATCTTGGCTTGATGCATTATTTCTTGGGATTGGAGGTGTGGCAGAGACCAGGAGATATCTTCCTCAGACAGGACTTAGTTGAGATCTTGAGGATATTTGGTATGATGGACTTCAAGTCCATAGTTACACCTATGGAGACAAATCTAAAGAAGTTGAGAGATTATGCTTCAAATTCATATTTGGTGGATCCCACTATGTATAGGCAGTTTATTGGATCCTTGATGTACTTGGTTAACACCAGGCCAAATACTTGCTTTGCAGTGAGAACCTTGAGCCAGAGTATGGTTGAGTCGAGGCATGTACATTGGGTTGTAGTGAAGAATGTGTTGAGTTACCTGCGTGGTACAGTTGGATATGGTTTGAGATATGTCTCGGGTAGTGAAGTGAGGCTGCGGGGTTATGCATATTCTGACCAAGAAGGGAGTGCAGTGGACAAAAAGAGCACCCCAAGGTGCTGCTTCAGCTTGGAATCAGTTATGATATCCTAGTTTAGCAGGAAGCAGACTTTTTTCACACTCAGTACAACAGAAGCAAAGTATTATGCAGCCAGTGTCGTAGATTGTGAAGCAGTGTGGCTTTAGAATCTTCTAGTAGGACTATTTGGTCAGGAGATAAAAAAATCACTTCATCTGAGACATGGTGCAGAAGGAAGCAGTGCAGCTCCAGTACATATCCACAGATGAGCATCATCTGGAAAACATTCTCCTAGATTGGTCATGCTGACTTGACCAAGGGAGAATGATGCATTCACTTACGGAGCCTAAGTCATATGGCTAGTGGTGAATGGCCCAGGCACATTCTTTCTCTAGGTAGCCATGTTGATTTGGCTAGGAGTGGAAGACTCGAGATGTAAATTTCAAACATTCTCACCAAGCCTCTGTCTAAGTTGAAGTTTGTATACTTCAGAGACAAGATTGGCATGATGTAGAATGTCTCCCTCCTTGAGAGGGAGTGTTGATGTTTCTCCAGTTAGCAGCATCAGAAAGACATTCTCCCATATTAGTCGTGTTGATTTAACCAAGGAGCAATGATACATTCACCCTCGGAGCGAGTCATATGGCTAGAGGTGAATGGCCCAAGTAGGGGGGGTCCTTCTCCCATTATCCTAAGTCATAAGGTGTGGGGAGATTGGCCCCAAGGTGCTCTCACATTGTCTACTCTGAGATGGAGTGATCTATTATGTGTTACAACATGTTTGACTTGTTTCTTTGATAAGGGATTTCATCCCCTTGTGGAATTTACATGTCTAGTCTAATGTTGAATTGGCGTAGGCTCTAAGAAGTGTCTAGGACTTCTTAGTGGGTATATTCAACATTAGATCTCTATATGGATAGACATGCATGTGAGGAGAAGAATAACATCATCATTCATAGACAAATTTTCTTAAGGAAGAAGAATATTCCAACAATAAAGTGGTCAACAAGATAATCAACATTGAAGTGGTCAAAATAGCAAGTCAGTCCCACTAGTAAATTTGAGGTGATTTGATGTGTATAAATAAAAGAAGAGACTTTTCATTTCATCCATCCAACTCATTCAAGAAAAAGTGAGCAGTGCGCAAATCTAGAAGGTCAAGCAAGGAGCATCTTATGAAGTTTTCTTATCTCTCTTGGGTTCGTTATCTTCTCCTCTTGAAGTGTGCACTCTCTATATGACTGGATTCGTTGATATACCCTTGTGATTAGGGTTCTTCATGTTGATGTTGTACTTTTATTATTGGATGATTGCTTCTTAAGAAAATTTGTTGGGTTTTCTCCCAAGTTTGGGTTTCCCAGGGTAAAAATATTGTGTCTAGTGTGGATGGCTATCTTGTTAAGATTCAACATGCTAAGACAAAAAATATCAACATTTAATTCCATTTCACAACAATATCATAAACAGGATCACTGAAAGAACAATAAGCACAGCATAAACACAAGAGACACATATTTATCCTGGGAAACCCTCAGGGGGTAGAAAACCTAACAAAGCTTCCTCAATATAGATGACCAGCAAATACAAAGATGTAAACCCTAGACATGATCTCCTTCTCCTCCATAGCAGATCTCTCCCTCACTTATGCGCTAATCGCAAGTGAGTGTAATGTGTGTGTGTGATAAATTAGGAACACACCTCCTCTATTTATACACTACTCTGACTTGTCTTTTACACTAACTAGGTAGGCCCCAACTTAATCACTTAACATAATGTGGCAAGGCCGACCCCACTAGGGTGGTCTAATAACCCTTTAACCCACATGACTCATACAGGGCCGACCCCCACTAGGGAAGTCTAATAACCCAAGTTACCACATTCTCTACGGAGGAATAAAACATCTACGGATATACAATAAGGTCTTCACAGAGGAATGAAACATCTCCGGAATAATAAAGTACAACTATAATATTCTTAGAAGTTACTATATTTCAACACTCCCCCTTAACGAAAAGGATATTATAACAACATTTGCAGGAGCAAGGAGTCATCATCATACATGATACATCTATAAATCATTGGAATCTTTCTTTATACATCATCAGTAACTCAAGCAGTTACTGGAACATCAATATCTTCAGTACTGAATCTTCATCTTCTGCAGCACTTGAATAGCTACAGCAACATCAACATCTGGATCCTCACAATCAACAGCATCATCATCTCACAATCAACAACATCATCATCTAGATCATCACGATCAATAGCATTGTCATCTAGATCATCACGATCAACAACATCGTCATCTAGATCATCCTGATCATCATCATCTGGATCATCTCGATCAACAGTATCATCATAGTAGCATACTCTGCAATGCACATGATCCAATTACGGGATGATCAATCCCTCTCACTTTAAGACAAGTCTCATGTCTATGGATGATGAAATCCAGATCAAGTTCCCAGGATGATCAATCCTTATCAATTTAAGACAAGTTCCATGTCTATGGACGATGCAATCCAGACACATGCATTTTGAACTAAAAGCTCAAGGACGATGCAGTCCTATCATCAATTCTCGGAGACAGATGTCTACGGGTCAATTAAGGGACCTAAGTCCAGGGATGATGCAATCCCTCTCATCCACTAAGGACCACTTCTCGGAGACATATGTCTACGGATCAATTCAGGGGACCGAAGTCCAGGGATGATGCAATCCCTCTCGTCCACTAGGGACCACTTCTCGGAGACATATGTCTGCAGATCAATTCAGGGGACCGAAGTCCAGGGATGATGAAATCCCTCTCGTCCACTAGGGTCCACTTCTCGGAGACATCTGTCTATGGATCAATTCAGGGGACCAAAGTCCAGGGATGATGCAATCCCTCTCGTCCACTAGGGACCATTTCTCGGAGACATCTGTCTACGGATCAATTCAGGGGACCAAAGTCCAGGGATGATGCAATCCCTACATTCTCGGAGACATCTGTCTACAAATCAATTCAGGGGACCGAATTCCAAGGATGATGCAATCCCTACATTCTCGGAGACATCTGTCTACGGATCAATTCAGGGGACCAAAGTCCAGGGATGATGCAATCCCTACATTCTCGAAGACATCTGTCTATGGATCAATTCATGGGACCGAAGTCCAGGGATGATGCAATCCCTCTCGTCCACTAGGGACTACTTTCTCAGAGACATATGTCTACGGATCAATTCAGGGGACCGAAGTCCAGGGATGATGCAATCCCTCTCGTCCACTAGGGACTACTTTCTCAGAGACATATGTCTACAGATCAATTCAAGGGACAGAAGTCCAGGGATGATGCAATCCCTCTCGTCCATTTTGAACCAAGCGTTTAGGGACGATGCAGTCCTATCACGTCCACTAGGGACCATGCAATAACCTCATCGTCAAAATAGGTAGCTTCATCATTGATGCAAGTATCCACATCAATACAATATCCACATCATCGATACAGTATCCTCATCAATACAGTATCCACATCAACGATACAGTATCCTCATCAATACAGTATCCACATCATCGACACAAGTATCATCATCATCGATACACGTATCCATATCAACACAGGCATCCTCATCATTGACCTTACCGTCAATATGGGCAATCTCATCATCGACCACATCACTCCCCCTTTCGAGGAGGGTTCTTCTGAACGACACCAAGCTTGTCTCATAAATACTCAACCTTTACTCGAGACAGAGGTTTGGTCAATACATTAGCAACTTGTTCATCAGTGCTTACATACTCAAGCTTGATAGCTCCATTTTGCACCATATCCCATATATAGAAATATCGGATCTCTGTGTGCTTTGACTTATCATGGAACACTGGATTCTCTGTCACCTTGAAACAACTCTGGTTGTCACACGAGATCACAGTGGGTTCCATCTCTAAGTCAAATAGTCCTGACAACAGTTTTCAAAGCCAAACTGCTTCACAACTAGCAGAGCAAGCAGCTATATATTCCGCTTCAGCTGTACTAAGAGCCACACTAGACTGCTTCCTATTGAACCATGAGATCATGGCAGATCCCAGACAATAAAATCCACCCGATGTGCTCTTCCTGTCTGATACACTTCCTGCCCAACATCCTCTGTGTAGCCATACAATCTGAAGTCATGATCTCCAAAATAATATAGACCAAAGTCTATCGTACCCTTCAGGTACCTCATCACATGCTTTGCAGCTATCAGGTGAACTGACTCAAGGTGTTCACAACAAAGCATATATCTGGCCTGGTATTCGTTAGATACATCAATGACCCAATAATCTGCATGTACAGAGTTACATCTACTAACTCTGATGAGTCATCCGCTAACAGCCTCAAGTTGGAATCCATGGGAGTGGCCATGGCTTTACATTCCAACCTATCAAATCTTTTCAAAATTTCCACAGCATACTTTCCCTGGTTGAGAAAGATTCCTTCTGGGCCTTGCCATACTTCCAGACCTAGGAAGTCATGCATAAATCCGAGATCTGTCATCTCAAATTCTGTAGCTAGCTTCTTCTTGCTTTCCATGATCTGTTTCTCATTCCCTGTTAGAAAGAGATCATCCACATACAGTAATAGTATGACATGTTCATCATCCATAACCTTAAGATAAAGGTTAGGATCAGCTTTACTTTTGGTAAAGACCAAGCTTGTCAAGAAGCTATCAAATCTCCCTCTGTAACTGAACATCATTCACACACTGCATTGAGTGATCTTCCGCATATCTATCCGTGCCATCTCCCGTCAGATGGGTCTACTGATATGAGCCTCAAGATCATTCGAACTCTGTGGTGAGTTCCTTCTTGCATCCATCGAAGAGAAGAATGTCATCTGTATATAGACACCATCTTCAACCTTGTAGCAAAGGTTGAAATCCGCATCACCCATGGTGATCATTAAGCTCATCAAATGACTATCGATCCTGGGTACCCATACAGAGATTTCTTCAATTACATCATTACGAAAATGGTTTTATCTAGCCACTTGGAGCAAACATCTTGTCATGATCCTCTTGCTCTTTCTAAGAGAATCTTCTATCCACGAGCCTTCTATATTACATTTGATTTGTAAGTCTTCTTGTTGAACATCCATCACTTGTTCGGTGTTCATCATTCTTCATGATCTTTCCTACAAATCAAAGTTACTTACATGAT
This sequence comes from Larix kaempferi, assembly GCA_027924585.1. Taxonomy (NCBI): domain Eukaryota; kingdom Viridiplantae; phylum Streptophyta; class Pinopsida; order Pinales; family Pinaceae; genus Larix; species Larix kaempferi. The sequence goes on along the minus strand of BSBM01000445.1, from coordinate 29,380,693 downwards.
TAGTAATACTTCATAATCATCGAATCATGTTGACATGATAATCTATTATGCATACAGATATGATTCACATAGTTATGCAACTATCTTAAACAATACTTTGGCACAACACTTTTCCATATCCTGTATGCATACAGTGGCTATCTAGATGCCTTCCATCTCTACCAAAACATACTGTCAAGAGCGTGCACAGCTCTCAACATGTCAGCAAAGAGGTTTCATTCTAGATAAACAACAATGGAATGTTTGTCCAACTTACCCATCATATGCATATTAGTAGTATATTGTTCAATGCTATATGAATGCTCACACTATGCATGATATATTCTAGGAATATAAATAAGGATACAGTTATTACAAGCAATATCATTTACTATTTCATAGATTCAAATAACAATTCAAATACTTATCTTTTTATGGTTGCCTCCCGCTTGATCTCTATATGTATTTGAACTTCTTATCTATCCTAGACCACTATGCATGCTCAAGTGTGCACTAGTGGCATTCTCATGATCTCATACATAATCATACATTCATTAGTATAGTCTCAATACTATCAAAACATTATGATTTTAAATAACCTTAAGTATGTATAGTCATGATCATTTCATACATAGGTATACTTAACTAAGATCCTAACAAAGTAGGATTCTAACTTGATATAGGAAAACATACATGGATTATCAAGCTTGGTTATGTCTTAACATACCCAAACAATATCTTCTTTGTTCTCTTCAATGATTTAGAGACCTTCTACTAGAACCTGCATATCTCATAGGTTAAGCATAGTAGAACAAAGTCATACATACCTCGTAACTAGATCTTCTATGTGGTCAAAGACTATGGATGAGTCTTTGTCCTTATGTCATCATGGTCATAGAACTTGATTTGTCTTTCTTGATGTACCTGTATCTTGTTAGCAAACAACATCATCATCATACAACACCACAAGTGCATTAGTACAATCATAAGTGTCATAACCTTAATCAATGAATGCCTTCTATCATTCACATGCATTCATTATCAAACAATCATAATTGTACTAACCTCAATAACATGACGACAATCATATCATAAACTTAATCATGAACAGATTTCAACACATACATGTCGAGATTTCTTGTAGTCTTCTTATGTAAGGCCTTAGCCTCATCTCTACCTGAAACTGTATCTGGAGTTGGAATAGGGTTTGTCAGAGAAACCATAAAAATTCAAATTTTGAATTTCAAACTTCTGAATGGATGGAAAGATGTGGTTTGCAGAGCTGATCAAGCTGGTATACTTCAATTTTGAAAACTGCAAAATTTAACCCCTCAAAATTGCCTTTGAAACTTCTGGATTCACTAGACAGGACCTCAAACTAGGGTTTGATAAATCCCACCCCTCTGCTTAATAAAAAGGTTCGATCCAAAGCTCTAAACTTCGATTTTTCTGAGGAGATTCAAGTGGTCACAAACTTCAAAAAATTCCAACTTTTGTAGAAGCCCTAATTTTCCACCTTTCCGATCAAAATCCCAAACTAGGGTTTGATCAAGCTCGGCCTTCTGCCCAACCAAAAAACTAGATCTTGGTCTCTAAATTTCGATTTTGATGAGGAGTATTCAGACATGGTCTATGACTCTAAAAATTCCAACTTTCTCCGAAGCCCTAAATTCCCGTAGTAGTGATAAGCCAAGAATGAAGGTGCTCAGAATCCAATTCTGTTTTGACAGAAATATGCACCTGATTGTTTATGGTGCATCTCTGAAATTACGAATTCACAGGGTCTGAAAATTCTACCCTTGGTAGCCTGACCTGTCATCTTTCCAACCCCACAGGTCTGACCTCAATTGGATTCTCCGAGACAGAGTTATGCCAAATGTCGCAACGTGACCCTGTTTATGGGATAAAACAGGAGACCGAACTTGTACGGCGTGCCACGTGTCACTGGTTCAACTTCGGCCTCTAAAAATCGTACCTGTCAAAGTACGGTCCGTTCTCTACCTGTCACTTTTTATGAAATTTCATTTGGAGCTTCCTAGCCGAAGTTGTGACCTTTTTTCCTAGGTCACCTGTTTATGATAGAGATCTGGAAGAGGCAGAAACTCTAACTTGTACTTATCATAACTCACAAAGTACAACGAATCTGAGGTTGTCCTATAGACACAAGGTACAGGAGGATGTTATCTATGACCTGTAAAGGTTTCAGATCCTGAACCTTCGCCAAAATGGATTTATAGCGAAAGTTCTACGATGATTGGTTTTTGCTATACAAAACCCTAACCTTCAAATTGTCGCAAGTGAAGCAAGTGTCATAAGTGCCATACATTGCCTTCCTTCAAGCTAGCTCTGATACCATGTTAAGATTCAATATGCTAAGATAGAAAATATCAACATTTCATTCCATTTCACAACAATAGCCTATACAAGATCACTGAAAGAACAATAAGCACAGCATAAACACAAGAGACACAGATTTATCTTGGGAAACCCTCATGGGGTAGAAAACCCAGCAAAGCTTCCTCAATATAGATGACCAACAAATACAAAGATGTAAACCCTAGACATGAGATCCTTCTCCTCCATAGCAGATCTCTCCCTCACCTATGCGCCAATCACAAGTGAGTGTAATGTGTGTATGTGATAAATGAGGAACACACCTCCTCTATTTATACACTACTCCGACTTGTCTTTTACACTAACTAGGTCGGCCCCAACTTAATCACTTAACATAATGTGGCAGGGCCAACCCCACTGGCAGGGCCAACCCCACTAGGGTGGTCTAATAACCCTTTAACCCACATGACTCATACAAGGCCGACCCCCACTAGGGTGGTCTAATAACCCTTTAACCCACATGACTCATACAAGGCCGACCCCCACTAGGGAAGTCTAATAACCCAAGTTACCACATTCTCTACGGAGGAATAAAACATCTCCGGATATAGAATAAGGTCTTCATGGAAGAATGAAACATCTCCGGAATAATAAAGTACAAATATAATATTCTTAGAAGTTACAATATTTTAACATATCTTTCTATGATTCTCTTTTGTTTCCACTACAATTTAAAGTTGAAATTTTCAGTGTATAATTATTCAATGATAACAAAGGGATGAAATTATTGTTTGAAAAACAGTAGGAAGTAATTATCAAGATCTAAAAATTGTATTTCTACTGCTATAAGAAAATTCAACACTTTGAGCAGGGGATACCAAGGAGCATCATCTTAGACACAGATATCAGATTTCTCAATGTCTTTTGGACTACATTTTGGGATAAGATGGACACTAAGTTGAAGAGATCTACAACATTCCATCCCATAGACAAATGGGCAGATAGAAGTATTCAACGATACTTTGGTGCATCTTTTCATGGGTTACAATCAAAAGCATTCAGAAACTTGGAATGAAAATCTAATCTATATTCAACACTCTTATAATAGAGCAGTTCACACTTCCAGTGGTAGGTGCCCTTTTGAAAGTTGTTTTGAATATATGGCGCCTTCACGTCTAGATGTTGTATATGGACAACAAGGGGTAATGAGGGAAGACACCACAGGAGAAGCATTAAGAGCTGAAAAAATCATTGATAAGATTAAGCAAATCCATTTGCAAGTACAGGGGACGTTGAAGAAATCACAGGTAAAGTACAAGGCTAGACATGACCAACATAGGGTTGAAAAATCATTCAAATTGGCAAATAGAGTTTGATTACAGCTGAATGAGGAAAAACTACAAGAACTGGTAAGAGAGGTATGACCCTTTTGAGGTTTTGGAGAAGGTGGGAGATAACACCTACAAACTCGGTCTATCCACATACATGCACATTTACTTAGTGGTGGATGTGGAAATTTTGAAACTCTATTAGCCTTCCATGTTAGATCAGGAGGAGCAGTTGCTACCTACCATAGAGGAATAAACACCCGATGCTCAAGCAGAGTTCACAGAAGACACAGTTTTGCAGAAGAAGCCCAAAACTACTAGACAAGGGCAACATGACCTTTGGCAAATTGGATTGAAAGGACAACTTCCAAGCAAGGTTAAATGGTACCCGAGGGAGAAGGTAGAGGAAAAAAATTCTCACCTCGTTTAGTAAGAGCTTTTGGGGACCAAAAGCCTCCCAAAATGGGGATGTATGATCCGAAATAGATCAATATATAATTTGCCACCTATTTTGGTGCTTTCTAGGTGAAAAATTGGATGAATTGGATTGTGGGGACCATTTTAGGGGCAGGGCTTACTTTGCATATTTATTGTCAAGAACCTTTTGATGCTCGTTTGAGGGCTTAAAGGATGTTTTTTCAGGTCAAACATTTGTGAGCATAGCTTTTGCTCCCTTAACGTTGTTCTACACTCCAAAACCTTTCGAACGATGAAAGAATCACCTCAATCGGAGTCCATACGAGGAAGTTATGCCTCCCGAAAAAGTTGACCTATCCAATTGACCACCATAGTACCAATTGGATTCCATGTCATCTATCATTCCCCACACATGTGGAGCTAGTCACATGTGAACTTTCAAGAACATTCTAGAAGGTCCAAAACCCTAACCCTAATTGGGAGTTGAGGCATGTACAAACCCTAAAACTAACCCTAGACGGCTATCAAGCTGTGTTAAGTACTGGGTCGTTACAAGAAGAAGGGTTCCATTATGATGATGTTATTGTAGTGTTCCATAGCTAAGCAACAATAAGGGAGCAAATGTTAGAGCAAAACAAAGAAAGCATGAGATCTTGTAGTAGTCATGTAAGCCACAGTGTCAGAGCTAACTCATTAATGAATACCACTTTCTTTGTATTTGCATTGCATATTGGATAACAAAAGAGCAACGCATACTCCTCACCTCTCGCTGGATTTTTCCCCATAGGGGGTTATCCCAAAGTATATCTTGTGTTGTTTGTGTGGATGTATGTGTTATTTTCCTTTCAGTTCCAATTTATTTATTGTGCTTTGGAATTAAACTAACACAATGAATTAAGTTGTAAGATCCATTATGACAAACTGTTCCAGTGGAGTATCCACGGCAATTTATAGATCATTTTTAAAAAATCTCCACTCTTAAGAGATTACCCTAGGAAAAGGACCACAATAACCATGTAGTAAAGCAGTTTAAGATCTTGTGAGTTTAAGTCTTAAATTTCAAGTTTGGCAAATGACTACTCAAGTTGTAAATATAGAGAGAGAATAGTTGAGACTAAAACTATGATTTTTATTTTAGTAAACTCAAACTGTTGTTTTCTGATTTTAGTATTAACGCTTGAAATAGTTGGCCTTCAAATTTTGAAAGGGTATGTTGATGAAATGGACAACACCAAACAATGTTGTTCAATTTTGAATGGTCACATATGCTACAATTTTGAAACAAAAACAACAGCTTCTAGCCTTTCCAACAGCCAATCTCCATATTATTATAGATATCAAGCTATCTAGACATTACTCTTAATACCAGCAAGCTTGGAAATAATGATAGATATGAATGTGATAACACCATGGCTTTGGTATGGATGAAGATTTGTCCTTGATAAGGGATAACAACTACAAATCACTCAAACAACGGGAACAATCAAAAGTGCTTGATCATTGTGAAAGTTTGTGCAGGCGATGGAATCAATTAGGGATCAATGGGGGATTTACATGATAAAGGAGAAAATTGCAACTTCCCAACTTACGAAAGATGGATATAATAAGGTGAACATGGAGAACATGGAGGCCACATTTAAAGCCCATTTGCAATGGGTGTAGGAAAAATGAGGTTCTTATCATAAAAGCGATTTTAGTGTTCATTTAGAACCATTTAGTGCTTTAGTAAGCTAAGAACACAAGTTAAATGTTATTGGATGATTCTTAGGCCATTTATAGACGTTGGCCTAAGAATATCCTCAACCTTGTGCTAACTAGATACTAGTCCACTTGTCTCCTCAACCATTAGTGGAAAAATTATAGAAAAACATTCAATTATCAGCCATTGCAACTTTATTTGTAGATTTGTCATCATTATCGGTTCCACTGATATAAGCTTTCTACAAATCTCAGCTCTTAAGAGCTTACATAATGAAAAGGACCACAATAACCATGTAATTAAGCATTTTAAGCTTAAATTTCAAGTTTGGAAAATGACTACCCAAGTTGTAAATATATAGAGAGAATTGTTGAGACTATAACTATGATTTTTATTTTAGTAAACTCAAACTGTTGTTTTCTGATTTTAGTATTAACGCTTGAAATACTTGGCCTTCTAGTTTTGTAAGGATCTGTGAATACTATATGTCAATATCTAGGGTGTAAACTTGAGTAACGTTCATTCAAACATAATTTTGACTGCCAAAAATTTGCTATGTGAATATTTTTTAAGGAAGCAGTATAAATATTATACGATTTGAACCCATATACAACCAAAATCAGTCCAAAATGTATAATGTTTAGATAATTTCTTTCGTAAATGATAAACATACTTCAATTCAAAAGATTTACAAATTAGATGTGGGGACAAATAAAATGGACTTGGAAATAAGAAAATGAGGTAATAGAAGACTCGCATAATCCTTCTTCAAATTGTATCAGAAAATCATAAGATTAGTCACCTGACAATTCATAGCATTAAGGGCCATTTTGCACGACTCTGTAAATGAAGAGAAGCTCCCTACTTTCACAAGAGAAATAAAATGTTCAAATCAATTTTCACAAATGCCGAGAAACTTTTTTCCTCCCATAAAAGAGAATCCTTCAAGTCAGTGTGGTATACAAGCTCGCTTTCTGCTGATATTCCTGCTAGGAGCTTCTTCAGCTCTGTGCCATGAATATGGCATGAAGAAGCTCCAGATTTTCTGAGGTCCTGTAAACAATCAATTAGCTCGTTCAAACAGAGACAAACCTATTAAGCTGTTGGTGAATCATTGCCATCATGGTAAATGTGTTCTGACATCTGCCACACTTGAAGAATGTTGTCTTCAGCAACACTGGCAATGACCCATTCTTCAGCTGAATTCCATGAAAAGTCCGAAATCTTGCTTGTGTGTCCTCCATGTATGAATAGCAGCTCAGGAGGTGCCTCTTCAGCATCCTCTGGATTTTGCTCACCACCAATTCTATTGCAAAAGAAAAAGGGACTAGTGCCACTTAGCAATAGATTATAGAAATAGTACCTGTTCTGCTTTACAATCATATACATCAGGCCTGAAATAAGCTGATTTTTAAAAGTGGATCTATATAAATCCTTCCTAATCTCACCTACTGAGGTCCCAAACCATGAGTCGTCTATCTGATCCACATGATGCTAATATAGCTTCGTTTTGGGGACTCCATCCAATTTGGAACACTTCTTCTCTGCAAGGACAGATACATAAATGTTAGTCATTGTTTAAGGTAGATTTCCACTGAACCTCTCTCCCTCTCTCTCTCTCTCTCTAAGCCAAGAAAAATTAGAAAATCAAAGAAAACCTCTTACAGATTGAAGCTATACTGTGATACTTTTATATAGTCGGTATCATTTCATTCCTTTAAGCAGTGTCAAACATGTATATAAGAAAAGTTAAACAGGATTATCTAAGCAACAACTTCAGATTCTATTTATATTTCCAAAAAATAAACATAAAAAAGAATCATACATGTGGTGCACACAAGTATGAAGAACTCTGTCCAGCTTGCGAATATCATGGAGTGCAACAGTTCTGTCTGCAGAGCCCGTAGCCACAATCCATTCATTGAAAGGATTGAAAGCCAAACAGTTAACCTGGGTATCATCTCCACAAACTATTAGAAGAAAACAACTTTAGCAAAATATGTACAAGGAAAACTTGAAGTTATATGTAAAAAAATTTAAATCCGCCTACAAGAACAAACAAAGAAATGCCTGCAGAGCTCCCTGAACGAATACACCAATCAAACAAGGAGTATCAAGGAGAAAGAATATAACTATGCTCGATATAACATGCAGTCATGTAAGCTGCAGCTTTGACAGCTACTTTCTCTTACAATAGGTGATAATATTTTGACCCCTAATAGGAAACCGGGAGAGTTCTGAATGTGTACTAAACAAGGTAATAATACCTCAAAAGATGATGCCTGTAAACAGAAGGATAACTTTGATATTGAAATATGTGTTAAACAAGTTTTTTTCTGGTTAAATTTTCCACCAAAAACAATTCAGATAATTTAAGGGCTATTACCTCAGCTTGGTGAGCTTCAACAGTATGAAGTGGCTTCTCAGAGTCTTTCCTGATATCCCATAGAAGCAAATGATGGTCATCCCCTACAGACCCAAAGAGATGGTCATGAACTGCATGCCATGCTACATCCTCCACTGGTCCATCATGGTACTACATCTCCAACCAGAGTTACCACAATATTAACGAGTACCTTACTGCTGTTATTAAACAAAAAAGATCACAACATCTAATTCAACTGAACGAAACTCCCCCCCCCCCCAACACATACATTTTTAACCAACGGGAAAAATTACACAGCATGAGTACAAGAGCATAGAGAAGAATTATGATCCTTCTGGCAGAAATAAGCACTTTCATTCCCAGATGAATCCCCCGTTATCAAGTTTGTAATTTATCATTCCTTTCGTGTTCCTTTGCTAAAAATATATATGGTGTTGGAATAACTAGCCATTTTAGTTATTACATGTCAGAAATCTTCATCCCATAGATATTCTCAAGCTCTTAAACCCACACATATGCTGAAATTTACATCAAGAATTCAACATAAGAAATTGTTAAGGATTGTTATTTTTTAGGAAATGTGAAAAATTAAGGATATGATTTACATTGAATTATGTTGCATCTCGGAAATTCTTTTCAAAATTAATTAATTCTTGAGCATCCAACGAACATTGTACAAGTAAAACTTAACTAAGCATCAGATGCTTAAACTCCCAACTCAGAGGAAAGACAATTGAGGCTAAAGGGCAATGGGAGACCAAAGAAAAGTATTTGCCAACCATTTTAACATTATCCCATTCTTGTCTTTATGTTGAGGAAAAATTATCCTTTGCCAGCCAATGCAAAAGAAAGATAGGGGCATCAAATGTCTGTGTTGAGTTCATGCTTATCAATCTCCTATGTCTAGGAATCTTGCAGTTCAGTGTATTTGATACTGCAGATAGAGGGCAGCCTATGATTTTGAGAACTTTTATCTCTTCTATTTTAATGGCATCTCTCAAAGTTGCACTATTGCAGGTTGATCCATGTGTGCAAAATAAAATGAAGGTGAAAATGTAAGTTCAGGTGCAAAATCAAAATGTATGCATCTTACAACTTAAGAACTCGTTTCCTTGATCTTATTGGCAGCTCTCAAAGTAGTGCAATTGTATTGTAGATTTCTTGAGTGTAAAAGCAAAATTGGTTGAAAATGTAGTTTTCAACTGTCTAAAATCAAACTGCATTATAAAGGAGTGAAGGCTATATAAGCAATGTTCCCCCAAGTTTCCAAGACGCGGGGACACGGGAACGGGGAAACACAGAAAAAACATATGCAAAATACCCCCCAAATTTGAGGAAACGTCGAAGGGTACGTCAGGGTTTTCAACATAGGGGACCCCACTAAGAATACTACAAAATGTATACTAGAATACATAAAAATTGAAAGTTGGAGCATAAGTCATTAAAGTCTTTAATTTTATAATCTAAAGATTAATACAAGTTTACAACATACATCAAGTGAAATAAAATGAAATACGACCATACATAAGCTAGAACTGATAAAACAATTTTGGAAATACAACCACATTGAACAGCAAAATGAAATCGAGGCTACTTGGAAGGAAAATAGTGGACGGTGTGGCCATTTATCATTTAATTTTTTATTAACTTTTTATCTTTTGGTAAAAAACTGTCAAAGGAAACATGGGGACGTGGGGGGGATGTTTCCCTTCTGTGTTTCCTTGAGTTTCCTGCACACGGGGACGTGGGGGGATGTTTCCAATGGAATTTCCAAGTTTCTGAGACATGCAGGAGCGTGGAAGAGCATTTCCTACCCTTGGGGATGCGTATCCATGTAACACTGTGTATAAGTAAACCAACCAACCTAAGAACAGCTATAGGAGCTCCTATCTTCCCAAACACAAAAAGGGAACATTCGTTTGTATATATTAGTATACTATTATGTGTGTACCAAAACGGCATGTGATATATCGTCATGCATTCCCTGACAGCGCTGCACCATTAGGGAAAGCAATATAGACAACTTGTAAACCTCCCAATGGAAACCCTCCTCCAAAGGCCAGTGCCATACAATCAATATAATAGTCTACGAATTCATTGTTTTATATTGACTCTACAATCATTAGAAGCTAAGTTGCACAAATTGAAGCTATATTGTCATACTTCCTCTTTAAAAGGCTGTAGGCCAAAATTCCAAAATTCTTGTAGGCAATGAAACTTTCAAAACTGGTTTCAGATGCAATTGCAGAAATGTACAACATTGTACCAAAAAGTGCATAGATTTTTTAGGCCATCCTGCAAATATTAACTTCCTTCTATAGCTTTGTTGTCCCTCCAAGTCTAGAAGTAAACCCTCAAATGCTGTGTTACTGGATCTGCAGAGGTCTGAGGTGGGATCATGGATCTGAAGTTCTGATCTGGATACGGATCCGGATCAAGATCCAGCAGGATCCACATCGGATCCACCTTGCAGCCAGATCCCTCGTGGCTGCAAACAGATCTCACTTGGAGGAAACAGATCCCATTGCAAAACGCAAATATGACAGATCCCCTATCCCATGAACCCAAACATGCAGATTTGAGAATTAGTTTTATCTTTTGTGTAGGGATTCTGACACTTGTAGGAATCCTAAGACCCTGCCCCACTAACTACAGAAATGCGTCTGAGCATCAGGTTGACTAAGCACTGAGAACGGTGAGAAGTTGAGATTCGAGAAAAAAGTAAGCTTCAAGATGAGAGAACATGCACAAACTTGGGGCTAAGAACATCAACAAGTGGCTGTGGTCATTGTTGTCAGACAGCTGACACTGGTATCCCAAGCAACTGGCAACTGACACTTATCCCTAGAAGCAATGACGAGAACTTGAAAGCAGTGACACACTGACAACACTGAGCAGGGACAGGTATTTTACTATTTGCCAATGTGCATAAATTATTGAACTCTGATTTTTCCACTGCTAATTCTACTAAAGTCTAATCCCAATTATTTTTCTAATTTTGATCCAAATGAAGGAATATTTATTAACCCGATAGGACTGTTGGAAAATTAGATCTCCTTAGTGATCACTGCTTATCTTAATTTAACCTAGAGCCTAACTGCTAAAAGTTCCAAGTCCAGGTTATCTTTAGAATTAGTTGTAGATTATATTCAATACTTTAGGATAGTTATATTTTCAGCATTGATATTTAATACTCTAGGATAGTTATATTCTCAGAATTAATATTTAATACATTTTTTAAGAATATTTCTTATATTTATAAGGGTATATTTACAGCTACACTTACAAAAGGATTTTCTCAATTATAATTATATTCTTTAGAATTAGTTTAAGTTGTGACTTCAATTCTAATGTTGTGATTTATGAATGGTTTAGATTCTGAACTTGAATATGTTTTTTAAAATCTAGAAAATATTATTATATTTTTTGTACTTAAAAATATCCTCGCCATATCTGAATCCTGGCTTTTCAGAAGTCTAGAAGATCCATATACATATCGTGGTAGCTTAAATGATGAACTTACCCAAAACAAAACCACTATCTTCACCAAGGGGAGTGCCCTTCTATAACTAAAAAGGGTTGCCTCAAAATTGCACCAAAGGCTAATATGCATCCTCAAACTGTAGTGTTTGCCTTTATAAGGTAGTCTTCCTCTACAGTTGAATGGCTCTAGATTCTAGAATCTTGAATAATGCAAGAAGTGCTCAGATATGCGCTCCAAAATGAGGAAATATTATGAAATAAGAAATGGAAGTATATATATTAACTTACTGAATTAAGACACTCTATCCCCCCAAAGTTTCAATATTAGACAACATCCCATGGGGTCATCTAGGCTTTGGAACTGTAGCACAAACTCCCTCCAAACAGGGCACAACCAACCCTGTATTGATGTCTACAAGGAGGACAGTTTCCCTATCATAACCTTCATTAATTATGAGAGATCTTGCCATAATAAACCATCTATCTTTTTCATCAAAGCCTTCATTTTTTATCTTCCTGCTATAAAGTTGTTTAAACTAAGTATACAGGCTGTTGAGAAGCTTCCTGCTTCATCTTACAAAATATTTCTCTAAAATAGCTCTATCATTGAGCCAAAACCGTATTTCACTTTCTAACAAGGATAGAATAAAATTGATGAAAAGTAGACATTATGTTAGGGTCCTACCCTAACCCCCTCAAGTAAATAGATAGGACTAAGTATGGAGGCCATCTCTATTAAACAAGGCCCAAGAAGTAGATGAAGTATGAAAAGCAATAATTGTAAGAAGGCTTACTAGAACGTTCCACCTACTACAAAGTTTTTTCTCTAGAAAGTTCCTAGGAGGTTAGATAGAAATTTTATAGAGTAAAAGCAATGTAATGAGATGTCTTGTAAAGCATATTGGAGCTCTATTCAGTTAGACGTTCCTCCCTCAATTCTTGAAGAGACAAGCGAACAGGAGTGGATTCCTTTCATAAAAGGATCAAATGTAAGGTGTTGCCCTACCTTGAGGGTTTTGATATTAATAAAGTAGAAAGGTTTTCTATCTTATTCTTGGATATCTCGTGTGTGTTTGTATATTCAGATCTAAGGTACATAATGAGTGGTATCAAAGCACTTTCCAAGGCCCAAAAGAGAGAATTTGTTTCCTTCTATTTTGCAGGTGTTCAAAGATAATAAAAAGAGGGCCACGACACTCATCAGTTTCTGAGTAGTTTTCAAGAGAATTTCCCAAAACTAATTACATGTTTGTGTTCTCACAAAAATACGCAAGTTTAACAATAAAATAAAAAATCATTTTAGAGTTTGGATAAAGGAGATATTGCAGTTTGAAATCTGCTCTTTTTAGGGCTTTCCAGTGATTTTCACAAGTCTTGCAGAGGGAATAACTTTTGATATAGTGCTCAGATTGCCACCAGATCAATGCCATTTGATAGAGAATTCCCAGGGCTTTGATCTGACATATTATATCATAATCATATATATATCCATCAATATTGAGTGTGCTACAACCATTATAAAATTCCATCCTCAAACCCTCACAAAATTGAAGAATGGCAATGTGGTGGAACATGCCATGGCAGAAATGAATGTTGGTGATAAAAACTTTCTAGGATATGTATGCAATTTGAGAAGTTAAGAAGAAGGGAGACCATGAATTCAAGGAGAGTTGTATCCTTTGTGAAATGTATCCCATCATCCAGAGATAGTATAACAGTGAAATAGATGCTTGGTATGATTTAGAGGTGGACTGTGATCATCGGTATATGGATAGTTGTCATTTCTGGAAGACAACTACTTACACCTTCTATTTGATGACTCTACTCCCCCTTATGTAGAGAACATCATGGAAGGAAGTCCAAAGAAGGTTATGACTACAAGTTTTCAGCATGCATACTCTCCATTGGTAGTATTCCTTCTAGATACCCATCTAACCTTTTATAATTACATGGTTGATTTTTGGTATATTGATGGATCTATATAATTGGATCCACATAACTATGTTAGGGATCACCATTCCTAAAATTGAGCTCAGGTGTCTTCAGTGAGGAGTCGACATCAGCACTTTGACATGGGACTTGTGTTTATGGATGAGTTCCTTAGAGTACTTCAATATGGCAATTAGTATTTGCACATGGGACGCTGGCTTCTTCAGCATTACGATTAGCATTCGTACATGGGACCCAAGTTTATGGTGGAGCTAATTGGACTACTTCAGCAAGATGGCTAATAGTTGTACATGGGACCCTAGTTCTCTAGCTTACTTAAGAATTATGGTCAACACTTGTCCATGGGACCCTGGTTTATGGTTGTACCTCCTCACATCAACCATTGAGGGAAACACTTTTCTAAGGAGGGTGGAGTGTTAGTGTCCTACCCTAACCCCCTTAAGTAGATAGATGGGATGCTATGTATTGAGGCCATCTCTATTAAATAAGTCTCATGCAGTAGATGTAATGTGAAAAGTAATAATTGTAAGAAGACTTACTAGAAGGTTCTTCCTGCTAGAAATTTCCTTCTCTAGAAAGTTCCTAGGAGGTTAGATAGAAATTATATAAAGAAGTAGAAGCAATATAATGAGATGTCTTGTGAAGCATAATGTAATTGGAACTTTGTTGAGTTGGAAGTTTCCCCCTCGAAGAGGCAAGTGAACAGGAGTGGATTCCTTATGTAAAAGGATCAAATGTAAGGTGTTGCCCTACCTTAAGGTTTTCATATTAATAAGCTAAGCAAGTTTTCTATCTTATTCTTGGATATCTTGTGTTTGTTTGCATATTCAAATCTAGCGTACATAACACATTCACTCATGTAGCTCCATCTTGATTGAACACCACACTGCTTCACCATTTGGATTTGTTGCAAATATATGGCACTCTTCAAGGTTTGGGACTTCAACGTACAAATTTAGTGAAAGTGTTATATGAGGCACACATAAAGGTTGAGATGTTTAGACAATGTCACTACATCAGCCATAAAGTGGTCAAGCTCTTTCCACAACTTTACAATCTTGTCCACCAAAGTCCAATCGATGATGGCTAATGCACTTCCCTTAACAATTTAGAAAATGTGAATATCCTCATCTTCGCCTTATTAAAGAGGCAACAAGGCTCAAGCCATTTGTTACCACCCAATCTACACAGGGTGTTCACTATACAGAAGACTTCATCCATCTAGGGACCTTCCAATCCCCCATGCACATCAAGCAATCTTTTGCCCAATTACTTGTCCTTTGCACCTCCTTTGTCATCGTCAAAGAGAGGTTATTTGTGAAATTTTGGCATCCATTACATGTGTAAAAGGGTTAGCCCGAGTGAGTCACTCATGTTATGGCACTGTTATCACATATATAGTAGCCGAGCTACCATACATTTTTTGTCAGATTCCAATACACTATTCAGCCAGTTCCCTTACATTGAGATGCTGAGATGAGCATCTATATTGGATCACTATCAGATTTTGGACAACAGTATATATTCCCCATGCCATGACTGAGTCTCAGGACACTTAGAGAGATGACCGATGTAGCCATTATACCATTTGTACAGAGAAGTCAGTAGTGCCCAGAGTTGCAGTAGCAGTTTTAGAGGACAGATGATGGTTCAGATGATGAGCATTCACCATTCAGGTATATGACTCAGCAGGTATATCATTGTGTTATGGTTATATTGCTTTTATACTTATTCTTATAGCATGTCTTAGCACTTAGTGTCATGATCTGGCGATCATATAGATATGTGGACCTGGTTGATCTTATTATATATATTATATTGTCCCTACTCATACTTAGAAGTTCACTATTCATGCTCATTGGTCTTACCCTCCTTAGGGAGAATAGAGGTGATCATTCCACCATACCTTGGCTTGCTAGTGTCGGCTCCATTATTCATTGTCTTCATCCATCCATTGCCTACCTTTTAGTTTATCACCCTGACTTACTACTTGACTAGTGACATGGAGGATCTTTTCCCCACTGTAGCCTCTGTATTGGATGAGCTTCCCTGTTTATTGTGTCTCGGCTCTGAGTTGGTGACAAAACTTACCTATGGTGAGTTGGAGTTCCTTGTGAATTCCCCCTAGTCACTAAAGTTGTGTTGGCTAAACCTGAAACTTTAAGTGCTGCCATGAATACAAAGTCTGGAAAAAATGAAATGCTATATCTTGTATGAAAAGCCCATCCATGCAATGTGTTTCTAAACACACATGAATGAAAGGCATGCCAAATGAAAATGGCCATGAAAATAAAATGTTATATCTTTTGGAAATGTAAATACCTAGGTAAACAAGCTGTCTATGACACACCTAGAAGTGCTCAGGTAAACAAGTGTCTTAAAAACACACCTACAGCAGAAAGCCTAAATAAATGTAAATCTATGCAATGTGTTTATAAACACACATAGATCAAGGCTATGGAAACTTCAGGCCCAAAAAGCAATGGAACTTAAATGCTATATCTAAATTATTGCTGGCCTCATTTGTATTATGGATTGTGCGCATCTGTTAAAGGTGAATAAACCCTCTTTGAACAACTCATCCATTTGTGAGACACCGCCATTCCCTATGTTGTTGCTCATTCAGTATATACTATGGTGTGCATTCCCTTTCCCTTTGCCAAAGTGTCACAAAGTTAAGTCAGTCAAGTCATCCCTTAGCCTAGCCAGTTATTTTAGCCTTCACCCTTCACTAGCAAATTGATCACAACTATGAAGTGAGTATGGTCTTGAAAGTCTGGTCTGAGTAATAATAATAATTAATGACATTATATATTTGGATTTAGATCGCCACTAATGATTACTTTGTGTTATAATTGTTATTTGAATAAGTTGTAGAGCATGCATTAACCTTTGACACTTTGCAGCAACTTCTGAAGAATAGATCTGAGTTATATTTGGTCATGTTGACTTGGTCAAACCTAGATTGACCAAGGTCAACCATAGGACATGAGATGGTTGGACCTTGTGATGATATGGATAGATGATATATGGTCTATGTACACGTACATGATGATTCTATGCAGCAGCTACAGGGTTATGATGATGATTCATGGTTTACAGCATTATTTGATCATTTACAGATTATTATTATTTGACCTGTTCCGATATATTGGATATATATTTTGATCATGCAGAGATTCATATGGTGTATGAGTACACATCTTGGATAGACTTGGACCTTCTAAGTCCAATGAGACAGTCTGTTTTCAGTTCCGGGCACTTACAGTGATGATTGAGCCTCAGTAGGCTATCCCAGTGCAGTTTTGGTCTGTCGGAGACCCTGTCAGAGCAGATGTGATTTTTATCTGGTTGACCTAGGGCGTTGTGCTTGGAGGGGGTGGTCCAGCCACTTGTTTTTACCATATTACCCCCCTCCCGGACACACTGGTGCCCTCACCTTGACAGCGCAGACACTCCAGGAGGCAGTTTGGGGCAGTTTCACGCTTCCCAAGGCATTTCAGGATTGGTATCACGCTTCCCGAGGCATTTCAGGATTGGTAGAAATGGCTATTAAGGAATTCGATTTGGGCTACCGAGGCAATGTCTTGGCATAGGATGATCAGTGATGATGGATTGATGTCTTCCACACCCCCTCCAGTAGTTTCAGCTTCATCGGGGCCCGCATCCGTCACTTATGGCAATTTCTGATGATTTCTGAGGTCTTTTGAGGCCTATGATTTGACCATAGAGGCACGATTTGGTATATTGATGACTTTTATTATTATTGTGCTATGGGGATTGACCAAGGGTGGTAAAATTACCCCTTGGACCCACCATAAGCTTCATATTATATTTTGTCATCATGATTTGGTGGGATTCCCCTCTTCGAGGGTGATTTTGTCCACTTATATTATATTTTATTAGTGATCCATGTATTTTATTGTTGAGCTCATCTCAACCATTGATTAGACATTTGTATCTTTTAATCTTAGCCACTCATTCAAAAAGTGGTTAGGATTTTGATGCCTCTCCTTCCTATTTAAAGGAGAGAGCTTCTCATTGTAAGGGGACTTGTGGCTCTGGATTATTGGAATAGAAAATTATCATTGCATCTATCTCCAGTGTTGTGGTGAATGTTTTTGGTGTTCGTTCGTTGGTTCTTCCTTTGCACTGAGTTATTGGAGATCTTGTTTTGCCATATCTTTTGTACCACGTTTTTGCATCTACAGGTGGAGGCCGATTTGCTTTGAGGAGGAAGTATTGGTAGGGGAAGACTCTCCCTACTTCTTCTTTGGATCTCTTCGTTGGTAACAAGGAGTATTACTATCCCGGGACCTTCTATCTATGTTATCATTGCATTTTACTTGTATTTCCTCCATACTTGACCTCTCTGATTGAAATCGATTTTCCTTGGATTGACAGGTAGAGGAGGGCACACTTGTGGGCTAGGGCATCAATTTGGCAAGCAAAATCACCAATCTCTCATTTGATCTCTGCGGGAATCTTCCTCAACATCAAAGCATCTCTCTTCATCACTTAGGTATGATCTCAAGGTAAGTTCTATCTCCATGATCTATCCACTTGTCTAAAATATTTAAAACCCTAATCAATCAAAACCCCATTTTTACATTTTTTTCAGATCTACTAAGATCTAGTGGCTTCTTGGGCAAGAAATTTAAAACCCACCTCTATAGTATCCATGGCATCCCGGATCTACAGTTTGGTGAGGATTGGCCTCCATTTGACCCTCTTCCCATGGCATTTAGCCTCTCCAAGCAAGGGCACACTTCCTAGTTTGGGTGGGTTGACCTAGATCTAGTACGTGGGTAGTTGAGATTCCACTTGATTCGTGATCTACACGTCTATTAACCTACCCCCAGATTGTCACTTTTCTGATTTCTACCTTGTGGGCCCTATTCCACATTTTAAGGGATTTAATCCCATTTTTGGACCACTTGGTATCTTTAAACTCAGATCTAGCAAGATCTAGCCATTGGATTGCCTTGAAATTGTAGATCCATATCCTCACCTGATCAACCTACTTGGATCTAAAATTTGGATGCCATTGGACTTGTCTTGATTGATTTATCCCACTTTTTAGCCTCCTTGGGTAAAGTCGCACCACCTTGGAGAAGTGAGTTGGTCCACTTCTAGGACGTGGGTACTTGAGATTTCAGTGGATTTGGAACGAGCATAATTCAAAACCTAGGTCTAGTGTGTCACTTCATCAAATCTTGCCTTGGGGATAGCATTCCTTGTTTTAAGGGATTGTGGTCCACTTAGGTCAAACCTAGATCTAGACCTATTCATCCATCAAGACTTTAATTGCCCACTTGTCTCATACAATAGGAGTTATCAATCACAAGTTAACTACACTTTCACTCCATTATCCCAATTCCCAAGGCACTGGTCTCTCTCCAAGTCAATTCGACTTTCCTAGATTGTTGGATTAACTTGTGGTTTGACCCTTGTGTGGTGAACTAAACCCTTTGATGTCATCATGCTTCATGATCAAGCTTGTCACCTGTACTAGTTAGCCCCAATTCAACCCCTAAACTACCCTACATTGGACACGGTTCCCAAGCCAGTGGATTTTCTCACATTGACTAGTACTTTAATCCTGGATCCTATTTCAAATATCATAAGTCACTCTCACATTAACAATGAACCAAAGCTATACTCATTGAACCCCTCACTTATCTTGTGGCTTCATCCTAAGGTGTAGGATAAAACCATACACCTTACTTCATTTAGAATTAACTTGATTTGGTGTCTTGGTTTTGATCTCTCCTGTCGGGAGTAGATCGGGTCTCCCCCTTTGTTGTCTGGGCTAGATAGCATAAAGTGAAGGTTGCCTCGACTGGCGTGACAACCATCTATTGGAGGTCGAGGTGATCGTGGTTGCACCTTTTGAGTTGCCCTTCTCTATTGCCATCTATGAGTGGATACATCCATAGGGGTAACTACAGTTTAGGTGATAACAAGCACCTTTGGAGTGTTTTACCTAGCTGAACTTAGATCCTAGTGATCAAAGTTCAGCATGGTTTTTTCAATCACACCTTCAAAGCCAAAGTGTGTTATAACATAGGTGCCTTAGGTTGGTGTCTAAGTCCTTATGGTCCTATGTCAAAATTAGTCAATCACCATGGTCCTAGCATCATGCATGGTATATTTTGTCCCTTGCAGAAGCAAAATTGGCAAAACGACTATGTAAAAATCACTTGAGGGCGTCAAATATCAAAATGGGGAATTCCTAGCACATTCCCCCCTCAATTAGGAGAGCATATATCGATCTCCCCTCATCCAAGGGAGCAAGGTGGCACCCTTACCCACCTCATGAGTCATCTCCAAGTCATAAGTTGGCTCCCTTTGTCAATATTCAAACCTTCTCCAAGGGTGGAACCTTCCTTGCATGAGATCCCTAAGTTTGTGCATGGAATTGGAGTCATTCCCTACAAATTAGGGTGCATTCTCACCTTGCTTTGGAGTTTAACTCCACATGTGGCCCCTCTCTCTTGAGTTACATGGAGATGTGGTGCATTAGGGTTTTGGAGGCATAGTTAAAGCTCAGTTAACTCCTAAACTTGCTCTAGTTCTCCTAGATGTGGCGCATTAGGGCATTGAAGGCCTAGTTAACTAAGTTAACTCCTCAAATTCCTCCAATTCTCCTAGAGGTGGCGCATTGGAGGCCTAGTTCAACTCAATTCACTCCTCAAATTGCTCTAGTTCTCCTCCACATGGCGCATTAGGATTTTAGAGGGCTCGATTAGGGTTTTGGTAAGCCCCTCCATGTGTCACCCTCTCATCTATGCATGCATGATCCAAAGGAGTATGAATTCTCTCCTCCTCGTGCTATTTAAAGAGGCCACTCCTCTCATTTGAAGAGTTGGTTGTTGCTTGATAGTCAGAACTGTGTATAGTTTCTCTCTTGTGAAGAATTGGAATAAAAGAAAGGCTTTGGAGGTTAAATCAATCTCACCTTGCAATTGTGTGGTATAAATTTCTTGCCTATGCTATTGCTTATTAGTTTATTTGTGTAATTTCTCTTGCCAATTGTTGTAGCTTGTATGGTCATTGAAAGGGTACTATTACCTAGTTGACATAGATTTATTCTAGTCATGTGTCTAGATTTATCTTAGTTGCCAATGGCCATAGAGTGCTTGAAAGGAGGTTATTTTTAGTTATATTATCAGTTCAGATATTCATATACTAACCCCTTTCAAGTAGGCTACACCATCAACCTATAAGAAGAGGAGATCCCCTCTCCTTGCATGAGTTAAATTATTGCAGGTTTACTAGGAGCTTCAAGCAGATCAGAGCAAGCCTGGAGCATCTCTTTTCTCTTGAACACTTTCAAAGCAAGCCCCTCATAGACTGAGGCCTAAGTGACTCCATTGCCCTCTCTTTGGCATCCTCTTTCTTCTTCTTCAAACCTCCAAGTTTTAAAAGAAAAATCTTCAAACTTGTTTTAGTTTTGTTTTAAGCTATTTGAATCTAAGGATCTAATCATTCATAGTTTTTCTTTAAAGCTACTTGCATTTAAGAATATAATCATTCTAACAGATTGAATGTGACATGCTTATAGATATGCATTACTAAAAATCTTTATCATAAGTAGATCTGGAAGTACAAGCATTTCTAAACATTGCAATCAAGTCGAATATCGCATGCATTTATGCTAGTACTTAGGAGTTGAGTTGCATAAGAATTGTGTTTTATTTTTTTGGCACTCTTTAGCTCGCTGCATGCTATCCGAACAGTCTTTGGACAGCGAGGAAGCATCACTCACATCCACCTTTAATCATAGATTTTAACCCTTTTCACTAGGTTTTCTTGTATAACCTTTTAATGTGTAGGATAAGCCCCTTTTGGGAGAGATCAAAGATATCATTTAAAGCAATTTTCCTTGTTATTTTCTAACCTTTTCTTGCAGATTTGGGACAGCAAGCAAACAGTCCAAGAGGCTTCCCAAACCGACCACCATTGAACCCCCCAAGGTGCCTAATAAACAAAGCACTTATTCTCCCTTCCACTTTGTAACTTTAGTGAGCCTACTTGTTGGCCATAACGACCAACAATAGGCATTTCTAAGGGTTGCATAACCCATTGTAACACATCAGGTAGGATGATGGTGTCAAATTCCCCCCCTACCCCTCTCTCCGCATCATTTTCGTGCATGATTTTATTTTCCCTTTTTTGCTTAGCTTAGCATAGTTTCAGTTTCTAAAATTTGCTTTTAGTAGTAATTAGATCACATTTAATTTCAGTTGGAAAGAACTTTGATGCATGCTAAATATTTCATGTTCAATCACTCATGCATGTTGTAATCAATTAATTCCATCTAATAATCATTCCTAGAAAAACTTTCTAATTAATTCCACATTAATTAAACCCAAAATCAACCCTCCCTAAAGACGTAATTCCAACGTCTATAAACACCCAGAGATTTGTCACATGTGGGCAAATTCTATAGTGAAGGGAATCTACTAGGCAGTGACCGTGGAGACCCGTCAGACTACACTCTCGATTGGTGACAGTGTTGGACATACCCCCACAATCTAGTCACCTTCTCGTGCAATACCACACTTGATATCCGGACTTGTTTCCGCGTACCTAGCATAAATCGAAAACCACCATTTTTCCTTTAACAATTCACTTGTAACAAACAGTCGATCCCTACACCAAGCTGGTTCACAATTTGACACACCTCCATTTAACAAACAAAGTCAATCCTCGCTTCAGTGAGTTCACAATTTGACTTTGCATTCACTTTCTAGTAAATAGATAACACTTATTTTTTCTGTTGGTAAAATAATCTATTAGTGTAGCTTGCGAGTATTGCATGTTCTATAGTTGTATCCTTTTTGCCCAATAGTAAGGCACTGATCTTTATTTCATACATGTGGAAGCGTTGAAGTACTTGCCAAGTTATATTGTTAGGTTGTTTTCCTAGTTTTATTAACTCCTAAGTCACATTTTCCAAGGTGACCATCCTAGATTTTTATAGAGTCTACCTCTCTTAGCCCTAAACAAAAGGAATTGAGTGTTGTGGTGACAATGGCACCCAGCTCATCAACTTGCCCCCAAGGCCTCTCTCAATGAGTTGAGATTTTTCTCACGTTCACGTGCATATCTAGCCGGCTACACCATCCATCCAATTTTTCATCAAGGATCATAAGCTCAAATTCTAACTACATCCAAATCAAATGCAGGTGCATCTTCTCTTCTATCTTCCCCTAAAAATATAAGCCATATTGCTGCCACCAATATAAACACTAAACTGCAATAAAGATTTCCCTTTTTTAAAGAAATGCATACTGTGAAAGGAGTACATTCTCCTATGTTAACTTCTTCTTGCATGAGTTTGCCACCTCCGATAGGCTGAATTATGGTCACTTTCCAATGCTTTATGAGAGTGTGAACCAATGAACCTTTCATTGATTCCACATTATATATATATATATATTAAAAGGCTGAATTATGGTCACTTTCCAATGCCTTATGAGAGTGTGAACCAATGAACCTTTCCTTGATTCCACATTTAGAAAAACATTGAAAAAAAGTAATCTTAATCTTATTTGCCCACTCCAAGCCTATTGTGTCAACAAAGCATTCATTTACAAACAATAATGGTCATTTTACATTTGAGTAATTCCTTTTTATGCATGATTACTGAAGTCTAACATCTCCCCCCTTTATAAGGGTTCCACTGCATTTTCTTAGCATGGCTCCAATGCACCAAGATGCAATTCTCCACACTCATAGTATAACACACTTGAAGAATTATGCGTTGGTATTCAACATCCAAGATATAGATGGTATTGTGGCCATTTTTTACACTTATCATATGAAGTAATACCAATGCAAGACTAGTTGAAAGATCAGCCTCCTCTTTTTAATTGTAACACTGACAAGTTCCTCAAGGAGTTAGCTCAATCAGTTGTTGCCAATGTTGTTGGACACTTGGGAAATTCCGTGCCAACAAGTGCCTGGTTCAAATCCCCCTCTATGCCGACTAAGGATACCATTCACAAATGTGGGAAGCATCCCTCGGGTTCCCCCACATGGTTTTCCTTGAAAATAAATATTAGAAAAATTAGAAAATAAAAAAAAAAACTAAGGGAAAATACAAGAAAGAAAGAAAGAATGGAAGAAAAAATAAATAAATAAATATATATATATAATCATTTGAAACCCATGAATATTCAGACAACACAGAGAACACTGACAACACAAGTAGAAAACCAAATTTCACCTTCTTACAAGACAAATAGATTAATAGGATCTTGTTGTAACGTCTCAACACCTGCTACGGGACACTTACATGATCAATTTAAAGGTGACCAGTCATGGATTGGAACAGAGGCATTGTACAGTTGACTGTCAAGATAAGTGATTGCTTGGAAACCAAGCTAGGATCAAGATCATGCAAGGTAGATTGCATCTCAAGCAGGCATAGCTTAGAAGTTATCGTTTAAGAGTCAAAAAAGGAGGTGCTGTTTAGGTCTAAAACTAATGAATAGTACGAAAACTAGCGCTCTAGTCAGGTTGCTTGTTGATCAAGCAAAGTGTGGAAGACAACTCAGCAAATCCAAATCAGCAGTTGGAAGGTTGCTAGCTTATCAAGTAAACTGCAATGGATGGATGGATGATAACTTCAGCACAAAATCAGATGCTCTTTTGGGTCAACTCGACACTATTTTCAGATGAGGGAGATGCTGCTGGACAGAGGTTGATATTGGTTCAAGGTCGCTGCTTTTACAGAACTAAATTCATCACAATAGGGTGCTATTTTTTAGGCCTTATCCGCTGTTGATTGTATAAAGGAAGGTGCATCCTTTATGCCAATTTTAACATGCAGATAAGTTGGTAAGGAGCTGTTCTGATTGTTGAAGCATGTGCTTAGGTGGGGTGCTGCCCTTAAGATGGTCACTTACCATAAACAGCACTGCTTTTTGGAGTCACGGTTCAGCCTATAGGAAGATCAGATTCATCTTATTTCTAGCATTGTTTTGAGAAGCTTATGTAACCTCCTTCAAGCCAAAATTAACATGGATTATTTCTGAGAGATAAGATAAGATAATATTATTAATGTACAACATTTGACCACAAATAGATCAATGGGACTGCTCAGTACAACAATGTCTATACAAAGGGGAAGTGCAAGAACCACTCCCATAAAATCAAGACAAAAGCAGAACTATCTCTAATAACTAAGATCTAAACTAAATAATAAAACTGAAAGAGTGCCGAAAACAGATATAACAGTGTGTACTTTTGAGATCCAAAAACCTTCCAAGAAATGTCATGTGCTAGGGTACAAGGGAGAGAAGATCATGAACTGCTGGAGATAACACACGGGATTGAGGAAGGAGAGTAAGAGATATAGGATATATCCCTCCTCCAAATCAACAATCTTAGTATGTGCATCTCTTCTAACATCTTAGACCAGAGAAAAGAAACTCCGAATAAAGAGACTAGCTAGATGAATTGGACGAACTGGATTGTGAAATGCATCAGACTAGCCTGTCACTCGGTTCTAGAGTAAATTGTCTACTAGAGTGGCATCAACTATCTCGTACTTTGAGACAATATTTCCATAGTTTCCATAGTGGCCTTGCAGAGGGGGGACGACTTACTAGTGGAGGGGCATAGAGTCCCCGAGGTCTCCCAGATCTAGAACTAGAGATGGTATTTACTATTTCTTTTGCCTTGTCACTTGGTGCCACTATAAAACAAGAGCACCAGGAAATGTCATTGTCCTAATTGTTGATGTATTTGTAACTTCGGAAGATATTCACTTGTATATTGTATGTATTACATTTGTACTTTATTGTATCCCCAACAGAGATGTATTATTCCTCCGATTGGAAGTGTCGTTAGTTGTACTTGCAAGTGTCGCAAGTTATATTGTAAGTGTCGTAACTTATACTTGATGGGTTATTAGACCACCTTGATGGGGTCGGCCCTGTATGAGTCATGTGGGTTAAAGGGTTATTAGACCACCCTAATGGGGTCGGCCCAGTCAGCATTATGTTAAGTGGTTAAGTTGGGGCCAACCTAGTTGAGTAAAGGTCAAGTGAAACTAAAAGTATAAATAGAGAGTCAGAGTCATTTGATTCATTCACACACTCACTCACTTCGCATTAGTGAGAGAGAGGAGGAATGTGCACAAGTGGAGGAGGAGTATGCTGCTAGAGACTTCTATCTCTTGGGGTTTGATCTTTGTGATCTTTGTATTGGTGCTTATTCTATCTCTGAGGAAGTTGTGGGGTTTTTCACCTTCTTGGTTTTCCCTGGTGAAATGTTTTGTGTCTCTTGTCGCTTGTCTCTTATGCTTGATATGTTGTACATGTTGTTCTTTCAGTTAAGATCCTAGATCTATTGAATTAAATGATGAAAAACTAACACTAATGGTGTTCAACTAGACGAGTACCCATAGAATTTGAAATCCGAATCCAAGTGCTTCCCTCAAAAACGAGGCCAAGCATCTCTAGTATAGACAATTGAAAAAGGTGGACAAGGAGTTCAATGAGTCCTTGAACAGACAACAGAACCACCCTTTGATTGCATTATATGGGACAGCAAAATATGAAATGCTCCTCAATATCAATCTCTTGTAAATGGTAAAGCTAACAAGTCTTGTTGAGCATGGGATATAAAGTTAAGCATCCACCCAAAGCTGGTGTGAACCAACGCAAAATTGGCCAATGGAGAGTGAGTGTGCACCTAAAGAACAAGCGTGCATGGACGTCCCACAATGAGGTCGTCCCTCAGCTCCAAAAAGTGCTCAACATAGAAGGTCATCTTAGGACTCAACGCCCCATGATAGGGTGATCAAAGTGGCTTGCATGCAATGCCTATAGATGTCCTCCTTGGTGATCTTATTCATCCCCTGCTTCGTCGATAGGAGATGGCCAAGGGCATCTAAAGAGTAGATAAACTGGGGGATGCAGTCCATCCGACATGTGACCTTCTAAAACAAACAATGAGACCGCCTATGGGAGATGGACGAGGCAATGTCCTTCGATGAAAAGTATGGTAGGTAAGGCTATCAATCCCTACCTGTGGTCAAGTTAGCAAAGCTCTGAACATGATGAAGCAGTGAAACTAAGCCAAAAATGGTTTTGAGCCAGAACAAGTGGGCCACAAACTCTTCTAGAATGATAGGATAGGGAACAATCCACTTACTTATGATAATACGTCAAAGCATGAGGACCTAAACCCTCTCTTCCTAAACTAATGCCCCAAACCTTTGAATTGTATAAAAATGTGAGCTTGATAATCGAATCCATGAGATCCATCTTGGATGATATCCTGAAAGTGGTATAGAAAACATCCTCTCAAAAAGAGAAAGAGAGACATGGCCCTTGTTGATCCAAGGCTAGAGGGCCTTCCTTAAACCAAAAGGAGGTCCTAGGAACTAAACCCCCAAATAAGTGTATGTTGTGGTGATCTCAATCTTTTACCACCAAAAACTAGTAGTGGAAGTTTTAAAGGATGTTATTCAACCCGTTGAAGAACATAACTTTGGTTTTACCCAAGTTGATTGTCAACTGTCAAAGATCACAAAATCTAGAGAGGGCATCCAATTGTCACTGTAAGCCCTCCAAGGTGGAGGCCAAGCAGATTACATCATCTACAAAAAGGATATGGAGATCAATACATGGCGAAGAGGAACCCATCATCGAGCTTGACATACTTATGTAGGAAAGACTACAACTTATCAATGCAAATCCCAAACAAGTCGGCAAAGAGGGGGCACCCCTGTTTAATCCCAATAGTACTCCCAATAAAGTTTGACAACCCATGAGCTTGCAGAGGCGAGCAAGGAAAAACTCATAGAGGCACATGATAGCAGTAGTAAGGGTCTCCAAAATGCCAATATGTCTAAGCCTCTTGAACATGGCCTCCCTCGATATTGAGTCAAGCGCATTCGAAAATTCTGCAAGCATCAAAAGGATTTCAAAGAGTGATGTGTCACCTCTTCAAAGATGGCTCAAGGGGTGAGAAAGTGATGAATGGCTTGGTGCGCCAATCGAAAACCTACCTATCCTATGGTCCAAAGATACCTCTTCTCGAAGTACTCAAATAAAAGCAAATAAAGGGCCATAGCATAAAGTTTTGAGAATGTGTCCCTACCATGATAGTATGATAGTTGTTCAAATCAACAATGAGAGTTGATATGTGAATCATGTTGATAGTCGGGTGGAACCATGCCTATGAGAATTGAGAACCCCTGGCATACAATATGGTTAGATAAATAAGTGATGTAATCAACAAGAGAATGTATACCAGGTTTGAAAAACTCAACCTGGAATCCCTCCTCATCTGCCACTTGCCTGTTGGATATTTGAATAAAAGAACACATGGCAAGAGGATTGAGGTTGCAACAAGAAGAAGAGGTTGCACAAGTACATCATAAAGCATTGTGTTATGGCTAAACATAGATTGGGAATCAAGGTCAATAATGAGACTGGGGTGGCTAGGAAAGAGGGTGTGCCAAATGATTTGGGAGAATGGCGAAGGGGCACACATGGAACACATATCCTCTATGAGATGAAAAGGTGTTACTTGCATCGAACAAGGTTGCGATAGGATTTCTTAATATGGGGATAGGATGTAGGTCCTAGAATGGAAGAAGGCATGATAGAGTTGTTTGTGGTGGACTGGGTAAGCTTCATCATAACCATCAATTCATACGATAGCATCCAAATTTTGCGAAGTGTTACCGGGCAAATTAGCAGGGCTAATTCCCAGTAAGCAAAAATAAGAACAATGACCCAATGTCGCCTCAGTCACAGTTCTAACTTCTTCAGAAGTGAATAACCTCCAAGGAGAAGTACCCTTTGATAACCTGCAAAACACTAGTACAACCAAACAACTATATCTTCTATGCGATTTGTAGTTAGACCAGTGCCTAAATGGAGTCAAGATAGACCCCCCAACATTAGTAGATGTAAGCTAAGGAAAATATATGATCAAAGCTTATCAATTGTTAATACTAATCAAGATTGTTCAATAAAAGTGTAAGGTCAATCAGATGAAATAATAGAGTCATTCACTGAAGGTACTCTATGACTAATTCAATAAGACACCTCATTCACCAACAAATAGCATTAACCAAAAACACTGTTATACTTAGGTCATCGATATAAGAACATAGCAAGTAGATATGCAAAGATCATTCATTATATATCAACAACTAGTTTGAAGTATCATTGCAAGAAAAGGTAATGTTCAACATTATTCAATATTTAACCAATAACTAAGATCGAGTAAATGTCAATTCAATCTACCATCATATAACTTTCAGATCTGTATGTATGCATTCAACGTCGTATGGTAAGTTTGGTGAACAGTGAAAGTGTAACCAGCTCTCAAGATAAATGTGTAAAATATTCCAAAGTCTTCCAGCTAATCAATAACCAGCATTACTCATCCAAAAAAACATTCAGAAGATCAAATTTATTCCAATTTTGCAATTATAATCTTCAGATTTGTATGTGCATGCATTTATCATTAGAGCAGCATATCATAAATGTATGACTATATGATTATCCTTGTAAGCAAATGTGAGAGTTATGGTGCAAAAGACTAAATATGTAGATAATCTATCAACCAATAAAGCATGTGACAGCAAAGATATAAAGTACATTTAGTGCCAAGCTAACCATAACATTATTATCATTCACTCGATCTTGTATGTGAGTTTTGGATATAAAATCATCAAGTCCCTTATCATCACCCAGCTCTCAATAGTAAAATTAGAACCCAGAAAATCCAAAACAATACTCTGTAAAATGAAGTCAGAATTCTATCACTGTGCATTCAGAGATGTAAGGTTCCAGATCTCAGTAAAAGAATCAGAGCTTAGGACAAAGGTTTATGTCATCACTTGGCAAACTGTAAACATAAAAACTAACTTTAAGAAGTGCCAAAACTGAGTTAATGAGCTAACATTAGTTTCTGTTTTCAGGTTGCAGGTGAAGGAAGGAGGGCACACAAGGTCTACGCTAAATATTGCAGACCTGTGTTTGATAAAGGAGAGGGCTTGGATAGATAGGGAAAAAAGTGGTCTGAAATGCAGAAGGGATGATGGAGGATGGGAGAGGTGGAAGGAAGGGAAGCAGAAGGGTACTGGGAGATGCAAGAGAAGGGAAGAGATGGAAGGGGAAAGGGAAAGAGGAGAAGCAGATAGGTAGGGAAGTGGAGAAATAAGGCCTTGGATAGGAGTCGGAGATGGGATGGAAAAGAGAAGGAGGTAAAAGAGGTCTGAAAGGTTAGGGTTTTAGGCAGAATTTAGGGTTTAATCAGAAAATTTAGGGCTTTTTGACAGGTTTAAAATCATTAAAACTACATGAAAAAATACATAAATTAAACTAAGATGATAATGACAAAATGTACAATACTCAGAAAATAAAGACACAAAACTAATCTAACATAATATCTACAAAATATACAAAACTCAGAAATTAGGGTTTTTTTAGGGAATTTTTTATAATTTTGGCATTTTTAGGGCTCCTAAAATTTCGCCCTAGGGTTTTTAGGGACAAATAGGGCAAGACGAAATTATAGGAGGAAGGGCCGAAATTTTAGGGAGGCCAAAAAATGCAAAAAAAAGATATTTTTTTAATTTTTAGGGTTTATGTCATAAAATTGCAGACCTAAATTTAACCCTAATTCTACCATGAAAATGCAGAATTACACATGAAAATACAAGTTTAACCTAACAATAATATTTACAAAAAATACAAACTCAGAAATTTAGGTTAGAAATGTAGATGAACAACCTAGGGTTTGCATGAATGAAATTCACCTAACCCTAGAGCATCAATGAGGATAGCCCTCCTCTTGAGATGGTGCTTTCCAAGTTTGGAAAACTAGAGCTTCTTCTTGAGATGATGCCCTAGCTAAGACAAACTTTGGCGACCTAAAGGTCAAGTTTACAATGCTAGGGTAACTAAAAGTTAGAAAATGACTTATTCTAGGGCAAAATGCAACTCCAATGGTTACCATTCAACCTTTAAACAAGCATACATCCAACATTTAACACAAAGACATCAAGAGAAAGACTTAGATACCTTTTTGTGCATGTGTTAAGCAAACAACTCTTAGCATCACCTTGGCAAAGAAACAAGAGCAAAGACTTCAAAGATTTGTCCCCAAATTAGCAAGCATGATCATCCTCAAGAAGTGCACATCACTCAAAGAGCCCTAGTTAGGGCAAAAATCAGAAATAAAAGTGTAATCCCATAAAGTTGATGTGTAAAAATGAAGTGAGGAAAAATTATTTATACTTTTCACACTCACTTTTACAAAAAAAAAAATTAAAATCCAAGCCGACATGCCTTTTTAAAATGTCAATTTGAAATTATAAATGTCAACTTAAAATTAAAACAAAAACAATATAAAATAATCAGTTGAGTGGGTGAATTGGGACTTTTTCCCCAGCATTCACCCCTACATGTCAAAAATGACTGAAAAAGGCCACATTAGACTGAACTGAAAGCTGAGATGCGGAGGGAGGGTCGTCATACCCCTACTAACCCCAGAAATAGTGAAAAACCCTCAATGCCCCCCCTCAAAGAAAGCATTATGCAGCCGGGGAAAGGATGACATCATCCTCTGTAGAAGCCAGGGAGAGCTAGCACTGGAGCTCTGGAGCGTCAGGAGGGTGCAAGAGAAGACCTGGGGCTATGACATGGGCCCCAGTGTTGAAGAAAGGCATGCCACCAGTGTAAAAGTAATGGGGGGAGTCATGTGTTCCAAAGACCCATTCCTAGGGGCCCCTGTCACCAACCTCAGGGCTTCAAGCCCTTTTATGAAGCAGTCAGTAGTGCCATTAAGCCATAGTACCCCTAAGAGGGAGCCAGAGGATCTGGCCATGACCCCACCTACAAAAAGTGGTTGTATCACATCCTCCAAGTCAAAAAAAATGCTGGCCTCTCCTTGGGGTACATCTGGAATATGTGTTGGTACTGGTACCACGTAACACGGATCAAGAGGGTGACCCAGAGGGTGACCAAGTGATATGGGGATAGAAATTAAGGGCCTAGTTGCATGATAACTGCTCTCGAAAGTCGAGGATCTCATTCCCATTGTTTCCTAAGTTGCAAACACTTTGGAACTTGTAGGAAACTTTCCAAAGGCATCATGAGTTGTTCCAAGAGATTGGAGGGAGCTTTTGGGTGAGAGGTACATCTCTCCCAATGTCATTCCCATTATCTTTTGCGCATTCTCAAAGGTGTGGGGCCCAAGTTATGTCTATTTTTATGCATTTTCTATTAGTTCATAGTGCCAGATCAACCCAATTGGGCCGACAAACTACCACCTATTATGGATTTACCCTTATGAATTTGCGTATTTATGTGGTTTGCACTCATAGAGTCTTAGTTTGATCATTGTAGGTTTAATAGCTATTGTTTTGTTTTCCATAAGTGTATGAAGTCATTTGTTTTAATGGTCATTTTGTCTTAAGATTGGCGAATACCTTCGTTATTCATCTTTCCAATTTAATTTGTTGTCAATGACTCCATGACAATCTACGGTTTTAATGATTCTAGGGTAGTTTCAAAATTCATCTAAAAGGTTCAACTAAAAAGGACTTTCCTTGTAGAACTTGTCAAAGTCCAAAACCTTTTAAAATAAATTATATGGACAACTATTACAAGTAAAAGAGAAAAACTAAAACAAGGCACTTGTACTATTTGGTCAAATTCTATGTTATACTATAAATATTATACACACAATTGCATATAACAATAGTTTTATGCAAATGAATATTAATCCCATATTAATATTAGTAGGTATTAATGGTCACAAATGTTTTAAAGAGCATTAGAAATCTCCCTAGTGTCTACATGTCCCCCAGCTTTTCCTATTTTTTGCTTTTATTCAATATACCTTTTACTAAATATTATTGTCGCTCCCAAACTAATGCTTCCTAGAAATTTGGGCAAAACTTCTCGATGTTTTAGACACTTGTACACATGTTCCAAGAACATAACATTGCCATAGAGAGATGAGTGAATTTGGAGGAAGCCGACTCAAGGGACAAGAAAAGGAGGAGGGAGCAACTGGAAAAGGTGGGATGAGCAGGCCTGTTTATCCCCACAATCAAAATGGATAATGGTTCGAGGTAGCGAGGGTGTGGAAAGGGTAGTGGAGGAGGATCAGCTCGAAGAGACAAGGAGAAAAGAGCATGGTCGGATAGAGTGATCAATATGACCAATAGCTAGTGGATATAAAGGAGCAATTCTTGGTCGGTCAAGATATAGTCAACTACATTAACACACCTATGAGGATGGCACATGAATCTACTACACTCCAAAAAGCAGGGAAGGCCATTCTGTTCCAATAACTCATGGGATTTGCCATGATATAGAAGGTTTTTTCCATATGCTATTAAGGGTCCTTGAGAGTCCATAGACATCCTATGAAACCCCATGAAAATTGGATCTATCTCGTGGAGAAAAAGTGCATCCTCAAACATGTCATGAAGTTGAATATGTCAAAACCCAATCCAAGCATTTCAAGTCACCCAAAGCTAAGTAATGGACAATGTTGGTATACATTGTCCTATTAAGAGTCACCATCTAAGTCTCTGTGGAGCAATGGAAGATGTTGGCATACTTTGTCCTATTAAGAGTCACTATCTAAGTCTTTGTGGAGTGCAAAACTACAAGAAGACGAAGGGAAATAGTAAACTGATATGAAGACATCCCAAGAAAGAGGGGTTAGGCCACTCATCCAAACCTACATAAATCTAGCAAAGTTGTTGAAAGCCACTATAGAGATTGTACCCTGAAGAGAATCCTAAACTAGATAAACCACCCCTCTTGACCCTTGAACGCTATCTGATCTCCATGTTTCCTATCCACATAGCGAGAACCAATGATAGCGTAAACGTGTATAATATGATCCTAATAAGACTCACATGTGTCTCAATCAAGAAAAGAAGATTTGATGATCTAAGTGCATGACAACATCCCTACAAAAAACAAAAAGAACTCCATTGTAGTTTTAACATCCCACTACAATCTCTTGAGAGATGCACCCTCCCCTACAGGTTCGTCATTTCAATGACACAGGTCGAGTCCGCCCTAGGCTTGAATCCTAAATACCCGTCATGAGGTCCTACATAAATCTAGCAAAGTTGTTGAAAGCCACTATGGAGATTGTACCCTGAAGAAAATCCTAAACTAGATAAACCACCCCTCTTGACCCTTAAACGCTATATGATCTCCATGTTTCCTATCCACATGGCGAGAACCAATGATAGCTTAAACGTGTATAATATGATCCTAATAAGACTCGCATGTGTCTCAATCAAGAAAGAAGATTTGATGATCTAAGTGCATGATACAACATCCCTACAAAAAACAAAAAGAACTCCATTGTAGTTTTAACATCCCACTACAATCCATTGAGAGATGCACCCTCCCCTACAGGTTCGTCATTTCAAAGACTCGGGTCAAGTCCACCCTAGGCTTGAATCCTAAATACCCATCATGAGGTCCCTCCTGACAACCCATTTATTGGCCTTCCACACAGCTTCTCTTTGCCACCTAAGATAATGTCTACATCAAGGAAAATCCTCGTGGGTAAGGGTTGGGGGGAAGAAAAGTTTCTACTTAGCCTCAAGCACTCTCCATTTATTTCCCAATCCCCAGGACAAGAGAAAGATAGTAGAATCAAAGCCAAAAAATATAGTCTCTATTCTAATAGCTCTATGGTCAAAGGCGTCTCAAAGAAAATAAGCCCTTAGTTGCATGGGGTCAAGGAAGGTCAAAGGTTTTGATGGAAGTACCTTTACCTTCAAGTCCAACTCCAAAACTCACCTAGTGCATTCCTCATGTAGCTTGGCTTGAATGACCTCTTCAACCTCCTTTAGGGAGGCGGGGGGGTCAAGTTGACCTTCTCCTTGACAACCTTAACCCAAGAATTGAGAATTTTTTTTCTATGTCTTGATTTCTTGTTTTAACAATACCTATTGAGAACAAATCTCATCCTGTTTGTTTTTCAAGTCTAAAATTTCATCATGTAAGGAATCCCCTAATAGGAGTACGGTTCCTCTAATTTAAATTCAAAGAATAATTCTCTAACTATATTTTCAAATTCTACTTTGAAAACATATTAGTGAGGTTCTAGACCTCTTCTAGTGCTTTGATATTCACCAAATCTACATGTTCCATCCACCTTCACAATTTTGCAATATGCATTGCCCATACCATAAAATCCATCTAGGAATAGACATGTTTGGTGTTGTTCCTATTTTTCATCTATGTGGCATCACTTCTTCCATCATACTAAAGATAATCAACGTCGAGAAGCAATTTGTGATCAAGGTAGAGGGGAATCATTTTTGCATGGTGATCTAAAGATGGTCAAGTAGGGAGGACAAGTTCATGGTTGAACCTATGTGCAAGGGTAGAATAGAGGTGAGGTCAAGTTCAATAGTCCCGTGGACAATGAGGAGGATAGAATAGTGGCTAAGCAAGTAACGGAGAGAGGAGAAGGCGAAGCTAAGGTCGAGGGAGAGGAGGATAGGAGGTCATAGGTGAGGGATAAGGGCCATGCATGGAGAGTGAGAATGGAAGGGAAGGTAGTGTGGAGAGCAAGAATGGAGGGGAAAGTGTCACACAGGTGGTGGTGGAGGGAGATGGTAGAGCAAAAGGGCCTATTAACCACTCTAAGAGGCTTAGGATTAAAGAGGGTGATGGCAACAAGAGGCTCCAAGGCCTAGGTAACTATATGGAGAGAAGGGGGAGTCAAGGCATGGGAGAATCAAGACCAAAGTATCAATGAATGGAGTAATGTTATTTTCATTACTCATAGGTTGCACACTGAATTTGGACTAGATCTTCAAAATTAGAACATCAACTATGAATACAAGAGCAAGAGGAGCAGATCCAAAATCAAGCATTTAGGCTTTTAACAAACAATGAAAATACCAAATATACCCAAGAGTTGTCAAATTTAGCAAATGGAATCAAAGTTTGGAAATTCAAGCTTGGTAGGAATGACCACTAAACATAGAAATTTGAATTAGGGTTTTGGAAAACAATTTTGGGGGTTTTGGCATAAAACAATTTTATAACCTCATGCAAATGAGAACCTTCCAACGGGCGTCCATGTGTCACACTCGAAGAACCATCCACCCAAGCAAGATTGCTTTTGAGTTATCATTCTTTCACCACCAAGACCGTGAACCACAACATCACTGTTTACTCGAAACCATGACATTTAACCTATACTTGACATACATAGAAACAATTATTTATAGATGTGCCCAAAAAAGCACTCTTCCTCAAAAAAACATAAAGCAAAAAGTGGGAAAGACTAATCTTGAATGGGAAGAGCATCAATCTCTATTCTTGTAAAAAAGCAAATGTTAATCTCACTGGACTAGCTTTTTTACAAGGAGAATGATGATGAAATCTCTGTCAAAAGCAAGCAAACTTAGCTAAGAATTTTGACAAACACTTAGCAGCTCTCTGATTTCTACTTCATATAACTGCCACAGTCATGCACCCATCTCAAATACAATTCATTGTGCTTATAAGAAGAAATACAAGCAAGCTAAGTAAATCTGGAAATTAGCAGCGGAAATAAATGTAACCAGCAGACTGTTTAAACAATTAGACGCAGTGATTTTTGGTCTAACGGACCTTGGAAAAACCCCGAAGGGGAAAACCAGTCCACAAGAGAGAATTTTATTGAGCTTTCTCAGGCAAATATTAGAAGTACAGCTTGAAATTCCAGCAGCAATAAATGACTGTATTTGACCTTGAAAAACGTACCACACAGCACTTTAAACTATGTGCTTCCCTTGACTGTATTGACTGTCAATCTGTACAATAATACGGATTTCTACAATCACTCAAACAGCAGCCAAAACAGAAATTAAAATTGCAGACTGTACAATTTTACCTCAGCAATTAATGACCTCGATTTCTGCACTCTTTACCCAGGCTCGAAATCTGTGCCTCCAACTCTGCTGTACGGACGGTTTCTATCAGCAGTATGACCTTTCTTTTTCAGAGTACGGTCTGTCAAAAAATTGTTGAACAGTCTCTCTTTAATGCTGCAAACTTTCATGGGAATCGTGCCAGCCCAATCCTCTTGGGAAGTGCACCCCCACTCAAGCTGTCAATATCCTCCTTCCTAGGAATGATTGCAATTTTACCTCCTTGGAATGTGTGC
Organism: Larix kaempferi; assembly: GCA_027924585.1. Classification (NCBI taxonomy): domain Eukaryota; kingdom Viridiplantae; phylum Streptophyta; class Pinopsida; order Pinales; family Pinaceae; genus Larix; species Larix kaempferi. The sequence continues at coordinate 29,343,927 of BSBM01000445.1, read as the reverse complement.
TCGCAGACTGCCTCTTCCTTCCTCATTTCACTTTGCTCAATAATCTCTCTTGCAAATGAGCTTCTCACTTTTCTCACCAAGCTCCTCTCTTGGACTTCGTACCACTCCAAATGAATGCTCTCTTTGGAATGAGTGCCAAAGGTCTCATAACTTACTTTTATAATTAAATTAGGGTAACTCCTTTTGTCTTTTCAACTTCTAGGGCCCAGATTAAATCTTGGCCACAAGATCAAGGGCTGTGTTATAATCTCAAGTTCACTTAAATCACTTAAGTAAAACTATATAAAAACACTTTTCTTTTGAAAAATTCACTTTCACCCTAAAATAATAAAAAGTGTGCTTTATATCATAAAGTCACTTTATAAAGTACAACTCACTTTAATAAAGTACATCTCCCTTTAAAAATATAAAGTCACATCATAAAGTACTTTACAAGCACTTTTTTATAAAGTCACTTTATGACATTAATGAGACCCCCTTGTCCTCAGACTCCTACACCTAGGCACCTGATGCAGGAGTACCTCCGAGCTACCAAAACTAGCACTCCCTTTTGGCGAGGGAGGTACTGTTGGCATCTCCTCCTCCTGGATCCATCTCCAATCATGTAAGTTGCTCCCTATGAAACTGAAGGTTCCTCAGCCACCTACCCTAGATAATGTGTTGGAGATCTGCGCCAAACCACTCTGAACTCAGAGTTCTGCTCACTCTCCCACTCATCCTCAAGAGCCATCTCATACCAGCTCGATCTCCTCAACAAGCTGGAAGAATCCTCTCTACTAGCTGCTACCACTGAGTCTAACCTCCCACCAGACTCACCATCCACAGGTCGTCCCCTCAACCTGTATGAATTTCCGTCCCAAGTGCCAAGCACTCGTGCTGCATCCACACTTTCACCCAACAGATAAATAATCACCTGTCCCAGGCAATGAAAAACGGCATACCCGTCATCTTCCAAAGCAGACATTACGAGTAAATTATTTTTCAACTATGGAACAAACAACACTCCGCCAACCTCCAAATAACCTCCAGACTCGAGATGGAATAAAACACTTCCCAATCCTACAGTTTGGGTGCCAGCATACCCATCCTCCGCAGGTATAACTCTTTCTATAACTGTCAACTCTAGGAACATAGCTCTTGTTCCCATCATATGGCGTGCTTCCCCACCATCCACGTACCACGCTCCAGTTTCCGAACACTCGGATACATTGTTGCCTGAAAGAACTGAGACATGTGAGAATTCCTTCTCAAAATTTCTTCACATACTCTTCCACTTTAGCTAAGGTGCAAGTCTCAGACTCTTCTTTCTTCTTGTTCTTCTTTTTGTTGGGACACTTCCCAGCATAGTGGCCATAACTCTGACAAGCAAAGCATCACACCTTGCTCATATCCTTCTCGAACTTGGCTCCACCGCTCGAGCCATTTTTCTTCTTACCCTTTGTTGAAAGGACAGCATTCTCCTTATCATCTCCTTTCTACTGGAATGTGTGAGTGGTGCTAGATCTCAACTCCTCCTGTATGAATTCATCCCAAAGTCTAGTCCATGTCGACATGTTCTCTTTAGCGATAACTGCACGTACAAAATCCTGCCATGGTTGTCAGAAGCCATTCAAGGTTGTTCTTACCAACTCTACTTCTCCCACTATCTCGCCAACAGCACACAACTCATCACATACCTGTGTAAAGCAAGGCAGGTATGATGCAACATTGTCGGTCTTAGTCATTTTAGTATATCTCTCGGCTTCTCCCTCAAAACTATTTTCTGGTTTTGATTGTCACTGTTAAACTACTTTATAAGAGCAACCCACATCTCATAGGCATTCGTTTTCCCGATCACATGAGGCATGATGTGATCTTTTATTGCATCAAGAAGAATACGCTTTGCTTTTGTTAGTTTTTCTACTTGTTTAGCATAATAACATTAAACAATCTATCACTGAAAGAAATACAAGCACAGCAAACACAATGAACACAATATTTCTCTCGGGCAAACCACAAGGGAGAAAACTCAAGCAAAACTTCCTCAATATAGAATTCACAAAGTACAAAGATAAACCCCAAGACAAAATCAGCTTCTCTTCTACTTGGGCGAACTTCTCTCTCTCTCCTATGCGAACTTGTGTGAGTGAGATGAGTGAGTACAAATGAGCAACTCATCCTCTATTTATATTCTACTTTTGACTTGACCTTTTACTAACTAGGTTGGCTCTAATCACCTAACTAGGTCGACCTGTACTCTTTACAATAAAAAATTCTTTCTAGATCTTTCCAGGCCGACCTAATCAGTTAGGGTTTTACATTGACTCTTTTAATGACTCTTACAATATCAATTATCAATTACATCAATGAAATCTCCCGAAGGAGGAATACAATAATACAATAGACACATACATCTAGAATATCTTCCGTGGTCACATTTCTTTAACAGCTTTCACGTTCTTCCTCTGATATTTATCCAAGAGAATAGGAATCGTGGGAATTGTGACTACCTCCTTGGTTATCTCCCATAGCCCAAGGTCCTCCAACAACAATGTGACCCTCTCCTTCCATGGAATGAAGTTCTCTGCACCCACAAGTCTGTCCTCATATCGCAAGGCAAGAGTCAAAGACATATTCACAAACCAACCAACAACAATCTCAAATCTCAGCGAATCACTTGTTGCCTACTGTGTCAAAAAAAATCAACTCACAATTGTACTACTCAGCAGTGCTCTTGCATACACAGCTACCACAAACAGTCCACTATTAAACTCAGAGCCCCAACTCTGATACCATGATGAAGACTCTGTCAAAAGCAAGAAAACTCAGCTAAGAATTTTGACAAACACTCAGCAGCTCTCTAATTTCTACTTCATATAACTACCACAGTCATGCACCCATCTCAAATACACTTCACCGTTCTTATAGGCAGAAATACAAGCAAGCTAAGTAAATCTGGAAATTAGTAGCAAAAATAAATGTAACCAGTAGACTGTTAAAACCAATGTTTGAAAAATCGAATTCGGACTCGAAATCGGTCTAGGGTCAACTCAGAATCGAAATCGACGGTAATGAATCGGTCATAAATCGGTCGATTTGAATTTAATGAATCGGTTTGCTCAAAAATACATAAAATATTTAATTTTTTAAGAAAAATAACATTTTCAAGATTTTAATTCATGATTCCAATTATTTTTAAATATAATTAAAACTAAGTAATTATATCTATTAAATCAAATATTTGTATAATAAATAATTAACTTGAAATTATTTTTAAATAAAAAATATAAATCAATAAATTTTGAAAGTATTTTAAAAAATATAATAAAAAAATATTAAATAAAAATTTAACTTAAAAAAATTAAATAAAATTTCAATTACCTTGATAAATATAATTATAATTAAAAAAATTAAATTATTATTTTATTTAATTAACTAAAAAATCATAAACAAAGTATCTTATTTAATTAAATAAAATAAAAAATATCATAAATAAATTAAATCATAATAAACACTATTTTATTTTATTTTTAAAATCAAATATTTTATTTAACTTTCAGTTTTTATGATTCTTTCGACCCATTATCACCTGGATATATATATACTAATTTTACAAACATTAATATATTAATAAAAATTAAATATTTACAATTAACTTAAAATTAATAAACAAATTCATATAAAATTAAATTTCATACACGTTTTTAAAAAAATCATATAAAATTAACATTGAAAATCTCATACATGTTTCCTTCATGTTTTTTATCAAAATTTCAACAAAGCAAAACAGAATTACTCAAAAAGTGACACCTTATCCCAAACGAGTAAAGTAGCATTCTCTTTCCCTGTATTTTCCCGGCGATCACTAATAAAACCCGCAGTCACAGGACAAAATCCCCAACCCCAAATTCTTCAATCACCCAACGTTTCAACGCTATTCATTCTCTCCACCCAGCGGCTTCTTAATCTCGAACTTTCAGGCACGTTCCACGCCCTTTGTTCATTCTCAGGTGGTTGGTCTTCCATTGTTTGTCCCGCATTCGATCTTGTAACCCTACGTTCACCTCCACAACTACGTTTTTCAGCGAAGAAGAAGAATTATGGGATCCATGGTCGGACCAGCTGATTTTTTACGTGAACCAGTTGGTCGAACCGGTTCGGTACCGAACTAGTCCACCAAACCGATTCATAGACCAGTTTGAACCGGTTGGGTGATGAATCGGTGAATCGGCCGATTCCGATTCCGATTTCACCGATTTTTAAAACTATGGTTAAAACTAGTGAAGCACCACTCGATTGAAACTTGCTAGTACTCACGCGTCTTCACGAGTGGAATGCCGGGTCGGTTAATTGCCCAAGACTCGACCCTTTACTCGCCTACTCGCAAACCCGCCGACTCGATCAAACTCGTCATTGAACTTGCACGAACTAGATGTGGAAGGGAGAACACACCCCATGGAAAGGAAGACAGGTGCCACGACTTTATGCTCGTCGGTTGAGTCTTGGGGCCCACGAACGGTGCTTTTGGAGGGAATATATGAGACCGCAAGTGGCTATAAACCAATCTCTCCCGCTCATTCATTCATTCATCAAGCAACCAGTCGATGTTGAGTGACTCTTGAATCCGAATTCGATTTTCTGAGTGTTGAGTGTTGAGAAGCTGAGAACAGTGAAGGAGGGCTAGGAGGGTTGTCATCTAAGTCTTGAGACTGAGGTTGCCATCTAAGAGTCTGAAGCTACCTGAGATTGTGAAGCCACCATCTGAAGGAGGTAGTAGAGCTTATGTCATCAATTTCCAAGTTAATGGTTGTGCATTTTTTCTGTTATAATTTGATTGTATTGTTTTTAATTTTTTAATTTTAATTGTTTTTAAATTTTAATTTAGGATATAATTTATTATTTGATATGTCCCTGTGGCTAAGTATCTCAGCCAAGCAGGGACTGTGGGCTGAGATACTCAACCACAAGGCCTGTGGTTTGAGACACTCAGCCATATTGCTTTAATTTGATAAGCAATATGCCCTATGGCTAAGTGTCTCAACCACATAGGGACTGTAGGCAAACATACTCAGCCACAGGGACCTATCAAATTATACCTAAATTTAAAATTTAATTTTTTGGGTTGTGTGGCCCTTTGGGCTAAGTAGAGTGTTCTCTACTCAACCCATAGGCCCTATGGCTGAGTATCTCAACCCACAAAGCCACATTTTTTTTAAATTCATTAAACAATTAAAAAAAAATCTAAATTTAGAACAATAAAATTAAATATGGAACATTTTTTTTCCAATCTAGATTCCATGGCACCTAAGGCTAGAAGGCCTCTTGATCCAGCATGGAAATATTGTGTCCGAGAGAATCCCGATGATGACCACAAGGTCATTTGCAATTTCTACTCCACTCAAATGTCTGGGGGCATAAACAGGTTGAAGTACCACCTAGCAAGAATTGTTTGCAAAGATGTAGTGGTTTGTGACAAATGCCTCGATGAAGTCATAGCTGAAATGGTAACTACTTTGGATGCCATTAGAGAACAGAGTCAAAAAAGGGCAAGATACAAGTTTGAAACTTCCATGATAGGTAGATCTTCGATGAGAATAGAGTGAAAGAAGCATCTAGCATGTTTGGATTTAGCCCAACCCAACGTCTCAAGGGCAAGAAAATGCCATGTAAGATTCAATTTGTAAAAAATAAAATGTTAGAACTTAGCTTGTAAATTTGCTAGTTCTCTTTTTCAATTTTGGCATTGCAAAACTTGTAATCTTTGTTGTTTTTAATTTTTACAGCCCATTGGTGGATAGATTGTGGCTTTGAGGCACAACAATTACAAGAATTCGTCATCAGATTTATGAGTCAACCATGCAATGCTTCAGGTTGTGAGCACAATTGGTTGGTGTTTGAGCACATCCATAGCAAAAAGTGGAACAGGTTGGAGCATGAGAGGTTGGAGAAGTTGGTTTTCATATAGTACAACCTTGGGATGCTCACAAAACAAATGCAGCTGAAGGACCTAGATCCAATTTTATTGGATAATATTGATTTAGAGTCTAAGTGGGTTGTGGAGGAGGAGTTCCCTGACGATTTGAGTTGGCTTGATGAAGAGACTCAGGATCTCTCTAGTCTGCCATCTCAAATGCAAACTCCAAATACACCTGCTTCACAGTTGCTTCAGTCTGTCGATGTTGGCACTAGATCCTCGAGGGCTTATTGTAGGTGTACTCATGGTTAGGCACGAGACTCGAGTACATGGAGACATTGTCTATTTCGGTTTTCTATTTATGTTATAAGACTGAATTTTGAACTTGCTGTCATTTCCAATTTTTAAATCACTATGGTTTACGAACACTATGGTTTATGATCACTATTTAAGTTTTTGCATAAAAAATTGATTGTGTTATGTTGTATTATCATAGTTTATGAGATAATGTTATGAATTATTACATAGATTGTAGTTTTATAACTTATTTGGATTGAAAATGCCATTAATCTCTTTTTTGTGCCCAAAATTTACCATATTTTAAGTTTTTCCCTATTTGCCGAGTCTTGCCGAGTTTGTCCCGAGTCGACGAGTGATATGCCAACCGAGTCTTTTTCGAGTCCGAGTCGTGCAACATTGGTTAAAACAATTAGACACAATGATTTTTGGTCTAACAGACCCTGGAAAAACCCCAAAGGGAAAAACCAATCCACAAGAGAGAATTTTATTAAGCTTTCTCAGGCAAATATCAGAAGTACAGCTTGAAATTACAGCAGCAATAAATTATTGTATTTGACCTTGAAAAATGTACCACACAGCACTTTAAACTCTATGCTTCCCTTCATTGTACTGACTGTCAGTCTGTACAATAGTACGAACTGCTACAGTCACTCAAACAGCAGCCAAAACAAAAATTAAAAATGCAGACTGTACAATTTTACCTCAGCAATTAATGACCTCGATTTCTGTGCTCTTTACCCAGCCTCAAAATATGTGCCTCCAACTCTGTTGTACGGCCAATTTCTATCAACAATATGACCTTTCTTTTTCAGCAGTACGGTCTGTTAAAACATTGTTGAACAGTCTCTCTTTAATGCTGCAAAGTTCTTGGGAATTGTCCCAACCCAATCCTCTTGGGAAGTGCGCCCCCACTCAAGTTTCCAGTCCCTTCCTTCCTAGGAATGTGTGCCCTTCTCACTGCCTTTTCCATCCTTGGAATGCATGCTAGCAAACTGCCTCTTCCTTCCTGATTTCACTTTGCTCAATAATCTCTCTCTTGGAAATGAGCTTCTCACTCTTCTCACCAAGCTCCTCTCTTGGAATCCGTACCACTCCAAATGAATGCTCTCTTTGGAATGAGTGCCAAGGTCTCATAACTTACTTTTATAATTAAATTAGGGTAACTCCTTTTGTCTTTTTAACTTCTAGGGCACAGATTAAATCTTGGCCACAAGATCAAGGGTAACTTTATGTCAATATGAGATCCTCTTGTCCTCAGACTCCTGCACCTAGGCACCTGATGCAGGAGTACCTCAGAGCTACCAAACTAACACATGAATGTATAAATATCACTGTCATGTGGGCCCCTGGATCTTGAATTCTTGGAAGAAGGCAAACTGCTAAAAATAGCATTCTAACTTTGCTAGCTCCGAAGGAGCTCAAATCAATGTGTAAGTATGGACCAATGTACAATGGAACCAACCTGACAAAAACTTGTTGGATCTTAACACTCTAGAAATGTAAGAACAAGTGGGGGTTAACAAAACCTCAATGATTCAACATCTTTAACTTAAAGCTATGAGTCATGTCATTTATTATTTCACTGGAATAACAATCTTGGCAACTACTATCCAACCCTAGCAGAAAACCATCTCCTAGGTTCTTCAACACCATTTAATTAGTTGCAAGAGGTACCTACTAGATAGGAAGACGATAATAAATTTGCATTGTTGTCTTTTCCTCATGAGGGTACATTTGATAATTATTGATTCATTATGGGGAAAATATTTAGTCTAACTAAAACTCTCTTTGTAAATGGTTAATTTAAAGACGATATGGAGATAGTAGGTTAGGAATTTCTCTTTTCTTTTTTCAACTATTTTTTACAAGCATGTAACCTCATCCATACAAATTTCAAACACAACAAAAACACTTCACACCACAAGCTCACTGTCGAGCTCAAAATTTACAACTTTCATTTGATAGTAACCAAGACATGTAAGAAACTAGGTTGAAACCCATGGGCCATGCCTAAGGCTATTCCCTTCCAAACTTTCCTTATATTGAAAATTGAAACAAAGTCATACTAAGAGCCATAATCACTTATAGCACGCAACTATACCACGTGTCAAATCAACATGTCACATTGCCTTACATGCCATGACACATCACATCAAATTGTCCTTTTTAACATTTGGTTTTGTTCTACAAGTATGCTTGCAGATAAACTTTTTCTCTCAAAAATAAAATCTGCATAGCCAATACATCTTTTGGTTATTTATCTAATGAAGCGGAGCATTTAGGCACATCATTGGAACATCCACAAGGTGCTACGAGAGCAAGCAAAGCATTCCAAGAGCCTCTAGGGAGCAAAGTGAAAACCGGTAACGCTATTCGAACTAGAGATCATTTCGTTGGGGTAGCAACATGCTCCTAAAAGCACTCCAAAAAGCAATTTGTTTCAAGAGCCACTCCCGATAACACTCTCACAATGATTCCATCCAAAGCATGATTCCAAAGTGAAAGCACAAGGGATAATAACAATTCCAATATCCCTACGCACTATGTTGTTAAGGGCGCTAATTGAATCCACACGCCAACTAAAGGACTTCTTTCTAGAGCATGGATCTAGCTTGTACTAACTAGAGAAAGTGCACTATCAAGGACTACGAGGAAACCAAGTTGTAACGTCCCTTTCTGCTTGATCACTCCAGAGGACACAAATTAGTCCATTTGATTCTCGTGGTCGACAGGTGAGGGAATTAATTTATTATTTAATGTCACTGGGGAAAAAGGTACTTTAATAAAGTGACACTGAGTAATAAGTTCATAAAGTGACTATTGTAAAAGTCAATTTATTAAAAGGGAGGGAAAAGGTTAAAGTGGCCAAAAAGGGTCAAAGTGGAAATAAAAGAGCAAGTAACCTCACTCTCTCATTCATTCATGATATTTGCATTTTCGAAAACTTGAGAGCTCTTGTGGCTTGAGACTCTTGGAACGAAAACCTTAAGAGAAAATATTGATTTCGGTGGTAAAACCATCCACCCTAGTCAATCAATTTAGGGAGATCACTCAGATCTCATATTTGCACTTCATTAAAATGGAAGAAAAAAGGTCAAAGTGGCCAAAAAGGGTCAAAGTGGAAATAAAAGAGCAAATCACCTCACTCTCTCATTCATTCATGATATTTGATTTTCGAAAACTTGAGAGCTCTTGTGGCTTGTGACTCTTTGGCCGAAAACCTTAAGAGAAAATATTGATTTCGGTGGTGAAAACATCCACCCTAGTCAATCAATTTAGGGAGATCACTTGGATCTCTTATTTGCACTTCATTACCGAGGTCAGAAGATCAGTTTGTTTCATATCTATGGAATTTGAGCTGAGTTCAGTGACTGTATGAAGGGGATGCACTGGTTGTGTTTGAGGAGACTAGCCATTCAGCTCAGCAGCTCGTGGGATAGAGATTTGTTGTCTTGAAGGTTGCACTACATTGTGGCCAAGTCATTCCTTGAAGAGGGCACTGCCTAGAACAGTCTGTGGGTTTGAGAGATTGAGGAAGGGCGCACTCAGCCTTTGGAGAAGAGGACGCAGACCCTGTGGGAAGATGGGGTTACACAGCATTTATGAAGAGGGCATAACCACTGTGGAAAGTAAAAGAGCGCACTCAGACTGGGAAAAAGGGGGCAGTCACTGTGGGGGTCTGAGAATACCAACACACAGTCAAGTCGTGGATTGATAGAGGCCTGTACAGTGCAAAAAGGGAGCAGCGAACACATTCAGCCACACACAGCATTCATTTGCAACTGGTTGGAGCTGTTCTGGGGTGTCTGAAAGCATTGGACAGAGATGAAATTACACCAACTGTGGGATGCTGTCATCTACAGCCATTTCCAGCTCACTGGGGACGATAAAGGGAAGTCAAACCTTGCAATTTGAGAGCAGTAACCTCCAGTTTACCTACAGATGTGATATATGCCTGTAAGTCTGAATTATTCAGTCTTCTTAAATCTCTGTAATATCCGATAGATAGACTCAGTTACATACTTGTGTGTTTGAGTTGTTTAATGGCACTATATGCTGAAGATTTCCAAGTTTGGTGTGTTCCCATGTGATAAATATTATCATGTATATGGTCTGAAACAACATTTGTAATCTCAAGTAATAATCCAAAATACAAACCAGACCTCAATTTGGAAGAAGCTTCTACAGCAGTGTCATAGTGTGTTTGCATATGTGTTTGACAAAAATTATAAAACAAAGTACACCAGTAGATAGTGGAAAGTCAGTTCAGAATTGGTTGGGAAGCACTACAAGGTGATCTGAGCAGTATTGGTCGAGTGTCTGACGAATGTCCAAATCCAAAGGTGCATAAACAGTCAACTAAAACTCGGACCAGACTTAGCTTGGGTCATTACAAAGCGCTAATTGAGGCAACATTAATCAACTAAAGTGTGCTCACTGCTCTCAACAACTGGTATATTTTAACCCATTTATCCTAGCATCTTTTAATCCCATTATTTAGTCAATTTGCAATTAGGGAGCTTGGTCTTGTCTTACAATATAATTTTGTAGTATCATACTGAAGAATAGTTTAGCTTTCCATCTCCAATAAATAGGTCTAGAGCATTAATATACATCTTGAATTGACTAGACACTAGTATACTTTTGTACGCCTCAAAAAGCATTCTTGTCAAAAGCGAGAAGGCCCTCTGCTAAGCCACATTTAGGATTATATCCTTGTAACATAAGTCACTATCCCATATCCTAAAATTGTAAATAAAGTTACCATGTTGCAAGGGCATTATTATCCATTAGCACCATCCATCCTATTCTTGTACTTTTCACACTTCCTTTAACCATAAAGATTTCATTAATCTAATTCATTCAAGATAGCACATCCATAACCACATATTATTTCCCATCCTTGAAGTCATTTGTGACTTGTATTTGTATTCATCAAAAGCATTCCCATCTAGTAGTACTTACAACTCATTATTCCTAAAGTAGTTGTTTTAATATTTAGACTAGGAATAACTATTAGAAGCCTGTTATCACCTAAGCTGTAGTTACCCCTATGGATGTATCCAGTCATGGATGGCAATAGGGAAGGGCAACTCAAAAGGTGCAACCACGATCACCTCGACCTCCAATATATGGTTGTCACGCCAGTCGAGGCAACTTTCGCTTTATGTTATCTAGCCCAGACAACAAAGGGGGAGACCCGATCTACTCCCGACAGGAGAGATCAAAACCAAAACACCAAATCAGGGTATTTCTAAGTGAAGTTAGGTGTATGGTTTATCCTAGACCTTATAGGTTGAAGTCACAAGCCAAGTGAGGGGTTCAATGGGTACAGCTTTGGTTCATGGTTGATGTGAGAGTGACTTATAATGTTTGAAGTGAGATCTAGGGCTAGTGTACTAGTACAATGTCAGAAGACTCACTGCCTTGGGAACCGTGTCCAGTGCAAGGTAGTTTAAGGGTTGTATTGGGGCTAACTAGTACAAATGACAAGCTTGACCATGATACATGGCAGCTTCAAAGGTTTAGTTCACCATGCATAGGTCAAAACACAAGTCAATCCAACAATCTAAGAAAGTTGAATTAACTTGGAGAGAAACCAGTGCCTTGGGAATTGGGAAGTGGAGTCAAAGTAGGGTTGACTTGTGGTTTAGGACTCCTAGTACTTGGGACAGGTGGGCAATAGAGGTCTTGATGGATGAATGTATCTAGATCTAGGTTTGACCCAAGTGGACCACAATCCCTTAAAACAAGGAATGCAATCCCCAAGGCAAGATTTGACAAAGTGATAGTCTAGACCTAGGTTTTGAATTATTCCGGTTCTAAATCTCCAAAAATCTCAAGTACCCAGTTCCTAGAAGTGAGTCAACTCACTTCTCCAAGGTGGTGCGACTTTGCCCAAGGAAGCCTAAAAGTGGGGTTAGGGGGTCAAAACAAGTCGGATGGCATCCAAACTTTAGATCCGGGTAGATCGGTCGGGTAGGAGTATGGATCTGTATTTTCGTGGTAATCCAACGGTTAGATCTTAGTAGATCTGAGTTTAAGTGTTCCAAGTGGTCCAAAATGGGGATTAAATCCCTTAAAATGTGGAATGGGGCCCACAAGGTGAATTTCAGAAAAGTAACAACCTGGGTGTATGTTATTGGATGTGTAGATGACGAATCAAGTGGAATCTCAAACACCCATCACCTAGATCTAGGTCAACTTGCTCAACTAGTGAAGTGCGCCTTGCTTGGGAGAAGCTAAGTTGGCATGGGAGAGGGGTCAAACGGAAACCAATCCTCACCAAACTATAGATCCGGGATGTCGTGGATGCTATAGAGGTGGGTTTTCAATATTATGCCCAATAACCCACTAGATCTAAGTAGATCTGAGAAAATGTAAAAAATGGGGTTTTGATTAATTAGGGTTTTAAGTGTTTTTGACAATTGGATAGATCATGGAGATAGAACTTACCTTGAGATCATACCTGAGTGATGTGGATGAGATGCCTTGATGTTGAGGAAGATTCCCGCAGAGATCAAATGAGAGATTGTTGATTTGCTTGCCGATTTGATGCCCTAGCCCACAAGTGCGCCTTCCTCTACCTGTCAAACCAAGGAATGAAAATTCAATCAGTAAGATCAAGCATGGAAGAAATACAAGAGAAATGCAAATAGTAACATGAAATAGAAGGTCCTGGGACAGTAATACTCCCTGTTACCAACGAAGAGCTCCAAAGAAGAAGTAGGGAGAGTCTTCCCCTACCAATACCTCCTCCTCCAAGCAAATCGGCCTCCACCTGTAGATGCAAAATCGTGGTACAAAGATATGGCAAACAAGATCTCCAATAACTCAGTGCAAAGGAAGAACCAACGAACGAACACCAAAAACATTCACCACAACACTGGAGATAGATGCAATAATAATTTTCTATTCCAATAATCCAGAGCCAAAAGTCCCTTTACAATGAGAGGCTCTCTCCTTTAAATAGGAAGGAGAGGCACCAAAACCCTAACCACTTTTTGAATGAGTGGCTAAGATTAAAAGATACAAATGTCTAATCAATGGTTGAGATGAGCTCAACAATAAAATACATGGATCACTAATAAAATATAATGTAAGTGGACAAAATCGCCCTATAAGAGGGGAATCCCACCAAATCATGATGACAAAATATCATAAGAGGCTTATGGTGGGTCCAAGGGGTAATTTTATCCCTCCTTGGTCAATCCCCATAGCACAATAACCCAAAAATAATCATGAATGTACCAAATCGTGCCTCCATAGTGAAGTCGTGGTCCTCAAAAGACCTCAAAAATCCACAGAAAGTGCCATAAGTGATGGATGCGGGCCCCGATGAAGCTGAAACTGCTGGAGAAGGTGTGGAAGGTCCCGATCTATCATCACTGATCATCCCATGCCATAACTTTGCCTCAGTAGCCCAAATCGATTTCCTCAATAGCCATTTCTACCAATCCTGAAATGCCTCGGGAAGCGTGAAACTGCCCCAAACAGCCTCCTGGAGTGCTGGCGCTGTCAAGGTGAGGGCACCAGTGTGTCCGGAAGGGGGGTAATATGGTAAAAACAAGTGGCTGGACCAACCCCTCCATCATCAGTGCCCTAGGTCAACCGGATAAAAGTCATCTCTACTCCGACAGGGTCTCCAACAGACCAAAACTGCACTAGGACAACCTACTGAGGCTAAATCATCACTGTAAGTGCCCGGAACTGAAAACAAACTGTCCCATTGGACTCAGAAGGTCCAAATCCATCCAAGATGTGTACTCATACACCATATGAATCTCTGCATGATCAAAATAAATATCCAATATACCGGATCAAGGCCAATAATAATGCGTTGTACATATACAAACACTGCTGCAACCCCAGAATTATCATCATAACCCTGTAACTGCTGCATAGAGTCATCATGTATGTATACATAGACCATATATCATCTATCCATATCATCACAAGGTCTAACATCTCATGTCCCATGGTCCTCCATGGTCAAACTAGGTCTAACCAAGACCAACTATAACTCAGACCATCATCCAAGGCTGCTGCAAAGTATCAAGGTTAATACATGCTCTACAACTTATTCAAATAGCAATTATAACACATAATGATCATAACTGGCGATCTACATCCGAATATATAGTGTCGTTAATTATTATTATTATTACTCAGACTAGACTTTCAGGACCATACTCACTTCATAGTTGTGATCAGTTTGCTAGTGAAGGGTGAAGGCTGAATTAACTGGCTACGCTAAGGGATGACTCAACTGTCTTGACTTTGTGACACTTTGGTAAGGGAAAGGGAATACACCATAGTATATACTGAATGAGCAATAACACAGGGAATGGCGGTGTCTCACAAATGGATGAGTTGTTTAAAGAGGGTTTTGTTATCACACCATAGTAGCAGGGCTACTATTCTTGTACAGCAGATATCTGCACATTTCAGAGCTTCCTTTATTCCAGAGCATGGCTATATATTTTGGATCACTCATGATCAGAGCAGTACATTATTCAGATTTTATGACCTTGTGTCAAGGCTGAGCCTTGAGAGTTCAGATTTGATGACTGATGTGACCACTTATCCCATTACAGTTTCAGTTCAGTGCCTAGAGATATATTGCAGCAGTGTTTCAGATGACGCATGATGATGATTATTATGATGATGTTGTATGATCTGTGGATATGTTCTCACTGACTGTGGATTATTATTTTGTTGATTTAGTCATGATCATGGCATGTGCTTGGTATATTATTCCTCATGTGGCAAACTATTTAAAATGAACTGTAAATCATAAAATGGACAATTGCTTGCATTTTTAGGTCATTTAACAAAACTCACCGGTATTTCACCTTACATAGACATGGTTTTTCCCGACACTGGTTGTCTGCTAGTGTAGGCTCCATATTCACTTGTCTCCATCCATACATGACCTTCCTGTTTGACTTCAAACCCTGACTTGTCTCATTTGACTTTCTGATACCGAGGACTTCCCCATTTTTTTCTACCTCTGTGTTTGGACCGCATCCCTGTTATTCAGTGTCTCGGCTCTGAGTTGGTGACAGAACTTGCCTTTGGTGAGTTGGATTGTAGGCCTAAATCATTCTGGTCGGTTGTCCCGATGTTTGGCATTGGCTCGAACTCCCCCTAGTCACTTGAGATGTTGTTGGCTAAAACTGAAAGCTCATGTTCTACCTATGGAAACTAAAAAATTCGCCCATGGAAACAAAAAAAAAAAAGGGCAAGAGCAATGAAAAGCTAAAAATACTCCTCGAAGAGTATAAGAAAGGTCCAAAAAGCAATGGTTCTTAAAAGTTATATCTAAACAATTGCTGACCTTATAAATATGTGAAAAACATGCCCTGGATGCAAGCTGCAACTAGTTGTGCTTCTCAGCACATCTGAAATCCGAAGGGTTATGTAGGCCAAAAAGGCCATGGAAATAAATTGAATGATCCTAATGAACTTGGATCAACTTGATGTAGACATGATGCCTAAGTTGAATAAGCACTCTCTAAACAACTTATCCATTTGTGAGGCACAGCCATCCCCCGTGTTCTTTTGTCCAACACAGAGTTTGTAGCTTCCCCCTTTTTCCCAGTCCAAAGTATTTTTGAGTTAAGTTAGACAAGTCAAACCCTTGGCCCAACCTTGCTCCTAGCCTTCATCCTTCACTAGCAGTTTGACCATGTCCAATGGGTGAGTTTGTCATTTGAACTATGGTGCAAGTAATTTATCATAACAACGGAATATGTTAATATAATTAATGCCACTGAATGGAATTTGTACTTTGAGCTTAGCTATGGAATGATTAAAGAAGCATTGTCTTAGTCTACTGATGTGATTTATCCTTGGTTATATATATTCTTGGGATCCGTGATGATGTGGACCATGTATGATGATTGTTGATGATGAGTTATGGTCCCACATGTTTGATGATGATATCATATGATGGACATATGATGCAGATGATGTTTGATCCAGTTCAACAGGTTTATTATTACTTCAGATCAGCAGATTATACATTGTCCATATATGGTGGACCCTACAGCAGGCCCATTAGGGCAACCCAGGGTGTATGAGTACTCATTCCTAGTGGATTTGGGTCTTCTGGATCCATTGAGACACTTATCTTTCAGTTCCGGGCATTTCTGACAGTGATTGATGCAGTTTGACACTTGTTGACCAGATTTGGGGCTGATTTCCCAGCCTGAGCAGCAGGGGCCCCGAGAGGCCAGTTCACCTAGGGCGCTGATGATGGAGGGGGTGGTCCAGCCACTTGTTATTACCATTTATCCCCCCTTCTGGAGAGCCTGGTGGGCTCAGATGGACAGCGCTAGCACCCTAGGAGGCAGTTTTGGCACTTTCACAGTTCCCGAGGCAGTTAAAAAATGG
This sequence comes from Larix kaempferi, assembly GCA_027924585.1. Classification (NCBI taxonomy): domain Eukaryota; kingdom Viridiplantae; phylum Streptophyta; class Pinopsida; order Pinales; family Pinaceae; genus Larix; species Larix kaempferi. Next base: position 29,327,336 of record BSBM01000445.1, on the reverse strand, counting down.
GATAAAGTGGTCACTGAGGAAATCGATTTGGGCAATTGAGGCAAGGTTTTGGCATTTGGTTTTCACAGTGGTCTTCCAGGGTGATCTCACTATCTTCCAGTCAGTTTTCACCATGTGGGTATCTCCAGATTGTTCACAGGAGGACATTTACTGCTCGACTGTCATGTATTCTGAGGACAATTTTGATCATTATTATTATATTGGACATTTTTATTATTTTATTGTGCCTTGGGGTGAGCTAGCAAGGATTTATACCTCCTAGCCCCACCATGTGCTTATTTTACCATGTCCTAGTCATCATGAGGTGGATTATTGTACTTTTTACCCCTCTAGTGGGATGACGTCACCCTCCATTGTACCATTTAGTGAGGGCGCTATTGTTATGTTGAGTGATCCATGTGATATTATGTTATGGATTCATCCTAGCCATTGATTGTATGATGAGATCTTATAATCTCAACCACTCATTTGATGTAGTATTATGAAGTGGTATAGGGTTTTGGTCTTTATTATCCTATATAAAGAGGAGACCCCCCATTGTAAAGCTCACCTTTGGAGCTCTGGAATATTGGAATAGAAGATATTTTTTGTGGAGCACATCTCTCTTGGCTTGTGGATTCTCTTGCATATTGAATATAAAGTATCTCTTCTATGTATCATTGTGGATTTTGGTGTTTTTGCTAACCTTTTGACAGGAAAGTCGAATTGGAGAGAGGAGGGCGACTTTTTGAGGGTTATTGTTGGAGGGATCCACATATTCTCTCTTGGGTTGATCTTGTGACAGGGAGTATCATTATTGTATCTTCGTGACATAGTTGATGCTTTCTATTACATCTTTCTACCATTTTCATAATCATCTTGCTTGACTTGTTTCTTTGATCTTGTCTTGTAGGAGGAGGACGATTTGGCTATCTTGGAGAAGGGCAATTTGGTTGGAGCACTTGGATCTCACTCTTGAATATAAACATAGGAGAATGCTATCAACTTGCAAGGTGGCCATAAGCAATTGAGGTAAGATCTACAAGGTATGTGCCTCTTTCATCCATTCTATCTCCATTGGTCATAAAACCCTAATTAAATCAAAACCCCAAATTTGGTATTTTTTTAGATCTACTTAGATCCACCCTTGCAATTGAAAAGACATTAAGAACCCACCTCTATAGGATCCACCCCTAGTTGGATCTATAGTTTGGTGGTGATTGGCTAAAAATTGACACACCTTTCAATGCAAAAAGCCTTCTTGAACCTAAATCGATTTTCCTAAGAGAAGCTTGTTGGGTAGGATCTAGCACATGGGTAGGTGAGATCCCACTTGAATTGACATCTAGACACTTGATAACCTATACCCATATCCTTACTTTGGTGAAAACTACCTTGTGGACATCTCTCCATGCTTTGAGGGGTTGAAACCCCCTTTTGATTTTCTTGGTACCTTAAAACTTAGATCTACTAAGATCTACCCATTGGATTCACTTGAAACTTTGAAGGAACATAGATCGGGGTACTAACATCCCGGATCTACATTTTGGTGGCCATTGGACTTGGTTTGGTCCACCAAACCCACTTTTTGCCCCTCCTTGAGAAAGTCGCACCCCCTTGGAGTTTAGAGTTGGACCACTTCTAGGAAGTGGGTGTTGGAGATTCTCGTGGATTTGGAATGCCCATGCCTTGAAACCTAGGTCTAGACTATCCTTTTGTCCCGATCTACCTTGGGGATTGCATTCCTTGTTTTAAGGAATTGTGGTCCACTTTTGGTCTTCACTCAAAAACCAAGATCTAGCAAGATCCAACCATTGGATCTCATCCAAACCATTTGACTTGGCTTCTAGGTGTCCCGATCTATACTTTGACATCCTTCTTGACCCCATTAGCCCATCCAACAAGGCACTAGTCCTTCTCCAAGCAAGGCGCACTTCTTGGGATTAGTGTCAAACCCTAGATCTAGCACATGGGTAATCCTAGAACCAACTCTAACTTGTAGATCTAACCTAGATCTAGCCTATAGTACCATCTTCACACTTAGCTTCACCTTGTGGGCCCACCTAGAACCATTTCACACTTCCCAAGGCAACAAGACCCACTTGTGTAAACACATGGTACTATACTTAGCAATCATACCCCATCAAGTGGCCTAAACCATACATAGCTTGAAACACTAACTATCCATGATACCACCTTCAACCATACCTTAAACATTAGGTCCACTTAGCCTTGCATTGGTTTCCGTAACTCATCATTTATTTACCCTTTGAAACCTTAGCTTGGGTCCAATCAACTGTGATTGGGGTATAGGGTCTCCCCCTTGGTCCAGTTATATCTTGACCTAAAGCGAAGAGTGCCTCGGTTGACGTGACTCCCGCATTGCATTGGGAACCGTGGCATCTCTTAGGTCACCTCTTTAGTTGCCTAACTCCTCTACCGTCCCGGATGGGATACCTCTAGGGGCAACTACAAGTTGTGTGATAACAGGTTTATTCACCTTCACAGATGCGCACAATCCATAATATAAATAAGGCCAGCAATTGTTTAGATGTAGCTTTTAAGTTCCATTGCTTTTTGGGCCTGAAGTTTCCATAGCCTTGATCTATGTGTTTTTACAAACACATTGCATAGATTTACATTTTTCTTTTAGGCTTTCTGCTGGAGGTGTGTTTTTAAGGCACTTGTTTACCTGAGCACTTCTAGGTGTGTCATGGACAGCTTGTTTACCTAGGTATTTATTTTCCATAAGATATAACATTTCATTTTCATCGCCATGTTCATTTGGGATGCCTCTCATTCATGTGTGTTTAGAAACACATTGCATGAATGGGCTTTTCATACAAGATATAGCATTTCATTTTTCCAGATTTTGTATACATGGCAGCACTAAAAGTTTCAGGTTTAGCCAACACAACTTTAGTGACTAGGGGGAATTCACAAGGAACTCCAACTCACCATAGGTAAGTTTTGTCACCAACTCAGAGCCGAGACACAATAAACAAGGAAGCTCATCCAATACAGAGGCTACAGTGGGGAAAAGTCCTCCATGCCACTAGTCAAGTAGTAAGTCAGGGTGATAATCTAAAAGGTAGGCCATGGATGGATGAAGACAATGAAATGATGGAGCCAACACTAGCAAGCCAAAGTATGGTGTAATGATCACCTCTATTCTCCCTAAGGAGGGTATGTACCAATGAGTATGAATAGTGAACTTCTAAGTCTGAGTAGGGACAATATAATATATATAATAGATCAACCAGGTCCATATATCTATATGATCGCCAGATCATGACACTAAGTGCTAAGACATGCTATGAGAATAAGTATAAAAGCAATCTAACCATAACACTATGATATACCTGCTGAGTCATATACCTGAAAGCTCATCAACCTGTACCATCCTCTGTCCTCTGAGACTGCTGCTGTAACTCTGGGCACTACTGTCTGCTCTGTACCAATGGTATAATGGCTACATCGGTCATCTCTCTGAGTGTCCTGAAACTCAGTCATGGCATGGGGAATATAACTGCTGTCCACAATCTGATAGTGATCCAATATAGATGCTCATCTCAGCATCTCAAATGCAAGGGAACTGGCTGAATAGTGTACTGGAATGAGAATAATAATGTATGGTAGCCCGGCTACTATATATGTGATAACAAAGCCCTTTGTAAATAAATAGGATACTTTTCTTCCATTTCATTCAGTTTTTATCTTTATTAATCCACAACTCTACCATCCTATGCCAACGATACTCTAGTTGCTATACCACTAGCATCAAAAAATAACAAAGAGCTTAAAGAGATCAAGTAGAATTAATATTAGTGCCTCTATCAACTTTTTTTTCACACGTTGAAGTTGTCACATTGTCTTTGATACCATGCAAATTCGTTTACCAATTTAACAATTTAGCCAAGGGAGACACTATCTGGCAAAAATTCGCAATAGACCCCAATAGAAGCCTTCAAGACCATGGAAATTCCATAACTCATGAATACTTTTTGCTTAACTTTAGTCCTATATTACATTGATTCTTTTAGTACACCAAGTACTCCACCTCTTTTAGGTCAAATTTGTCAATATAGGATTTTGCAAACTTTGGTACAAAATTCTCACATTTAGAACTCGCAGAAGAGAGAATTTGTTGTATTGCAATAATCAAAGTGAAACATGCACAATCCAAAATGTCTTGTGGCAGAGCTAACCATCTAGCCAGCAACTATTCTTATTAACTGAGCTATATTTAATGTCTTTTATTACAAGTATTACCTTGAACTTTATTGAATTAGTAACCACCCAAGTCACCAACTTTAACACCAAGACTCTCTCCAATATTAAAAAGTAAACCACACTAATGTACATGAATATGACCACTATCATATTCTACATTCTAATATCCCCCTCAAGGCTCATAGTGGATACAAGGACCTATCTTTAAATTTCAGAAACTTATCTAGGCCAAGCATTTTGATGAAGACATCAGTAGTCTACTCCTAGGTTGCACAATCTTACAACTCAATATCATCACCTTCAAACGGCTCTTGAATGAAGTGATGATGAGCCTCCATATGCAAGAAATAATTTGTTCTATTGTACACAAATCCAGCAATCTAATTTCTCATGTATATACTGCAAAATCCTGTTAGTTGCACTGCAATAAACAACTTTTTGTGCTGTCATAAAATGTCAAATATAGTTAACTACAAATATATCCAACACAATTGATGTATGATAAATCTAACCACCAACCAGTTTTATGTACATTTACACAATTGCCAATTTTGAGTCAATGTTGGCTAAAATTCAGCCCAACCTTTATATGTGTAGAAGCTAATTTGCATTCCATCATGTGCATCTTTCTAGGCAAACTTTTGGGATATTCTGTTGTAGAGACAAGAACATAACTCCCAATCTGCCAATACTCTACTCCTACACAGTAAAGTTTGATCATTTTTATATTTCAGGCCCTTGGGGCTTGCTTTAACTCATAAAGAGCTATATTCATAAGATGCTTATTACCTGCAACTTGAGAACCTCGTGGTTGATTCATACAACATTTCTTTCCCAAGTGGATGTCCAGGAAGACACTATTTATGTCCATAAAGTAAAAATTCTAGCCAAAACATGCTGCCATGGATAAAAGTAGCCCAAATCTGACCAGCGTTGTTGAAGGTAGAGCTATTTCATCATTCTTGATGAGTGAATTCTCCCACTCATCTTTGCACTTTGCTACTTCCAAAAAGTGTGTTCAAAAGAAGTTCAAACAGAAGACATCAAAGCATAATCCATCTGTTGAACCACCTCCATGCAATTTCTCTCTAGACTTCCCTGAGTTTCTAACTTTCTGCATCTCTGGGTTGTGGAAGCTCATCCTCCTTGACACCTTCAAGTGTGGAATGGTTCCATTTCAGTACGTGTATTGTTGTCATGTAAATTTAACCAGCAACATCTCTCATTTCTTCAGAAGAATTCCAACATCTACATCTTGTGCATCTTGCACAGGAACACTTAATGACTGCCTATAAACCTGCAGTTGTTCATCCTACAAATCAGCTGATTTTCCAGTTTCAAACCAGAAACCATCATCAAAACTTGAAACTGAAACAGCCTGGTTCAGATTTGATTTTTCATCCACAACTTTCAGTTGACAATTGAGCAAATGACAAAAGCAAGCAACATAGATGCCTTGGTTTGGTCACTACAACAAACAAATAAGGAACTTTTTACATTTAGAATCCACTTTACATTTTTCTCCTTCGGAATCAAGGCATATGAAAAAAAATACAAACATTTCGGTGACTCACTCAAGGTCTTCTCCTAAACAATGCCTATTTAAGTGTAATACCTTGCACCGCCTTTGTAGGACTAGTGTTCGCAGATGCCTGTAGCAAGGCAAGGGCATGAGCACAGAATGTTTCTTCTCACAAAAATACCCAGAGCAAAGCAGTCTCAAGAGCATTTACCACACATATAATTGTATATTATACTATAAAACACCAAGAATTTCAGAGGAAAGCAAACATTTCAAAATGGTCCCAGGTACCACCAAGGACAAAGGAAAAATCAGAAGGCAAGTTGTTGAATTTTGAATGGCACATTTAGAGGGGCAGAAAATAATTTAAAAAGTAACAAAATTTTGATGTTCTGGGAACTCTGGAGAGATTTTAAACAAAATACAAAAGGAGAAATCAGAAGCCAAGTTGTTGAATTTTGAATGTCTCATTTAGAGGGGCAGAAAATAATTTAAAAAGTAACAAAATTTTGAAGTTCTGAGAACTCTGGAGAGATTTTAAACAAAATACAAAAGGGGACTCTCATAACCCCATGCAAAGAAGAGAGAACGGCTAATGAAGAGAATGAAAGACAAAGTTAAGGGCATCAAAACCCTGATATGATTTAAGGAAGCAACACAACAACACAAAACAGGTTTCAATTCTGGTTGACCACGATGAAATCTAAAACTGATCAAATAGAAGAAATGAAATACAACAACAAACTGGACACAAGCACATGCAAATGTCAATGAGAATACATCCTAACTAGGGCACACTAAAAAAGACGTTGTATCAGAAATCATGACACCCCAAAAGAAGAATGAACCAGCAACATTTTTGTAGATATATATATTATAGTCACAAATGCCCTGGACCAATAGTGAATCCACATATGTTCAGTACACGTAAAGACATTTTTAGCAACAATATTACAACAAGATTCCTGTAAAAGTTCCATATGAACAGTCAATCCCTTCTTTCAATTCATCAAAGAGACGAACCGTAACTTGGATTCTCCCCATGTTACCCATAGTAGAAATCATTCCGCTTTCCCTAGGAGAATTCTACTTATTGCAAGGGCACTCTCATGAACACTCCTGGGAAGGTAGAAAGCGTGCTCCTAAGAGCGATTCCACACTACTTTGTTCAAAAACATACTTCCAAAAAAAAAGTAAGACTTAGCGAAGTGCTCCCCTGCAGCAATGTGTAGGACTCATGTTCAGCAGATAAAGAAATATATGTACTACAACCTAATATTTTTTCAGAAGCCCTTTACATTGCAGCATAACTTCGGCATATCCATAACTCTCATGTTCCCTCTTTCCACTACCAACTATGTTGAGTTGTATAAGAAGCAATTGCATGCTTTAAAATCCCTCACTTTTGTTCATAGAAGCTATTGTATGTGAATTCTCCTTTCTCAATCCAAATTCACTTTGATCTGCTTCCCTTCTCAACTGCAACATTAAACACTTTAAACTCAAACACATGAAATTTCATTTCCAAGAAATGCATCCACAATTTTGGAGAGAAGTTATCAACAAAGAAAAGGAAGAACCTTGCACTAGCCAATTAAGGTCCTTCATGGACCTACAAAAATCACAATGCACAAGCTCAAAGAAAAGTTATCAACAAAGAAAGGAAGAACCTTGCACTAGTCCATGAAGGTCCCTTTTGTTAGAATTTTAATACTATAATAATGGTTATGATAGATCTTCAAGTTCAAACAATATATACATTATCACAATAACCATATGCAATAGGATCATGGAAGATAGACAAGCACAGCATAAACAAGAGTACACAACAATTTATCCTGGGAAACCCGCTTGGGGTAGAAAACCCAGCAAAACTTCGTCAGTATAGATTTGTCAGCAAGTACAATGCCAATCTCGTACAATAACCTAAGAACAAAGAAACCCAAGAATGAGATGTCTTCAATGCAGCTAATCTTTCTCCCAAGCGAACTTCTCTTTCTTTCTCTACTAATGCGAACTAGCTTGAGTGAGAGATGTCCAAATCAGCAAGGCACCACTCTTATTTATACTAGTTATAACATGACCTTTTTACCTAATTGGGCTGACCTGTCATTTCCTAACCGGGCCGACTTGACTGGGGCAGTTTTTCCCATTGTTTTGGGCAGACTGCCCATTGTTTGGGGCAGTTTACGTACTAGTCGACTTGTCTATTTTACTTGATTTCTTTTAGGCTTTTTACATGATCAAATACAGTATGAATATTCCTCAAAGGAAGTACAATAAAAATACAATAAGAATATCTTATGTAGTTACATTCTTCAACACTCCCTCTTAACAAGGAAGGTATTCTTTCAGTGCCATCATCATCCCTGCTGCTGCAACTCTGTACTTTGACCATTGACTTTTGACGTCTCTCGAATCTATACATCACTAGAAGTCCTGTACGAGCAAGCCATCAAGTGGGTCCAGCCCAGGAGCCCACATTATGTCGCCACAACGACCACCTGCGTTACCACACTACGTGTCCAAATCATCTCATGAGTGTAGCCTAGGAGCCCAAATTATGTCACCTAAGTGACTACTCGCTAGCACGTCCTATCTCATCATGTGGAGAACAGCCCATGACCATGAATTACATCACCCAATGACCACCTACATCTTCGCACATCTTGGCAACACAAACCTCGTGAGTATAGCCTAGGAGCACAAATTACGTCACCGAAGTGAGTACCCAGGACCACGAATTATGTCACTCAGTGACCACCTGCATCTTCGCACATCTTGGCAACACGAACCTCGTGAGCATAGCCTAGGAGCATAAATTACGTCACCAAAATGACTACTTGCTATCACATCACATCATGTGGAGAACAGCCCAGGACCACGAATTACATCACTCAGTGACCACCTATGTCTTCGCACATGTCGTGTATCCCCAACATAGCACCAGCAGTCAAGAGACTCAATTACATCACCAATGTGACTACCTACTGCATCCTCGTGAGTGTAGTCCGAAAGCCCACATTATGTCACCGAAGTGACCACCCACTACCACATCACCTCAAGTGGAAAATGCCCAGGAGCACAAATTATGTCGCTACGTGACCACTTGCGTCTCACACGTGCTATGTTGCTCATCCCTCCCTCTTTCGAGGATCGTCGATCTGGACAACTCCAAGCTTGTCCCTGAAGTACTCAAACTTGACCTTCGACAGAGTGTTGGTCAACATATCGGCTATCTGCTTGTCTGTCACCACATACTGGAGCCTCACTGCCCCTCTCTGCACCATATCGTTGATATAGTGATACCTAATCTCAATGTGCTTCAACTTGTCATGAAACACTAGGTTCTAGGACAACTTCACACAACTCTTGTTGTCACAGAAAATACAAGTCACCTCTAACTCAAGATCAAACAATCCTGCAAGTAACTTCCGTAGACACACTACTTCGCAGCTAGCTGAACAAGTTGCCATGTAGTCTGCTTCGGCTGTAATGAGTGCCACACTCGTCTGCTTCCTACTGAACCAGGAGATCATACCTGATCCCAAACTGAAGCATCATCCTGAAGTGCTCTTCATGTCTGTAACACTACCAACCCAATCTGCATCAACATAACCTTGCAGGTTAATCTTTCGATCTGTCGCATATCTGAGCCCATAATCAATCGTACCCCTCAGGTACCTCAAACACATGCTTTCACACAATCAGGTGAACACGTCTCGACTCTACCATGTACTGACTCAATGTGTTCAACGCAAGGCATATATCCAACCTCGTGTTCGTTAAGTACATCAATGAACCAATCATCTGTCTGTATATTGTGGCATTCATTGTCTCTGAAGAAGTATCACACAACAACTTCAAATTCGATGCCATTTGTGTGGTCATGGCCTTGCAAATCTCTTCAGGATATCTACTGCATACTTTCCTTGGCAAAGGAAAATCTCTTCTTGATTCTGCAACACCTCAAGACCTAAGAAGTAGTGCATTATATCCAGGTCTTTCATCTCGAATTTTGCGGCAAGTTAACCTCTTCGTTTCTGCAATAAGCTTCTCGTCATCCGTCAGAAACAAGTCATCTACATACAAAAGTAGTATCACTAGTTTTCCATCCTCAACCTTGAAGTAAAGGCTGGAATCTGCTTTACTCTTGGTAAAGCCCAAGCTCGTCAGAAATTCATCAATCCTATCGTACCACGTCCCGGGTACCTGTTTCAAACAGTACAAGACCTTCTTTAATTTGCACACATTTGTCTGCCTGTCATGTGTCTCAAATCCTAGTGGTTGTTCCTCATACACTTCTTCTTCTACCACATGATTCAAGAAAGTTGTCTTTAAGTCCATCTAGTGTACCTTCCACTTCATCACTGTAGCTATCACAAGTATAGCTCTAATTGAAGTGTATCTTGCTACAAGAGCAACACGTCTTGTCATAATCGACTCCCTCTTTCTGAGAGAAACCATGAACCTTGCCTTGTACTTCTGTAGTATGCTTGATTTCGGTAAATCTACTTGAACATTCATCACTTGTTCTTTGGAACAAGTCTTATCATACTTCTCTTGTAGGTCATAGCACAGGATTTTCCATACAAGTCAAATTCAGTGGTATGATTAGTAACATTCCATGTAATGACAACTTCTTATGCATAATGTACACAATCATGTAACCAATACGTCTTAGCCAATGCTTCAGCACAACACTCATCCATATCCCGTATGCACACAGTAACTATCTAGATGCCTTCGATCTCTACCAAAACATACTATTAAGAGTGTGCACTGCTTTCAACATGTTAGCAAAGAGGTTTCATTCTAGACAAGCAACAATGGCTCATGGAATGTTGTGCAACACTATAGGCCACTTACTCAACATGCACTACATGAGCCTACTACTAGTCAATCTTAGTCATATATAAATGCATAAAAGAAAATTGTATCACAGATCTACATGTAACTATTACGAGCAATATCCTTCAAAATACTCAGGAATTCAAATGACAGTAATTACTTATCTTTAATGTGTTTTGTAGGCTCCCTCTTAGTTTTTGCCTCCTTGCAAAAGTTACTGGAGTTTTTGGAAGCACACTCTACTCCATCATCTGATTCTAAAGACCTTGATCTTCTTCTTCATCTAGACTGGAACTTTTTGAATTCTTCAACCTTGGTCCTCGTGTACTGGATTCAAGATCTCCTTTTGCTTGGAAATGGATTTTTCACATCCTTTACATACACCATCATGTTTTGTTTGGATCTCAGGTAGACCAGTCACCAGATCGATAAGGCTTTATAGTGTATATGTGCAAGCCTTCTGTGCCATAGTTCACTTGGTTCCATAGTGTCATGAACTAATGATTGTTCTCGTTATCCTTTTAATTTGTGCAAGCCTCCCTCTTGCTCTCCAATTACTACTGTATCATCAAAAGACATTCTTCATCACATGAGGAATCTTCCCTTGCTCTCTTCATAACTGGTTCATCATCTTCTACAGCATGAGCATGATACCTCTTCTTCTTTCCTTTCTTGGTGTTGCTTTTGTTTTTGGGGCAATATCTTGAAAGGAGTCCTTTTTCATCACAAGTGTAACATCTGTAATTTGAATAGTCCTTATGAATTCTATGATTCTTTTGGAATCTTCTAGGCTTATTGTTAGAGTGATCTTCTTTCTTGCACTTCTTTGCATGAGTTGTTAATGCTTGATTGTCATCTTCATCCATCTTCTCTTCTCTGGCTTCAATTTTGGCTTTCTCTTGCGTACAATTCTCCCATAGCCTACTGAATTTAGTGAGCTTCCTTCTAGAACAAATTCCATGAATGAATGATTCTCGTGATCTTGGGAGACCATTCAATGTGGTCATCACCAATTCTGCTTCTTCAACATGGTATCCAATAGCTTCTAATTGTTGTTTGATTTGGGAGACCCTTGTGAAATAGGAATGGAGACCCTTATCACAATAACCATATGCAATAGGATCACTAAAAGATAGACAAGCACAACATAAACAACAGTACACAACAATTTATCTTGGGAAACCCACTTAGGGAAGAAAACCTAGCAAAACTTCTTCAATATAGATTCGTCAGCAAGTACAATGTCAATCTCATACAATAACCTGAGAACAAAGAAACCCGAGAATAAGATGTCTTCAATGCAACTACTCTTTCTCCCAAGCGAACTTGTCTTTCTCTCTCTACTAATGCGAACTAGCTTGAGTGAGTGATGTCCAAATGAGCAAAGCGCCACTCTTATTTATACTAGTTATAACATGACCTTTTTACCTAACTGGTCCGACCTGTGCTTTCCTAACTGGGCAATTTTGATTGGGGCAGTTTTGCCCATTGTTTGGGGCAGTTTACCCATTAGGCAATCTTGTCTATTTTCCTTGATTTCTTTAGGATTTTTACATGATCAAATACAATATGAATATTCCTCGAAGTACAATAAGAATATCTTCCGAAGTTACATTCTTCAACACCTCCATGGGCCCACATAAGTCACAATGCAGAAACTCTAACAGACCATTTGTTCTCCAAGCCTTCCCCACATGAAGGGCTTCTTTTGTTTGCCTTCCTACCAATCATATGTTGTACAAGAACCCTTCTCCTCCTAAATTAAAGACAAATCATTAACCATCTTTTCCTCGTACAGAAGGGAAAAACATTGGAAAGTGAAATGGCCATATCTTTGAGGCATAAAGCACTTCTATTAAAATGAACACTAGCCATCAATGCCTATGATTTTGCCATTCCCACTTCCTCAAACTTGTACAAATTGTGCTCCTTTATACATGATGCAATGACCCTCAATTGTCCAGGTACAAGTAAGTAGGTGTGGGTGCAGATACAAGTACAAGCACGCCACTTTTCAACAGAGGGGACATGGGGGCATCAAGGGTACATATATCCAATTTTATGTATGCAATATTATATGGAGACTAAGATTAATATAAATGAGCAATGTTTCAAAGTCATTTTTAGATTCAAACCAATCAAGGATCAAATCATTCCAGTGTCCATCATTTCATCAATTAACATTCATACTTGAACATTGAACATTGACATTCCTTCCCTTTCTAGACATGGTGAGGAAATTACAAACAAAAAAATATAAAATTTCAAACTTGATCAAACTAAAATGTGGGGACTGAGGGAGAGATGAGTGTCGATAATGATGATGGATGCTTAATGTTGAACTGCTAGCATCTGTCGAATGGATTTCGTCTCATGGGTTTCGTCGAGCAGAGTCGCCTCTCCACCCATGAGTTGTCCGCGTGAGCCTTCCTCCCGTCGATCCCTACCATATCCTTGTCGAGCAACAGTCGAGCGGATTTCACCTCGTGGGTCTCGTCGAGTTGGTCCCTGCAGCAAGTGGGTCGAGCATCCAACTCCACCGTCGAGTTGGGAAACCATGGGCAGGAGTCATGTCCCGCTGCCAACGGACTGTTAGCCATGGAGAGAGACTGTAAACCCATGCCTGAGTTGGAACTACAAAATCGATTGTGTGGGGGAAAATAATAATTTTTTTTTTACACAAAACAATCCTGTGGGTTTCTAGGGCTTTTGGGGGTTTGGGCTGGAGATTTAATGGAAGATCCTCCACCCTCAACTCTGCCCGAGTTATCAATGCCAGGATTTAATAGTGACCATTTATTCCCCAATTGCAACAGTAACCGAGACTACAGCCCCACTGATATTGCCCTAGAGCAGGACTTCTCATATTGGGCATCCCAAGTCAAGAACTTGTTGCGGAGGGTGGAAAGTCTCGAGACGAAAAACAAACAGCTCCACTCAGAAGTAATTGATCTCAAACAATTGGTCTCTGAAATGAAACAGGAAAAAAACATGCACTTTCAGATATCGAATATGGACTCTCCAACGCTCCAAACAGAACTTAAAAATATGCAAGTGTTGATATCACAGCAAGCCCTCATTAAACAGGAAACAAAAACGCAGCAACAAACACTTAACTCCTGGGTTGAAGTGGTTCGGAAAAGGGAGCATCCCCTCGCACTCTGTGGTTGAGGGGGTGGTGCAAGCAAGATTGAATGAGGAATGCCTCCGCCGAGGTCGAGAGCTTAATTTGAGAGTACGAGGACTCCCACCTCCCACGAACCCATTAGACTCCCCCCTCCAAAATCGGCACCGCCTTCCTTCATGACACCTTGGACTTGAAGGACCTCACTCTTGAGTGTGCATGGATGGGACCCAACTCCACACTCTTCCTCCATTTCCAGACACTAGAGGATCGACTCCGAGCCCTACAGGCTAAGAGAAGACTGACTTCGCTCCCACCCACAGAGAGGATCTTCCTCGATGCTAACCTCATCAAAACCCAACATACAGAACTTAAACAAGCCAGGGGCAGGGTCTCAACAACGCGGAAGGAAGGGAAATGGGCAGTTATCCAAGACCTCAAAGCAGTCATCTATGATTCGATTCCCCGGGATATTCTCGACCTTGGACCAAATGACGATCTCATTCAGCTGGGGGACAAGTTAAGGGGGGGCAAGTCCACCATCTCCATTGGTTGTTGGAACTGCAATGGTATTTTCTAGTCTTCATCGGGTACACTTCGTGATGCAATGATGCAATTGGGTCTCACAATCTTCTTTTCCTTACTGAGACACATGCGAGTCCCATGCAGACACCACGCCTGATCCATGGGTACCATTGGGCATGGTCATGCACACAGGAGACACGATCAAATAGCATCAAAGGTTTCGGTGGGTCCAATTCCAATGAGCATGCCATATTTATCTGGGTATGATTCCATCGACATAGTCCCCTTTTCCAGGACAGCTACATCGCGGTCTGCTACTTCCCTCCAGCCTCACTCCCTTTGCGCTTCATAGGGAATCCGAGGGAGACCCCTTCCTTGATCTTTATACAGATATCTCCCACTACTCCACTCTTAGGGAGGTCATTCTTCTCGGTGACTTCAACACCAGCACCAGATGCAAACAGGAGACATGATCAGATAGCATAAGAGGTTTCAATGGGTCTGATTCCAATGAGCATGCCAGATTTATGTGGTCATGATTCCATCTACATTGCCCCCCTTTTCCAGGACAGCTACATCGTGGTCTGCTACTTCCCTCTAGCCTCATCGCCCTTTGCGATTCAAAGGGAATCCGAGGGAGACCCATTCCTTGATCTTTATATAATTATCTCCCACTACTCCACTCTTGGGGAGGTCATTCTTTTGGGTGACTTCAACGCCTGCACTAGATGCCTACAGGTACACCTTCATGACAGAACCGAGGATGTCCTCTGCCTCCAGGAGTTAGAGCTAGAGTCTGTGGCTCTTCACAGGAGTTCATAGGATAAGTATGGGACCCTCAATGGGAGGCATCTTTTGCAACTAGGCGAGTCTCACAGTCTATTGATCTTCAACGGGCTCCCTTGTTTTCTGCGCTCGGGAAACTTTATGTGCTTCCCCCGCAGTGGGGGGGGCAGTGTGGTAGATTATATCATGGCCCACCAAGATCTCCTCCCACGTATTCAGAACTTCTTAGTATCACAACGTCCTCTGGCAGACCATGCCCTCCTCACCTTCTCCCCCTCTACATCCCCCCCTCCCCCCACCCCCAAACCGACCCCACCACCCCCCTGCACCATCTTCATTTTTGATAGAGACTACGTCGATTCCTACACCACCCACCTTAAGGAATTACTCCAAGCCATTTCCCACTTCAAGTCATTAGACACAACCAAAGCCAAATATGAGATTTTCTTCATGATCCTCGAGGAGGTGATGCTTGACTCTTACCCCCATTCTACTCATCAACACATCCATAAGCCCATCCCGAGCTCCTGCCCCATGAACTATTGGTTTGAAAATGAATGCAAATCCCTCCATAAATATCTTTGTTTCACCCTTACACATGACCCCCCCATCCTTCCCTTGCCTTCGTAAAGATTATTGTAGACTCCTTCATCATAAAAAGTGAACATTCCTCTCCCGGAGGAGACGTGAGCTTTGTGGAGCCCTTCGCCACTCCCCAAAATCTTTCTGGCGAGCCCTCTTTCCTAGACACCAAACCACCCCCCTGACCTTGACCCCCAAACTATGTTTTCCTGCACAACCTCCCTTTATGACATCCCTAGACAACCCCCAACCCACATCCCCTCTCCCCACTCCTTATGTCACCCTTTCTCCGAGCGGGACATTAGGAGAGCAGTCAAAGCTATGAATACCAACAAAGCAACAAACGAGGAAGGTCTTCAATCTGAATTCTTGAAACATGGCATCGAGTCTCTTCAGTCATATATTGTTGATTTATTTAACCACGTGGTTTGTTTTGGCTTCCCCCTACATGTACAAGACACATTATTCATCCAATCCACAAATCAAGGAGTAGCGCAGATCTAAACAACTACCGTACTATCATGGTGGGCCATACATTCTCCAAGCTCTACGCCACAGTCCTACATCAGTGGCTTTCTAAGGAGTTAGAGAGACAACATCTCAAGGCTAGAGGACAAGCTGGTTTCTGCTTGGACTACGAGACGATTGATCCTATCTTCACACTCCGAGCCATTATTGAGGAGGCCCGACATCGCTCTTCGAAATTTTATAGTTGCTTTGTAGACTTTCAGAAAGCATTTGACACAGTGCCGAGGGAGGCATTATTCTAGAGACTTCGTGACATTGGCATATCTGAGACTCTCTTGGCAGGCATCATGAGACTGTACAAGTCAATTATGGGACGCATCAAGATGGCACATGGCCTTTTTTACTTCATCCAAAGTACCATTGGGGTAAAGCAGGGGTGCCCCCTCTCGCCGACCCTCTTCAAGATATACATTGACGAGCTAGAGTCTTTAATCCATGAGCACATCCAAGAGGGTGATGGTTGCCTTTTACATTAGGTATTGATCTCCCTTCTCTTTGCAAATGACTTCGTGTTGTTGGCTTCTACTCCTGAGGGCCTATAGAGACAGATTGACACCTTTGCCAGCTTTTGTGACCTTCGACAATTAACGGTCAACCTAAGTAAAACCAAGGTTATGGTCTTCAATGCATCAAAGAGCTCCCTTATAAGCATGCATTTCTACTTCCAAGGGGAAGAGATCGAGATCACCACATATTACATTTACCTGGGAGTACAGTTCATGGGGCCGCGTTTTGGAATGCACCTCCAGCCTCGACTCAACAAAGGATACGGATCCTTAGCGCTCATCGAGAAGCAATGCTTCCAGAACCAGTTTCAGGACATCTCGTCCAAACTCTATCTCATGGAGGCGATTACTAGACCCACGGTTCTCTATGCTTTTGAGTTCTGGGGACCAAACTTAGACTAGGCCCAGACACAGAGAGTTCAGACCCCGCTTCTTAGGCACATCATTCGATGCAAGCGTACTATTCCGCAACCCAGTATTCAGATAGAGTTCGACGTCCACCCATTTCGCCTTGAGGTCATATTTTGTCTGGTCTCGTTCCTCTGCAGAGTCAGATCTTTCAGAGACTCCTCCATAGGCAAAGAGAGATACCCCTACCTTGCACTTTGCTCCTCGAACGCTCTCGCTTCAGATCACCCCACAGGCCATGCACGTGGTTGGTTCTTAGAGGCATCTCGGCTTCTCCAGTCGGTGACCATCTCTCTAGAGCACCTTCCACCATTTAGATTCTCTCCAAATACACTGAACCATCTCTTGGCACATAGAAAACTATTGAACCAATCCATCAGAGAGGATATCTACAGATTGTACAGTTAGGTTACTTGGACTTCACCTCCGACAAGTTTGGGAACAAAGATGTCCTTCTACTTGGAGCACTTCCTAGAGTTTCAGGATGGTATTACCGTTCGCCCCCCATACACACGCAGAGACTGGATGCATTCACTCAAGATTCCCTTAGGACAGCTTCGGGTTGGCTCTCATTGACTCTGAGTAGAGACGAACCACTATTTACCACAATTTGATAGGATCTGCCAGGTGTGCCACTTACAGGAGTCAGAGACAGAGATGCACCTCACCTTTAGGTTCCATCAGAGGACTATATCACTGCCTCTATAGGGACTCAGGGGGGTCCCTCTATACCTTTTTTCGATACCAGGATCAATGATGCCTCGCCCTCCTCATCAGGGAAATTTTCAGCCAGAGGTCCCAGCTCCTACACACACCTCCCCTCCTTAGGAAGACCGGGACGATAACCTCTTATTTTAGTGTTGATCTGTCAGATCGGAGCAACAAACAGCGAGCAGAGCCTTAGAGTACGTCCAACAGTAGAGTGGTGAGACCTCAATCCTCCCCTTAGCCTCCCCCTCTAGGAGACCGAATGATTTTAGCAAGACCGATTCGAAGTTGCCGAACTATACACCAGTCCACTCATTATCAAAGCACCTGAGAGATCAAGCCCAGACGGATCCAGAGCAAGGCGCTCCTTACCCGCTAAACTTCCTCTCAAGCCCAGCAGGGTAACCAACGGTACATCCAAAAGTTCTTTCCATCGACCTCGAATATTAGGAGTATCCCTCACTCCTACATTCCCCCAAGGACCATACAGTCAAACATCTCGATGGCTCCAGAGAGCCCCGACAGCAATAGCAAGCAGGCGCCACGCTCACCTCCCTCGCCCTCGACCATCAGGCGTAGGACATCTTGATATCACTCGATACATCTACAGCTCTCTCTCGTGTTCTCCCCCCGTCTCTTGATAGATTTTTGAGTGGTTTGAGTTGCTCAACCTCGGACAAACTCACTTTGTATTCTGCATCCCGTACCCTTGATGCGGTTTCTTACTACTACCTGATCTTTATTTTATCTTAGTTTCGACACTTTTTAGGAGCTACATTTGCACTCCCTCATTGAATTCATACTGGATGTATTATCTAGTTCCATTGACCTACTCTTGTGGTCATTTGTTGGGCATTCTAAAATTATCTTATCTTATCTTACCTCTTCTTTGTTGGTCTCTTTCAAGCTCATAAATCCAAATTGAAAATGTAAAAGTGAGCATGAAATTAGGTTTTAAAGGTCGAGTTGTTTTAGGGT
Source organism: Larix kaempferi (assembly GCA_027924585.1). NCBI lineage: Eukaryota > Viridiplantae > Streptophyta > Pinopsida > Pinales > Pinaceae > Larix > Larix kaempferi. The sequence continues at coordinate 29,308,606 of BSBM01000445.1, read as the reverse complement.
TTTCTTATTGGGCCTACCCTAATTGGAACCTTATTGGAGCTTTTTAATTATTATGAAAATGTTGTTTTCATGCTAAAATCAAGGTGCATCTCCAAATTCATCTAAGGTACGATGGGGTACGTGAAGGTGTTGAAAGGTACAACTACACTTTTGGTACGTGGGTACAAGTGCATGTACAAAGAATCCAACCCTTAGGTACAAGTACCCATGCTACTCAATAACAATTCTACTCCTTTTGTCGTTCACGAAGCAACTATATGATTTAAATAATTCCTCCAAATATGGGTTTTGTTTTCTAATCTCACTATATGAAAAGAAAAGTGCATGTACAAAGAATCCAACCCTTGGGTACAAGTACCCATGCTACTCGACAATAACAATTCCACTACTTTGGTCATTCACAAAGCAACTATATGATTTAAATAATACCTCCAAAAGTGGGTTTGGTTTTCTTGTTTATGCCTAAAATATGAAGTACATTATGAAAGATAAATATTTTACTGTCGAGCAACTTTACTTGAACATCACCACAACCTTCAACAATGTGAGCTTTGCCATCACCTAAAATAATAGTTTAGATTTAGGATTATCTTCAACAATGGAAATGAACCAAGACCTCTCGTTACACATATCCTTCAATGCTCCTAAATCAAAGTAGCAATCATATAATGACTTTCCACACTACAAAGAAGCAAACAAACACATTTTTCTTCCTCCTTATGGTCCACAACATCTACATGCCTATTGCTCGACTGATTTTTCTTGTGCTCAAGATCATATAGCCTCTTTCTACAAAACCTTTTAACATGACCCAACTTGCCATAATAATGACAAACTACCTTTTGAACCAACAATAGTGTTACCTATGACAACTGCATTTTTTACTCCAAATTGTTGTTGTTGCTTGCCTTTGCCTTTACATTCTGTTGCAAAGGAACTCTCTGAGGTTTCACCACCTCCAAAATGATTTCTCCATCATTCCTTTTGCAAAAAATATCTTGACAATTGGTCAAAACGTGATTGTAGAGGACCCAAAGGTGATATTCAAAGTTTCTACAAAATGTTCAAAGATTGAAGCAAACTATTGAGAGTAACTAGAACCATATTCTCTTCTTCAACTGCCTTTCCAGTAGCAATCAATTAATCCTTCATATCTTTCAACTTCAAGAGGTGATTAAAGATCGAGTCTAAAGAGCCAATTTTTAAGGTACAATGCCTCCTTTATCTAAAATCTCATACAAAGACTTCAATTTCTTTTACAAATCCCATGTATTGGTTGCATCTTGCAACTGCAGAAAAAGATCATGAGCAAATAACAATTTAATTCACATCGGTGCTTCTCAAATTTGAAGTCATGTTCCTTTTGTTGTTTTGTATCAATCAGATATCTTGTTACTTTCCTATTCATTGTAAAAATTTCCATAATCGAGCAATTAATGCAACTTCAGAAATTTCACCTCAACCTTGAGGTTTCCCAGATCTATTTCCTATGAACTTTCAGCCCTAGGGCTGAATCTGAAATAAATAATTACTGTGGCTAATATTTCACTTCTATCCAAGCCAATTCACTAGGCAACCCAAGAAAAATAAATATGAAACAAGTGTACGTCAATGCCAACAAGTTATAACACTTAGGGCACAATTCCCAAGCAAATTACAGATATGAAAATATTTATTACAGCAGTAAATCTCAGTGTTACATTTATCTTGTCAACGAATTTATCACGGAGGGTCCAAAATAGAATTTATTATCACATAATTTATCTTGTCCACGTGTGATTTTTATCACATATTCAGCAGGGGTTACAGGTTGATGGAGCTGATTTATGCCTTGGGTTCTTGACACTAGGCTTCATGTTGTGATGATATCCTAGTGTTGATGATGCTATAACATACGGATCTTCATTATAAATTTGGGCTAGTATCTATGGAGCCCCTCATGATGTTTTGGCTATTGATGTACTCTCATATGGATGATTATGGTGGTGTATATGAGGGTTTGATGGTGCAATTTATTCACATGTGTCGCATGGATAATCCTCTTGAGGAGCGCCCTAGTGCTCTTGCTCATGACTTATTGATGGAGCACTCTAGTTCAAACACATGTATGATGGTATAACATCCATTTTATGAGATTGCTCCAGCTTGTGAGGCATGATTTGGCGGCATGGATGAGTTATGATGCATACCCTTTGGAGCACCCTTGTTCTGGTTGGCTTATATAGATGATATGGTGACATGTGGAGGCCTCTCTTGCCTAGCATTCTTGCTCATATGATGTGTTCCATGTTTGAGGATGCTTGGTGATTGGCTTTCCATAGAACGCCCTCCTTCTAGCACTTATTTGATGATGTGGACCCTCATTTTGGTAGAGCACTCAAGCTCTTTATATGCATTCTTACACTCATGGATGACATAGATGGTTTTCTCTTCGTGCGTTCTTGCTTCTTTGATTATGGATGACACCCTGGTTCTACAGGCTATCATTATCGGTTGAGCGCCCTCTTTATTATCTCTCTTGACACATGTGAAGGCATATGATTGCTGATAGATGGAATCGTCCCCTTCTTCATGGTGTTGATTGACTATTGTGGACACTTGTTCTTGAGTCGGATGCTCCTATTATTTGATGGTCTCCTTGGTTCATTGATTGATGGGTTGGCATGGAGGTTGGGCTTTGGTTGTGGACATTCATTGGCATGTATTTGATAAGGTTGTTCCCTACTTTGATGAGCTTTTGCATATGGACCTATTTCTTGGTTGAGGGTCTAACCCCATGATGGATGGATCTAACTATTTGCAAACTTGTTGGATGACTTGCTCTACAGTTGTTGATCTTCCTTGATGAGCACCCACTCTACAGTTGTTGATCTTCCTTGATGAGCACCCACTCTACAGTTGTTGATCTTCCTTGATGAGCACCCACTCCTTTGAGACCACTTTCGCACCCACCTATGCATTATTGTTGGAGCGTTCACCCATATGGAGTTGGTTACACTCATCTCTACCTTATTTGATGGAATGCTTACCTTTTCGAGGTTTGGTCTATTAGAGCATTCACTTGGGAAGTCTCATGAGTGGCCCTTACATCATCCTTGACTTGGTTTTAGCCCTTGTTAATGGAGCACCCCACTTGGAGATTGGATTGCACACTTATATATGCTATTTTGGTGGGACATTTTTGGTTGAGGAGCCTTGTTACACATCATCTCATGTTTTATGGAGGAGCATTCCACTCTTGACGGTTGATTGCACTCATATCCATGTCCTTATGTGGGAAGTTTTTGGTTGGAGAGCCTTCCTTTACATCTTCTTATGCCTTGTTGTGAGAGCATCTACCTTGTGGAGCCTTTTCATGGAAAACATTCACCTTGGGAGCCCCCCACTCATCACTTTCTGCCCTATTTGTTGGAGTGTTCCACCATTTTGGACCTTTTTTCTTGGAGCAAAATTATCCATGTTTAATGATGTGAGAGTTCCACTTTGCAAGTGTCTATTGCATATTTTGGAGGAAGCGTCCTACTTGTGGAGGGGTTGTTGCATTATTTGAGGAGCTCCAGGAGGTTCCAAACCCTAGATCTAGGGTTTCTTCATTGATTTGTGGATCATTTTGTTGGAGCTTTAGCCTTGAAGGGCCTTTGAAGGCTATCATTGGACTTATACTTGGTCTTTATTCCTTGTTTGACAAAGGCACCCTCCTTCTTAGGCCTTGTCTTGGTTTGGTACTTGTACATGTGGCTTTGACCACCATATTCCATGGTTATTGTTGTGTTAGTTGGAGTATTTTGGTTTGTTTAGTCCATCCTAGGCTAGATCTAGGGTTTTATTATTATTTTATTGTAGGAGGAAGAGGAGCTTAAAGCTATATAAGGCTTTGCTCTCTCCTTCATTTATCATGGCTAGATTTTAAGAGCTCTCTCTCTCTTGGAGCATAATGGATATATCTTTCATGGTGCAATTTGAAGTGTAAGGGCTTCTTCTCCTAATGTGACTTAATGTTCCTTTCTCTATGTTGTTGGTGAATTGTAGAATTGCTAGAACTTGTCTAAATATGGCCAATTGAAAGGGTTATTTACATCATTGGAAGAGTTTTAATAAAGTATTTACTCTATTTCCCTTTGATGTCTTATGCATGAATGCATTAACTTGCGTCCATCATCTTCTTAGAGTTGTTGTTAATAATACTTCATTCCATAATACACACCCTAATTAACAATGTTTTTACGTGGTACTTTTTACCCGATACTTTCTTGGGCTCTCCTAGTCTCTTTTCACAATCATTTTTCTGCATGGTAAGGTTTCATTGCAGTATGTGTATGCAGCCCTAGTTTCTCTAACCATCCATGAACTCGCCCTCTTGGACTAGCCCCTTGACTCCATTTGTGCTTGTTGGATAGGCACTAGTCTCTTAGTCATTCCATCACCCCTTTATTTACCTAAACTACAAAAGACCTAACGTTTTGCTAAAGCTATCTCTTCATACCACCTTATGCCTTATTGTCTTAGCCTTAGCAATCCTATCCTACAGAATCCCTCCTTGAGTTGGAGAAGAGCCAACCTAAAGTGTAGAGAGGGAGTTATTGAGATGATAGTGGATAACCGCTCTAGGTTGTGATTGAGGTAGCATCGTCTTTTGGGCTTTAATCACACAAGCTAGTCTAAGCTATAACCACCACCAAAAACGTTTCAAAACCAAAAAAAACTAGCAAACTCCACGAAATGTTTCCAATAGATTTTTTGGCCATTTCATGAGTTGGAAAATGTTTCCAAGCCATTTCTTAAGTATTTGGTATGAAGGGAGCATTTGCATCCATCTAATGCTTGATTGGGGCCTATTTGTGACCTCGACAAACTAAAATTTTTAAAGAAAGAAAAAACTTTCTCAATAAAAAACATTTTTTTAGGTAAAAAAAAAGAAAAACCTACGAGTTAGGTATTTTTCTACATTTTCAACATCATTCCTTCATTTTTTAACACAATAGTTACTAACACCCAAGCCTAACTATAAGGACAACAAAACATCTTTCAACAGAAGTCAACACCTAATTGTAGCAGCATCCATGATAAGTTAGGCGGTTCAAATTACTAGGTCATTTTGGTATTTTTAGTAGACTTAAACCCTAAACTTTTTGAAAAAACAAATGATTAAAAACCCTAAGTTTAATGTCTTCAATTTTCTAAAGCCAAGTGAATTTTGTATTGGCTCAGTATATATTTTGGCACATATATATTGATCTATAAGCTATTTTGGACATTACAAATGTAAGGCTATGTTGAATTCAACATATAAATTAAATTTTCTTTATCTAATGACTATGTTTATCATTTAATATTTTCTAAAAATCTACACCAATTTCGTTTCCAAATTTCACGCAACTTAGCTACCGTATTTTCCAAATGCTAAACCAAGCTCTGATACTATATCAAAATTTACACACCCACAATTTGCAAAGTAAAGAGAAAATATATTTTATTGCAACGCTCAAAAGTACGACATGTACAAGCCAAAACACCTCCTAAGAGAGAACGCTAACAACAAGGCAACTACTGTAATTAAATGAGACATAATTAATATCTTTTTATTAGAAATCATGCATTGACTTTTATTAATGACATGTTACTACTTTTTAACACTAAGGCTATCTATAATCTAAGCAATAAAGTATACTAATGTACATAAATACAACCCATGACAACTTGGGCCCCAAAAAAATACAAACTACATTACTAATGCAAACTTTAATCAACCCCCTCTTCATAATCAAAGGTCCAAATCAAGGCCCTAATGCCAACTTTCAAAACTCATACTTTTAGCTTCTTGATGCTAGGGAAAATTTTAGGGGCTAAATTTTGTCCATGGGCTAATTTTATAAAAAATTTCCAAATAATGATTCGCCAATTTCCATTGTTTCTAAAAATTATTCGCCCAAATTCTACGGAATAAAATTATTTTACTCCAAAAATCACCGTTTTTTTCTAGAAACTATATAAAATCCTTAGGAATTTGAATATGTTTATAAAAATATCGCCATACATTTTATAGTTGCCATTTTAAGTAGTAATGTTCAGCAAGGTTTCAACACTTTAATATGAGAATGGATCCTTAAAATTTTCCCCGCCCAATGCCCAATGCCAACATTCAAAACTCATACTTTTAGCTTCTTGATGCTAGGGAAAAGTTTAGGGGCTAAATTTTGTCCATGGGCTAATTTTCCAAATTTTTTCCAAATAATGATTCGCCAATTTCCATTGTTTCTAAAAATTATTTGCCCAAAAACTACGGAATAAAATTCTTTTACTCCAAAAATCACCATTTTTTCTAGAAACTATATAAAATCCTTAGGAATTTGAATATGTTTATAAAAATATCGCCAAACATTTTATAGTTGCCATTTTAAGTAGTAATGTTCAGCAAGGTTTCAACACTTTAATATGAGAATGGATCCTTAAAATTTTCCCCGCCCAATGCCCAATGCCAACATTCAAGACTCAAACTTCCAAAACCCCAAATGCCAACTTTCAAAATCCTCATAGCAACTTTCAAAACCAATATGGCAACCAAAAGCCCCCATATGTACACCCATATGGTGAATCTATGATACCTCACAATATTTGTACCTCACAAGAACTCAACAATGGTCCTCAACTCTCATACATGACCTATATGCACAACCCACTTGCTCAACACATCACAACAATGAGCTCTCTACTATCCTTCCCAACCTACGTAAATTTATTGGTACCCCGAGCAAAGACCAATAATGCTTGTCAATGCTTTCATCCTCACTTGCATTGAGTTCACGCCTCACAATGATATGGCCCTTAAACCCTTACCACATCTTTAGCAAACAATGCCCTTTAATGACTCTCTCTACCTCATCCCCAAAGGCTCCATTTATACTTTCCAACAACTTGTTGAGAAAATCACCGAGTCCTTCAACATCCCTAAACCTAATGACTTAGGTTTTGCCACATTGTTCAACATTAAGCAAAATGTCAAAGAATCAGATGTGGCATTTGTCTCCATATGAAGACAAGTTGTCCATCCCTAAAACATCCACATTACCGACCACTAATTGTTGCAAATCTTCACTAATGCATCTTTTTTTCTAATAAAATGCTTCATATTTTTAGTTAGATACAAAAAGTACATTTTACAGAAAAATGGCTACATAGTAACTACCACAAGCTATAATCGAAAGGCATAAATCCTAGCTAGTCAAAAAGGCCCCACATGGCCACTCAAAATGAAAGTCATAAAGTGCCACATCGCCCAAGGCAAAAAGCAATAAACACATAATCATCAAGAAAAATGGCCAAAGTAAGGCCCCACAAAAAGGCCCCAAATGACCAAGGAAAAAAGGCGCCACATGGCCACTCAAAATGAAAGTCATAAAGTGCCACATCGCCCAAGGCAAAAAGCAATTAACACATAATCATCAAGAAAAATGGCCAAAGTAAGTAAACATATCAAAACTTTGTATGGACCAAACCCAAGTTAGAACAAGGGTCTTTATCCTCAAGAGGAGGCCCACATCCTTCATCTAAAAACTCAAGTCTAGCGGTCTTGTTATCACATTTATAGTAGTTGGGGCTACCATATAATTTTTCCAGATTCCAGTATATTTTTCAGCCAGTCCTTTACACTGAGATGCTTGAGATGAGCATCTATTTTGGATCACTCCTATGATTGCGAGCAGCAGTATATTCCTTTGCCATGACTGAGTCTCAGGAAACTCAGATTAGATGACCGATGTAGCCATTTTGCCATTACAGAGCAGTATGCAGTGCCCAGAGTTGCAGCAGCAGGTTCCCAATGGACAGATGATGATTCACATGTTTTGCACAGGTATATGATCCAGCAGGTATTATCTTGTGTTTTTGGTTATATTGCTTTTATAGTCATTCTAGTGGCATGTTCTAGCATTTAGTGTCATGATCTGGCGATCATATATATAGTATTGGACTGGGTTGCTATTGTATATCTATTTATTGTCATGCTCAGGTTTTAGAAGTTCTTGTCTATTCTAATTGGTTTTACCCTCCTTAGGAGAATGGAGGTGATCATTCCCACCATTATATGGCTTGCTAGTTTTAGCATCATCTTCACTATCTCCATCCATCCGTTACCTTCCAGTTACTGTCTTTACCCTAACTTACTACTTAGCTTGTTGGCTAGGCATGTTCCAGCATTTAGTGTCATGATCTGGCAATCATATATATAGTATTGGACTTGGTTGCTATTGTATATCTATCTATTGTCCTACTCAGGTTTTAGAAGTTCTTGTCTATACTCATTGGTTTTACCCTCCTTAGGAGGATGGAGGTGATCATTCCCACCATTATATGGCTTGCTAGTTTTGGCATCATCTTCACTATCTCCATCCATTCGTTACCTTCCAGTTACTGTCTTTACCCTGACTTACTATTTGGCTTGTGATATGGAGGACTTTCCCCCACTCTAGCCTCTTTGTTGGATGAGCTTCCCTGTTTAACTTGTGTCTCGGCTCTGAGTTGCCTAAGTTGTGTTGGCTAGACCTGAAACAGATAGTGCTACCATCATTACATTGTATCTGGAAACCTTATTGTATATCTTAATGGAAGCCCATTCTAGAATGTGTTTTTCAACACACGTGAATAAAAGGCATGTGAAATGTAAATCCAAGAATGTGTTTCTCAACACACACGAATCAAAAAGCCAATGAAATGTAAATCCAAGAATGTGTTTTTCAACACACACGGATCAAAGGCTATGGAAATGAAAAGGTCTAATTAAAGCAATGGTTTAACAAATGCTATATCTTATGATTATTGACCTTAATTACATGTAATGATCTATTCCTCATTAGCCTGCGGTTTGTGATATGAGATGGAGAAAGGGACAACTTATTCTAAGTGTCCCCTAGAGTCCTGAGTTACGGTTTGTCGGACACCTAGCCATGGAGGCTCTAGAAAAGATCCTCACAGAGCTGTATCAGCTTGGATGTGAGTTGTAGGCATCTGTCAAGGTTGAATAAGCACTTCCCAAACAGCTTACCCATTTGTTAGACACTGCCATCCACTGTGCTATTGCTTGTCCAACATATGCTTTAGTGTGTATCCCCTTTCCCACTTCCAAAGTATCACAGTGATTGAGTCAATACAATCATCCCTTAGCCTAGCCTTGCATTTATCCACCCTCACCCATCACTAACAAATTGATCACAGCCATGAAGTGAGTATAGCCTTGAGGTTCTAGTCTGAGCCATTATTATTATCAGAAAATCTTGAATATCTTGTTTTAGATCGACAGTGAAATGATTACTCTATGTTTATATTGCTATTGGAATAATTTATGAAGCATGCTTTAACCAGTTACACTTGCAGCACTTTGATGTTTCTTGCTTGGATCATATTATGGGTCAGTTTGACTTGGTCAAACCCAGTTTGACCAAAGTCAACCACAGGACATGAGATGAGTTAGACCTTGGATGATGGTTATTGATGATATGTGATCTATTATTGGTCACCAGATGGTTCCATGCAGTGTTTACAAGCTCAGATAGTGATCTGTGGTATTTTAATGATTTTGATCATTTGCAGATTATTATTATTTGTATTATGTTTAGGCATGGTGTTGATACTATATGATTATGCAATCATCCATATGATGTATGAGTATACATCTCTAGTGCATTTGGGCTCTCTGAGTCCATTGGGACAGTCAGTTTTCAGTTCCAGGTAGTTTCAGTGGGTATATGTCTCAGTTTATCACTTCAGTGCAGATTTGCCATTAAAAATGGCCTGTCAGAGCAGTGTCATGATTTGATTGGTTCACCTAGGGCACTATAGAGGGAGTATTGTATCCAGCAACTTGTTTTTACTAAATTGCCATACTCCCACACATGATGGTGTAGTCAAATTTGGCCTCGGGTGACCAGGCAGAGAGATACATGCATTTTTATCTTTTACAAGTGATTTACAGAGGCATAAAAAATAGTAAAATTGGCTACAGAGGAATTCGATTTGGGCTACTAAGGCAAGGAAATGGCATAGGAATTGTTTTGATGATGTGTATGATCAATGATGTCTCCCACACCTTCCACGGCAGTTTCATCAGTCAGTGGGGCCCACACATCTTTCTCTAGCACATTTTTGTGGTTTCAAGGTGCCTTTGGAGGCTCATGACTTTCCCTGTTGGGCATGATTTTGTACTTTGATGATATATTTGATGTTATTGTGCCATGGGGACACACTAGGGAGGAAATACATCACCCCCTAGACCCACCATGAGCTTTATGTTATATTTTCATAGTCACTTTATGAGGACGTCCTCCCTAAGGCGATTTGACTAGTGGGATCTTTATGTTTTGGAGTTGATGCATGTACTTTATTTGTTGAGTTCATCTCAACCGTAGATTATAACTTATGTATCTTTAAATCTTGGCCACTCATTTAAAGGGTGGTTAGGGTTTGGGTCTCTCTCATAGCTATATATACGAGAGAGCTTCTCATTGTAAAGGGACCTTTGGCTCTTGGGATTTGAATAATAAAGATTTATTTGCAGACACATATTGGATTCTCTTTGATGTTATGTTCTTAGATATTGATTGGAAAGTCTATTGTCACCTAGCATTTGAAGTTTTGTGGTGAATCCAAAATATTTGTAGAAACAGTGTTTTGTCTACAGGAGGGCGACTTCACTTGGGCGTTTTTGCAGGGCATCCTCAACTCGCTTCACTTGGGTTTGCTTGTATCAGGGGGTTTTCAATAGCTTCATTGTGATCTTTGAATTCATCTTGATATGTCTCTTGTTGCATTAGTCTTTTTATCTTGATGCTTCGAATCTAACTTAGGTAGTTCGTTGTGCAAGAGAGGAGGGAGCATTGGCTCCTTGGGGAAAATCGATTTCACTTGGACACTCACTTAAACTACTTCAAATTGATCGGGAGGGCATAGATCATCAGTATCAAGGCATCCGCAAGATTATCCAAATAAGATCTATTTGTATTTCAGTTATTTTTGGGTTCCAATCCATTGGCCATCTTCATTTAATTTCAAAACCCTCATTTAAATTAATCAGAAAATTCCCTAGCTCAAACGACTTGGTTTACCGCAAAGCCATTTATGGGTATTCTTGCTTTGGCCAAACCATAGGTGGGTTCTCCTAGACGTCATGGTTGGAGGACTCCACTGGGCCCAATTCCCAAGGCACTAATCTCCTAACCCTCACGCATTCCCTAAGTAGTTTGTTCCTGGTCTTCCTGTCGTTTGTTCCTGGTTTGCAAGCTTGTCTGTCTTAACACTGTCATATCCTTCTGTCAAGCAGTGCTAGAAATCCCTAATTCTCAAATCCACTCTTTGGGACACTTTCCCTGTTTTAAGGGTCACGTTTCCCAAGGCAGCTGAATTTGATTATTTATACTAGCACTTGAATCCTGGAATCACTTGTAATCATAGTGTCACTGTGCCTAAACACCATAATCCAAATCTTATATTTCTTAAGCCTCCACGGTGACCCTAATTCCTTAAATCTAGGGTTCCATACCTGTCACCTTACGTACCCTATTGTTATAGCTTGATCTGGTGATCTGGTTAGATCTCTCCTGTCGCGAGTAGATCAAGGTCTCCCCCTTTGTTATCTTGGTTTTGATAGCATAAAGCGAAGGGTGCCTTGATTGGTGTGACAACCAATCCTTCTGGGAATCAAGGCTCTCGTGGTTCACCTCTTTGGTTTCCTATCCCCTCTACCATCCTGTATTGGATCGATCATTTGGGGCAACTACAAGATTGGTGATAACAAGTCCAACCACAATCAACACCCATCCATGGTTGCCTCGCTTGGGTCCTTCAAGACGCACTAAAACAGTAGGAAACTTATCAAATAAAAGGATCTTCAAGTCTCTTTCTTTGGACCAAATCCTTTGCCTCTCTTAATGCCCTCTTATAATCGGGCTTGCTTTGTGCTAGTGTCAACAATCATTGGAATCCCAAGAATGACTAGAGCACATACAGTAGTGCCCTTCAAGCCACACTGCACTCATGGTACATGGCATGTTGGTCAAAATAATCCATTGGCTCATGCAGGTGAGTTACTTCCATCTCCACCTCTCGAGTCTACACCTATATTTGCAAAACCAAAAGAGAAAAGATTAGAAACCCATCTTGCCAAGTAAAACCCATGATGTGTTATGTGTTGTTGAAAAGCTAATCATTTCTTTTTTTCCAAAGATGATATTAAATATCGATTCTAAACCAATGCTATGGTATGTAAAAATCAACAATCCAAGGGAGAAACGCGTCCCCTCCGTACGAAAACACGTTTCCGATACGGATGTGGTCTATAAGGCCACGTTTCCAAAAAAAAATTGTCTGAATGATGAAAAATATCACCCTATTCAGTAGTAGTTTGTAGTATTAAATGGTAATATTAAATTCTTAAAGTAAAAGGGACATTCTCCTTATATTTCATTTTCTATCCTTTTACTTAAATTTTTAACATTATCATTAATTGTTTCAGGATGTTTGAGATGGTTCCAACCTCATCGGACTTCATATGCAAAAAGTAGAATTTTAGATTCCATTCAAAATTCAGCAGACTTAAGAGTTTTCAGGATTTCAGGATTGCAAAGTTTCCATCAATTTCTATCATGTATGAGGGTATGGGATTGACATTTAATCAAGCACATCAACCCCTGTATGTACCTTGATGTTGGTGGTGTTGATTGTTGAACTCCTTTATCATGACCTAAATAAAAATGTACTCTTCACTTAAGAAAACTCACTTATTAAGCATGGGAAGCTTTTTCTACCTCATTTTAACGATTTTATTAGGAAGTTTCATCAAAATTGTAGGGTGTTGAGTCATTGACTAATGTCCTTGGAGGATCAACTTTGAGATTCAAGTTAGAGGCAAGGGCTAGAGCGTAAAGGGAGGCATTGGGTGATATTGATGAATAAGATCCCAATATAGGCAATGATTTGCTAACATGTATGATATATATATATATATATATATATATAGCACGTTTCCCCATTTCCAAAATTTGGGGGGGTCACGTTTCCAACACATCCTCGTTTCCCTGTTTCGTGCAACTTAGGTTTGAATGCTCAATTTTTAAAACCAAAACAAGTGTTTTGGAGTTTCAAGCTTGCCACACAATGAGCATTTGGGTTGCACAATTCACAAGTATTTCAAGTGTTACCTATGGGTAAACCCACCTACAATAAGGACCAAACAAAACATGTTTGTTTATGTGCAAGGTTCCACTTCCAAATGGACTTCAGTCCATACCACTAGGTCTTCTCCTTCGATTTCATTCTCCAAGCTTTATTGAGCCTAGCCTCAAGCCTAGGCCTATTTGACAACCATTTGTACCCATCGATCAACTCGTATTTCATAAACCCCCTTCTTTGGTTTCATCTCGAATATTCCCACCAAGCCCTAGGCACTAGTAGTCCAAGCTTAAAGAAGGTTATCAAGGATCAATCCCCAAACTTCTTCTAAACTATTTTATCTGCAAGACCAAGCAAAAGCTCTATCTTTAGAGCATACCATAAATGTATCTTGGAGCCGAAATGATTTTCTTATACAACCTTTTGGCTAGGAACCAAGGGTCTTCAACCAATAATCTCCCTTCATAAAGAATAAATAGGGACCATCATAGGTAATCGTCATTGAAGGAGAGTCCAGATCTAAGCGAGACACATTTTTAAACTAACTTGTGCTTTATGGCTTCCTAGGGTTTTTCCAAATACTTTTGGCAACAAAAGTCCCCATGATTTGGACAAGGAATTGGGTGGTCAATAGGACCTCGAGATTTAGATTGCTCCAAATCTTCCAAACATATGGGACCCAAGAGGTAATGCAATTTTTGAACATGCACTTCCTTCTATACGTGTTCATCCATTTGGCACATGGAGCTTGGGTATGTGTTCGTGTCGCCAAAATACGTGTTTCTTCTTTCTCCCTCGAGGTGTGGCAAAGGCTCCAACTAACCCTATGGACGTCCTTGTCTCCATTAGTATTGGCCCACATATCATTTTTTAAAAGCTTCTCAAGCCTAGCATAAGCATGGGTCGACGAAACCTAGCACAAGGACTAGTACAATGAGTAGTATTTGATATCTTTTGTGCAAATTTGAAACTTTCCTACAAGAGACAAAGGTTTTGTAATCCATTTATCAATTTTCCTCAAAACCCTTACCATCACTACCTCCCATAGTTCTTAGGGGAAACTCCAAAAGAAAAAGGAATACCCAAGAATTTGAATACCATTCAAGGATCTCCTACTAACTTTGTCAGTAGCACTACGTTTCAACCATTTGCAATTTCAACTCAAAAACTTTGCAAAATGTTTGCAATCAATTCATGGAGTTGTCCAAGTTCTGCTTCCCTTGAATAAATGTAATGAAAGAATCATTTGCTAAGTGTCCTTTTACAACCTCCCATAGTTCTTAGGAGAAACTCCAAAAGAAAAAGGAATACCCAAGAATTTGAATACCATTCAAGGATCTCCTACTAACTTTGTCAGTAGCACTACGTTTCAACCATTTGCAATTTCAACTCAAAAACTTTGCAAAATGTTTGCAATCAATTCATGGAGTTGTCCAAGTTCTGCTTCCCTTGAATAAATGTAAGGAAAGAATCATTTGCTAAGTGTCCATTTACATGTTGACCACCATTAGGCCCAAGAATATGAATACCTTTGATTAGACTTTGCATTATTCTATTGTGAAGAAGATAGCCAAGAGCTTCCACAACCAATACATGGAGGGTCAAGGCTAGCAAGCAACATTATCAAATGCACCAAAAGAGTCCTATCTCTTCAAACTTGACCTGATTGATAGAGAGGCACATTAAGGTCTCGAATACTAGTGTTCCAACTGCTTGGACAAAAAAGGGGTTAAATCCAAGCGCCTTTATCACAGTGAAGATGAAAGGCCATTCCACTATGTTGTAGGCATTTTCAAAATCTATCCTAATGAAAAGGACCTCCAAGCCTTGGCTTATTGTCCACTCCATGCCTTCCCAAATAGTATTACATTATCCAAAATGTATATGCCTCGAATAAACCATGTTTGCTTTAGTCTAATGAATTTTGGCAATATGTGTTTCACTCAAAGAGCAAGAGCTTTAGCTAGAACTTTGTAAGATACAATCAATAGATATATCAACTTCCAATTTGTGATAAGCTTGGGTATCTAAACTTTGCAATGAACTCAACCAACACTTTGTTAATGTGGTTGCTAAGTATACAAGTCTACAGAACTTCTTTGTGCACTTGGAGAAGATTTGGGCCCACAAATTCACAAGTGGCCTAATAAAATTCAAGTGAGAAATTGTTTTAACCAAGTGATTTATGATCTAACATCTATTTTAAGGACCACCATCAATGGACCAATGCTAGCCCTTGTTATGCCCATTGTTACACCTCAGAGTATCTACAGTGTTCCTAGTCAAGTCTACTAGAGTGAGGGGTTAGAAATTTTGATGTAAAGACAAAGTTGAAGCGTACAATGTTGATTTGGGGCTACATACCCCTAATCATGTCATGGATGGTCCGCTTGCTTTCCACCTCCAGGAGGTGTTCGCCCTGTAGGCGTTGGTACACTTGGGGGGCTAATCACTTGGACGCATGACCACACTCATTTATTTGCCATGTAAAAGGTGATAGCACGTTGTAAGGGGCTTTGTACCCTATCTAGCACACCTTAATTGCTCACTTGGACCTATTTTACCCCTTTTCTGAGTTGTGTTACCCACAAATTGTACTTCCTTATTGAAGAAGCCTACAAGGATAATGAAGGAGGATGTTGAGGGCACACATCTATTGGGTTTAGTTGGGGCATGATTTCCTCCTTTTGGCACACCTAGCACTTAGTGTAGCCTAATTGCACTTTATTTACTACTTTAATGTTATTTAGAGATATTTTATTGTTATTATGAGTGGTTTAGCCCCCAAAGTTGTGGGTGAGCAAGCCAAATGTTATATTTTTCGCATTATCTTGTAGGCTAATAACTTAAAATTAGGTGAGGCTAGTCTTATATAAATAGCACCTCCCTTTCATTATAAAAACACAACAAGACATGGGTTCATTATAAGATCTTTTCTATTTCTCTTGGTTTATTGGAGCTCTTGATGCAATGCACACCTCTCTTGGGATGATCTTTCTTGCTTGAAGGTTAATTTGATGAAGTTCTAGGGTTTCTTTTACATATGCTATCAATTGATGCTAAAGAATGGTTGTAATAATTCAAGCATAAAGGTGACCTAAGGCACTATCTTGCTCATCTTTGTTAAATGTTGGTAAGTTATACTTCTAACCTAGTTTAATGGTGCTTTTATGGTGCATTATCCTAAAGTGTTAGCGTTTCTTGCTCGTATTTTGTTAACCTTGCATGAGGAGACCTTCCTTGCATATGAGCTCTCCATTGTTATTGGGCCTTGGACTTCTTCTCTTGCCCTAAACCTAACTCTTGTGGTCGCTAGTTAATGCCCTAATTGCAAGTATTGAAAACCATTCTAAGAGAGGGACATTGGTATCGATCTTCAATGCCCTAGGGATTGAGACAAGAATCATATGCCCTATCTTTCCAACAAATCTATGTCTCTTTTATCAATTCACGTGCCTTTTATTTCACATGCATCTTTATATATTGAAAAAACCCTAAAAATATAAATATTGTTGGAAAAACCCTAAAAATCTAAATAATTCAAAAAACCAAAAATATTTACAATTTGATAGTTCTGGTCCACCCATCAAATTCGCCCTAGTGGATTTATCCACAGATCTCTGAGGGCATCTTCATTTGCCTTAGTGCATTGGTAAACATGAATTTGCCCAAATTAGGGTTTATGCAGGGTTTTTGGCAATTCTAACAGGATCATCAAGTGCACCCTAGTTTACTTGATCTTCTCTGCTTCATAGCGCACTTTTTTGAGGTAGTGCCTTGGGAAGTGTGAAACCCTACCTTAGGACTCGTGTAGTGTATTAAATTGATGATATCTATTGATGTTGACTAGTAGATTGAATTAACTCCTTTGTATGTTTTATATGTCTTTATTCATTGTTGACTCCATATAAGGCATTGATCTCAGCCATAAGGCTTGTAGAAGAGTATTTGCAAGTGCATTGGTGTTTGCAGGTGTTCTTCCTCCATTAGGGACTCTCCCCTGAGTTTAGGCGTTACCCAAAGAAGTTGAGGAATTAGGTCGTGGTGACATTGGGTCTAACCCCTCTCATATGCTTACCATCACTAGCCCAGGGCAAACTTAATTTGCTTTGAAAGGGCTACTAGTTTGAGTGATAACATCTTTGGCGCCATTGCCAAGGACTCAAAGGAAAAGTGACAACATTCCATTCAAGGTGTTCCTCGATTTATTTCATTAATTTTCGACAAGGCTTAACATTTTTGGCGCCATTGTCGGGGGCCTCAAAGAAAAGTGGCGACAATCTATTGAAGAGGGATTCCTAGGTTGAATCATTCAGATACATAAAACATCTACCATGTGGTTCAAGTACGTTCTTGTTTTGTACTTAGGTGAGATTTGTTGATATAACTTGACAGGTCTCTCCTAGTGACTCCGACTGAAGAAAATATAAAATAAGTACCCTACAAGGACTAGGTTGATCCAAGAGGTAAGTTTTGCATTGTACTTTTATAGGATTTTGGTTAAGGACTAACCCTACAGCTCCTATCTAAGGACTCCACTAATAAAAATCAACAAAAAAATGCAATTCGAGGAAACCTCAGAAGATGATATGGCATCCTTTAATGAAGCATGGATGCACCATCATTGGTTTGATACATTGAATTTCTCACGCATTTTGGGATATACACATCAATTCAATGTTGATAATGATGGGAAAGTGCTCCTTCCAAAGTTTTGTGAATATGAGTATACAGTATAAATGCATCTCTTGATGTTCGAGGAATTTCTCGTGAAATCCAATGTAATACATGAGGATGTTAGAATGAAGTTGTTTGTGCAATCTCTTGATTTGAAGAATAATCGGGATGTCAGAGATTGGTGCCAAAAGCTCCCTCCTAAAGGGTTTCCCTCACTTGGGCATTTGATTGAGGCATTCAGCAAAGAGTGGGAACATAATATGGATGAAGATGTAAGGAAGGGCTTGATTGACCATGTACAGGGAAAGACCCAAGAGGACATTCATGATGAAGATCGTGATGAAGAAATCAAAGAAGATACTTTCAGTTTGGAGCTTGAAGACTCCGATCCGCCGACCGCTACAGAAATGGAAGTGTGTTTCACTCCTCTTGATTTATCAAACCTTCCAGGGTATTCAAATGAGTTACCAAAGACATTCTGGTCAACTGTTTGTGATTATGATGATGATGCCAAGGACCATGTCTAGATGTTTATGCTATTGGCTCTAAAACACAGTATTAAGGAAGATGTCTACATGAGGTTATTCGTCCTTCACCTGGAAAGAAAGGCCCATGCTTGGTTTGCAAGCCTAGCCAAAGGAAAAGTACCCTTTTTTTGCAGAATTGGCAGGGACATTATACAGCTACTAGTGTCCAAAAAAACATAGGAGATGGACGCCTCATGTCGAGTATGCGAAAGGGCTTATTCAAGAAGGAAGAACATGTGGATCTTGTTAAGCAGGTCCCAGAAGAGCATGAAGCACTCCTTGTCAAAGAAGTTCGTGATGAAGATCAAGCCCTAGAAGGCCTACTTGAAGAAACCATTGTTCAAGATCTCGTTGATAACATTCTCGGCCTTATATCCGAAGATGAAGGTACTTCTGAAGATGAAGATGATGGCGCTCTAAGAAATGAAGACCAAGAAGCTCTAGTTGAGGAAATTGATGAACACAAGGAAATGGTAAGTTCTCCTTACCCTCATGACGAAGTTTCTTATGATATCTTGGGCCTCTTGGAGGAAAATAATAGGATTCTTGAAGAGGATGATTATTGGAAGTTCTTGGATCCACCAATCTATGATTCTTCAAGCCCTAGAAGTATTGTTTCCAAGCCCTCCAATTGCACATATTTCGAAGAAGTCTATGAGCCTTTCTTTCCATTCATAGAGGAAGAAGTTAGTATGGATCAGGCCGAGTTGAGTTCTTATATAAGTTCTAAACAATGTGATGAAGTCTTTGTTGAAGAGGTACTCCCCAACTGAAAAAGATATCGAAGACATGGTTGATGAAGAGGTTATGGTTGTAGCTTCCCCTGGTTCTGCCATTTGTGAAGAGTGGATCAGTCCCTTCGCAACTAAATTTGATAATGAAGCACTCCAGGATGTGGATCATGTTGCCGTTGAAGATGATCACCATATGGAGTTGTCCCATTCTAATAAAAGGTTGGAGGACTTTGGAAAACCTATCTCTGATGAGATCTCTCAGGGTTTGGTTCAATTTTGCTCACCCACCATCAAGGACCGTGTAGGATTTCATAAGGAGACTTCCTTTGCAAATATTGAGCCAATGGATTTACCTTCTTCTAACGTGGGCCATGGTTATTATTTCCAGTGATGTCTCTCGAGAAGCAGTGCAAATGATAAGCAGACATTTATATCCAATACAGGTAAGTTTTTAATGATGCATTTCAACAGAACCGAAGCAGGTATGTGGGCAGGTATAGTATTTACTACTCCTCACCATGATATCTGTTTTTTGTCTTTTCGCTCTAAACTTGAAGGTACGAATTTAGTGGCTGATAATTTCAAATTCTTAAAGATTATTGATACTAACATAATTATTAGAAAGTTCAAGAAAGTGTTTGCATGTCCAAAAGAATGCTTGAACAGGTGCAGGGATATATTACAATTCACCCTCAAAGATTCTCCAGAAAATTTCAAGGGTCCATCTTTGCAAGTGATCTCCCAAGTTCAGAATCAGATAGCCAATTCCTGGCAAACGAATTTCACAGAACAAATATATGATAACGATAGCATATACCTCAGCCCAATACAAGCGTGGATAGATAACGATTCCAAAAGTAACCATCCTCCATGGCAAAACGCTGAAGGTTTCCAGGTTGCCAAGTTTGTCCATCTTTCCTGTTCCATTTTGACGAAGATAACGGTATATACTCAACTCATCCTTGATGTAGTTTTGTCCTGGATTATTGTTAGAGTTTGCACTTTAATTAAATTTAGTTAGATATTTAAACTAAAAGACAGACAAGCACAGCAAAACACAAAAGACACAAGAACTTTCCTCAAGGAAACCATAAAGGAGAAAACCCCACAACTTCCTCAGAAATAGATTTGTCACTAGTACAATATCAATCAAGATGGAAAACCCAAAATATAAGATGTCTTCTACAACTCTCTCTCTTTCTCCTCCAACGAACTTGTCTTCTCTCTCACTTGGTGTGAACTTGCTTGAGTGAGTGTTGTGTCAAAATGAGAGAGCAAGCCTCTATATTTATACTTTATGTTTGACTGCCCTATTTCCTAATGGGGCCGACCTCTCCTAGGGAGACTCAAAAATACAATTTACATTTGACCTTTGGGGATCTAATGCCCCGACTTACAATGGAGTTTTTACCTCAATAATCTTGCATGAGCAAACACAATAATGACATCCCCGAATGGAGGAAAAACATCTCTGTCGAAGGTACAAATAAAATACAATAATAATATAATTATAAATACAAATGAATATCTTCCGAAGTTACATTTACAACAACAATTGTTTCCAAAGACAAAGGAACAAAATTTGGCAGTATACTCAAGTGGCTACATTGGTGATATGATTTCACTTGATACTTCTCTGTTATCATAATTAGGGTAGGTAGGTACAGTTTCATTTGAGTTAATGTTACCTATGCATTGCACTTGTCATTATCTCATTTTGATTTTACTGCATTTCATTTTGAAAAAGGCGGGATGGATGTGTATGCCTCATGATGCATTTGACATCGTTTTTGTTAGATGTGTGTAGGTCTACAGGTGCCCGGGAGATTCTTCTCATACACTCTCGAAAAGAGCGCATATCCCGCAGTTGGAGCAAGTTGTTACGCCTCAAGAGTATCTGCAACGTTTCCAGTCAAGTCTACCAGAGCGAGGGGTTAAAAATTTTGATGTAAAGCCCAAGTTGAAGCGTAGAGTGTTGATTTGGGGTTAAATACCCCTAATCATGTCATGGATGGTCCCCGCTTGATTTCCACTTCCAAGAGGTGCTCGCCCTGTAGGGGATGGTACCCTTGGAGAGCTAATCACTTGGACACATGACCACACTCATTTGTTTGCCATGTAAAAGGTGATAGCACTTTGTAAAGGGCTTTGTACCCTATCTAGCACACCTTATTTGCTCACTTGGACCTATTTTACCCCTCCTTTGGGCTATGTTACTCGCAAATTGTACTTCCTTACTGAAGAAGCCTACAAGGATAATGAAGGAGGACATTGAGGGCACACATTTGTTGGGGTTAGTTGGGGCATGACATCCTCCTTTTGGCACACCTAGCACTTGGTGTAGCCTAATTGCACTTTATTTACTACTTTTATGTCATTTAGAGATATTTTATTGTTATTATGAGTGGTTTAGCACCCAAAGTTGTGGGTGAGCAAGCCAAATGTTTATCTTGTAGGCTAATAACTTAAAATTAGGTGAGGCTAGTCTTATATAAATAGCGCCTCCCTCTCATTATAAAAACACAACAAAATATGGGTTCATTATGAGATATTTTCTATTTCTCTTGGTTTATTGGAGCTCTTGATGCTATGCGCACCTCTCTTGAGATGATATTTCTTGCTTGAAGGTTAATTTGATGAAGTTCTAGGGTTTCTTTTACATATGCTATTGGTTGATGCTAAAGAATGGTTGTAATAACTCAAGCATAAAGGTGACCTAAGGCATTATCTTGCTCATCTTTGTTAAATGTTGGTTAGTTATACTTCTAACCTAGTTTAATGGTGCATTATCCTACAGTGTTAGCGTTTTGCTCGTATTTTGTTAACCTTGCATGAGGAGACCTTCCTTTCATAGGAGCTCTCCATTGTTATTGGGCCTTGGACTTCTTCTTCACTAGTTGATGCCCTAATTGCAAGTATTGAAAGCCATTCTAAGAGAGGGACGTTGGTATGAATCTCTCAATGCCCTAGGGATTGACACGAGAATCATATGCCCTATCTTTTCAACAAATCTATCTCTCTTTTATCAATTCACGTGCCATTTATTTCACATCCATCTTTATATATTGAAAAAACCCTAAAAATCTAAATATTGCTGGAAAAACCCTAAAAATCTAAATAATTAGAAAAACTAAAAATATTTGCAATTTGATAATCTCGTCCACCCATCAAATTCGCACTAATCTCAACCATTCGCAATTTGACTCCATATAAGAGATTGATCTCAACCATTTGCACTGATTCACAATTTGACTCCATATAAGGCACTGATCTTAGCCATAAGGTTTGTAGAAGAGTATTTGCAGGTGTGTTGGTGTCTGTAGGTGTTATTCCTCCAGAGGGACTTTCCCCTAGGTTTAGGAGTCACCCAAAGAAATTGAGGAGTTAGGTCGAGGTGACATTGGGTCTAACCCCTCTCGTATGCTTCCCATCACTAGCACAGGGCACACTTAGTTTGCTTTGAAAGGGTTGCTAGCTTGAACGGTAACATCCATTAATGCTCTATTTTCATCTTTTGAGGAACTATGTCAATGCAAGTTTGTGTGGCCGCCTTTCTTTCCTATGTCATACCTTTGAGACTAAAACACCATTTTATAATGATTGACAAACTCCCTTTCAATTTTTACTTGGTCTATTATTTTATCATTAGCAATTTTGAGGGCCTTGTGTTGGTTTATCCAGCAATACTGAGAGGGGGGGTGAATCAGTATTGCCTTATTTTTCTTTTATTAAAACAATTAGTATTTAAAACAAAATATGCTATGAATCAAACAAGCAACAACAAGGAATTTTATCGTGGAAACCTAAAAGAGCAAACCACTGAATCAAACTCATTAATAAAATGATTTCTACAAAATTGTTTTTCTGCTACAACAGAAAGGATGCATCAACATCCCAGTTTTATATCTGCACCAACAAATAAGGATGCTACAACACCCCTGTTTTCCAGCTACTACTGGGAGGAGGCTACAACCTCCTTGACAGGCTTCAACTTGCCCCCAGCACCACCCTACCTCCCTGATATTTATAACTTCACAATCTTTTCTTAATTCATCAATTCTGCCTCTGGAAATTCTTCATGCTTCTTGGTCTCTTCTTTTCTTACTGCTGCTGCGATCTGCACTTTTGAGACGCTTTCTTTCTAACTCAAAACTTCATTCAAATACCTCTTATATTTCAGGTCGCACCTCTCCATTCTGTGTCTTTCCAATTCCTGCCTTTCCAAATCTTCGTTTATTAACTTCTAATTTAAATCTTTGTGTATTACTGATTTTTAATTAATTAATTAATTAAAACGTTCGATCATTCTTTAACATCAATGCCAACACATATTTTAACAGTCTCCCCCTTTGGCATTGATGGCAACACCAAAGATAGTCTCCCCCTTTGACAACAATGACAAAGGCCCCCTTTTGATAGCTCCCCATGTCAACATGTCTCCCCCTGACAAGGTATTATCTTCCTTTATCTACTGTAAGGAGATTACTCCCAATTTTTGCCTAAGATACTCAAAGGCTTCTTTGAGTAATGGCTTAGTGAAGATATCAGCTATTTGTTCCTTTGTATCAATATATTCCATTTTGACAACCTTTTGTGACACTTGATCTCTTAGAAAGTGATATTTTATTGGAATGTGCTTAGTCTTAGAGTGCTTGACAGGATTTTTTTATATGTGTATGGCACTGGTATTGTCACAATTTATCACTATGGGATGCTCATACTTCACAAGTATGTCTTCCAATGCCTGCTTCATCCAAATGACTTGAGTACAACATAATGCAACAGCAATATATTCAGCTTCTATTGTAGATAGTGCAATGGAGGGTTGTTTCTTGCTTAGCCATGATACCAAACAGTGTCCCAAGTAGAATGTTGCTCCACTGGTACTCTTTCGGTCATCAACACTTCCTGCCCAATCTGCATCAGTGAAGGCTTTTAAAGTGAAGTCTTGGCCTTTTGGGTACCATAAACCATACTCCATAGTACCTTTCAAATATTTGAGAATTATTTTTACTGCTGTTACATGTGTTTCTTTGGGGGCTGATTGGAATCTAGCAACCAATCCTACAACTTGCATCACATCTGGTCTTGTAGTTGCAACATATAGCAAACTGCCTATCATAGATCTATACATAGCATGATCCACTTCCAAAGATTCATCATATTTGCTTAACTTACAGCCAGTGATCATGGGGGTACTAACAGGCTTGGAGCCTTCCATCTTAAATTTTTTTAGCATCTCTTTAATGTACTTGGCTTGAGAAATGAAGATCCCTTTGTCTGATCGAGTGACTTGTAATCCTAAGAAGAATGTTAGTTCTCCCAACAAAGACATTTCAAATTCTTTCTTCATATCTGAAGCAAAGTTTACACCCAGGACTTGTAGATCACTTCCAAATATGATGTCATCAACATAGATAACAACAATGATCATATTCTCATTTTCAAATTTTATGTAGAGGTTACTGTCAGTGGCCCCTCTTCTGTATCCCTGTTGCTTCAAGTAGTTGTCAAGTCTTGAGAACCATGCCCTTGGAGCTTGTTTGAGACCATAGAGTGCTCTTTTTAGTTTGCAAACATAATCCTGGTTTTTTGATAAGAGAAAACCTTCAGGCTGTTCAATATAGACTTCTTCTTCAAGATTTCCATTCAGAAATGCAGATTTAACATCCATTTGATATACTTTGAAATTTTTGTAACATGCAAAAGCTAAGAACATCCTGATTGCTTCAAGTCTTGCTACAGGGGCAAACGTTTCTTCAAAGTCAATACCTTCCACTTGAGCATATCCCTTGCATACTAATCTGGCCTTGTTTCTTATTACTTTACCATATTCATTTAACTTGTTCTTGAAGATCCACTTGGTCCCAATCACATTCTTGTCTTTAGGTCTTGGTACAATTTTTCATGTTTGGTTCTTCTCTATTTGGTCCAGCTCCTCATTCATAGCTTTGATCCAATCATCACTTTTGTTAGCTTCTACAAATGTTTTAGGCTCTACTGGCGAAAGTAGTGCTTGTTCTTGATCATATATTAACCTTCTTCTTGTTTTAACTCCAGTATTTATGTCACCAATAACTTGACTTTCAGGATGATCTCTTTGAATTCTTCTTGATGGTGCTCTTGTATCAAGTCTTGGAGAATCTTCTTTGTCATTTTCTTGAGATACCTCATCTTCTTTTTCTTCCTGTTCAATTTCTTCTTCATCTTGTGAATCCTCTTTCCTTTGTGAGTCTTTTTCGTCCTTATCATTATTTGTTATCTCATCATCTTGTGTTCTAGTTCTTCTTGGCTTCATGTCATCTATTCTTACATCTGCACTTTCTATGATCTTGTGTAGTCTTTGATTGTAACATCCGTATGCTTTCTTGGTGGATGAATATCCTAGAAATATTCCCTCATTGGTTCTGGAGTCAAACTTACCAAGATCATCCTCATTCCTCTTTATGTAGCACTTACTACCAAACACTCTGAAATATTTGACAGAGGCAAGTCTTCCATACCATAGCTCATAAGGAGTCTTGTCATAATTTACTGAGTTGTCCTCTATTGAGTATATAAACAGCTATATATGCTGCTTCTCTCCAATATGCATCTGAAAGTTTTGCTTCATTAAGCATAGTTCTGGCTGCTTCTTGGACTATCCTATTCTTTCTTTCCACAACGCCATTTTGTTGAGGAGTTCTTGGGCTGAAAATTGTCTTTTAATCCTATGGGTTTCACAAAACACATTGAATTCGTTTGAGGTAAACTCTCCTCCATTATCTGACCTTAAACATTTGATTTTCATATTTGTCTCATTCTCAACCATTGCTTTAAAAATTTTAAACTTCTCAAAAGCTTCTGATTTTTCTTTGAGGAATGTCACCCAAGTCATCCTTGTATAATCACCAATGAACAACATGAAATAAGATTCTCCTTGCAAGCTTTTAGTTCTTGTTGGTCCACAAAGACCAGTGTGAACTATTTTCAATGGCTGTGAGGATGTATATTCCTTGATTTTGAAGTTGGCTTTAGTTTGTTTCCCATGTTGAGAATGTTTCCAAACTGAATTTTGAGGCTTCACAATCTTTGGCAAGTCTCTTACAACTTCCTTCTTACTCACCTTTATAAGATTGTCAAAATTCAAGTGTCCCATCCTTCTATGCCATAGCCAACTTTCATCAATCAGACTCATGTGGCATTGCTCTTCATTTTCTAGGATGTATACATTACTTGAATTCCTTACAGCAATCCCAATAAGTTTTCCTGAGTTTTTCTTCCTGATTTCACATTTCTCGGAATCAAATATGCAGATGTGGCCTTGATCACATGTTTGACTCACACTGAGAAGATTAGGCTTTAAATCTTCTACTAGCAACCCATTTTCAGCTCTTATTTTATTTCTGATAGCAACTGTACCTTTTCCAATTATCTTAGAAGACATATTGTCTCCAAAAGTGACTTTTCCCTTTTGATCTCTTCTTAGGCTTATGAACTTGTTTGGATCTCTTGTCATGTGTTTTGAACATCCACTATCAACAGGACATATATTTTGCTTTTATGTTGCACATAGAGCTATCATGGATT
This sequence comes from Larix kaempferi, assembly GCA_027924585.1. Lineage (NCBI taxonomy): Eukaryota > Viridiplantae > Streptophyta > Pinopsida > Pinales > Pinaceae > Larix > Larix kaempferi. The sequence continues at coordinate 29,281,944 of BSBM01000445.1, read as the reverse complement.
CTGTCCTCTCTACTATTTCCTTTTTCTTCCAGACCTTTCTCTACTCTTTGTCTTGAAACCTTTTTGCAGTATTCTTTTCTGTAGGAGTCATCAGTTTGCATTCTCTAGCTATATGTCCATGGTTATTACATTTGTAACATTCTATATCATAGCTTTGTAGAGGTGCAAAGGAGTTATGATTTCCTCTTCTTTCTTTTGGATAATTGTTAGATGTATTCTTCTTATGAAAATGAACCTTTCCATATGCTTTGCAATTCAGGGCTTTATGTCCAAAATTATTACATGAGTAGAAGTGACCCAAAAAGATCTGTTGATACTTGCTTGCCATTGATCTTCTAGGCACCATATTTGTCTCATATAAGCAAGGATCAGATTTATGACTATCCCCTATTTTGGTTGGATTCATAAGTGCAGCAGCATAACTCTTTTTGTTATATCCTAACCCAGTTTTGTCACTTGATGGTCTTTGGGCACTTATGATGTCATCTAGAGTCTTCAAGCTCTTCTCAAATTTTGTTTTAATAGATTTCTCATAAAGTTTCCTTTTAAGCTGAATAATTTCTGCATAAAGTCTTTTAGATTCTTGCATTCTTTCTTTGAGCTGCAATTCTAGGTTCTCTTCAATCTTCTTAGCCTCTTGGAGTTGGATCTTCAGATCTACAATGATTTGGCTCAACTCCTTATCTCTTGTCTTTTGTCCTTCTTCATAATCAGCTAGTTGTGTTCTTAAATATTTAATCTTCCTTTTATTTTTTCTAAATTCTTCAAGAGCACTTATCAGTCCGGCCTTTAGGTCCACCTCTCCTTCCATATCTGATTCACCATCTGGAGCTTGAGTTTCTATTCCAATGAATAGAATTTATGTTTCCTCATCTTCACTATCTTCCATAGTGTAAAAGATCTTCTTCTGCCCATTAAACTTCTTCTTATTTTTTGTGGTGTTCTTCTTGACTTTCTTAGAGGTTTCTCTATCAGCACTATCATCTTGTTTGGGATAGGGACATTTTGAGGCAAAACGCCCAATTCTTCCACAGTTAAAGCACTTCAAGGGTAGCTTTCCTTCCTACTTGCCAGTACCTTTCTCAAGTTTCCTGATGAAAAGAGCTTCTTCATCATCTGAGTTCTCATAGTGGTTTTTGGGTAATGCTTCAGATTTCTTTGACTCTTTCGTGGCTTTAAATGCTACCTCTTTTCTTGATGGTTTATTCTGTTCTATTCTCATCTCATAGGCAGTGAAGATTCCATGTAAATCATCCACTGTTAGAAAGTCAAGATCATCTCAATCTTCTACAGTAGACACTTTTGAGTCATACTTCATTGGTAGTGTTCTTAGTATCTTTTCAACAACTTCTTTCTCCTGTATTTCTCCTCCCAGGCCTCTAATAGAATTGACAATTTCATCTACTCTTAGAAGATATTCTGCAATGTTTTCCTCCTCTTTCATTTTTAAACTTTTGAATTGTCCTTTGTATGTTTGGAGTTTGGATTTTTTTACTATGGTAGCTCCTTCATACACATTTTTTAATTAGTCCCAAGCATTTTTGGTTGTCTTACATTGCATGACTTTGACAAACACTGAATTTGACAATCCATTCAAAATTGCATTCAATGCCTTTGCATTGGCTTCATATTTATCTTGTTCATCTTTATCTGTAGGTGGATTGTCTGGTATTTTATAACCCTTTTCAACAACATTCCAAACTTTGCATCCAAGAAACATTAGATGGCATCTCATTCTTACACTCCAGTATGCATAATTTTCTCCTATGAATAATGGAGGTCTGTTAGCAGCTAAACCTTCTTGTTGATCCATAGTGTTTTAATAGCATCTTCCTTCCAGTGATTAAACTGTAGTGAAGGATCCTACTATGATACCAATTGTTGGTTTATCCAGCAATACTGAAAGGGGGGGTGAATTAGTATTGCATTCTTTTTCTTTTATTAAAACAATTAGTATTTAAAACAAAATATGCTATGAATCAAATAAGCAACGACAGACAATTTTATCGTGAAAACCTCAAAGAGCAAACCACAAAATCAAACTCATTAATAAAATAATTTCTACAAAATTGTTTTTCGGCTACAACAGAAAGCATGCATCAACATCCCAGTTTTCTATCTGCACCAACAGATAAGGATGCTCAACAACCCTATTTTCCAGCTACTACTGGAAGGAGGCTACAACCTCCTTGACATGCTTCAACTTGCCCCCGACACCACCCTGCCTCCTTGATATTTATAACTTCACAATCTTTTCTTAATTCATCAATTCTGCCTCTGGAAATTCTTCATGCTTCTAGGTCTCTTCTTTTCTTACTGCTGCTGCAATCTGCACTTTTGAGACACTTTCTTTCCAATTCAAAACTTCATTTAAATACCTCTTATATTTCAGATCGCACCTCTCCATTCTGTGTCTTTCCAATTCGTGGCTTTTCAAATCTTTGGCTATTAACTTCTAATTTAAATCTCTGTTTATTACTAATTTTTAATTAATTAATTAATTAAAACTTTCGATCATTCTTTAACATCAATGCCAACACATATTTTAACACCTTGATGCATTCCAAAGCTTCTTTGGAGATAAGGGTTGTAAAAGACTTAGTTGGATTGCCGCTTGCCTTCAGCTAGTGCATTGGAACTCTAACTTGAACTCCACTTGATATACACATCTCATTAACCTTCACGAATATTACAACTTGGTCACTATAATTTGAAGTTGTTCACTAAAAGGGCTAAGCTACAACAACCTCAAAACCCACTCCAACTCTTTCATGACTACCTTGTGTTTCCTTCTTTTCATTGTTGCAAATTGCTTACCATATCCCCTCAAAAAGGCAATGACTCTTCTTGTTGCATCCTCCCACCAAAGAATCCAACCTCTATCTTCTAGAGGCCATGAAATAAGGTTCCAAATAATTTTTATGGATTCAATACAAAATTCATGTTTCAAACGAGAGATGTTCAACATGAACCTCATGTTCCACAACCTCAGTTTGTCAAAGCCTCAAGATATGAAAACACAATCAAATGGTAATTAGTTAGGACCAGTGTTATAAAAATCGGCAAAACCGGCCGGTCCAACCGATTCCAAGGGTTTTCTGATCTGACTGTTTTATTCAACCCATTTTTGACCTGTTATGTATGGAACCGGCCGGTTTCCACCAGGAACCGCCCGGTTCCGTACGAAACCATCCAGTTTTCTCAAACTGGTCGGGTTCTGTATGGAATCGGCCAGTTCCATATCGGGTCTTTCTAGGGCAAAAAACCCACGTTTTGAAATTTTTTTAATTAAAAAACCAAAAATTTGGGCACATTAGCCACATCTGCTAACCTAATTACCGTGCAATCACTATATATTGACGCGGGAACCCTCAATTGCAATCACGATTCACAATCATGTTTGGATTTTTCTAGGCTGAGCATACGAATTATGGAGTCAGGGCAGCAGGGCGTTCGGGAGTCTGGAATCGAATCTCAATTGTGGGCCATGGCACAACCGAATTTTGGTTTTATACACTCTTACTTCCTATATACATGAGAAACTTTGCAGATTTGTGTATAATGGTTTGAATTCACATGGATGCACATGGATATATATATATATATATATATATTGAAAATATGAATATTTTATGTATTTTTGCTCAACCGGTTTTTTGATCCAATATTATTCCCGGTTTTTGTCCGAGTCCGGGTCCTGGGGCCGGCCAGTTTGACCACCGGTCTGGTTCTGATAACATTGGTTAGGACTACCAACACCTAAACAGGGATTCTTCCTTTGTGCTCAAAATAAAAGAAATCTTGTTTAGATAAAACTTGCTAAAAACATCAAGGTGTAGTAAATTGAACATATCTTTTGTTTCTCAAGTCTTAAATCAATGCAACTCAATTCATATGAAAGAAGACATTGAAGGTTGTTGCAACTAAAAATTTCAATTTTTCTCGAATCAGGTGCCAAGGTAAGGCACTCGTCAAGCTTCTCAGTTGACATGGGATAATATCATGGAGGGGATATGTGGTGCCTCTCCCTCCACGACAGTGGATCCCCTGTACCCCCCACCACCTAATGTCATTACTTAGGTGCATGTTGAAGGCTCCAGGCATGAGGGAGTACAGTCACAAGAAGAGAATGATGAGGCAAAATGGTGAATTGATGGTTTCGATGGCAGTTGGAAAGAGCTTGGTCTTGGTCGAAGATATCACTCGCCACAGCAAGGATAACAACAATTCCATTAGCTACAAGTGCAAACCAACGAGGAATGCTATAGATTTTTTGTTGCTTCTCAGTGCTCAAGCTCCACTAGCCCTTAACGAGATTATTTTGGTTAACAAGGTCACTCAACACGTTTCCACGGCACGAAATATGGCAAGGACAAGGCAAAACACAAGCAAACAAGGTCGCGATGCTCGACCCGAATCTCAACATGGCAGGGATGGTAGCAACAGGGGCCATCATGAAGCGAAGCACAACCACTGTCCTGAGGGTAAATTGGAGGTCGACATTGTTGAGGCCATTTACAGGAATATATTCTTAGAACTTATTTAATAGGAGATTGCCCCAGATGGAGAATTGGGTGAAACAAGAACAAGAAATGGTAGACGAGGAGGATATCATCTTGGAGATGCACCCCTGCTTCCCAGAAGTGGGTAATACCAGAACCAGAGAAACTAAATATCTCAAGACTATGCAGATGCATCGACAAATGAAAATGTTGTTGGGCAAAGCCATCATGGAGAGCAAGGAAGAAAGGAAAGAGATCCTCCTGCAACTAGACAAATTCTAGGACCATATGCACCAGATGGACCTGAAGATCAACTTAATCACCCAAGTCACCACAAGATTTGAGTTTGATCCCTATGACCATACCAAGAAATCCCATTCTGCCAAGGCTCCTGCAAGCATCAACTTCTCTACTCCAAATGCATCTCAGCAAACTCAGGTTCCTTAAGGAGGTTTAATTATTGTGCATCTCAAGCTATAAATCCTTTTTGACAATTTATAGTCAGTTCAGACAGTTGCATAGTTATCCTAGGCTAGCTAAGGTCAGATATAACTTTTATTATAAGACTGGTAAAACTAAGACATAGCTTTGTGACAAACTAATATTTTGTGATGGTCTAGTTTCCAAGTGATAGGTGACCCAAACATAGCTCTATACAATCGTTTTCTATCTTTTGGTAATATAACATTCGCCTGGTTTACCAAAAAACTAAAAATTTCAAATTATTTGGCTAAAAAATCAAGGAGTTACAATATCAATATGTACAACTTCACTCTCTGATAAATGATTGGAGATAGGAAGGTTTGGTGAATTGTGCAAAACTTTTCTTTGGCATATCTAAATCAAGTGAGTCTAGTTGCATTAGGGAGAAGACATTTCAAATTATTACAAGTTCAAATTTAACAAAAATTGGAGTTGAAATCACAAAGTATTGTTAAGACAAGGTCAGCCAATAGACTTGTCCTATAAAAAATGTCTAGAATTTAGCAAGTTAACTTACATTAAGCATAAATTTTGTATTGGTATGTCAAAATCAAGTGATTTGGAAGGCAATCTCAAGAGGAAATAGAGGAGAATGTTTATGTAAAATTTGGGGTAAATTTGGCTCGTCGTTATAAAGATATTGGATTTGGAAGCCAAGGGTTCTAAAACAAAACCTTAATTTGTTGAGTAAATGAGCAACCATTCTAACATCTTCAAAGCTTCCAATAGGAAACTCAAACTAAGGTAGAATATTAAGGAGGCAATATGATCCATATACTCTCAAATACTTAGCTTCGTATATGCATCAGAGTGTAAGCCACATCATTTATAAGTTACCATAGTTTGGCTTACAATTCCTTACAAAGAGAAAAAAATGACTTACTTTCACGGGACCTAATGCATAAGAATTTATAACTTATTGGAAATATCATTCTCATTCACTTTGGAGGTTATTCATATTAGTTAATCTAGAAAGGGGGGCTTTTACATGATGGGATCCTCTTGACAGAGAAAAGATGCAAGTAATTTCAAATGACATTTTGAAAAAAATACCCTTAGAAAAATGGTTTAGAGACAATAATTGGGATAAGGAAGCATTAAAAGATCTTCCAAAAGAATTGTAAGAGACAAAACCTAATTGCATGAGGGAAATTGAGAAGTAAAATATTGAAGTATCTAAATTGCAAAAGGAGAAGGATGATTCAAAGGAATAACTCGCAAGGAAAGATAGTGAAATAAAAGGTTGCATAATCATAATCTAGCCCTTCTTAGCAAAGTTAAGAGTGCAAAAATAATGCCTATAAGAGGCAAAATCGAAGATCATAGATTAAAAGACAACCATGAGAGTTGAAACAGAAATATGTAAGAAGGTTGAAGAAGCTTTAAATAGAGATGATGTCAAATCAAAAACTGTAAACAAGAATTGAAGGATGAAAAAAATTGATGGATAGCATCATATTTCAGCTTCAAAAAGAAGACGAAAAGATACAATGTCACCAAAGAGTACTTGAAGAAGTTGATCTCTAGCTTGAGGAGGTAAAGGTCAAAATTGAAAACCTAAAGAAAACTCAATGGTGTTCTCTTGAAAGCAAGTACAATCAAAAGGAAACTCTTTGTATGCTTCATTTAAACTTTATACATGTATCCCAATCAACATCAAGGGGGGCATACCAATAGAACTAAGGGTTGGAACTTTTGTCCATCACCATGCTCAACCTACTTGCACTAGCCACGACACCCACCCTCCTAATTTTTCAAAGGGGGATAAACATGCCATACTCTTTGGGGGGATATTACAACTCCTTGACAAACTAGTCAAGCCCTCAATGAGGGTAAGTACAATTGAAGATCAAGCACAAAGGCTAGAACATGTTATTGTACCAATAAGGAAGACTGATGATAAGTTTGTGGACAATAAAGGAGATTCATAAAAAGTGGAACCTTATAAACATCCTCATTATCAAGAAAGTTTGCAAGAGTGACAAAAAGTGAACCTTATAAACATCCTCATTATCAAGAAAGTTTGCAAGAGTGACAAAAAGTGAACCTTATAAACATCCTCATTATCAAGAAAGTTTGCAAGAGTGACAAAAAGTGAACATCAACATCATGATTTTCCTAGAAGCAAATGGCAAAACCAATGACATTTGTGGAATCAAAAATCCAGGAACTACATGACAAGATATCATCAAATACCAACAATTACATCAAATTGGCAAAATTACAACAATGCATAGTTCAAAGACCGAAAAGGTCGTTACCACCAAAGATTTTATATGGATGGATAAATGATCAAGAATGACAAGAATTCAATGCCAAGTTATAGAGATCATACATATGAGTTTAATCTTATGCTTTAGGGACAAAGCATTCCAATAGGGGAGGGGAATGTTATAGCACTCTAGCCAATATAAGGGCACTTGTATAAGTACATATTAGGTCGGCATAGTAGATGACTACATACACTTGATTGAGTAGGAATGTATTACATGCCATTATGAAGATGCAGCATAGAACATGTGATGGGAAGTCTAATACCACACGTTAATTCTAGCCATAAGTGTTTTGCACTGTAGGTGTGGAAAACCACATATTGTTAAATAAGTAACTCAAGAGGGAGCTAACAATTAAAACAAACAACAGAATATGATGAAAAAGAAACAGATTAGTATAATGTAGCAGCAAGCAGATTTCTTTGAAAATCTGGGTAAGCTCAAAACCATAAAAATTATTGACACAAACCTAAACATAATTTACCTTCCCAATAAATCTTGTGAACATCCCATGAACAACACAATATATGATTTTACATAGTATCAAATAAATACCTAATGCAGCCCACTTCATATTAATAATTAATTTCAAAGGCAGGGAATTGAAACATATGCATGCAAACACTGGGATAGATGCAAAGTAGAAGATAAATTGACCTAAGTTTCTTTGGTTTCGACTTTTTTACAATGTTCCCCCATTACAAAAGTACATGTGAATTCATATATTTGACAATACTTTTTAAGAATCAAAAAAGATGTTCAGTTTCCTGTAAACATTTTACAAAATTCATTAAAGCAAACATGATTGTGAATTTAATTGCTTCAAATTAAGAATGAGCATGAATGTAGTAAATTACAATGCATATAAATAAGAGAGAGGTGACATTACAAGTTAATAAAATAGTATAAACTAAAACCAATGCTATCTTGCTAACTTGCTAACTACATCTGTAGCGTTTAAGTTACAAAACACACAAGATTGGAGAATACAAATCGCTGAGATTCAAGAATATTTAATTCGCTGAGAATACAAATCGTTTAAGTTTCTTTGGTTTCAACCTTTTTTTTACAATGTTCCCCATTACAAGAATACTTGTGAATTCCTATATTTGACAATAATTTTTCAAGAATCAAAAAAGTTGTTCAGTTTCCTGTAAACATTTTACAAAATTCTTTAAATCAAACATGATTGTGAATGTAATTTACTAATTGCTTCAAATCAAGAATGAGCATGAATGTAGTAAGTTACAATGCATATAAATAAGAGAGGGAGGAAATTACAATTTAATAAAATAATATAAACTAAAACAAATGCTAACTTGCTAACTACATATGTGGTGTTTAAGTTACAAAACACACAGATTCGAGAATACAAATCGCTGAGATTCAAGAGTTACAAAGCATGGCCAAAATCTTGACATCCCAAAACAGAGCACTTACGAATTCTATCAGAAAAATGTCTGTTATAGTCAAGAGAAAGTATGGCCAACAACAGTGAAAAGGTCAGGGAAAAAACAGACCCTCTCAATTTTATCTGTTAGAAATATTAGTTTCCTCATTCTGTGGAAGATGGTTCTTGTAAACTGTTGGGAAAATTTAAGCCTAAGCATGAACTGCTTGGTGGACTGAAGAGTGAATAGGAAGAATTAAAAATTAACATAACCATTTTCAGGCATTTCTATGGGAACTTCCAGGATCCATGCCATCTTGTTCAGATATATGATTTTCCCAATCACGACAGCCTGTGTTTGCTATTAGTTAATCATGATCGTTTATGCTCAACCTTACAGTTTGATGTGCTACAGATTGTCTTTAAGTGTTTAGTTTCGATGCATGTAAGTTTTTGCACTGAACACTTCAATCATCATCAGCATCATCAGTACACAGCAAGAAACGTAAAGAGCAATGTTACACATAAGGGAGATTCGTATATAAAGAGTTGGCAGGGAGAGGGTTTCAAAGTATAAAAAAGGCAGAACATTCATTTGACAAGGAACCAAAATAAGGGACAAATGATAATTGATAAAAGAAAAGGTGAAAGATTACAATCAACTTAAAGATGGTACGAATGGGAGAAAGAATAGTGAAGCATGAAGAATAGTACTGCAGATTACTGCAGATTACGCAAACATGGTGCTCTGAAATTCTGAATAGCCTCCATTAACTGTTGCTAAGAAACCATGTATACTAAACTAGCATAGCCTGAATTGAGTGTACTGTGGCATGAACTTTATAGTTGCTTGAATCTTGGAAGTAGTACTCCATTGAGGCTAAGCTTTGTTCCTCTTTTCTTCACATAAGCAATGCTTTAAGAGGCTAATTGGATACTGCTCTGTAATAATGTGCAAAGAGTCTGGATCCTACCCACTGATGTGGCCCAACCCAGAGAAAAATGCAGAGATCTTCATTTGGGTGTGAAGACGCACACATACAAGTCCATATATTCACACGTACATATATGCATCCAATATATGTATGTGCAGGCATATGCAAGCACATTTATACACGTGGATATGTATGAGACTTGTAATTTTTAAAAGTGTGATGCATTAACGTATAATCAAACCTACTAAAGAGTATTGATGTGGAACTGCAGTAAGATCACTTGCTACATGATATAGGTATAGTGATATGTCTCTGTAGTAAGAGAGCAGTCTATATGACATATGATAGGGATATGTCACTGTAGTGAGATCATTGGGTACATGATATAGATAATAACCACATGTCATTGACATGCAAACCATCAACATTGTTCGCATGAGAGTGAGGAAGGATCTTATGGCATAAATAATACAATGACTTGCACCCGAAAGCCATAATCCGATGGCTTGTACCCCCAAAGCCATCTTCCAAATTGGCAAAACTTTTCATGTGAGTACACCTATTTAGTATAATAAGATTTGCATGTATCTAGTGTATCCACAATCAATCTTCTTTGCAAATACATGCATACACGCCCACATATATATTTGTATTTGACAATTTGACAACAGAGGAAGCCAAACGCATACCCGAAATATTTGGTTGGCTTCCACCACTTTTGGTGCTTTGGTGGCAGCAGTGATGTCCCAGAGGCAAATTTGGGCATCATCTGAAGCACTCAATAGATAGCCTTCCTTGAGGGGGCTCCAAGACAAGCCATATCCTTCAGCCTCGTGACCTTGAAGCCGCAGTTCTGGATTGCAACGCCCTTCCTGGGGAGGCTTGGATGGGTGTTTACTGTAATCGAACACATAAACATCTGCATTAACAGTCTTTGTTGCAATAATAGTGGGCCTCTGAGGCATGTATCTCGCCCTGTTCACTTCCTTCTGATGGTTTATCTGCTGAACTATTCGAACCTATATCAAGAAACGAAATGCATATCAGAATTGATCAAATTACTACAACTTCAAAAAAAATGGAGTTAAAAAGTAAGAAAAGCTTTAGACCTTCCCCATTGCACCTCCAGAGGTTTCGGGTTTAATTTTATCCTGAGGCTGTTTCACATCGCCATCGCCATCTTCATCCTGAGTACCATCGTGGAGCTGGACTTCGGCTAGAATTAGATAGTTGGGTTCGTTATCTGATGTATGGGTACCGAGAATAACCATTTGGGTGCTAAGATAATCAATATCATCATCCTTGATAATGTCTTGTTGTGGCTTGCAGTTGGGAGGCAGCCATTGAACAGTTAGAGAGGGCCACTCCAGAGCATGTGTGATGACCAAATCGTATAGGAAGGGGGTGTTTTTTTTCCATATTTTGTATTCCTCATTCACCATTCTCTCCCCCATCTCGTCCCTCGACTCCCCGTGATCTTCTTTCGTCATCGATATTCATACACAGGCAAGCAGGCAGGCTCAGGGCCCAGAGAGATATCAGCCGACAAAATCAATCGCCCTCAGACCGTGTGTGGTTCACACAAAAATATCACGGTCAGCCTGCCATCTATGTTCACTACATAGTGCAAATAAGCCTATATTCATTCCATCCCTGCACTCAGATTTACCATTTATACAATACAAACACCCTTTGTTTAATGCGCACTGCTCTGTGCTTGTGTTTAGAGCCCGTGGGAGAACAGGGAGTTTCTTCCTTCCCGCGTAGATATTTCCCTGCATAGGAAAGGAACCGCATGATTATCACGGCGTCTGACCATGCAAGCTGTGCCTGCAACTTCCACCGCTCTGTCATCCATTCCCGTTGTCCTTGCCACTCACATCATTGTACAATTTTTTTCCTTTCAAATTCAAAATAAACCTGAGATCTCTTCCATTAGGTATAATTCAAAAATAAACATAAGGTCAGACCAGGTCCCACTTCGCTTCTCCGCACGCACATGAGGCCGCTGCAATGTCGGATACCCCTAACGTGTGTTTCTTGGCTGATCATAAAAATTGTTTCTTGGAATTCCTCCTTGATGAAAAAAAATATCCACATCGAACCGTTGTAATCATGTAAACGTTAGGTGTTAAATCAAGGTTTTCTTACTCAAAATAATTCTTAATAAAGTAATATTAAGATATTTTTATTTTTCATAGTATAATTCTTAATAGAGTAATATTAAGATATTTTTATTTTTCATAGTATAATTTTATTGTTAAATTTTCAATTAAGAAATATAGTTATTATTAGCTACTATTTATTAATTGCGTCACAGCTCAATATGGGGCAGATCTCGTTAATCGAGTGTTTGTCGAGTAACAAAATAATACAAAGTAAACAAAAATAGAATAGTACAAAGTAAAAACTAATAAATATTATGTAGGCTATAAACAAAAAAGAATAATACAAAGTAAAAAGTAAAAATGAGACTTAAACTAGAGACTTTCTAGCTTAGAATTAGGTGGTAAATATTATGTCAACCATAAACAAAAAAAAAAATAATACAAAGTAAAAAGTAAATATGAGACTTAAACTAGAGACTTTATTTTTTACTTTTAATACAAAGTAAAAAGTAAATATGAGACTTTAGAGTGTTTGTGTGTTTGTCCAGTAACAAAATAATACAAAGTAAACAAAAGATAATAATACAAAGTAAAAAGTAATAAATATGTAAAAAGTAAATATGAGACTTAAACTAGAGACTTTAGAGCTTAGGATTAGGTGGCTCAGGTATTGCACTCAAGGAGCTATTTAAGGAGAGGTTTGCACCTGGGGAGATTTGATCCCTCTCGACGCTTGATAAAGCCTAGGATTTGGATCTAGGCTGGTGTAAGTTCACTCGTTACTATTATTTGATAAAAATCATACCACCTAAAATAATCTAAGAATGTGAATTAACATATCACTATTATTTAAGTAAAATCATACCACTTAAAATAATTCATAACGAATTATAATCATTTTTTCTTTTAAGTCTAACTCCGAGGCCAAGTAATATATCAATTCATTCAATATATTACCATTATAGGAGAACTTGAAATTTTTGGCTTGATATTTAATAGAAATCATTTTAGAGTGAGGAAATTGTAAATATTAAATATTAACATTGCATAATCTAGTTGCACTAAAGGTATTGGAGGATGGAAATTTCAACAAAGATTACCTAACTAAAATTCAATAATGACAAAAAAAAATATAAAAATAAAAATAAAAAATTATGAAATATATGAAAATACTAACCTTTTGATAGGTGATTATTGTTGGATGCCTTTGTATGGGTAGATTAATTGATCTTGGCCTAAATGATAGTTAATTCAATTTCATTGTTTAAATCATCAAAAAGGGTTTTAATGAGCATATCTTTCTATAAAGAAACAAAAATGTGTTTATGTTGAATGCTTATTTAAAAAATAATTATCTAGAGTTTCATTTAGTTAACAACCATTTAATACATCCATAGGGTACCAAGCTTGAAGAATAAGTTTTTTTTGTAAGTAAGCGGACACTTGTATTAGATAACAAAAAGGAGATTACAAAGGGGCTATTTAGAGTAGAGCTTTAAGATAGCATTGACCATCTGATAAGCAAACAACCCGACCAGTTGTCTTTGTAAAACAAGAACCACAAGCTACAGAGTTTCCATCTTCGCAATTTTGCCAGGATCATCATGATTTAACTCTATACAAAATAACTTATGCCCACCCAAACATTACCCAGACTGTACCCAGAGTTATACAATAAAGGAAAAATTTGCAAGACAAGCTTATGATCAACTTCCCAAAAAGCAAACTATGTTTGCTAGTGGAAGCATTCAAACCTAGGTAGCAGAACATCCAACAAACAAACAAACAAAAATTCAAATCAAAGAACCAGTCGGGAGGCTAAAAGCCTTGGTGCCTGCTACGCGAGCCCATAGTATCGTTCTCAATCCACTCTGCATCAACTCACGTTTTGGTTCCACAAACCACTCCAACATCTCCAGTGCTCAGCCAACTCCCCTCCGCTCGCGTTCCTCGCCCCATGTTCAAATTTCCATCGTGCATATGGCTCCCCTTCACCGCCAACCCTGGATCAGGATGCATCCATAATTGAATGCCCAGGTGATGGGTTATGACATCAATTTTTTTATGCATAAGCTGGGAGTCTTTCCATTGTTATTTCCATAAGTGGATCGAGGTCTTGTCCCCCTAGTTCTTGGCATCTCATTCGGCCAGCACATGCCCCAACAATCCCTAGGTTACCCAAAATAGGGCCATTGCTCTATCACATATCATCTGCCGACCCCTCGTGGTGCCAGGGTCAATTATCCATGGTGCTGGGAATACAAATTGTGCTATAGGATTTTCCTCATCAATCTCAACCCATAATTATTTCTCCACTACCTCTATTTATTCCCGGGTAGCTTGTGGGACAGAGATCTAGTACACCCAAGCAGTGTGGGTCGCCCGGAGTTGTTCGCGTCTTGCCCGCTTCCTTTTCAACTCGTCTTTGGATTCCCCCGTCTTCTCCATCACGAAGAGCACCCTGACTAGTAGATTTTGGTTTCTACCTCGCTCTGCCACCTTCTCCGAATCACAGTCAGGCGCTGCACTCAAACGATGAGACCATTGGAAGATTTAAACCTTGTCGTCCCCCAGCTGACCTTCATATCATCCTTTTCGTTGGTTTTGTAGTAATCCATCCTTAGCGTGTAATGATAATTTTGGATCCCTAGTAGATCACCCATCATGTGAGCTCGAGCTTCCGGGATGTCACACATTTTCCTTAGCCTATCTAGCAGCAGACCATTAACGATCTATACCTTCTTCGTACTACACATAACACTCACAATCCTTCTCCATCTCCCAACTGGGTTGGTTAATGAATGCACCATTAACGGTGATGATGGAGCCCTCCAAATGACAGGTGTCATCCTCCCATAACATGTGCCATGATAACTCTACACTAATAGCCACGTATGCCACCCGTAGTTAGGGAAGCTTGAAGAGTAAGTTAATCTTATAACAAAATGGTAATTTTTCCGGTAACAAATTTAACACGAATCTAATAGAATTTGAGTTACCCAAAAATTTTGTTCAATTCACAATTAACATTAAAAAGAAATCAAATTTTCAATTGATGCATCAAACTCTTGCCATATCTCATGCGAGCTCAAGCTTCCGGGATGTCACACATCTTCCTTAGCCTATCCAGCAGTAGACCATTAATGATCTATACCTTCTTCGTACTGCACATAACACTCACAATCCTTCTCCATCTCCCAACCGGGTTGGTTAATGAATGCACCATTAAGATAGAGCCCTACAAATGACAGGTGTCATCCTCCCCATAACATATGCCATGATAACTCTACACTAATAGCCACGTATGCCACCCGCAATCGGGGAAGCTTGAAGAGTAAGTTAATCTTATAACAAAATGGTAATTTTCCGATAACAAATTTAACATGAATCTAATAGAATTTGAGTTACCCAGATTTTTTGTTCAATTCAAAATTAACTAAAACATTAAAAAGAAATCAATTTTTCAATTGATGCATCAAACTCTTGCCATATCTCATACAAACAAATCAACAAGACCATCATGTCACTTACAATAATTGAACTTGGGTGGGGATAGTAACAATCATTCCTCTCAACCACCCAAGCTACATGCAATGGACTACATAATTCAAGTTGATTGATGCATATAACCTACATTTTTTAAAATATATCATTAATATTAATCATATTTAGATTATCACATTTATGAGGGTTGAATATTCCAATGCAATTAAATAAAATTGTATTACAATTTTATCAAAAATAAAATATTACATTATTAATGATGATATAGATATTAATGTATATTAAAATTAATTTTTGTCTATTACATTTTAAGAAAGGTAAGGAAATACTTGATTTGCTTTAAAAAAAAATTGTGTTTAAAAAGGTTTAATAAATCACCGTACTTTTGTTAAATTAAAAGACTATAAAAGTTGGTATTATAATAAATATTTCGAAATTAAGATATAATGTGGATGTATAAAGAACATTTTAAGAGAAAGTGTTTTTCTTCTTCAACCTTCATAGTGTTACAAAGTTGACAAATTCTTTCGACCCACCATGTTTTAGGAATTGTCGAATGCCATGTTTCACTATGGAACTAATGAGATCTTTTTCTTATTTTAGCAAGGTTGATTTTATTCTTTATGTTAGTTAAAACAAAAGGATATGTTTTATCTTATAGATTAGAGCTGATCACCTCTTTGTAGTATCTTAATTTTCTCTTATCCTCTAATTCTTTACCACACCACATTGTATCCTTAAATTTGGATGTAATAATATTTCGATATTATCATTAGTCTGCATAGTAACCTCTTCATTCTTCATAGATTCTCCAATGATTTGCCAACACTTGGCATGTTTATGCCAACCCCACTTAAGCCACATGTGATTTTGAATAAAGTTTGAAGTAATCTTAGGAAGACTCTTGCCTTTCATCTTGTTTTCTTGTTTCGATACATTAAGTACCTAGTCATAGCCATGCTCTCAATGGAGGAGAGACTAGCTTTTATGAGGAAAATAGGATTGGAAATTGGGGAATGGAACAAAATCTCTAATCGAGATAGATAGTATAATGGCTTGTGGTCCTCACGTTAAACTGTCAACTGAGCTAATACAACACTTAAACGATAGGGGGTGGTTTATGTAACCGATGCAGCATATTCAGTGGGAAACAATTGTTTGGTACAGAGTTGGAAATTGACGAAGACATTGGAACTAAATTAAGGATGGACATTTGAATGGAATGGATGGTTATAGGAAATGAGACGGAGTTTTACTTTGCTAAATAATGAGGAAGATTCTATTATTTGGACAATAAATAAGGAGGGAGGCTCGTACTTGGTGAAACTGGCTTACAAGTTGATCTGGACAAGGATGGAAAGGGGAAGATTATGGTGGTGGTGGGCTATTTGGCAAGTTTTGGCTCCACGTAAATGCAAAATATTTATGTGGTTGATCTTAAAAGAGATAAACTAAGGAAAAGAAATTACCTGGGATAAACTAAGGAAAAGAAATTGGGAGGGTCCAAGTATCTGCTGCTTATGTATGAGCGAGGAAGAAAACATAATACATCTTTTCTTACAGTGCCCTTTCTCAAAACATGTAGGAAAGAAATTGGTGCAAACCTTCAGATTGACAGTCCACGGGAAGCTAAGACCGTGGAAGATAGCTTAAAACTTTGGTACAAGAAGCTGAATTTAAGAATGATAAGATGTATTCCTTTTATAACAGTCTGGGGTATATGGAGAGCTCAAAACGAAAGGATTTTTTAGGATAAATCAATTTCAACATTTTTAGTATTCGCTCAGTTTATTGCTATGCACAAGTTCTTTAAAGAAAAGGATAATATCCCGAAGGTAAGAGTCTTGAAAGATATAAGTTTTGATGAAAAGAAATTCAGGGTTTATTTCGATGGTGCTTATGCAAGTGAAAACTGTGGTGTGGGAGGTCTTCTATTTGTCTCTGAAGCAGAAAGATTCGAATTCAAGGTTAACTATGGAATGGGAACAAACAACAGAGCTAAAGGTGTGGCGTTGAGAACATTGCTTAAATTAGCTCTGGAGATAGAGGTTCAAGATATACAGGTGTTTGGTGATTTAGAGTTCTGGGTAGATTCCATGAATGAGAAAAATTGCTTGTTGAATATTAACCTTTAGGGGATTGGAGCCAATTTGAAATGGTTGGCAGGAGCCTTCAACTCCTTCCGGATATGCCATCTATTCCGAGAACAAAACAATCAAGCAAATAGACTCTCAAAGGGAGGACTTCTTTTGGCCATAGATACCATTGTAATTACTACTTTAAAGAATGAAGAATAAGAAATCAAGCAAACAAATCTGCTTCTTAATTGAGAAATTGAGAACTTTAAGTTTTTTATGTTTTTGAGTAATTTTGAAGGTTAAAAATGGAAAACAGTTTTTATATGATTGATGGAAAGTTACAAAGAAGTTGTAATGAGGATAAATTTTAATGTTTTGTGTAATTTTGAAGTTTAAAAATGAAAAACAGTTTTATATGATTGATGGAAAGTTACGAAGAAGTTGTAATGAGGAGAAACCTCAAAACCTCAAGAGGATGACATATGTTCAGCTTGAATTTTGAGTGCAAATAGCACCTTAAGAATGTGTTTTTGTTTTCAAGCATGAAAATAAAATATGATTTTTTTCTTTGGGAAAAAAAAGGATTGAGTCTATTACCTTCAATTTTAAGATTTTTTTTACAATGTAGAATAGTTGACGCGGACCAGGAGGCAAAGGTGCCATAAGATCACGAGACTTGAGGTTCGATCCAAGGTAAATAAAACCACAACCGACCCCAACCACCCCCTATAGAAGAACCCCCAAAACCTTTAATTTTAAAATTATAAATTACAAAATACTTTTAAATTTACATATTACAACCCCAAACTTCATTACAAAAATATTTGAATTCATAAAAATCTCAATAACATATATTATAAAATTATTTTAAATTAAATTATTCTTAACAACTTATTATCAATCCTCTTGAATGCAATAACGTACAATTTGTTCATTCCTTTACATTTATATTGCCCTTTCTCTTTCGTGATTTTCCCTCATTTTCAGTTTAACTTTCTTACTCGTTGCTCACTCCATTTCATTTTTATTTTTTTTAATATTTTTTTACTTGTTATTTTCCTAGTTTATTAATTTCTTCTTCCCAATTTCCAAATCCATAATTTTATTTTATTTTAAATTCAATTACTCCTTTTATTACATTATTTCTTTTTCTTTTTATTTTGAATTTCCAATTTCCCACCACTTCCGGGAAAGAGACATTACATTAATAATGGATCACGGATGGATAAGGGAGATAGAAATAGTACAATGAATCCCAATCTTCTATGAATTTACACATATACCTTAAAAAAACAAACTATTATAAAAAACCATGAATATTTCTTTATGTGCAAATCATTATTGTGCTATTATCAAAAGTTTTAATATTGAGATAATTACATAAACTTTTTTGACATTTTGATATAAATTAATATTTTATTTCAAATAAAAACAAATTCAAATTAATATTTTATTAATTAAAAATAAGATATTTTTTAAAAATTCATTATATCTAAAACAAAATAAAAAGTTAAGAAATATATTAAAATATGATAAAGGTGTAGTCTTTTCAACTTTTTTCAAGCATATTTTTCGTTTAATTTTGTTCATATTTTTATTGGAAATATTTAGAAAATCTTAGAATCTCATATATTAGCTATAAAAATTGCATAATTTGGGTGCCATAAGGGTATTTAAGGACACAATCTATTTATGGATTAAAAATACAATTTAAACACGTAGATTTAGATTTTACCAAAAAAAATACTGAATTTGATCCAAACCCACCATAAAATAAATAAACTACTCCCATAATAAAAATTTGAAAATCTAAAATGCTCAAAAACATGAACCATTAAGTCACACAAATTTAAATATAACACTATTCATACTTCTCCCTCATTTTGACTTTATTTCTTTTCCCACTTTTCAAATTTCCATTTTTTCACACTTTCATGTTGTGTATAATTCTAATCTTTATTTTATTACATTATTATAATATTAATAAAATATCATTAGTAACATATATGAACGATGGAGAACATTTAAAAGTATCAAAGTATGAAAATAATAATGATATGATATAAGGGATGTTCTTGTAAAGTTTTTGCACCGAGATTAGTGAGGTGCTCTATATCCTAGTATGGTAGAGATGTTGTGATGTTTCTAACATTATGCTACCAAAAATAAAAATTAATTAAAAAAATTCACGTCAGATCAGAAAATAAGAAATAAAAATAAAACCAAATAAAAAGTAGGCTCATAAAATAAAAAATTAAAACCAAATAAAAAGTTATTAAAAAAATCCATGTTGGCTTGTAAAATAAAAAAATAAAAAGCATATTTCAATCTTAAACACAAATCTATCAAGCAATTACACATCAAGAAATTGGATCCCTCTCGGTGCTTGATAGATCTTGGTTTGAGATGGATCTTTAATATAAACATCACGGTGATAAAATGGGAGGCCCGAAAGTAGAAGTGGTAGAATGCGAGGAACCTTCAGCAATTAAATGATGAAAAATGCACGATATATCAGAAATAACAGAACACGAAAGGAATTTATTGATCACAGGCCACTTTGAGGGGGCAACCTCCTTTGAGCAGGGAAATTTTTAGGGGCGAAATTTCGCCAATTGGCTATTTTTTCAAAAAATAAATTCACTATTTGGTCATTTTTAGGCTCTAATATCGCCTATATTTACATAAAATAAGTTTTTTCATCATAATATTCGCCAAAATTTACAAATTTCAATAGTAAATTGTATGTTTCATATTTAATATTCCCCTACCTATCTATATATATGTTTTTTTCAATCCAAAATAATCGCCTAGAATACTACACTTAAGTATAGTATTAGAATCCTTAAAAAATACCCTGCTTTTGAGCAAGCTCAATACAAATAACTCGTGGATCTCTTCCTTGGCCTCAACACGTACTTATATACTAAGTCTAAGCTAAACAACTATTACTCCCCATGAATGTGGGATAATACAATATACTCACGGGACGACTTACAAAGCATATGCGTCCAACAATAATATACTAACAAAGTAAAGAGAAGGGTTGAAACGGGTTCCTAACATCCCCTCTCCCTTAGAAAAAGCATTGTCCTCAAAGGTTTAGATGTGGAAATTGTTGTTGAATCTGAAGGAGTGGTTCCCATGTAGCATTCTCTGGTTGCATTCTGTGCCACTGAATTAAT
This sequence comes from Larix kaempferi, assembly GCA_027924585.1. Taxonomy (NCBI): domain Eukaryota; kingdom Viridiplantae; phylum Streptophyta; class Pinopsida; order Pinales; family Pinaceae; genus Larix; species Larix kaempferi. Next base: position 29,261,486 of record BSBM01000445.1, on the reverse strand, counting down.
ACCTCTGTGATGGATCGAGAGCGAAGCTAACGAGTGCGCCTATTAAGAATGGCCTCCAACTCCAAAATGATGGATCCTTCATTATTCAGTTCTAGTAAAATAGTTTGTGCTATGATGTTGGTGCCAAGAACCTTCTTTAGACAAGAGACATGAAATACTGGATGAATGCGGGAAGAAGGAGGAAGTTCCAATTTATAAGCAACAAACCCAATCTTCTGAAGAACCTTATATGGCCCATAGAACTTTGGAGCCAGCTTATGACGTCCTTTAAGTTTCAGGGAGGATTGCTTGTAAGGTTGTAGACGAAGAAAAGCCATATCACCTACTTGAAAAGTGCACTCAGAACGGTGTTGATCAACTTGTTGTTTCATTGTATTTCTTTCCATGTGAATATGTCCTACAAAATGCGAAGAATCGGATCTCGGGTTCGAAGAACCATGTCAACTGCTTGTACTGGTGAACTGCTGGGGGTGTATGGAAGAAGCACTGGCGGTGCCTGACCATAGACTACTTCATATGGAGTCATTTTAGATGCAGTGTAGTAGGAGGTATTGTACCACCATTCAGCAAGAGGGAGCCACTTTACCCATTGATGTTGTTGTTTGGAGGTGAAGCAACGAAGATAAGTTTCCAAACATTTGTTGATAACTTCAGTCTGACCATCTGTTTGTGGGTGATACCCTGAACTCATCTTCAATTTGGTGCCAGTGTGGCGAAATAGTTCTATCCAAAAATGACTGGTGAAAGTTGCATTGCAATCTGAGACAATGGAAGAAGGGATTCCATGAAGATGAAAAATCTGGTCCAGGAAAATCTGTGCGACTGAGGAGGCGGTATAGGGATGGACAAGGGCACAAAAATGACTATATTTGGAGAGGCGAGCCACTGAAGCAAGGAAAATCAGGCTTCGGCCCACGAAAATTGTTGGAAGAAGAGAACCCAATGTCGATAGAAGTCTATGGCTATCGTCTATTGTTCATGGTTGAATGTTGAAGATGGATGCCACGAATATTTTCAACCAGATCTTGGAGTTTGGTATTGAGGGCTGCAAGTTCTTCCTCCATGTTTTTTGCTCCTGCGCGGGTGACAATCATAACCAAGAGTTTTTTTTTCTTTTTTTTTGGAAGAATGGGTATAAAAACAAAAAAAACTTCTTTAGTAAAGGAAAATTTGGATTTGGGAAAAACTTTGATGGGTAATTGGGGTTTGACTAGGTTTTGGACACTTTCTAATGGACATGGAAGCATAAAATGAGGATTTCAAAAGTGAGGTGAAAGAATGGGAAAATTTGTCAAAGAGGGACAAAGAAGCAAAAATAGGAAATGAACACCGTGGAAAAATTTGAAGGCGATTGGGTGAAAATCGAAGAAGTTATGGCAAACCCTAAAAATAGACAAATGTGGGATTTCGGGCTTCGGGAAGTGGAATTTGGGATAGGGTACTCAGGAAGGAATTATGCATAATGGAAGTGCAGGGGTTCCAATGAATTTTCAAGGGAAATGGAGCTAAAGCAAAGAATATATGGCAAAAAAACATAAATTTGTACTCTGTTCAGAATTGATCTGCAACGGCTATGGACATATGTAATCTATTATTTATCAGCTGGGAATAGATATGGACCCCAGGTATGCTCGGCTTCCTAAAGGTTCAAGGGATTCACTCGCATACCAATGTTGTCTAACGACTTGCGTATTGGGGCAGTACCCCTCACTCCACGGCTCAGGTAAAACTGATAACTGCTTTACCACAAATGATAGCTCTTGGTTTACCTCACGGGTGGGAACTAGTCAATCAGGTAGGGGCCGTTGCCCTTTTCGCTGGCAGGTCCTCTCAATGGGCCAGCTACTTCGGGGTTCTTGTGGTACTCCTCACAATGAGTTTTAGGGCTATGCCCAGGTACTTCCCACAGTTAAGCGGATAGGGATTATTCCCATATCTGAACCTGCAATTGAAAGGAACAATATAGATGCAAATAAAAAGAACTGCTGCAATAATCACAGCACCTGGAAGCCACTGCGAAAAACAATTTGGCAGAAATTCCACCCAGCGAGCCCAAGAAAGTGATCTGATACCAGATACGAGGAACCTTCAACAATTAAATGATGAAAATGCACGATATATCAGAAATAACAAAACACGAAAGGAATTTATTGATCGCAAGCCACTTCGAGGGGGAAACCTATTTTGAGCAAGATCAATACAAATAATTCGTGGATCTCTTCCTTGGCCTCAACACCTACTTATATACTAAGTCTAAGCTAAACAACTATTACTCCCCATGAATGTGGGATAATACAATATACTCACAGGACGACTTACAAAGCATATGCGTCCAACAACAATATACTAACAATGTGGGATAATATAATATACTCATGGGACGACTTACAAAGCATATGCGTCCAACAACAATATACTAACAAAGTAAAGAGAAGGGTTGACACGGTTTCCTAACATAGAAGTTGAAAGTTCAATGAGAAACTCATCTCTTCTATTGTCAAAAGATACAAAAGATACATAAACAAAGCAACCATGCAATTTGATAACTTAGTGCTAACTTCATGTAGTGGTTTACTCGTAACGTTTTATTACAAAAGTAGTGGAGATTTATAGAGTGTATTATTTTTATATTTACATAATGTCTTTGTTGGGAATATTTGAAAGACAATGTGCATGCATCCTCCTTTAATTTAGCATATATATATTATTTAAGAGTAGTACTCAATCATTGTTAGTATGTTTGTGCCATTAATGTTTCATTTTGGGCTTATTAGCTTCTATGTATTTCGTGTTGAGGCGAGGGAAGAAGGTTGAAACCTTAGGTTTATTTTACGCAATTTTTCAGAGGATTATTTATCAAATCTGGGATTGGTTGGGATGGAGTGTCACGTCCCCATTTTGACCCTATTGCATTAAGATTGTAAATGATGTAAATATTGCTAGTTAATTATGGTGAGGAGCTCAAGGCCAAGGCCCCGCCATTTGATTTAGCATTATTATGTATCGGTAATTAAAATCCGTGCATATGGCTCTTGTGCTAGATAGGCACAATGTAAATGGAGACATCATGTAAATATGCAATTTTAATGAAAAAAAAAACCCACAACCAGCTATGCAATGCAACAAAGAGATGGGGGCATGATCTTTACAAGGAATAGGGAGGGAAAATAACCAAACCCTTGAGCCATGGTGTTAATCAATTTCATTGAGAAAACCCATAAATCCCAACTACCCATTTTGGCTTATGCATCCAATCATTAAATTCTTCCAAGAGTTGGTTGAGGCAGTTAATGCCTTGGGGATGAAGAGGTATGGCAGCCAATTTCGTGTATGGGCAAGCCAGCAACCTGGGAAATCAAATTTTGGCTTGCTGGGGAAGAAAACCCCCACGAAATTGTGCCCAAAGCCATTCTTCACCCAGGGCATTCATCCTCTCACGTAGTCTGAGCTTGCTGGGGTTTTATCCTTCACGTTTTCACCATTTTTCTGCATTTTCTCCATGCCTGGGAGCTCGTTTTGGTTAGCACAGTGGCTGGGAGAAGAGAGCCACGTTTTTGGACTGGGATGAGGTTGTTTTTGCCCCAAAATGCCCAGGGACGTTTTTATGAAAACGATTCCTGCTCTCCAGGGTTGTTCCCCATCTTCCATTTTCATTCTTGAGTTTCCCACGTTTTTATGGAACTGGTAGAAACCCCATTGTTGGGCACTTCACTGTATAAGCGTTTTTCTCATGCCCAACACTTATAATTTTGCTGTTATATGCATCCATCTCCCAGCAGCCTGAGAAACCCAACTGTTGTTTGGCTTGGCTGATTCTGGTGTATCTTTGGCTATGTGAGAGCCTGCTGTTTCCCTTTTCCTTGTGGAGATCATGCCCAGCTCGAGGGTGGCAGTGGTGCTGAGAGATTGAAGAGCACACTGGCCTATGGTTGGGTGGAACGTTGCAGAAGCATAGCTGGTTTCCCAGGGACTACTTGTTTTAAGATAAGTACTCTCATTTGCTATTTTTGCAATGTCTATATTTAATGGCTGCCATGAAATGCTAAGTGTATGCTAGATAGTAACATGACATTAATTCTGTTGTGTTTAATTACAATATGCCTATGACATGAACAACTTGAATGTCTTGAATGCATGATGGACGTGTGATAGATTTCTAACCCTGTTGTGTTCTGCAAATGTCTATGCTATTCCATATGTCCATCTTCACTCCACATGAATGTTTATTCTGTCATGAAAATGCTGGATGTGTGTTAATTCTACACATGATTTACTTCCTTTGTGTTTGCTTAGATTTCCACATCTGCATGCCTGTCTTTTATGTTATGTCGACGTTTTTAATTAGTGATTATAGGGCTAATTGCCCAGTTTTAGCATCACGATCCTCTCCATTGCACTGGTATGATGGGCGGGGACGTGACAGAATGGTATCAAAGCTGTTGGTTGCAGCATTAGGCCTTCATGGGATATCTATTACAGTTGCAGAGGTAAGTATGCTTCTTGCTCAACTGTAGTCATTAAGAAAATTTGAAATTGTTCTAACTGTTTTTGAAAATTCTGTCTAAATCTGTAATCGGAAGGAACTTGCGAGTTTTAGCTGCAACGGCGGAAGGACTCGAGAAGATCGTCCGCAGCAGCGGAAAGAACTTATGAGTTTCGCCGAAACGGGGAAAAAGTTGGCGAGTCTGTCCGCAACAGCAGCGAGTTCATCTGCAACGGCGACGAAACTTAGTGAGTGCATCCGCAACGGGTCGGAAGAGGACGATGAAGTCCACTGTAACTGCGGAAAGACTTGGCGAAATTTCTCCGCAATGGATCACTCGAAATTTTTTTGTCCAAAATGGCAGCAAAACCTAGTGAGTTGGTCCGAATTGCGGAAGGATTTGGTGAGTCTCCGCTGCAACGCCAAAAGAACTCGGCGTAATCATCCGCAATGTCGGAGGAGGCTGACGAGCTTGCACCGCAACGACGAAAAAGTTAGTACGTTTCCGCCGCAGCATCGGAAGGAATCGATGAGCGCGTCCGCAACACAGGAAGAGATGAACGAGTTCGCCAAACCGAAAGAACTCAACGAGTTCGTCCGCAACGTCGGAAGGATTTGGTGAGTCTCCGCTGCAGCGCCGGAAGAACTCGATGAGTTTGTCCACAGCGTCGGAAGGAAAAGCTGAGTTTTGTACCGGAAGAACTTGGTGTGTTCGTCCACGATGGTCGGAAGAACTGAACGAGTTGCTCCGAAACAGGGAATTTATGTAGTTTTTCAGTGAAGTTTTCAGGTGCCCGAAAGATAAAAATGGCTTTGAACTTATGCGCTAGATTGCACGAAATTGAAAGATTTAAAAAAAAAACAAAAACAAAAAAACAAGGGCGCTGCCCTCGACCCGCCCTGGTGGCAGCCACAAGGGGGCAAGCCCCCTTGACCCCCGTCGTCCCCTGGAGACAGTCGTTGAAAGTGTGAAATGCATTCTTGGGATGAGAAGCGGGAATTGCATGGAAGGTTTGTGGAAGCCTTATTAAAGGGAAACCAAGAAAATGATCAGCTATGACGTAGAGAAGGGTCTCCATGTCATGCTTGAAAAGGGATAATTCCTTAACTCCTCTCTTTCTATTGTTTTTGTATTTTACAAGTTTCATATGCATAAAAAACTATGGCATAGGAATGCTGGAAATGCAAGAGGATAGATAGATGAAGTGAATATGTACTAGATGGCATATTGCACAGTGCATGTGAAAATGTTTTTGCGTATATATGATATTGCATATTGGTAAAATAGTGAGGTTTTACATATGCAATGAGCCACTTAAGATAATGATTGTGGTTGCTAATAATTAGTTGTGTTCGCATTGGTTGTAGGACCAAGACAACCGAAGCATGGCTAAGGAGGTGGATGATGATTGTTGCATACAATCTTATGAAGAAATGATGGTGCAACAAATCTATGATCATGAGGTTGGCAAAAGGACTGTGAAGCCTTGGTAAGAGGCCAACTGATCAGGTAATATCAAGTGATGTTAACAACAGCCATGCAGGTAATGATTATTTATGCGTAAATTACATGAATGTTGAAAGAGGATTTGGTGAGATCCCTTCAACTATGTTCAAACTATGATTGATTGGTTTGCATGTGGTATTGAGTGCCTAAATGTGAATGTTGACCCACCAAGTATGGTGAGGTGCGGGTAAGTAAAGGCAAGGAGCCTTGCACTCTATAGTCTCTTAGAAACCTCAATGCATTCATATGAAAATTATATCATACCGTTTGTGTATGTTGGTTGTGAGTTTAACAACCAAAGCAAGTGATGACTTATGGTCCTGTTGTAGTGCATGCCATATGGGATAGGCATGGTTAAGCCATAATATGTTAGAATGCATAGTATCCATGGATTAATGCGAGGTTGCATTGAAAGGATGTACATTAGATTATGTAAATGATGTGAATGTGCAGGTGTATGTGTGATTGCACATGTTGAGATGCATTGTGTGAATGCATGGTTGGGGTGTATGTTTCATTGCAATTAGATAATAGATGAAACGGTGAGCTAATGATAACCTCGAGACCATTTCATGAGCTGCTATGAATGCAGGAAAATGATTACATGAAAAAGGTAGGCATGATGATGGGCTACCAGAGTGCTCTGTGGAAGGGCAGAGATTGCATGGAATATGAAGTAATGAGTATTTACAGTTATTTAAATTGCATGGATAGTGTGACTATGTCTTGCAATTTTATTGCGATAATGGTGCATATATAGAAATGTATATATTTCATTGCATTTCAAATGTTAATAGCTAAAGGTGTTTGAATTATTGAGTGTTATAATTCTGAGATCACTTCAGTGATTGTTGTGGCAATGAAAGGATTATATGCATAGATACTCACAACATGTTTGGCTGTTTGAAGTTCAGTTATCAGGTAGAAAAGTCCTGCGTATGGCAATGAGGATAAGTCCATAGTGCGGGTCGAAATCTACCATGTGCAGAAGCCAAAGGTTATGAGAAGGTTCTCATGGTTGTAATTTATGCATGAAACAAATCTGAAAATTGTTTGGTTTAAGTTTAAGAGAATAGTCTCATGGTTGTAAATCTAATTTTTGTAGGAAAACAGATTTACAAATTTCAGATTTGAGAATTTGCTTATAATTGCTAATGACTGTTTGGCTTATATAGAATTGTGTCAGGAGGACATGTTGTAGGTGGATGTTCGTGTATGGTAGCAAGAGTGAAACCATAATGGACAAAGTGATACCACTTACGAGAGCCAAACAATATGAGGAGGGCCTCATTGCTAAGCAAATCAATTTATGTAGGAGACAGAATTTTAAATTCATATTGAATTTAATTACTAATGCTATTGATTGGTTATGAAACAATCATATTTGAAGCTTATTGTTAAATGTTGTTGACTGTTTGGCTATTTGATAAAGTGTGCCAGGATGACACATTGCAGGAAGACCATGTGTGATGGCCTGCAGAAGCCAAACCAGATGGGAAGGACCCCATGCTTTGGAAATGGGTTTCGGGTGAAACGCCATTGACAATATCTTAGCTAAACCACATGATGGTAAACCATGAGAGTGAGATGGTTAAGCTATGCCCCGAAGGCATGTGAGATACACCTGAAAAATGAATGAGTATTCTCTGACCCTAGACAAGAACATGCATGTCTAAATTATTAGGGTTAATATGCAGAGCATGCTCTATCTTATTTATATCATTGTAGACTGCTTGAGTATGATTGGGGCCTACATGACGCACATTAGAAAGGGGGTGCACACCTTTTCTGGTGATGGGTCATGATAGGGTTGTCAATATTGACTACACCCTAAGGGAATTGACGCATTATTGGTGTTTCAATACTTGATAGTGAATGTTATGGAATATGGTTGCGATTTTGAGAAGCAATACTGATAAGCCTGCTTATCCTTCTTGTGTTGTCAGCCTACACAGATGCAGATTGATACTGCACATTAAGAGGCAAAGTGAAGAAGGGTACGCAAAAGGACTGTATAGGAATTGGCAACCTTTCTATGCTCACACTAAATATTACCAGAAGGGATGGACAAGCCCGAAGAGCTGTGTAATAAGAAGGGGTATCATCCTTTTGTGAGTGGGTCCATGTTAACCTGCAGTCAAGAAAGTCACCTATAAAGTTCCTAAAAGGAACCACCAATTTGCACAAGAGAAGGAGTGGTGTCCTTGTATGAATGAAGAGTTGAGGTGTGTGTGAAGGGTTGGGGTGCAAGAAGGTGTGGTGACATTGGTAAAGGCCTAAAATCTCTATTGGGTCAGCAGAAGGGGGCGGGCGCCAAGACTGACTAAAAACCTTAAGATGCATATGGCTCCATAGTAGAGCCTCGACCTATAATGGTTAGGTGGCGCAGTTTCCTTCCATTGGTCGATGACCCAGACGAATGTGTTGGCTTAGCACTGGAGAGGGCCAACTAGGTATGGAACTGGTTGGGCACCACCAAATGCTTGGTAAATCCAGTCGGCGTGAAGGTGTACTGGTGAAGCATTAACTACATCAAAGTCCATAGGTGATCCCAAGGCTTGCAAAGTGAAGCAGAATCCTGTGGACCAGAGGGGAAACACACAATACAGATAAGTATTCAATTTCATTTATGTCTTGTTTGAAATAATGAAGATTTCAGGTATAAGTCTTCTAACAAGTAAGCTGATACACTATTGTTTTTTTGTTGGAAACCTTGGTCATTGCAGGAAAGCACGAACCCTGAAAGAACTATAAATTCTTGGTAAAACCAGAAAGTAACTGGTTGTGCACTATAAATTCTTGGTAAAACCAGAGAGTAACTGGTTGTGCAATATAAATTCTTGGTAAATCCAGAGAGTAATTGATGCTCGATAAATTCAGAGAATAGTTGGTGGGAACATTAACCACTTGATGTTGTGGAGCAGCCAACGTGCTGGCCAAACATTCCTTAATTAATTTATAAAAACCAGTCGGCGTACTAGCCTGGCATTGCCTATTCGAATGGTTGTGGAATAGCCTGCTTGCTGTCCCAACATTCATTATTGTATCCACGGGAAATCCAATGCTTGGAAAGCAAAGAAGGATCCTGTGGAATAAAGTGAAGACATCCGATACAGATAAGTATTTGGTTATCTTGCAACTTCTTTCTTATGAATATACATGTGTATATGATTTGATTATGATTTCTCAAACTCTTGTCTAGAGATAAACCCTATGAAAATACACTAAATATGTGAATTGATTCAATGTTTGAGTGTAGGTATTGCTGGAAGCAAGGACTATGAAAGCATCTGGAGGATGCATGTGGACATGTGACCGTCCTAAAGAGAGCTCAGTATGAGCGGTAATGAAAGATGGTGCTAGTGGACATGAGCGGGTCATAGCAGCCAAAGGTTCTGTAGGCAACTATGGAGAAGGGTTCGTAGTTGAAAATCCTTAAACAAACCTTAGACACCAAGTGTCATAGCCAAGAAAGGAAAGTCAAAGCATTCACATTGAAATGAAAGAGACTAAGGAGCATGAAACCACAACGATGGTGTAGCTCCATAATAGAACAAGACTAAGAGGAATAAAACCCTACTCTTCTCTTTCCTCTCGATTGATGCATTTATAAAACAAAAGATTGTTGAGTGCATGTCATGGCTGAAAATAGATTGTGTTTAATTGCTTGAGATGAATTGTGAATGCTGAAATAGTAAATTTCCTGTGAAAGAATGAACATGAATGAGTTCATGTGTATGTTGGAAAGTATGAAAATGTGGAAGTCCCATGAATAAAGCATGGACATTCCATGTCAATTGGAAAAATAATTGACTAATCTTAACGTTTATGTTATGCTTGTCCTAACAAAGAATTTCCACGATGAATTTCACAAGTAAGGGAAGTGAAACAATTGGTTGCATCCGACACAAGCAAGTGTTGCTAGTAAGTAAAGTGTGGTCAGCTGTACACATTGACCATGGTGGCAGAACAAGGGCTATTAGAGTTGGCTGAAAGTCTGCTTCAAACAATTGCAAAGACCCAAGAAAATCTTGGGGAGATGCTCAAGCTAGAGAGGCAACAAAATGAGATAAACCATGAGGCTTTGCAGGACTCTACTCGTCTGGAAAAAGAGGTAAAAAGCATTCTGGGAGCAATCAACAAGGGAAAGGAAAGTGGATCAATGAAGAAGCATTCATCCAATCGTCCGATTAAGAAATGTTCCAGGTGGGAAGACTCAAAGGAAATGGACCAGGAAAAGGTAAGGCAGCCGGTGAAATGTTGGGGATGTGGAGAAAATCATTTCCTCCGCAACTGCCGTAACAGCCATAAAGTTTCCAGACTTTTAGATCATCGGGAAGGTAAAGAAAGGGAAGGGATTGTTTTGGAACAATGCCCTCATGCAGAGCTAGAAGTTCCTAGCCAGCAATAACAGTTTGTAAAGACCAAAGGACTTGGTCCTGAAAGTTCAAAGTAAAGAGATGAGACGTAGGACAGACCTGCCACCATTTTGTGAATTTTGGACATATGTAAAGTGGGTATTTATTCCGAAGTGTTAGAACACCGAGGACGGTGTTATTCCAAGGGGAGGGGTATGTCACGTCCCCATTTAGACCCTATTTCATTAAGATTGTAAATGATGTAAATATTGCTAGTTAATCATGGTGAGGAGCTCAAGGCCAAGGCCCCGCCATTTGATTTAGCATTATTATGTATCTGTAATTAAAATCGGTGCATATGGCTCTTGTGTTAGATAGGCACAATGTAAATGGAGACATCATGTAAATATGCAATTTTAATGAGAAAAAAAAACCACAACCAGCTATGCAATGCAACAAAGAGATGGGGGCATGATCTTTACAAGGAATAGGGAGGGAAAATAACCAAACCCTTGAGCCATGGTGTTAATCCATTTCATTGAGAAAACCCATAAATCCCAACTACCCATTTTGGCTTATGCACCCAATCATTAAATTCTTCCAAGAGTTGGTTGAGGCAGTTAATGCCTTGGGGATGAAGAGGTATGGAAACCAATTTCATGTATGGGAAAGCCAGCAACCTGGGAAATCGAATTTTGGCTTGCTGGGCAAGAAAATCCCCACGAAATTGTGCCCAAAGCCATTCTTCACCCAGGGCATTCATCCTCTCACGCAGTCTGAGCTTGCTGGGGTTTTATCCTTCACGTTTTCACCATTTTTCTGCATTTTCTCCATGCCTGGGAGCTCGTTTTGGTTAGCACATTGGCTGGGAGAAGAGGGCCACGTTTTTGGACTGGGATGAGGTCGTTTTTGCCCCAAAATGCCCAGGGACGTTTTTTCTGAAAACGATTCTTTCTCTCCAGGGTTGTTCCCCATCTTCCATTTTCATTCTTGAGTTTCCCATGTTTTTCTGGAACTGGTAGAAACCCCATTGTTGGGCACTTCACTGTATAAGCGTTTTTCTCATGCCCAGCACTTATACTTTTGCTGTTATATGCATCCATCTCCCAGCAGCCTGAGAAACCCAACTGTTGTTTGGCTTGGTTGATTCTGGTGTATCTTTGGCTATGTGAGAGCCTGTTGTTTCCCTTTTCCTTGTGGAGATCATGCCCAACTCGGAGGTGGCAGTGGTGCTGAGAGATTGAAGAGCACACTGGCCTATGGTTGGGTGGAACGTTGCAGAAGCATAGCTGGTTGCCCAGGGACTACTTGTGTTAAGATAAGTACTCTCATTTGCTATTTTTGCAATGTCTATATTTAATGGCTGTCATGAAATGCTAAGTGTATGCTAGATAGTAACATGACTTTAATTCCGTTGTGTTTAATTACAATATTCCTATGACATGAACAACTTGAATGTCTTGAATGCATGATGGACGTGTGATAGATTTCTAAACCTGTTGTATTCTGCAAATGTCTATGCTATTCCATATGTCCATCTTCACTCCACATGAATGTTTATTCTGTCATGAAAATGCTGGATGTGTGTTAATTCTGCACATGATTTACTTCCGTTGTGTTTTCTTAGACTTCCACATCTGCATGCCTGTCTTTTATGTTATGTGGACGTTTTTAATTAGTGATTATAGGGCTAATTGCCCAGTTTTAGCATCACGATCCTCTCCATTGCACTGGTACGATGGGTGGGGACGTGACATGGAGCATGTGTCAACATCGGGCTCTAGAGCGAGGCTTCGTTAGCAGAATGACGTCGGCGTCCATGCATGCAATTGCCACAATCTATGTGTTTGGTTGCGTGTCGCCAAGTGGCATTTTATCTTCGAGGAATCTGCATAGAGCGGGGGGACATAGGGGAATTTTTGTCTCCAACTATTTTGTTTTGCATTTGCTCTGTCAGTCGGGAGCCAAAACGAGGCTTTTGTGGTCGATAGTAATTGCAGGAGGACTTTAGGAGTTATTGCTACAAGGATGGGTTTTAATGCAGGCGGAGTCGGGTTTGTTGTTATTGTTTCATGTGGATGGTTCTAGAGTTCGGTGGGCTGTGTGAAGATGGTGTTTTGTTATTGTTTTTTTCAACCGAGTTGTTTCTGTGTTGTGAGTGAAAGTTGGGTTCACTGGGCTATGCTAGGTAGTGGAGACTGGCCTGCAATTTGGCATTGTTTTCATGGGAAAGATGGCGTTTGTTGGTTCTAGTGTAGGTTTGTGGAGAGGGCGAAGTTGGTGCTCGTGGATGTTTATGCTAGGAGCGAGACCTACGACCAAGGTGCTGTGCAAAAGGCTGGCGATTGTGGTTGCATAGGCAATGGCGATATTGAGGTAAGAGAATCATAAGCTCGATTCTGTTTCAGTGGTTCTAAGGGTAGGTTTGCCAAAGGTTTCTGTTCTTAAATCTATCAATTGAAATCGTGGATTGGAAATAGGGCCTAATGGTATTCTCCATGCGTTGCTTGAGTTGGAATTACCAAACCCTAAATGCATGAAATTTTCAGTCGTGGCATCTATATGTTCTATTGTATTGAGGGCTTTTTTGTAATGAAGCTATGTTGTATTTTGTGTAATGATGCAAATTTAAAATTTCAGGTAGGGTTTGTGCATGGATGGCCATGTGTTCAGGGTTTATTGAGGGTTTACAAATTGTGCTTAGGAATTTGTAGACAAAATGACATTTGCAATTGGGTGTTTGATATTGTTAAGGATCATCTGCATATCGCAACTAGTTATTGCTTTGTATAAATTTTTCTTGATAGTATAATATATTTGAACTTGTATTGTGAATTTTTTCCTATTCTACTATCTAGAGATCTCGGCATAATTATTTACTAGTTTTGTTAGATTATGATTTCAGTCATATTTTTATTGCAATTGTTTTCTGGTTGTATTGCTCAATGAAATTTCTCTAACTAGATGTGCATGGCATTCTGGTGTGGAAAAGACACATGTGATGTGATTATAGCTTGAACTAAATCCACTGTAATAATGCAAAGAAGTGAAAAGGTTTTTTTAGGGTTTTCAGTATGTAGTAAACTTGTTAGGGCATGTGTTCATTAGTCTAAAATCCTTGGTCTATTTCTTCCTCATTTGTGTGAATCAAAATTCATGACCCTACCTGTGGCCACATGTTCCCAAATTTCTTTATAACCTGTGATAAACACTTCATATGGGACCTAGGTGTTGCCTAGAATGAGTGTCTTGGCCCTAAATGCCAGTTCATTCCAAATAGTCCATGTGATATAATAACATTTTCCTATTGACTAGTAACATGTTTTTTTCTATTTCCCTTATCTCCATATGGAAATCCTTTCCCATGTAGGAAATTTCCATCTCATATAATCTATACCACCTTTAAAGTAATCGACGTATTGCTCTCCACCTAGTGCATGGCACTATGCTTCAATGTTAACACCACATTGGGGACTTCGACCATGATGTGTGTACACCATGATATTGGATTCCAACACTACCTTCCCTAGTTGGAAATTCTAGTGCCTCCCTCCTTGGCTAGCTGATCTTGATCCCTATTGTTGGTATGAGTGTTCGATATGGTGTCAATCTAGTCCTTGATGTGTGTGGCATGCATGATAGAGACATCAGATTGTAGGATTACTTAGCATTTTTTAGAATGATGGAAGCTTGGCGATTCATGAAGTGCACACCATAATTTCAAAATAGAAATATGGTCACCTTGCTCAACATTTAATTGCTTTGTGGTTTTTGTTTGGTGTCTCGTTTGATTAGATCTATGGATTCAACCATTGCTTATGTTCTTGTGCCCTATTTGAAATATCTTCTACTCATAATTTTGTTGTATTATGCATTTCCTTTCCAATCGCATTCCTTTGGTCCATTTACATTGGCATTGGTTCTACAAAAATCACTTGCAAGAGTTGTTGCCATTAATTATGCTTCGGTGCCTTTTCAAGGTCTTGCTCCACATTCTATTTCTCATGGTCTTCCTTGAACATGTTTATGTTGGAGTTTTGTATATAAAAATCGTTTACAAGAACTATTGTACATTTGTTTTTTTGGTATTTTTGTTTTAATGCCATGTTTGCAACATGTTGCTTTATGAATTCCATTGATAATTCTACTTCAGTGCTATGTTTAAGTCCAAATTTTCATTCCGTTTATGGTGATCTTACTTCAACCTATTTATGTTGGTGTTGGATTTGAAAGCCTCACCTACAAACACCACTCCACATTTCATTATTTTGTAATTTTGTTATGGTGCCCCATCCACATCCTATTAGGGATCTTGGTTGTTTGATAAAATATCCTTTATCGACGTTCTGGCATGTTGCCTTCTATAAATACAGATCCTTTTAAGCCGTATGTTTAGTGTGCTTGAGTGTTGAGGTCTAAATTCTATGATATGGTTGTTGTTCTGCTCGAAATTGTGCTCTGCCAGGTAGAAGAACATTGGCCATAAACAATGGCTTAGCGATGTAGGCATCAAATAACACTCAGATGGTTATTTGCCTAATTGGGTTGAGCTTGTGTATTCTTGCAAATTTACTTTCTTTTCTCTTGACCTCTGAATAATGCAATTTGATTAGTATATGGATTGCGGAGTCAATTGATTTGTTCACCGGTGCTCATCCTGCAAATTGCATTGACAAATCTATACATTGTTCTGTTGAAAAAGAAAGAAGGTTGTTATCCAAAATTGCATTGAAAAAATATGCGTAGTGTGGTTGTTGTCCAAAATTTCCATTTATGTGTCTTGTTGTAGATATTTCCATCGGTACTTCTTTGTCCATAGATTGCAAACCTCTTGTAGCTAGTAGCGATCTATAGTGTTGTGTATGCAATATCGTATCGTTTACATATAATTAATATATGGTTTGATGTATAATTGCATTAATATGTTCTCTAGCCATGAATGAAGACAGTGCACCTTTTTTTTATGTTGGTTAGTCTTGTGATATTTTGAGTACTGGCATCAATGCATCATTGACATGTAGCTAGTTGAAACGAGAAAAACTCATTTACTCGAACTTCCACTTTAGAAATGACAAATAATCCATAAATGGATAAAAATAATAAAATATATATATTTGATGATGACATGATGAATATGATAGATTACAAATAAGGGCTTGTATATATACCCATGCAGGGTGCCCTTTCGTAAAGTGGCATAACCTTTCATCAAGGTGTCTCTTCATTAAGTATTTGTTATTTAATTATTAATTTATTATTATTAATAATATTCATTAATGTTTATTTATTATATATTTTGTTCATTACATTGCCTTCCTCTTAGAGATGCTTTGTCCTCAAAGCATAATTATGGAATACTTTATCCCTTGTTCTTGCTCGTAACGTCTTCTCGTGACAATGTGTGTTGGTAGTTGTGACAGTTGACAAAATGAAACAATACGTTCTTTTAGACATTGTGTGGAAAAGTTGCGCATTTGTGAAGTGGTCCATTCGAGATTTACCTTCAATGGAACTATTTGTTGATCGATTGTTTGGATAGGACTTCTCTTTTTCTAATCCCACAACTTTTGTTGATTTTGTCTCCACTCTTTTTTGATATCATAATAAATATGTTTATGTTCCTTTTGACCTTGCCATTGGTCATAACGATTTTTGTGATTTGGATGGCGACAAGGTATTGTAATCTCTTGCGATTGTTTTTCGGACCGATCTTCTCTTGATGTTTGTAGCGATGTGACACTATGATCTTTAATTTGAGCATTGACGAACTCTTTATTGGTTCCCTTTTCTGATGTTTGAATTTGAGCCTTTGATCACTTCTCTATTGCGCTAGTCATCGTTTCTTTCTCGACAATTGATCCTTTGCAATCTAGCTTTTCTTGTAAAGATTTATTCTCATGATTTAGCTTCCTAACATGTATAAGTATGTCCCGATTAAGTTTCATTAAGCATGAGAGTTCTTCCTTATAGTTTGACTTGTCGACTTCTTTTTCATTATCTTGATTTTTGTGCTCTCTTTCTTTTAAGCTTTTTATTTGTTCTAGCAATTCCTGACTAACCCTTTTTAAGGAAGAGCTTTCTTCGTCCTTGCCTGATAATTCTTTTTGAAGATCTCGATTCTTCTCTTCTAAATTTTGATTGCGTTGAGCTTGATCCTTTGCCTTCTTGATTTACATAAGTTATTTTTGATTATGATCTCTTAGACAAGAGATCTCTTCTTCTTTATCTACGATAACTGTGTTGAATTCTTTCTGTATTGTCTGTATTCATTTCTCATTTCCCTACGAAATCACCTTTGATATTTATTTGAAGTCTTCAAATGACGCGACATCTGATTCTGACTTCATCTTAATGTCCTGAAATGTGATTTTTTTCTTCTTGTACGGAAATGTCAAAAACTTATTTTCGGCATTTAAGATAAAAGTCCCTAATGTTTCTATCCAAGGCAATCCCAAGATTAGGTCACCATCATTGCGCTACAAGGATCTAACTATGAATTGCGAGACACTAGTATAATCTCCAATGTTCAGTTGTAAACTGCTTATTTCAAATTCTTTTTTATTCCAAAGGCCTAACCTTTCACCTATATTTGATTCCAGGATCACTAACTCATTAGCAAATTCAACACTAATATAATTATTGCGTTCAAGAGGAGCAATAGAAACAGTAATGTCTTTCCCTGTAATTGTTCCTTTTATTTGAAATGATACTGAAGCATAAATTTTTGAAGTGCTTGGAAATCTTCCTTGTTTTTCGCCATGAGACTCCATTTCTTTTTAGGTTTCCCCCCCAAAAAAACTTCATCTTTTTCCTTTTAATTGATAATTGTAATCACAATTATTAAATAATAATATTTATTACTATTATTAAAAGTTGAATAATAATTGTTGCTAAGGATTATACCCTATAGCAGGGGATGGATGTTATCAATGTACATGGGGCTGACAGATAGATATATTGGGGTTTTACACTAATTACTATAAGCAAATGATATTTAGGACCAGCCGCCATAAACAAGATTTAGGGCTTGAGGAAGAGTACCTTGTTTATGGCGGTTGGTCCTAAATCTCATTTGCTTACAGTAATTAGTGTAAAACCCTAATATATCTATCTGTCAACCCCATGTACATTGATAGCATCCATCCCCTGCTATAGGGTATAATCCTTAACAACAGAACTGGTGACTCTGCTGGGGGGCACCTTTTCATATCTGCTATGGGGGTCTTTTTAGTTTTTCTTCAGTCTTTACTGCTTTCTGACTTTTTGTAAGGTTTTCAAAGGTTGCCTAGTTGTTTTCCTTTGCTTTGATTCAGTCCAGTTTTCAAGTTTGCAAAGCTTTTCTTTTCCTTTTAGTCCCCATGCGTGTGTCTCTGGTACATACGGACGTGCCTTTCTGACTTGTGCGCTAGTTTCTCTCTTTACAACCCGCGCATTTTAAGTTGCATGCGTTGGCTGTTAGCATATACAGCCGCATACTTTCCTGTAGGATTGAACCTTTTACAATAAGGTTTGGTTTTTGGTTGTTGGGTCTACTTTTGGTCTTTGCTTTGCTCTTTTGACTGTTATTAGACACCCTGTATCTTGTTGAGTTTTGTTTTAGCCTTGTGGAAGTCCTTTGTGTTTTCTTCATTTGGATTCAACCACTGTTTTGGTGTCATTTCTTTTTTTTAGGTCTTTCAAAACCTGTGCGCGACTCCCTACTAGTTACAGTAGCGCATGTTTTGCCCTAGGCGCAAGTTGTCTGCTTACAGACATGCGCATTAACTGCGAGTTGTCTGATACAATACCCACACACTTTTCCTGAGTTTTACCTTTTAATTTAGGGTTTGATCTCAGTTAGGTCTTTTGGTGGTTTTGAAGATCCTGGATTGATTGGATACCTCCTGAACACTTGTTCAGGTCAGCCTAAGTTTGTTTGAAGTCTCTTGGATAGCTTTTCTTTTTGAGTATTTGTGATTGTAGAGTCACCTTGGTTTGCTTTCCTACCCTCACTGTTTGGCAGATGTTTTGTTTTGGTTTTTTGATGCTCAGGAGCAACTTAGTTTTCTTCCTTTCCGCTTTACACATTAGTCTACCTCTTTTTCTTTTGCATCTTGTTCCAAATTCCGGGTTAGTTCATTGAAACAACCCTGTAGGTTTAAAGTCTTTGTTAGTCTTCGGATTGATATGTTATAAGCCTCAGGCTCTTCATTTTTACTCACATTTTTAATAATTCTTGCTTGTTCATTTTCATGTTCATTTTCTTTTCTTAGTTAGAGGAAAAAGGTCAAAAGTGAAAAATTAAGAACTTGTATACAAGACTTGTCATTTGTTTCGAAGTAGGATAGTTGGCTTTACTATTAACTTTGAAAATTAAAAATTGAAAAAGAAAAAATGTTTTATGCTTAAGTATGCTTAATTTTGTTTTGAAAGCTTAAACAGAAAAATAATTTTGTGAAGTTTTATGCATTATAATACACACTTTTCTTTTGTCATAACCATACCACGCACATCACTACCTTTTGAGTAAGAAACAACCTCTAAAAAGAACATCTAATAAAATCAATTAGTAACTTTCTTTTTTAGGTTTGACTACCCATGCGTTTTGGCTAGACTGACGACTGTCCCCCTAGGTATTTTCGTATTTGTGGTATCCTTAGTATCTTAACCTTAGGACTCTTCACAGGTACGGTGGAAGGCTATTTCCACTGCACCTAGGACAGGCATGGAAGGTAACCCCTTACAGTAATCCCGGGAGGGCGGTTTGGTGATTCAAACGATTGCACCCGGAGGACCTGCACTGGATGCCGTGTAACTGAACTTTGGTATTCTATTGGTTTGTTCTGGGCCCTCATCATCCCAGACTAACTTCTGAGAATATTAGCTTTGTTTTCCTGGTTTTGATCACTTTAGGACATTTTTTAGTGGTATGTTGTTTGCTTCCTAGTCGATTAGTGGCCACTAGGTTTTCACACTTAGTTTGTTTTTGATATAACTATGGAGGACCAACCCCTCCGTAGGTCATGAAGGTTGCAAAACCTTCCACCACACATTGTGGAGCCACCACCGCCACCTCGATGCCGAAGGACTGATTCTCGTGGTTCATACGAACTTACGGGCATAACGAAACCACCTGGAGAACCACATACTAGAATTCAGGATCAACTGGTCTTTGATATTGTTGAGGTTGAGGACTTAACTTCTCAAGAGTTTAGCACACCTTACAACCCTCCTTTGAATGGACCCCATGATCCACTACTTGTAACTGTAGACTCTCTAACTCAACTGGAGTTTAGTGTGTACCAGTTTACCCTTGGTTATTTCATGGCTAGTTCTGGAGATGAGACAGGAGTTCCCCAAACTCCTACTGCATCAATGACTACGAGAGCTCTCTCTCATTCTTTTGCAAGCACATCGTACCAAGCTCTAGGTAGGTCACCTCTACTTCGAGCCATTCTTTTAGTTTCAACACTGGTTCCATAGGTATGTCTAGCTCTCAAGCTTCATCATCACCTAATCCTTTTGGTTCCACTGCTGGATTCTCAAATATCCCTTTTACAGGGATACCTTCAATACCGCTCACATCATCTCCCTTTTCGCAATAGCCCCAGGTTAATCCACAATCCGCTCCTTTTAGTAAGGGTTTTCCTTGGTTTGGAGGGCACATAGCTCCTTCTACGCCTTTTGTAGGCTCGATGCCTGTATCGTCCGTTACATCTATTCATGGGTTTAACCCCTCGACAGGTCACAATGTACATTCATCCAATGTGCAAACATCTCATATACATGTAGGGAGTATCCCTTTTTCACTGTTGGTGGAGGAGGTGGTAACACATTTAACCTACATTACGGAGGGGCTAACACCCAACCGCAATGGACGAACACTTCGGGAAGCAACCCATTAAATTTCAACTGGAGAAAATTTGGTAATGCTTACACTTCACAATCGATGGCCGAGGGCAGCCCCAACCAACAGTTCGGGAACCAGGCCTTGGGAGGTCCCCCCTACCAGGCTCTTGCTAACCAAACACCATCGGTCAGACCTTGTTTACCTTTTCTGGCAACTTTGAACTTGCCAGACCTTTTGAAACTAACGAATGATCCTGTGCGCCATAAGGCGGCATGGCCACCAATTCCAACTAAGCTTCCATTAGACATACCAAAGTTTGAGGGCAAAACTGGGGAAGATCCTGGTGACCATCTCACTACTTTTCATCTCTGGTGCTCTTCTAACTCTCTGAATGATGATTCCATTAGGTTGAGACTCTTTTAGAGAACCTTAACTAGTGTCGCGGCGAAGTGGTACATTGAACTACCTGCCGCAAGCTATGACAACTTTTGGGATCTGGCAACAGTCTTCTTGAACCACTTCCAACTCCCTGTCCGGTACGACGCTAGCATGGACCTTCTGTCTACTTTTAGGCAGAATAAAGCCACTCACTTATCTTACCACATTCAAGAGTGGCGAAGGCGAAAGGGGATCATTAAGGCTAAAATCCCTCCAGAGTTTCTGTTGGAATGGTATTTGAAATCGCTCCTACCTTATGTTTCTAAGGACGTAGCAACTTCTGGAGTGTCTTCAGAGGAAGAAGCAATACTCAGGACCCAGCAACTTGATCTTGTCTATGCTCAATCTGGGATTCTATATGAGATTATACCCGATGTGCCTCGATCTAATATTGATCTAAGCAAACCTAAGCCTGGACCGCATGCTGATGGCATTGTTGGTTCAGTAGATACAACAACATTCGAATCCCTGACCAAGCAAGTTCATGCTTTATCTGTGAATAGTTTGTTGTAGATGCAACTACTATTGCAGCCTCCCCTTCTACTACTGAATTTGTACAACAAGTGCAGACAAACCAAAAGGGTCCTCGACAACCCAACAACAAAAAGAAGGGAAATAAAGGGGAGGGGAACCATCCAAAGCCCAAAAATACTGAAAATGCCGACGAGGGAAAAAAAGATAAAAATAAGGTTAAGTTTCCTTGCAAGTTATGTAAGGAAGATCACCTTACCCATCGATGCCCTCTGATGGAAGAAGCCCATAAGCTCCTCCATGAGAAGAAACCAGCTGTTCTGAAAGATACATTCCCTCACAAACAAGGTTCCGCTTCTGGCAAATCTAGTGCTGGGGGCACAGCTCGTGCCTCGCCAGCTGATCAATCGTTCATAAACATGGTTAACTCGGATATGCTTTTGCAAACTCGAGCTAGGAACTATTCCCCGTGATGATCCGGATTTTATGAGCAGAACGAAATGAATACAGATTATTATCAGATGCTTAACACAAAATAATAGAGATACAGTAAAACTGGTTTTCTATTCAATAAGGAAATAAGCTAGAACTGTAAAATGCAGCGGAAAACAAGCTTGCTGGAATGGTGGCGGCTTATCTCTGAGAAGAGATGTGACGGCTGCACTCATTTCACAAGAAGATGGTTACAATGAGGCTCTCAAGGCCTTTTACAATAAAAAAGAATGTTAAAAACCCTAGACATCCAAAAACCTAACCCTAGGAGATGAAGCGCCAAAAGTCATGTGGGCCCCGTTTGGGTAAGTTAGTACATCAACTTCCCGGGGTCGTAACTTTTGCATACGATCTCCGTTTGGGGTGCTCGGTAGCCCGTTGGAAAGGTCTATCCGAGATTTAAAACTTTTGAGTGGGGCCATATGAATGCGAAAGGCAACCATTTGGCCCTCCAAATCGCCAAAAAAGGTCGTTTAGGACCTCAAAATGGCCCCGGAAGTTCAGGACCCGAAAAACTGCTAAAAATAGTACAATACCAAAATTGCCATAAAACCGTTTTGAGCCAGTTGGAAAGGTGGGTGGCCACCAATATCCACCTGGATCAATCCTCCCTCCTTAGGAAGCAATGGTCTCCATTGCGTTGAGTTCCCCCATAAGATGAGGAAATTTCTGCTGAATTTGGCCTCGGGTGAGCCACTTGCCTTGGTGCAGGAGCTGCCCTGCTTTGACAACTCGATAAAGCTGGATCCTTTGATGTCGAGTGCCCTTGATCTGTGTGTCTACAATATGATCACTGGATGCTTGTTGTAGGCAGTCAGGGTTGAGCTCTGTTGGTATCAACTTCTCTGCCATCTCTGAGGTGTCTAATAGTGGTGGGAAATATGGCCGAAGGAGAGCCACGTTGAAGACTGGATGCAGACCAAGGAAGGGGGGAATGTTGAGCTCAAAAGCATTATCACCCACTGCCTTGGTGATGGTGTACGACCCATAACGGAGTGGGAGAAGCTTTCGATGGGGCCTTGTAAGGCGTTCTTTCTACAAATGCAACCAAACTTTGTCGCCCACCTGAAACTTATGTGGCACCCGATGTTGATCATGGCGCTGCTTGTACTTGGCATTAGACTTCTGTAGAATATCCTGAACCTGTTGGCGGATATGCTGGATCCGTTCAATGAACCGGGCGGCTTTGTCAGCTTCTGGGGACGAGTCGGCCGAGGTGGTCGCAAGGGGAAGTGCAACATCCATGGGGCCCAATGGTTGGAATCCCAACCCCACCTGAAAGGGGCTTTGGCCAATTGAGCTATGCAGGGCTCGGTTGTAGCTATGTTGGACATAGGGGGGACTCTCATCCCATGTGGGGGGGTGTGTTGAATTGTACATGCGCAGGATATGTATGACCATCTTGTTGACGACCTCCGTTTGTCCATCAGTCTGGGGGTGGAAGGCAGTGGATTTGGTGAGCTTGGTATCCAGCAGTGACCAGAGGCTTGACTAGAATGAGCTGAGGAACCGACTGTCACAGTCTGAGATAATGGTCTGTGGGATCCCAAAATGTGCCCATACTCGTTCAAAGAAGAGCTTGGCAGTGGCTTCTGCTGTGATGTTCTTCTTGCAAGCGGTTAGAATCGCCATCTTGGAAAAGAGATCAACAACCACAAAAACACAGTCGTTTCCCCTCTTGGTGGACGGGAGGCCCGACATGTAGTCCATTGAGATGGATTCCCACGGCCTGTCAGGAGTAGGCAGAGGGGTGTATAGGCCCTATTTCTTAGTGGTCGGTTTAGCAATAGCGCAAGCGGTGCAGGACCTGATATACTTGCCGACATCCTGTCGAAGTTTCGGCCAGTAGAAATGTTTCTGCAACACTGCCACTGTATTTTTGACGCCAAAGTGTCCTGCCACTCGACTGTAGTGAGCTTCCCAAATCAGCTTCGCGCGCTCGCTTGATGGAACACAGAGATGGCCCAGACGACACAACAACCCATCCTGAAGATGGAAATTAGCAACCATTGAGTTGGTGCCCAACATTTGATAGGTGGAGGAGAAGTCGGGGTCTGTCTCGTAGAGGTGGGGCCATCTGGAGGTCTCGTGGCCGCAAGAGTCTAGAACCGTGGTAAGTGCCGTGACTGGAGGTCGACTAAGGCAGTCAGCAACTCGGTTGGTACTCCCTATTTTATATTTGATGTTGAAGTGGAACTGCTGTAAATATGTTGACCACTTCTGATGGCGGTCATTCTACAACTTTCCTTGGGTCTGCATGAATTGTAGTGGCTTGTGATCAGTGTGGATGACTGTCTCCTTCCCAAGAATGTAATGTCTCCATTGGCGGTAGGCTTGTACAATGGAGTACATTTCTTTGTTGTAGGTAGGGTACTTGCGGACAACATCTGATAGTGTCTCACTATGATATGCCACGGGGTGGCCGTGTTGAGTGAGAATGGCGTCCACAGCATAATCTGAAGCATCTGTCTCGATCTCAAAGGGATGTTGCAGGTTCGGTAATGAGAGTACCGGTGATGAGCACAAAAGCTTCTTCATGTCATCGAAGGCTTGTTGTTGGGACAGGCCCCACACAAATTTTGCCTTACCACCACCCCTGGTCACTTGGCTGAGGGCCCATGCGATATGAGAGAAACCCAGCACGAACCGGCGATAGAAATTGGTGAGGCCCAAGAAGCTTCAAAGTTCAGTGAGTGTGGTTGGGGCTGGCCAGTCACGGATTACTTGGATCTTGGCTGGATCCACATGCACACCATGTCGATCAACGATGTAGCCTAAGTAATGGACCCTGTCCATGCCGAAGGAGCATTTTTCCAAGTTTGCATATAGTTTGTGCTTCCATAGGGTGTGGAGAACCTGCTGAATATGTTGCAAGTGTTCCTCCCAAGTCTTGCTGTAGATGAGGATGTCATCCAGATACACCACTACAAAATTGTTGGTGAAAGGTCGTAGGATATCGTCCACCATCCTCATAAAAGTTGCTGGAGCATTTGTCAAACCAAAAGGCATGACCAACCATTCAAAAAGACCTTCTTTTGACTTGAAGGTAGTCTTCCATACATCTGTTTGTTCTATTGGGACCTGGTGGTAGCCAGACTTCAGATCAATCTTACTGAAGTATTTGGCTCCCGTGAGCTGATCAAGGAGGTCATTGATTCGAGGAATCGGGTATCGGTTACGGACTGTGATTTTATTCAGGGCCCGGTAATCAATGCAGAGTCGCCAGGTCCCATCTTTCTTTTGCACTAGCACGATTGGGCTCCCACAAGGTGATGAACTGGGATGGATGTGCCCCTTGTGGAGTAATTCTTGGATCTGCCTCTTGATCTCCTCATTTTCCAACAGAGAGCGGCGATAGACTGGCCCATTGGGTAGTGGTGCGCCTGGTGTTAGATCGATGGGATGCTTGACCTGGCAGTGCAGAGGTACCCCGGTCGGAGAGGAGAAGATATCTGAGTATCCTTCCACCACCTTATCCACTTGCTTTTGTTGTGTGGATAGATCGGTCATGGAGGCCTGGGATGTGGCTGCGATCTTTCTTTCCTTCTGAGAGCGAATCACGAAGAAGACAAATTTCCCGGTCTAAGAGATGACCTTCCTGCATTGCTTGGCAGAGATCAAGGAAATAGCACTAGGAGGGACTGCCTCGGGTATCCTATACAATTTCCTGTTCAAAGAAATAATAACACTACGAGGCCTAGACTCATATACAGCATGACGTTTCCATAAATAAGGTTGGCCCAAAAGAACATCTGAAACTTCGAGAGGAGCAACATCACACAATACCTCGTCCTTGAAGGGCTTGATGCCGTATGGCAGTCGGCACTATTGGCTGACGTGGAGATCGCTTCCTTTGCGGAGCCATCCAATGGTGTAGGGTTGTGGGTACGACGTTGTTGGTAGGGCCAGGCGCTTGACGACCTCTGCTGAGATGAGATTCTTCTAGCTACCGCTATCAACGATGAAGTGCAGTGGGGTGCCTTTTACCCACATATGTGAATGGAAGAGGCGTTCTCCTTCTTCTGGCTCGTCTGGTTCATCAGGCTGGAGCTTGGTGGTAGCAATGGTGGCACTGGGTTCCGCGTCAATGATCCGTCTTCCCCTTTCTGGTTCGGACTCAGAGTCAGAACCCGCATCTGATTCAGATGCTTTCACTTCGGCCACCAGCGACTGCTTTGAGCGGCAATCAGCAGTGTTATGCCAAGGGCCCTTATGGAAGTCACACCACTCCCGATATCTTTCTTTGTTTTTCCGGTGTCCTTCTTTGCTTGCGGCTTGGACTAGTTGTCCTGATACTGTCCATCTTTCCTCTATCCTTTATTTTGTGGGTTGGGGCTGCCCTTTCCTGTCTTTTGCTGTGAAGGGTTCCCAGGCCCAAATTGCCGCGTCTTTTGTTTAAGCTTCTGCTCGATTTTGACGGCATATCGGTAGGCCGCGCCCAAGGAAGAGATGTCCAGAAATTCCATTTCGGTCTAGATGTATCTATGCAAACCACCACGATACTTGAGCACTAGATGTTGCTCTGAATCTTTGATACCCAGCTAGGTGCGCAAGGTATGGAAGATATTTGTGAACTCTGGCACTGCTTGGTCTCTTTCTTGTCGCAGTGTGGTCCATTTGGTATACAAGTCGTCATAACTTCCAACAGGGTAGTATTGTTCCTTAATAGCATCCCTGAAGGATTCCTAGGTGGCCGTGACTGAAAATGATGAGGCTTATTCTGTGTCCTTTTGCTTGCAGAATGTTTCCCACCAATCTTTGACATGGGGAACGGCTTTGAGGAGCGCAAAAGTAATCTTTTCTTTATTCAAAAAGTTATGGACAGAAAAATACCTTTCTAGTAGATTCAACCACTTATCTACAGCATCTGCGTCTATCTGTCCTTCAAATATAGGAATATCGAAGTTGATTTGTACCTTGAAGGGGGCGGCGCCTCCGCTCGAGGAAGATGCGTCGCTTGTTGGTAGTCGCTGAAGGATTTGCGCGAAATTATCCATCATCTCGTTCCTCTGCTGCGTGAGGGATTCCTCAAGCAACATTTTGATAGGATCTCCTGTCCCGTCATCTTTCTTTTCTCCTGCCATGAGAGGTCGCTTGGGCGTGCGAGAGATTTTGTCCTCAAGAGAAACAAGCTCGAGACCCAATTCTTTGTACCCTAACCTCGTTGGGGACATGCATTAAGACGACAAGGAGCAGACCGCTCTGATACCACTGATCCGGATTTTATGAGCAGAACGAAATGAATACAGATTATTATCAGATGCTTAACACAAAATAACAGAGATACAGTAAAACTGGTTTTCTATTCAATAAGGAAATAAGCTAGAACTGTAAAATGCAGCGGAAAACAAGCTTGCTGGAATGGTGGCGGCTTATCTCTGAGAAGAGATGTGACGGCTGCGCTCATTTCGCAAGAAAATGGTTACAATGAGGCTCTCAAGACATTTTACAATAAATAGGAATGTCAGAAACCCTAGACATCCAAAAACCTAACCCTAGGAGATGAAGCGCTAAAAGTCATGTGGGTCCCGTTTGGGTAAGTTAGTACATCAATTTCCCGGGGTCGTAACTTTTGCATACGATCTCCGTTTGGGGCGCTCGGTAGCCCGTTGGAAAGGTCTATCCGAGATTTACAACTTTCAAATGTGGCTGATTATATGCCAAGGGAAACCATTTGGCCCCCCAAATCGCCAAAAAAGGTCGTTTAGGGCCTCAAAATGGCCCCGGAAGTTTAGGACCCAAAAAACTGCTAAAAATAGTACAATACCAAAATTGCCATAAAACTGTTTTGAGCCAGTTGGAAAGGTGGGTGGCCACCAATATCCACCTGGATCACGTGATCACAGCAGAAAGATAAAGACGTTCCCAAAACATCTACACCTCTTCACATTGAGAGACCTATAGATACTTTGCCGAAGATCCTGAAAGGCGTCTTCAAATGGCCGGTGCACAACCCTAACGCGTGGGCTGCTCCTAACTACAATGTTGTAGAGGATTTGTCCCAAACACCCTGTACTATGTCCACACTAGAAGTATTGTAGAGCTATCCTTTGCAGCGAAATGCACTTCTAGCAGCAATAGGGAGCGTCGACTCATCTAGTATGCTTGCTCAGTTTGATATGGCTAATATCAAACCCCGGTTTCTGTATCACGTAGCCCTCCAGATAGAAGTAGTCCATGGGTCTAAGACCATTGGACGAACTGTAGTAGATGAGGGTGCGTCTATGTGTGTAATGTCGATTTCTTGCTGGAAGGGCTCGGGCTCTCCCGAGTTAGTCCCTTCTAACAATATACTTACGTCTTTTGATGGGATATCTTTCCGTCCACATGGAGTCTTGCCCACTTTCGAAGTTGAACTCACTAGTAAGTTGGTGTCGGTGGAGATTGAAGTGTTGGATGCTAATCTTGATTACAATTTGTAGTTAGGAAGGAGCTGGACGTACGCGATGCAAGCTGTCCCGTCGTTTGTTTTCCGGGTACTGATGTTCCCGCATGAAGGCAAGATCA
Source organism: Larix kaempferi (assembly GCA_027924585.1). Taxonomy (NCBI): domain Eukaryota; kingdom Viridiplantae; phylum Streptophyta; class Pinopsida; order Pinales; family Pinaceae; genus Larix; species Larix kaempferi. The sequence continues at coordinate 29,233,401 of BSBM01000445.1, read as the reverse complement.
TTACAGTTGATCAAATTCATTTGCTCGGAAAAACAACAACACTTCGTCAGATTCTACAATCCCGTTGGTTGATCAGTCTCACCCACCCAGTGAGAGTCTGGGAGTAGGCATGTATTCATCATTGATGGGAACACTCGACCTACCTACTCCCATTAATTTTATTGGTTCTACCAGTATCATTGATTTCTCATCTTCGGATATTTCCATGGTCAGTCAAATAACTGATCCATGGGTTCTCCTTACTCAGTCAGAACCAATAGTGCCCCTGTCTAATGCAGAAGTGACTTATCAAGTATCACAGAATGCTGCAATAGAGCATATCTCGACTCCGTTTGTCTCCGCAGAATCATATATGGTCTATGATCCTGCATGGTCTGTTAACTCTACCTACTCTTTCGACTGTCTGGATAACTGTTTTTCCCTCTGACGAGACCATTTTGGAAGCTATGGTAGGCCTGGACTACCCATGGGAACATATGCATCACAAGTCGTATTTTCTTCTTGATTTGGACAGGATTGAGAGAGGAGAGTTTTTAGTGAGACTTGGTGGTGATGTTGATTTGTCCACTACCCATTCTATACAAAAGATTTATGCTGAGGGGAATATGGCACGATATCGACAACCATTCCGATTGACATCTCCATCAAACCTAGCGTTGTAGAAAACCTTTTCATTGGAGTGGATTGCTCTCCTGAGGAGATCATTCTGTACACCAATCTGTTTAAGGAATTCTGTGACGCATTTTCCTGGTCTTACGAGGAGATGACAGGCATCGATCCCTCCATTGTGGAGCATGTCATCGCAACTTATCCAAATGCTAAGCCTGTGAGGCAGAACCTCCATTCGGTTAATCCTAGAAAAGCAGCTTCCATCAAGGCAGAAGTTGAGAAATTGCTTAGAGTGGGATTCATCTATCCGATTGCTATGACGGAATGGGTTTCCAACCCTGTTCCGGTCGATAAGAAGCAAGGAACCATTCGAGTCTGCACAGAATTCTGGGATTTAAATAAAGCTTGTCCTAAAGACAACTACCCCACACCATTCATAGACCATATTATTGATGCATGTGCGGGCCATGAAATGTTTTCTTTCATCGATGGTTTTTCAGGATATAACCAAATTCAGATAAAACCTGAAGACCAGCACAAGACAACTTTTATTTGTCCTTGGGGAACCTTCGCTTACCAGAAGATGCCTTTCAGCCTAAAGAACGCTAGGGCTACATTCCAACGCGCAATGAACTTCGCTTTTCACGATATCAAACATGTGGTCGAACCTTATCTTGATGATCTCCTAGTGCGATCTCGTAAGAGACGGGATCATCCTGATCACTTGAGACTAGTGTTTGAACGATGCAGATACTATAAGATTCGATTGAATCCTAATAAGTGTGTGTTCCATGTGGAATCCAGATGTTTACTGGGTTTTATTGTATCCAGTCGTGGCATCATGGTCGATCCACTCAAAGTTGAGGCCATTGTAAATCTTCCTCCTCCTCGAACCCTACGACAACTTCAGAGTCTGCAGGGTATGTCCAACTTCTTACGACATTTTATCATTAACTATGCCAAAATCACAAAAGGTTTCATGAGACTGCTCAAACAAGACACCTATTTTATTTGGGATGAGGCTGCTCAAACTCCATTTGAGGCCTTAAAAAAGGCATTATTATCAGCCCCCTTATTGAGCCCGCCAGACTATACCAAGGATTTCATGTTATATCTGGCTGCATCTGTATACACAATCGGCATAATACTTGTTCAGGAGGATGACAAGCTCCAAGAGCATGTCATTTACTATTTATTGCGCAGATTAATAGCTCCTGAGATAAAGTATTCTTACATTGAGAAGTTGGCATTAGCTGCTGTTCACGCCGTTTAGAGGCTATGCCACTGCATTTTGTTGCAAGCCACCACAGTGATCACAGAGGTCAATCCGTTTCAATATGTTCTTACCAGACGTATCATCGGTGGGAAATTTAATAAATGGATTGTCATCTTGCAAGAATTTGACCTGGTTTGAGTAAATCAGCTAAGTCAAAGAAGTCACTGGTTTTCGCCGAACTTATCTTTGAATTTCCGAGTGACGTAGTACACAATGAGGAAGAGTCATCATTCCCGGATGAACACATCTTCCTTATTGCATCCTCTAACCCATGGTACATAGATATTTTAGTATATCTTCAGACTTTGAGGTGTCCTACTTTCTCTAGGGACGAATGATGGAAACGGAAGAATCATGCAAAGAATTATCTCATCATTGCTGACACTTTATACAGACGTGGGATAGATTCCATTCTTCGTCGTTGTTTGACTTTAGAGGAAGCTGAAACAATATTGAATGATGCTCATAGTGGAGCCTGTGGGGGTCACCTTTCTGGGTTGGCAACAACTCAGAAGATACTGCGTGCTGGTTATTTTTGGCCCACGATCTTCAAAGATTGTGTGGAAGCTGTGAAACACTGTCAGCCATGTCAAATTTTCACCAAAAAGATGAGAGCACACCCAGCTCCTCTCCACCCTGTGATTACAACAGGCCCCTTCACCAAGTGGGGTATTGATTTCATGAACTGTAATCCAGCTTCCGCTGGAGGTCATCATCATATCATTGTTGCCGTCGACTACTTAACAAAGTGGGTCGAGGCAATGCCTACTGTCAAAGCAGATGGAGAAACGGCTTCTTACTTTGTTTTTAACCAGATAATTGCTAGGTTTGGTGTACCCAAAGAGATCGTGATAGGCCACGGTCGACACTTTCAGAACAACATGATGACTGACGTATACACTATATTAGGTTTTCGGCAGGAACATTCGTCTTCATTTTATCCACAGGCGAATGGTCAGGTCGAAGCGGTTAACAAAACTTTGAAGACCATTCTTCAAAGGACTGTCAATGCTAGTTGATCCAACTAGCACATTATGTTGTATCCAGCTCTTTGGGAATACCGGTCTAATGTTAAGACTACTACAGGGTTCTCTCCTTTTCATCTTGTTCATGGGGTAGAAGTAGTTATTCCAGTTGAATGCGAAATTCCTTCATTGAAGTTGGCCATCCAACTACTCCCCGAAACTTCAATTTTAGAAGAACGTTTGCTGCACTTAGAACATCTTGATGAGCAACGCCACGATGCGCTCACAGCAAACAAAGTTCATAAGAATCAAGTCAAGAGTCAGTACGATAAGTCTGTTAAACCTAGGGTTTTTCTCGAAGGAGACCTTGTCCCGCTTTACGACCAGGACAAGGAGCCCTATGTGGCTCGTTCCTTACATAATTTCTAAAGTTCTGAAGAAGGGTGCTTCTGAACTAACAGATTATGAGGGAAATAAGCTGTCGGAGCCTAGAAATGGGCTCTACTTGAAAAATTATTATGCTTAGGCCTCTATGCTTTTTCATGTATAATAGTTGTACATTTTTGTAGAGTTAGCTTTGCTTGTGGTTATCATCGCATCTTATGTGTCTATTGGTTTGTGTTTTCAGATGTCGACTGAATAATTTATAGGATTTGTTGATGGCGCTAGTCGCCACACTCGTCAGTTGGCTGCAGCATCTTGGGTTATTTACTCACCGACTGGCCAACTTGTATCTTCGGGAGGGGCTTGTTTGGGTCCCACAACGAATAATGTAGCTGAATACAACGTAGTCATTGAGTTACTGCGAGATGCCCTTCAACATGGCATTTCACGCCTGGAGGTAAGACTCGACACGCAGCTGGTTGTGTTTCAGTTAACGAGTGAATATCAAGTTAGAGATCCTATTTTGATGCGTCAGTTATTACGAGTTAGGTTGCTTGAGAGACTTTTCGATTATATCCGCTCACCCACAGAATCAAAATTAAAATCCCAATAAAAAATTAAATTAACCATTAAAACTTAAAATTTTGCATGGAAATGGAAGAGAGGATGGATACCACTTACTTGGAAGAGATGAAAGATGTTTTGACAACCCGGAATGATCGTAACAAGCAACGGTAGTAGAGGTTAGCTCTCCAATCTTTGCCCTAAAAACTTTGAAATGGTGAGTTTTGATTTGTTTTGAAACTATTTATAGAAATATTCATTTTAATTTTTACCCACTTTTACAGATGTGGTATAGTTTCAAAATTATTTTAATATTTTATTTAATTCACTAATACACTTTTTGAGTTTTTGGTGGATTAGGTCAAGTATGAATGTCATAATTTCACTATATTTCCTAATGTTGATCTATCAAGGTTTGTTTTCTTTATTGACATGTCAATTAGGTATATTTTATGTCATTTAGAAAAAAATTCTTGATCATGTGCTATATCAATAACTTAGTTGTCGAGTATTTTCATCACCTGACAGGTCATGAAACTTGTGTCACTGAAGCTTATAAAGTCTTTTTAAGCTCTTGTTAGACTTTTTCAAAATAAACAAGCTTGCCGAGTATAGTTGTTTTTTCAGAGTCGTTAAAGGATTTGAAGCGACATCCACTTAGGTATAAGTTTACCCCTTTTCCGGACCTTTGTGGATCATTTACAAAAAATATATACTCTAGTCATATGTCGCTAGAAGAGTTCTTCTCTCATTGTTTTACACTTTTTCGGGGGAGGAGACTATCTGTACAAAAAATGACCATTAGGAGTCTTCTTTAGGGTTTTCAGACTCTCAAAACATGAAAACACCAACGAGCATTCACCTACTCGGGCTCGATGTGAAATCCACGAGAATGTATATAGAGTTATTGTTTAAGTTTTTCAAGCTCTTCAAACAAGAAACCGACGAGCACATACCAACTCGGGGTCAATATTAAAATCCACGAGTAGGTGTATGGAGTTATTGTTTAAGTTTTTCAGACTCCTCAAAAAAGAAAACACTGGTGAGCATAAGCCGATCCAGGATCGATATTAAAATCCATGGATCAGTGTTATAGAGTATTCGTCTATGTTTTCTTCAAACTCTGTAAAAAATGAAGAAGGTCCTGAGTCTTCCTCCCATGGGCTCATTAAAATTTATACATGGTTGGACTTATATCAAGCAATCTTCTCCCTCTTTCTTCGAGCTTGCTTCAAAAACGAAGAGAGACTATTGAGTTTTCTTTCTTGGACTCATTAAAACCAACAAGAAGGATATTATTTACTAAAAAGAGAAAAGGGAAGGGAAGTATATCAAACATCTTTTCAGTTCAAAGGCAGCATGTCAGTCATATCCTTGAACAAAGCACCTGTTGAGTTTATCATTCAGTTGGGTTTTAGTTTTTGACCACAGGATGAACTTGATCTCCGAGTTAGTACTCCTCTGATTGGTTACTCGTCCAGTCATATGGATAATCTACCAATGTCTCCTACATTGCAGGTTTATATCACGTTCTCGCATGTTAAAAGCTGCCTAAGTCACTCTTGTGTCATGCTCACTGTTCAAGGATACAGCCTGTGTCGGCCATTCTGCAGTTATCTTGAATTCAAGTGTCATCCATCCCTGGTGTCAGTTTGTTTCATCTTGTATTAGTCCTACTCCAAATCAACTCATTGTTCCTCGTGTTGGATGATGGAGGATGCATTAAGGCCTCCCTTCTAGCGGACTTCTTCCCATCGACCTCAGCTCATCATGCTTTGGGAATGAAGTTTAGAGTTTCGGGTAGTACCTTGGGGATTGCAGTCATCATTGGCAATTTCCCTCGCCATTGGATAGTGGGAATACATCAATGTCTTCTATTCGATGGATTCTTCAAGTGTTTGACTTCAAATCCACTTATTCACACTTGCTAGAATGTACTAGGTAACTTGGGCTTCATTTACATTATTGGTGGACTCCCTCGCGTTTGTTAACGGTATACATCAATGACCGGTAATCAAACAGTACCCCCCATGTTCGACTTTAACTCATTTATTCGCATGGTTAGGGTTCGTACCTTGGGATGTTTTGGATGAAGACCTTGGGACTATAATAGCATCACAACATTTATGTTATTACCCAAGTTGCGCAAGACTGAGCCACACTCATTTTTGGGTCTTAATGAGACATAGATACAGCTTGTTGTTATGGCTATGTCTCCTATTTTGACATGGATCCACATTTGTATTTCAGTGGCCATGCTATACACATCTCCCAGTTATGTATTGGATATTATGTTCTATCATACTGAACATCTATTTGATGTCAAGATTGTAATTGCCCGCTGACCTTGGCTTTTGTTTTCAGGTACTTTTGTGACTTTGTCCTGCGGTTTCCTTGCTCCTCCTGTGACTTTGATTATAATGTATTTCGGCCATCGTTTCCCTCTGACCTCACAAATTAGGGGGCATATGTTATAGGTCAAATCGGCACTTCTTTGTCCGTGATCACATTGCCCTGTTGATCACACAAAAGGACACTATGGATGGAAGAGATGGAGTAACCTTAGATGATTTGATACTGAGATCCCACATCTTCACTTGAAAACTATATTTTTCTGCATATTTCATTGGAAGTGCGTGACTCTTATAAATAACATCTAGCGCATCATGCGCCGATTCCACTTTTGACAACCCACGCACATATCCTAAAAGTTGTATGCGCTAGTCATTAATATCATTAGTAGCGCACCATGTGCAGGTTGGCTAGTATCATACTTGTGCACATCTTAAGATGAAATGGAAAAATACATTAAGAATACGAATTGGGATTAGTTGAGTTTGGTATTATAACTCCCCTAACCTCCCAATTCAACTGCCTCACGAATCTAACTTCCTACCTTGGCCATAAATACAAGGGGAAGCCATGAGGAAGAGGCCAATCTAAGGAGAAAGCTATTGTTATGCTGAAGGAATTTCTAGTCAAGAGAGGAGTAGGAGCCCAGAACTTGGTTGTATAAGTGCTTGGAAATGGATCAGGTATACCATGTGTATTTTGTTGCATTTCTTTGACAATAAATATCGAGATATCCTTCCCGTCCCAATTAAATGTCAATTTCATTGGATGTTTGATTGCAATTAATGTTATATTGTTTTGTCAATAGCATTATTTGTTTGTAGTCAAATTGTTTTGAGGAAGGTTGATTGGTTTTGCATGTATGTTGTTGTAGAGATCGAGAGAAATCCAGGACCAGCCACCATAAATAAGGTACTCTTTTTCAAATCCTAAATCTCATTTGCTCACAGTAATTAGTGTAAAATCCTAATATATCTATCTCTCAGCCCCATGTACGTTGATAGCATCCGTCCCCTACTATAGGGAATAATCCTTAACAACAACAACAATAATAATATTATATATGTTTTAATAGTATTAAAAACTATATAATTATTATTATTATTAAATATTTATGGCAGCTTGAATAGTGAACTTCTTATAAATCTTGAACTTCTCCTTGTATCACTTTTTTTTTATTAAAAAAATTAGTTTTGGATCCTTTTGTAAATGCTTTTCTTATTTATTTTACTTCCACATATTATGTTTTTAAATTTCTCTTATTATATTACTTCCAATTAATTTAGTGTTCTCCCAAGTGTTATGACTCTACTCAAAATGGTGTTTGAATTTACGATTTGATTTCACCCAAATAAAAAGTGTTGGTTTTCTCTAAAACCACTTGTTGTTTTCTTTAAAACCACCTATTGTTTTCTTTAAAACTACCCATTGTTTTTATACTTCTTCTTTTCTTCTCGTCTTTTTTCTCTCCCTCTCTCTCTCTCTCTCTCTCTTTTTACTTTCTTTTTGGTGTCTTTTTCTTTTTTCGACCTTCTTTTCTTCTTTTACTTGATTAAAGACCACAATTTCAGCGAAGCCCTAGGATAATGGTTAAAAAACACAATATGGCCAAAGGCCTGGATCACGAACGTAGCTTTGATACCACTGAAACGACAAAATCATTCCCTAAACAAATAACCGATGCAAATAACACAGATACTCCATGAAAAGAAAATAATATAATATATGATTGATAAGATAAGAGATGATTTTTACATTTTACAATGCTTGGACTTTATAAGCCATTTGTGCCTTTTCGACCATAAGGCATGTCTTTTTGACTACTTTAGTTACTTAATATTTTATTATTATTATTATTTATCAATATTAATATGAATGTTATATATATATATATATTGTTATGTTATATATATATATATATTGTTATGTTATATATATATATATATATATAGCATTGCCTTCCTCTCGTAACGCTTTCTCTTGATTTTCTGTGTTGGTAGCTGTGACACTTGACGAAAGACGATGCGTTCTTTTAAACATTAGGTAGAAATGTTGTCATTTGTGATGTGGTCCACCAAAGATCTAGCTTTATTGGAACTACTTGTTAATTGATTGTTCGAAATTGTCGATTCTGTCTTTGCTCTCTGTAAGAATAATACTGTTTATTATCCTCTTATCCTTGTCGTCGATCATAAGGACTCTTGTGATTGGGATGGCAATAAGGTATTCGAGTCACTTATGGAGTGTTTACAGGAATTTCAGCTTTTTGAGCTCCTTGCGATTTATTGATTGATAATAATTCAATTGAGAGTTTATTTGTTTCTTGTTCTTCAACTTGAATTTGTTTTCCTGAGAGTCTGGATGCTTCCTTATGTATTTGCTTTAATTTGTCATTTAACAGATTGTTATTACTTTGTAACTTCTCGACCTTTTCTCCTTGCGACTTTTCTTCGTCTTTGGACTTCTTAAGTTGTTCCTTAAGCTCTTAATCCAGATGGATATAGGCGGCCACCCACCTATTCCACTGGTTCAAAACAATTTTATATTTTGGCAGTTTTCTTGTAATTTTTCTACAGTTTTTCGGGTCCCAAACTTCCAGGGCCGTTTTGAGGCCCTAAACGATGTTTTTTGGATATTTAGAGGGGCAAACGGTTGCCGACAGCATGCATTGCCCCCCAGTTGAAAGTTGTATAGCTTGGATAGACCTTTCCAATGGGCTATCGAGCACCCCAAACTAAGATCATATGCAAAAGTTATGACCTCAAGAAGTTGACTATTCAACTAACCACCTTGAGGCCACAAACTTTATGACGGTTCATCTTCTAGGGTTAGGTTTTTGGATGTTTAGGGTTCTTGCCCTATCGCTTATGATAAATAGACTCTTTCGGCCTCTTCTTGTATTCAGCTTGTCATGAATGAGCGTAGCTGCCACATCTCTTCTCAGAGATATAACTACCACCATTCTAACTGCTTTTATTTTACAGTTTGTTCTATTTCATTTTTAGTAGAATTTGAGTTTACTGTATTGTTGTGTTTCTTGCCATATATATGTGTATGTGAATATATATGCTCTTTCATTTTGTTCTCACATAAATTCAGATAAGCTCTTCATTATATTTTTTAAGGCAGTGATTTTCTTCTTGCTTCTCTAAAAATTTTCCTTCGAAGTCTTCATTAGATTGCTATGTCTTCCTACTATTTTTCAAGTTCTTGATTTTTGTAATTAATGTCCTGTTATGATTTCTTAGCCGAACTATTTATTCAGTATTGCTTGATAATGTGTTATTGATTTTCGTAATTTACAACTTGTGTGCCTTTTTAGTGTCGTCATATTTATGTTGGAGTTTTTTCATTCGTTGCTGATGTCGCACATATGTCTGAATCTTGACTCTCGAACTTTCTCTGGACTTGCGCCAATTCATTATCTTTTTCCGTGATGAGCTTGTTTAAATGTTTTATTTCTTCTTCTAAATCGTTATCGCTTCTATAAGATAATTCTTCGTCATTCTTTGATTTTCTGATTTTGTCTTCAAGGTTTTGATTGTGACTTTCTAAATGTGATATTTTCTCATCCTTATCTGATATCATTTTCTTGAATTCTTCATTAGTTTTTTCTAACCTTCTATTTTGGTCTTTTAGGCTATGATTCTCTTCTTTTGTTAACAGATTAACCAATTTCTTCTCATTAATCTTGAATTGTGGATAATTATTGGTCGCTTTATAATGTTCTAACTCGCTCAATACTATTTGTAATTGCGACTGCAATTCAGATTTTGTAATCACCATAATTCAAGACTTCTATTCTTCGTAGACTTTTTGAACAATAATTGGGCGTAGAGGTGTTGGTCCTTAAATATTCAACTTATTTGGCGATAGATGGTCTTCCTTTGACTTTGAATTCTTCGATGATATATGGTCTTCCTTTGACTTCGAATTCTTCGATGATGAATGGTCTTCCACTTCTTGTCTTCGTCACTAGGTAGACACAAAAAGTGTAATAACCCAATGTGATTTGTTTTTAATCTTCCTTTGAATAGGTTAAATAACCTTTTCCTTTTTAATGAGAAGAATAATTGAAATTGGATAAAAGGACTAACTATTAAAACTAATAATAATAATTATTAATACCAATGTTGATAATAATAATAGTAATTTAGATGGGTTAAATAAATGTTAATAAAAATAATTTTATAATAATAAAGTTATTATTATTATATAATATTTTTTATTAACTATTTTTTGGATGTGTTTAGGCGTTGGAGCTAGGGCTAACATGGAGGAATTGGGAAGGCAATGCAGTGAGTAGGGAGGACAACAGTTCCAGGCGAGCGTGGGCGATGGTGGAGGACGGGGTGGTGTATAAGGGCACTGGTCGCAGCGTGGAGCAATGCAAGTGAGAGCTATAGGAAGGGGGGAGGTCATGGACCATGGGAGAGAGGAAGAGGGCCGTGAGGGAGAGCATTGATGAGAGGGTAGGATGTAGGGTGTAGGATTAGGCCGTGGTAGGAATGGAAGGGATAAGCAGCAGGGGAAATGGGTTGTGCTGGCACGTGGGCAGAGGCATTTTGCAGTGAAGGAGGGAGGCAGTAGGGATTTCCTAGCCAAGATGGGGAAACAGGGGGTGTAAGGAGATTGGGGGGGGGGGGGGGAAATTGCAGAGATTGGAGCGACTGGAGAGTTATACTAGGAGAAATGGGAGCCCGCAGTGATAAGTGTAGTGTGGGTGTGGAATGAATGCATGGGGTGAAGACTATCGGAGGTAGTCTGCGTGGGAGAGGTGTAGGGAGGCGCAGGCATGGGAGGTGGAGGTATAGGGACGTGCATGAATGGAGGAGGGGCGTGCGCAGACTTGCAGAGAAATGTGTAGGTTGTGGGAAACCGCAGGAGATTGGAGGACCAACGAGCAAGTGGATACGGTGTTGGGATAGAAATAAACGCCGAAGGAAGAGAGATTGTGTTATGGAAAGGAGTTGCAGGGGTCGTGAGCGTGCACGTGAGGGAGAAATTGCAGGTGTATGGTATGCGTGAAACATGAGAGGACAAGGAACAACGCGAGATGGGGCGTGGAAAAATGTGGGTCTGCGAGAGGTAATGGAGTGCGGAGAGGTGAGGAGTTGGAAGGGCAGTGTATATTTCTTCAATGGATTTCTAAACCAGAACTGTATTTTTTTTGTGGCCATAGGCCTATTATCGGTCAAAAACCATGATCCAGAGAAACTCTGACAATGTTTGGCCAATAGCCTGAAATTAGTGATATGCCCACGAAAGGGCTCTGATACCATGGAAACGAGAAAAACTCGTTTACTAGAACTTCCACTTTAGAAATGACAAATAATCCATAAATGGATAAATAATAAAATATATATATTTGATGATGATATGATGAATATGATAGATTATAAATAAGGGCTTGTATATATACCCATGCAGGGTGCCCTTTCGTAAAGAGGCATAACCTTTCATCGAGGTGTCTCTTCATTAAGTATTTGTTATTTAATTATTAATTTATTATTATTATTAATATTTATTAATGTTTATTTATTATATATTTTGTTCATTACACTAGTGATAGGGAAAATGTCTATACCTCTGAAACTTCTTCTTCTTGGCTTGTCATTTGCATTTTGTCTGTGCCCTATGATATTATTGTGGGATGCTATCGTTGGAGTAGTGAATCAGTTCTACAACTAGTTAAAATAAACAACCTATAGATGAAGTCCAGTGCAATTTTATTGAGGTTGAAGTGAATGAATTCTCTAGCTAGTTCAAATAATCAGTGTGTAGATCAAGTTTTGTGCAATTTTTCTTTAGATTGAGCTTTTTACACAATTTCATGTGTCAGTTTATGCAGTTTTTTTAACACAAGTTTGCAAGGTCCTTAGCCGGGGGAATGTGGACCTATGCCTCCTCTTTGTCATATATAAGTAGATTGGGTCATTGTATATTGACTTGAATAATAAGAGTTCAAGAACCAACTGTTGTCCATAAACAGTTGTGTCTACATTGGTGGCATATGATATTTTGAAGCACTTTGCTTTTTCCGTCGAAAGGAAAGAAAACATATTATGCTCTTTTGATTGGAGTAAGTGTGTGGGATGTGGATGGATTAGGTCCTAGTAGCTGTAGTCTCCTAATCATATTATGAAAGAATTGCTCCTTCTTGATTGTGTTCTTTGATCTCTTCCAATGAGATTGTAAGATTTTGAATGCTCGTGTTGTGAGAGATTTAAGATCATTGATCATTCAGTGAGAGATTTATCGAATTATGTCTACAATCTTGTGAAAACTGTTAGGCACATGTCTTCCATCCTATATATGTGAAATTTAAAAATTTGGATGCATATCCTGTACTTAAATTGTGGAAACATTTTATTTCCCTTGTGATCTAGGTCTTTGCAATTTTATTATTAATGAGCTTGTGCTAATGTAACTTGGTTGTGATCTATACCGTTGTGTGTGTCATATCAATTTGTACATTTTTATGCTCAATTTCATTAATATGTTTTCCAGCCAATGAAGAGAGTCCAACTTATTGATATCGGTTAGTCTTTTGATATTTTGACTGCTATCATTAGTGCATCATTGACATGTAAATAGTGACAGTGAAAATGTCCATTGTTTTGAAAAAAATTCTTCTTGGCTTGTGATTTTCATTTGGCCTGTGCCTTGTGGGATTGTTAGGGTGTGATATTGTTGGAAATTAGTGAATCAATTCTATGGATAGTTCAAATAATCAGTCTATAGATGAAGTTTTGTGCAATTTTCTTGAGCTTAAAGTGAATAACTTATCTGCCTAGTTCAAATAATCACTATGTAGACCAAGTTCTGTGCAATTTTTCCTTGACATTGAGCTTCTTGCATAATTGCTTTTTCCAGTTTATGCAGCCTTCTTTAAGATAAGCTTGCAAAGATCTTGGTCATGGCAATGTGGAACAATGTCTCCTTTTTGTTATATACAAGTAGATTGGGACATTGTATGTTGCCTTGAGTTTTAAGAATTTTGGCATGTAGTTATTGATTTTAAACAATGGTGTCTATATTGGCGGCATTTGATATTTAGAGGCACCTTGCCTTTTTCCATTGGAAGGAGAAAAATAACATTGTGCTCTTCCCATTGGAGTAAGTAATTGGGTTGTGGATGACATAGGTTGTAATAGCAATAGCCTCATGTTCCTATTGTGAAAGCATTGCTCCTTCTTGACTGTGTTCATCGATCTCTCCCAATTAAACTGTAAGATTGTCAATGGTTGTGTTGTGACAGATTTAAGATTGTATGAGAAGGTTTATGGATTCATTGTGTCATAGGATTTTTTATCGACATTTCGGACCAATGATATGCTTCCCATCATCATGATAAAGGAAAGATATGTCAATGAAAAACAAGTACATAAGGATGCAAAGAAAGCTGGAAGGAACACAAACCCATGGATAAATAAAGACCATAAGTTAAATAAAAAGAAAAGAAAAATCCGACCTAAGACTAAAATAAAAACAAAAATCAGAAAACAATGGAAAAAATAAAAAAATAAAAAAATAAAAAATAAAAATAGAAGAATCAAGGTGACTAGAAAAGAAGACATAAAGGAAAAAAAACACAAGAAACAAGAGATTTAAAGAGACCACACCAAAACAAAAGAAATAAAAACAAAGGAAATTAAAAAACTAAACAAGAAAAATTAAAAACAACATAAACAAGAAAACAAAATAAATTAAAAAATATAACACAAACAAGAGAATAGAAGAAAGGAAAAGAAAATAAATAAAAATGGTTTTAAAACAAAACAAAACAAAAAAAACAGCCAAAAACCACCAAAACAAAACAAACAATCCAAAATAAAAATTAACAAACAAAAGAAAACAAGAAACTAAAAAAGAACAGAATATAAAATTAAAAGAGGAGAATAAAACAAAGATATAACAAAAAAGAAAGAGCAAAAAAGGAACTAAAAGATTAAGATGAAAAGAAAAAGGGGAAACACTAAAAATAAGAAAAGAGATGAAAAATGAGAAATGAATAACAACAAAAAAAGGCAGAAGGAGATCTAGAAACAGACCTACAAAAACAAGGAGGACCCGTGAAGAGGGGAGGAAGACAACCGACTGAAAATAAGAGAAAGGAGAAAGAGGAAAAAACTACCAAACACTGCAAATGCAAAAGTGAAGGTTGATTGTTTCCAGGAAGGTACGAAGGATAGGGGGCCAAGTCTTACTAAGCTTTAGGCCATCATATTTGTTGATACAATTGTTGTCTTTAATGATTTACATAACCTCCCTCACTCAACGTCTTGATAAGTGATCTACCTTAGCAAGAATACTTGCATCCTCAATACAAATGTGATGTTTAGTCTTACTCGCGTGATCAACTAGTGCTGATGTATTAATCTGATTATGGGTAATGGTAGCTTTAAGTTTCGTAATTCTGACTTGAAAGGACTGTCCCATTTCACCAAAGTAGGGGAGTCTTGATAAAAAATCCTATGACACAGTGAATCCAAAATCCTTCACATACATTATGACACACTGTGGAAGCCTCCAGCAACAGAGATTTAAGATTGTTGATGGTTGAGTGAGAGATTTATCGAATTATGTCAGCATTTTTGTGAAAACCTTCAAACACATGGGTTCTATGGAATATTCGTGGAATTTAATAACTTGGGTGGAAATTATGTATTTAAGTTATGGCAACATTTTATTTCCCTCATGCTCCAGGTTTATTCAATTTTATTATTGTTGATCTTCTGATGATGCAACTTGGTTCCTAGATTGATTATAGAATTCATGAATTCTTCCCTCTGGCTTTGGCTCTTTTAGTTGGTTTTGTGATATTTTGTTTGTTGGAATTAATCCATGATTGACATGTGATTAGGCATGGAAAAAAACTTTATATGGCTATGGAGCCCTTGTTCATTGGTCTTTGGTTTGCAGTTGAGGTGTGTACTTTGATATTTTCAGGGTGTGCCAAGGTTCGAGCACATCATTGACATGTGATTAGGCATCAAAAAGTAGTTTTCTATAACTATTGAGCCTTTGTTTCTTGATCTATGGTTCACAATTGAGGCACGTGCTTTGAGATTTTTAGGGTGTGCCAAAGTTGGAGCATTGTAGTGGCCATGTAGTTAGTTAAAGTAACTAGTGTATGAATAATCATTTGTGAATTTCTTCTCTTAGGTTGAGGTCTTCACACAAATATTTTTGATTTTTGTTTTTGTTTTCCTTGAGGTAAGGTTACACAATCCTTGGTCAGGTTTATATGGTGCTTTGTCTTCTCTTCGTTATATAACAATTGTTTGAGTGATTGCGTACTACAAAAAGTTTGCAGAGTTTGAGCATATAGCTATTGATTTTAAACAATGATATGTGAATTGATGCAATTTAGTGTTTAGAAGTATTATGTCTTTTCCATTCAGGGTCAAAAAAACATTTGTCTTTCTCCATTGCAATCAACAAATGGCCTATAAATGGTCTAGGTTTTATTGGCAGTGACCTTTTGTTGATGTTCTAGAAGCATTGTTGACCCGTTGAATATTTGTTTCCAAGGGACAATGAACATTCCTCTTTGATGCTCACAGTAGCAAACTGCTATGTGGCTAAAGCTTCTTCTATTAACAAAAAACAACTAACAAGCACTCTTCTTTGTCATGGTCCTATTATTCAAGCGAAAAGCAAAAGTGCCAACTCCTATAGAATGATTTTGCATAAGATATATTGGATGTTTAGCAACTTCTTCAGCCTACATTGGCTCTTTGGTAGTATAGCAAATTTTGCCTTGAGTCTTTTTGGTTGCAAAGGGCTATAAAAACATAGCAATTATTGCTACTCCCGATCCTGCTAATTGTTTTGTCTTTCTTAACATGTCTTTGTTAAAGGATTCACTATTGCTATGTTCATGCAATTGACAATTTGTATGTTGCTAACAATCTCCTTGCATCTTCTTCTGTCAATTGTAATCTACTTTGAAATTTTTTATTATACACAAGTCAATAGAATGCATTCAATTGAATAATTCTTTCAATTTGTGGGAGATATATAGCAATTATAGACATAGATACATCGTTATCATATGTGTATACTTGATTCTTTGTTAGAGGAAAAAAAACAGTGATATTTCTAAAGGCATTGGTGAAGTGTAGAATAGCAATTTATTTCTTATGTGTTCTTGTTAGCAAATTAAGGACCATAAAAAACATAGCAACAATTGCTACAAGCAAGCCTAATAATTGTTTTGGACTTCTTAAGAATCCAAGAATTTCATGGTGTAAAAGATACAAATGCATATTTGCATCAGATGTCTTTATTTGCTGCAGACTTCCATAATCCTTTAGAATCTGGCCTCTATGGTGATATTTTTTGTATCAAGTGGTTTTCAAAATGGCTAAATGTTTTGGTCTCTGTCTAGTCATTTGAAAAAAAGACAGTACTTATGCTTCAATGCTAATGCCAATGTATATGAACTTATTATTTTGTTTCATGATCAGGCCACATCATGTGGGCACTTTGAGCCATTGTTGTCATATAAATCAAGACCAAATACTGAGGCTATGCAAAAACACCAATCACATGTCCATTTGTGAATGATGCTATAACAATTCAAATAGACATGTCATCAATTGGGTAGGTGTTGTCCAGATAACACCTTCTTCCAATTGATTGTGTTTCCAATGATTGCCACGACTCATTATTTGAATCAATTTCCACATTGATAACACATTTTGATGTGGCTTCCTCGTGAAAGACAATTGCACAAACCTTTTTCAATTACTATAATGCAAATGACATTAGAGCAATTAACTGCTTCAATAGATATATTGTCTATGAGACTATAATGAATGAGCAATGCATTGCTAATCCATAAGTATATATTGTCAAATTTTCAAAGCTATATAGAGAAGGACAAATAGAAAGAGGTACATTTGCATTGCAATGGCTATGTGAACTCTTCAACATCAATACATATATTTGGATCATTTAGTCAATGACAATTGCTAAAAGGTTTCATCCGGCATATACTCCTTCAAATACAATTTGTCCAATCCATTTTTTTATTGGAAATTCACATATGCATTTCTAGCCATTGCTTAAAAAACAAGAAATTGATGCTACTTTAGGTATATTTCTACAGAGCATAGATGATTGTATTCAAATGAAAATGGTTGTTGGTGCAAAGAACACTTTGCTTACCCCATCTTGCAACAACGTCAACAACAATAATAACTTAAAGCATTCTGCAAATGTGTGCGATATGTCTAAACATAAAGGTCATTGTATGAAAAAGAAAAATCTATGGAAAAATAAATCAAAACATTTTCCAAAAACAATTGGTGAACCAACAAAAACTATCTATTAGAAATTCCATGGAATGGGAATTAAAAGATTGCTTCACCTCAAAAAAATACAAACACAAAAACATGTTGTGCCAATTACAAAAAATATGACATGCAAAATCCTCAACAACAATCAAAGCATATTTGAACTTTATTCAGGACACACTGACGCATGCATGTGATGTTTGTGAGCATATGCATTTCCAAAAAGACATGGACATAATTGATAATATCGTCATCCTAAGCTATGCATATTTTACAATGGATGACGATTCAAAGACAATTGAAGTCAACCAAGAAATTTGCAAAAAATGCAAGAAGGCACTGTGCAATGAATAAATACCTACATTCGTTGTACCTTCACAGATTCGCCGCAACAAAAAACTAGATTCTATTGCAAGTTTAATGCCTTTAGAGGAAAGATTAGTGTCTCCAAGGATGGCCTTTGCTCAAATAAGACAACTAGGCTATAAAAAGGTCAAATTGCATTTACAGGAACAATTATAAATGTGTCTACGAACTTGGATAAGATACAAAAGGCATTGCCTAGAAGCTTGTTAGATTCAAATACAATTGCAGTGATGTTGAAAAGAAAATTGGAATACAAAAATGCTTATCTATCTGGCAATGTTCGATTGCATAATGTTATGATTACTTTAAGTGAATTATGCGCCGTTCCACTCTATAGACTTGAGGGCATTGTTATTAATGATAAGAGGGAAGAAATTGTTAACAAAGACATCAAAACATATAGTAATACTCTATTGCATATATAGTCAACTGATTCTAGTGACGAGGAGAAAGAGATGGAAATTAGTTATGAAACAATGATACATGGCTATGGGAAAATTCATTTAATAGATGACTTGGACGATAAAATCATACAAATTGCACCTTCTGAAGGGTTTCAACCATTGGGAATTTTCCAAGACAAGTTTTATGAAGAACTCAACTTCCCCACATTGTTCTTTGGGTCTAGTTGGCTTGATGACATTACAAATTGATTTACTTACCAACAAATATCACAATGGGAACTGCTCCATGCCTCACAAGACTTTGCAACACACAATACAAATACTTTCTTTAAGTCAATTCACATTTGCATTAATCAGATTTTGAATTCTACATGGATTGCAATATGAAAAGGGGAGCTCAAAGGAAAAACTCTTGTTACAAAAGATGTAAGATATAAAACAAATATTGAAAAAATATTGGAATCATTAATTGCTTATTGCTGCCTCAGAAGCATACGCACATCTCCTAAGAAAGGATGTATTTGCAATGATACGACAACTTGGTCCTCCAACTGTTCTTTGTGACTTTTACCAATGCTGAACATCTTTGGCCTCCTTTGCGCAATGCATTACAGGAATCTAGAAACAAGTCTTTTGACAAATTTGGAAAAATATTTTTTGATGAAACCATTGAATCATTGATAAGACAAAACCCTGTCATTTGTAGTCGCTACTATAAGCATAGAATGTAGGCATTATGAACTTCAATCTTAATCAACGATGACTTGTTCGAAGACATAGAAGACTACTTCTTTATCACTGGATTTTAAAGTAGAGTCAATGAACATGACCATGGACTGCTTTGGACAAAAAATGCCCATGTATACCAACAGTCCTCCGATACTAATATAATAACATGTGTTGATATATATTTGTCTTCTGATTCATTACCTCTTACAAATGATTTGTCTAAGATTCAAACACATCATCATACAAAGAGTTGAAAAAAATATCGGTGTTCTAGTTGTCGGTTTAATTTCCCTTTCCCTCCAATGGACAAAACTTCTATTTTGCATCCTTTGGAAAACACTGATGGTAGCACTATTGACAAAACAAAAGAATTATTTTCACTTCTAGAACATAAAAGCTATTCTAAAACCACGTATTTTGATATGTTTTTGTTAGAGCTCAACGTAACTAGAGATGAGTACATTTTTCTTTTGCGCTCCTCGCTACTGTGTCCTGCTTTGCTCATAAAAAGAGACCCATCTGACTCATGGATCATTGCATTCTACAAACAGATATTGGCCTTATGGCATGCAAATATAGATTCATAATTTATCTTGGATGCATATGCTACATCAACATATTGCAGTTCTTACATTACAAAAATGGATCGCACAATGACATTCATGCTTAAAAAATTAAGGGAACAATGCCCAATCAACAATGATGGGAAAATTGAACAATTCACAAACTTGGGGATTCACTTCTCGGTTTTCAACAGATGTTGATTTGGCAAGCTATTTATATTGTTCTTTCCTTTCCACTGTACTCAACTTCTAGAAAAACAATATTCATCAGCACTGCACTAGTTGACAAAAGAACATATGTCCTAAAGGGTCCAAAGCTATTGCGATAAGAACCAGATGATTCTGAAAGCATTATTGTTATATCATCTTTTTCCACACTTGTCCCATAGATGCTATGATGGTCGATCTTATCCCTTTACTTCTTTTGCAGACTCCCTTAATGCCTGCTCAGCTATGAACAACAACTATTCTTGAGAAAACCTCTTAAAAACTATGTTTTCCAAGATATACGCGACCTACCTGTGTATAGCCTGCATACACGTGACCTACCTTTGGCTAGCCTGCGTACATGCCTATTAGAAGGTAAAAAAGAAAATAAAGTTACTTTATAGGAAATATCACGGTTTCAACCATTCTCAACGGTCCCAGTCATGTAAGTAACCACTCATAACCTCCCTAACTGCCTCCCCATTAGTATAAAAGAGGCATAGGAGAGGGAATTTGAGGACCCAAGCATTGGAAAGTACCCTCATGCTGTTGGATTTCATTCAGATCTAAAAGCCCTATTATCCCTAGTTTGCAAAAACCCCATTCCCTTATTTGAAACGATATTTTCAGCTATTGTTGTGAGTTTTTATTGTGCCAAAGGGTTGAAGTGATTCTTTTGGGAATATCTACTTCAGTGAACTGGATTGAGTGTGGAAGAGTTGGGTGGAAGGACTCTGATCTCGGCTTCAAAACAGTGATGCAATAGGATTTAGGTGTAATCTTTATGTAACTTGTTGTTCAATTTATAAAAGAACTCTCTTTTCCATCCAAATTTGAGCATTTTACTTTCAATTTTGAATTCTTGAATATGTATGAGTAATTCAACAATTTATTTACAAAACTATATTTTTGCAACAGTAACTACTTTCTTGTCAATCTTTTCTTTCTTTCAGGTTTAGTCTTGAAGTGTTGGTGAGAAGATTAGAACAACGAACAACCAAGGGATCTACATCAAACGATAGGATTCCAAGTGAGTTTTTATTCTAAACTATTCTCTGTGTTTTATAGGAAAGTTGCATGCAAAGTGTTTGAATTTATTTTGTCTGAATGTCTTGAGTTTCTTTTGGGTATTGCTCTGTGGTGGTTTTCCCAAAGACCACAAGGGTAGGTTTAATCTCCTGAAACAATTACACGTGCCTCGATTACTGACAACTATATTGTAAGACTAGTTGAACTTGAACATATATGTTTGCTTGAGTATGCCTCTTATTACTCGTGTTCAAATTCTTGTCTTAGGAAAAGAAATTGCACTATTATTATATGCTATATTCAATATAGTGAGCATAAGGACCCATAAAACGTTTTTAGAGAGAAAATGATGTTTTTTTTGCCCTATAGAGAGAGTGAAAATATGCTTGAAAAAAATTCCAAAACAGGATCGAAGCATATTCATCAAAGAAACCGTTAATAGATTGCATTGAGAAAAAGTTTGTATCTAGATAAAAAAACAAATTGGGGTGACATTGACATAGCATCTAAAACTATTGAATCTGGAAATGACCAATTGTTTATGATTCAAACATTGGAACAAGAACAAAATGACATCCATGTATTTGACCAATATGACATTAGAAATGATCTGATGTAAAAAATATTTTCTAGAAAGCCTAGGCCTAGTTCTAATAATACATTTGAATCTATTAAACAACCCTACATCATGAGCAAATAATACTATTATGACATTAGAAAAAAACTTAACAAAGAGCAACAATCAATAACAAAAGAAATCATAATGAGAAAGCAAAATGACCCAACCACTCCAATTCATTTGTTCTTGACTGGAAGAGAAGGAACATAAAAAAAAATTGTGGCAAAGGCAATTTATCATGGTTTATTGTGCTTTTACAACAAATACCTCTATAGTGATCCTTTGAAGAAAAAGGTTATCATAGTTGCATTCCTTGGGTGAGTTGCACATAATGCATACGACATTATTGTACATTGAACACTTCACCTGCCTTTGATACTATCAAACATGCTTCCACTAAGCTTTGGTACATTGGATCTATTGAGTAAAGAATTTGAACAACTTCGACTTCTACTAAGAATAGGTCTCGTTGATTGGTTCTCGAATGTTATGCAACATCGACCAAAGACGGCGAGAAATTATGCACACTCCGAGCTCACCTTCCTAAAATATCGATATCATTTTTTGTGGAGACCTTTGTTAAGCACAACCCGTAAGAGATTCTTGGGTATTTGAACACACAACTTTCCATTGGGACACAATTCCTTATAGCTTTTGGCCATACAATGTCAAATACTTTCAACTCATAGAAGTAATGCGACAAGAAGACCTGATCTGTCTCCATATTGAATAGAATTAGAACATGTTCTCAAACAAACTATGACATTGACTATTTAAATAACCATTTTTATAGACTTCCACCAAATGACCCAACATTTCCTTTTCTTCTTTAGAGAAACAAAGATGTTAAAGAACACGACTAAAAAATGTTAGCACTTGTCCAATCAAAATCATATACATTAGAATCAATTGATAAGAAAATTGACCCAATAGAATTAAACTCCTATCAAAATGATAAAATGGATTTTCCATCTGTAATTGTTCTAAAACAAGATATGCTTGTATAATTAGTTGGAGGCAATTATGCCATTGACGACAACCTTGTAAATGGTGCAAAGGGCATTTTCATGCAATACACAAAGGACAAAGTTGACATAATCTAGATTGAATTTAGATCACCATCAGTTGTCTCAATGCAATGAGCAATCATGCAATAACATTTTTCACCTAACATTCCATGTACCTGGACACCCATCAAAAGAATATGCAGACAAATGGCATTAATAGCTAAAACACGTATTCTTCGACGCGAAGACTCATGTTGCATATCGACAATATTGTCAATAACTTTGATCTAATGAAAAGTGATATTTTATGCCTACATGAAACACATGCAAAGTTCTTGCCAAATGAAAGCCTACTTGCAAAAAAAATATTGTTATGAATCTGCATTTAAGATACATGTCTTCCTTACATGTTATAGAGAAAGCGTAGTGCTTGAAAAACTCAACAATTACACAATAGACTTAGTCGAAGCAACTATTTCCCGATTTCAAATTGACAAGACTATTGTCAAATTAGCAAATGCTATATTGCACCACATGCACCACTTGAATAATTTTATTCCTTGATTCTCAGTATGATAAAAGACATTCATCAAAATGAGCATATTATTATTGTTGGCGACTTTAACATTGGCATGTTGGAAAACTGCAATGCACAAATAAAAATTTTCTTTGTTCATGAAGGGTCATAAGTTTAAGTTGCATACAACAAGAGGAACAACCACTTCTGGCTCTTTGTGTTAGAAAAACAGGATTGCAGAGCAATAAAAATAAACAAGATGCAAATATAAATCACATAAACACAATACAAGAGAGACACCAATATAACGTGGTTCACCCAATCTGGGCTACATCCACAAGGAAATTGCTAGTCCTTTTATTATTATACCATCCAACAAATAAAGGGATACAACCTTTAGCACATCCGCTGCAACTTCCTCTTCAATATCTCTCAGTCTCTCTTACACAATCACAAAGATCTTTTAAATGCTACAATACATTATACAACTGTATTACAATGTTTTTCTTTTAAAGGGAATTACCATGGGAAAATACTACGGACTACTCAATACCATGGGCCCATAAACTGTTGGCCAACAAAACAACCCATAAAATTTTTGGGGGTGATGCCCCCCACATCCCCTCACCGGGATGAGTGTACAGTCCGCTTGCATATCATATAAAACTGGGGTACAAACATGGCTGAAACAACAACATCTTTGAATTAAGAAGATCAAGCTCCACAACCAACACTTTTCTTGACCATTTTTGGACAATATTTCCATTTGAGAATATCAAATTACATATTTATGAAGCTTATTGGACAGGTCATCATAGCATTTGTCTTTCAATTCCTTTGAAAATATTTACGGATACTTGTTCCAAATGAAAGTTGCACATCTACTACAAGCTCCACAGTTGCAGCAAAATCAAATGCTTTTTGCTAGATATGTTGCAGTCATTTAGTTCAGGAAATATATCTTTCTTTGAAAAACCAATTTAAAAAACACCTAGACATTTGCCGCATTCACATAAGCATGTTTATTGTTCCTATATAATTTGGCCAATTTAAAGCATGCCATTTTCATTGTGTGTTGTCAATATCTTAGAGCTAATGAATAGAAAAAAAAGTGCACCAAAAAAAAGAAAACATCTAGCATACTTTTACTTGTTTCAATGGCTACAATCATTTGCTTTATCTACAACTTAAAGTCATTTGAATTTGCAAATAGAGTAAACACACAATAGATACTTGTAACATCTTCAATATCTTTCAAAACCAAAGTTTTGGAATTGCAATCACATTGACAACATGGCTACGGGAAACAATTCCAACAACAAGTCCCAAGGCAAAGTGCCACAAATACCAGATCATGAAAAAACAAAGAGGTGATTATAAATTTGGCCCTTTGTCCATTTATATAATTTAAGAAAGTGAAAGAAAACAATTATCTTCATAGATACTATGTTTTGATATTGACATGTTGCCTTTGCTAAATGTTTTAGGACTAAACAAATTCCAAAAACCACCATCTTCTATCCCATAAATCATTTCAACAACACATACAAGTGTGTTTGTAGGAGACGTGTTGTCCTTATACGGACCTACACAAAGTAAAAGTACAAATTCACCAAATAAGTCACAATTGATACATGTTGATCTAGTAGATAAAGATGGCCAGTTAACAATAATAGTTAATATGCACAACATTCTTATTTCTCAATTCATTGACTACTTTACTCCTGGTAGTAGCATCCGAATCTCAAATTTTGGGACAAAAACAAGAGACCATATGATAGAGAGGATGCAAAGTATTGCATTCTGTTACAACGCCAAACTTTAGTCGAAGCAATATCACAAGTTTTCCAAGAGCGTAGACTACAACCATACACAGCTATATATGGCATCTCAAGCTCAACAAACCCCTACATTGTGGGATTTGTTGTGGCAATTGTAATTGAATGCCAACAAAACAATAGAAACTATAAATTGTTCATCAAAGATGGAGAGACAATAAATGATACTGCAATTGTATGTTGTTCACTAATCTGAAAATTGTTCTCTATTTCTATTTATAGTTTCTAGATATCTTTTTCAATTTCTTGCCATTTTTTTTGCTAACTTGAAACATACCACAAATCATTGTAGTTGCAATTGAATGAAATCTGCAATAGTCTCTTTTCCAAAATATGCTAGGACCTAGTATTAGAAACTCCACCAATATACATGTTTAAGAATGTCATTAGAAATGGGCCAAGAGGTCCTCAGATCATGCACTTTTCCATGGAAACATTTGTTAACATGCTAAATGATGACTGTGCAAAAGCACATTTTCTTTCTCTCCTGCGATCAAAGATAGAGGCAAATACCAATTTTTCCTTTCACATAATTTGATTTTCCTGATTTTATTGCATTTGCTATTCTTTTTTTGAATTTTCATATATCTTGTACAAAATATTGCATAGGATTTTAATGCAACGGTTTTACAAAAACCAGTCATAGACATAGCATTATTAAAATAAACTTTACAATGGTTGGTTCTCGGGCACAAGCAAAAAGACCATGCCTATAACCCATTTAGATTTTTTCATATGCAACTTAATTTACAGATGATAGCCCTCTTTAGAAAATTGTTTCATCTATTTTGTTAAGAGAACTACAACAATAGAACTATTGCAATAACATTAGTAGTTATAAGCAAAGTATGTTGTCTTTTTTTATAAAAAAAATCCCTTTTTTTCATTTTTTCTCAATAGCACTGAAGAACTTGAATTTGCCAATCATATCAAGTATAGTAATGTTTCTTGATATACCTGCAAAACACATCAAGACTTCTTGATTTCATAAACAACTACAGAGGTTGAGACATTGTTTGCTTCTTTCATAGCACCAACTTTTATGCATATTTTTTTGTTCTCTATATTAACTTATAATTTCTTCAACACAAATCCATTTTATTGTGCTAGTTTCCTACAAAAGCATATTTATATTTCAAATTTGTTGTTCTTGTTAGAAAATAGGATCACAGAACAATAACATAAAATCAGATGCATAAATACAACACATAAACACAATACAAGAGACACACCAATATAATGTGGTTCACCCAAGATGTGTACGTCCACACATAAATTTTAAGTCCTTTTTATTAAACTGTCCAACAAAATGAAGGGATACAACCCGCAGCACATATGCTGCAACTTCCTCTTCACTCTCTCATAGTCTCTCTTACACAATCACATAGATCTTTACAATACTACAATACACAGTCGTATTGTAATGCCTTCCTTTTAAAGAGGGATTACCATGGGAAAATACCATGAGATACCCAATACCATGGGACCATAAACTACCCATTATTGACCAAGTCATGACTATGAAATCTCAAAGTTTTACAAGGCATTTTTTCAAAATTTTCGCTACGGGGGTGTAATGTACCCAAACCGGAATTCGGGCACACTAACTCAAAAAAATTGATATACTACTGATGTACTGCTGCTACAACTCTGATAAATCTGCAGCAAGATTATGGTCCACTTTTAGGATGTCAAAATGGCACACTAGCTCCAAAGGTTCTTAAAGAAGCAGTAAGAGGCTTGCGGCTTGACTTTGGAAGGATTGGAGCACAGTTGGACACTCTGGGAATGGGTACCAACCTATGTTCTGTAGGTTATATAGTATTTTGTAGGTTTATGTAGTTTTTTCCAGACTTCAAAGGGTTCGGGAATGATTTGGGAGGATTTGGAGGGAGTTTGGGGAAGCAGGACAACACCGGGTCATGATTTCCAAATGACCAAAAATAGTACTTAGGAGACTATTTTCTTCAAAACTACTTGGGATGGATTCTGCAAAGTCTCAGGTTTCTTTAGCATCTTTCAGAATGTCGTTTGGATCTCCGTAGAAGAAGATATGGCTAAAATAGTGGGAGCTAGTCAAAATTGACTAGTGAAAGAGCAAGGGTAGGAAAGATGGAAAAGGAGGGGAAGAGTTTAAGTGATCAGGGATGAAGTTTTGCAGTAAATACCTGTAGGTGGTCTGCAAAAATGTGCAAATATGGAATGTACCGCACTTTAACATGTATGGCCTCCAGGAATGGGTGGATTTCCTAGCACATTGACCATTGGCACATTCGGGAGTGCATCACTCCTTGAGATGTTTCCCGGCAAGCCAAAAAACCAATCAATTGTATCCAATATTTATGTGGAACACATGGAATTTGATTTGGGATCACAAAATGGAAAAATGGTGCAATCTGTAGACCCGACAGAAAGCAAATTTACAACTCCTCCAAAACACAATATGGCATTGACCAAATAATGAAAGGACTGGATGAATGGGACCATTAATATGTTAAGTAATAGTAAGGCATAAGGAACCGAACATGGGAATCACTGAAGTAGTTAATTTGAGCTCAAGCATGTAATTACTCATATTTGCACAGTGAGACACATATCAGATAGAAGCAAGAGACAATATGCATGGAAGTGGAGCTCTATTATTCTTTAGTGGTTAGAATAGACCATGGACATTAGAATGGATGTGATAAGAGTGGCAATGATAGTAGCAACATATAGAGTAGAGAGCGGAGAGAGAGAATATAGAATAATGGACCATGTATTTCTTCTGCTCAATGGAACCAAGCTTGATTGAAGCTCCACCAAACACCCGCAACAAATAGTAGGGAGTGCGTGACTGTGTGTCTTTGGAGAGTAGGGAGGCACAATGGCACAATATCCAATAGAATATCAATATGAATCTCTATGAATAATACTGAATATATCCTTCCTAAATGATACAGAAGGGGCAGATCACCCAACTCTTGACAAGGGGAGCATCACCCATGGCTGGGAAGCTAGAATATTTCCTCACATAAACAATCAAATCCAAAAGCATGATTTTTCCCTTCGCCTTTTCCTCCTTTAATAAGCCAAAACTTGATTAGTTTCCCATACTATAGATTAATACCATGGGCCAATGAAAACCAATAGAAAAATTAGTTTGCCCACTTAGTCAATACTAGTGGCAAATACCATGGACGTCCCAAAACCATCAACGATGTAGCAAGTGGTTTCCAACTTCCTTCCTTAATGTGCTAGTCTCCTTGGGGAAATGTGAGCAAGGTTATTTCCCACTTATCTTGGGTCATAAATGTCCTTCAAGTGGTCTTAAGCGCTCCCCAACTCATTCCCTAGATTTAAGGAACCTTGCCAAGTCAAAAGTGGAATTTATTTACTTTCTTATCTTTTCCTAAGAATTAGGATCCAAGTTTGTCCACTTTTCTCCACCATCATTATTCCATCCTAACCAACTTCCTTATCCATTCCTTGAGCGCCCTTTGACCCAATTTAATCATCGATTTCCCACTTAAATTCATAATTACAATTTGAATTGGGAAAATATTCTCCAATTATTTCCCAAAATATTATTTTTGCTCCATAATTCAAATTGGGAATTATTTATGGCTTAATTATCCTTTTAATAATTATTTTTGAACCTTAGGATAATTTACTTAGGCAGTTTTAATTATTTTATCCACCATGTTAACTTTTGTATGAATTTTTCCTCAGTGACCTTGGCCAATTATCCATAGGCCAAAATTGGGGACATGACAGTCCTCCCCTCCTAAGATTGCTTT
This sequence comes from Larix kaempferi, assembly GCA_027924585.1. Lineage (NCBI taxonomy): Eukaryota > Viridiplantae > Streptophyta > Pinopsida > Pinales > Pinaceae > Larix > Larix kaempferi. The sequence continues at coordinate 29,204,887 of BSBM01000445.1, read as the reverse complement.
CCGTCAATCAAGTTGGAGTGAAGTAAATCATCCCAATCAATCTCATGAATACTTGCCTCAATGATGGAATCACTCCACCACTCTATGTATCCACAATTGAATCTCACCACGGGTCTCAAACAAACAACTGCATGCCTTCTCCTGCAAACCAACTGATATGGAAAACTCTCCATCAACCATCAATAAGGAGAACAATAACCACTCACCAATCTTCCATATCAAGACTACTAAGATTCCCAACACATGAAAGACCATGAATGCAACTGGAAATATGCACAATAACTATATCTCTGAAATTCCCCAACTACCCCTTGAGAATAAATCATGGATTCTCCCAAAGAATAGCTCCATCTGCTACCACCATCCAACCTTGTACTTAGTGTGAAAACTAAGCACTAATGATATCAGGATCCCAAATGATCCGCAACAACACATAATTCAAGATACATCCTCCAATGCACCAGGCAAGAAAACCACAAGTACATCTAAAGAGGTGTTCCCCATGTAGGAAACATGAACATGATACAACATAGATGAACTCATGTGAAGAAAGGTTGAATTGCTTCATCAAGCCAACATGCAAATAGATTCTCCAAAGACAAGCAATGCGAGGGTCCTATTGCTTGTATTGCATTCCCATAAGTGAGAATGACATCCAACAAAAATCCTCAGGCAAAAGTATGCCTGGATCCCACTACCTCCACTGAAAATATCCATGTAGCAGTGTCAAAGGTGGAAACTTGACATCTCAAGGAATGATGGGATCCCACTGTCTAGAATGTATCCTCCCAAACATCATCAAAGCTATGTAGAGGTTAGCACCATGAAGGGTACTAGGAAGGATAATAAGAACATCATGAAGAATGACCAGATTATGCAAACTGAATGGAAGTATGTCATCCTCCAAGCTAGGCCGAAACATAGAGAGACTATCCATCATGAAATATGCATCCTCAAGGTAGGTCCGAATCAAAAGGAGTCCATCCATCATGAAATACATCTCCAAAGGGTGAGGACGAGCCTCATCAAGTCTCTCCAAACTTATAGGAAGGTTCTTATGTGCCCAATGCACACAAAAATCAAATATGAAATCAATAAAGCTCAAGTGACAAGGGTGAAAATCCAATGTCCAACCATAAGAAAGGTAGGCATCATCCAACAAATAAGGATGCCCATGCTGCTCACAGGAAAATGATACATCAAAGAAATCTCCAAGAATGCAAGCAGGAAATACAAACACGTTTCTCCTCATCCAACAAGGGAATGGAAGGACACTCCAATCAACTAATCCAAGTAGAAAGCAAAGTGCTTCCCTATGTGAACTCATCCATCTAGTGGCTCAACTCTCTGCCACTGATCCAAGGGTGCAAACCTCCATCATATGATCCACTTAATGAAGATAGGTGGAAATCCAATGCACCTCTATACATGGAGGCATCAAATATAGGTGTAGGATGCCTCAACTGCTGCTGGGAAGGGTATGGTGCAATCAAATCAATTGGAGGGAATGTAGGATCCTCTTGCTCCTCCTTATGCACCAACAAGAAGAAACCCTTCACCTAATTCTCACCCTCAAATGTGTAGGATGAGGACGAATGAACCAACTCTCTGCAATAAGTATCCACCAAATATGTGTATGCATAAACTCCATCAAGGGTTGGTCCAACACTAACGAGCTCTTTTGACTCTTCAATGGAGAGAGGTCTGACTCCATGAGAGAGCTCAATTTTTCTTTGGCAAGTGACATGTGCTTGGAACTCATCATCTACATCCCAAAACTCCTCAAGAACATACATTTCATCATGCACCTCATGAACCACCATCTCATGAGGTTCCTCCATAGAACTCTGAATGTCATCAACCAAAGGAGAATGGCTGATGGGAATGTACGAGGGAATATGTGATCTTTGCAACTCTTGGTGAAGTTTCTCTATCTGCTTCTGAGACTCTAAGAGGGCACTTTGAGTGCATCTCAAAGAATCTTGGGTGGCCATCAACTCATCCTTGAGCTTGTATATCTCCTCTTCCTCCTTCAAGGAGGGTCCATACAACACCTCTACAAACTCACACAAATGATATCTGTCAGAAAACATTTGAAGAAATTTGCTTTTGATGATGGACAATGCTTTCTGATCCTTCTCCATGGCTTCAAGATAAGTTTGATCTTCCAATGAAGCAGCTCTCCAACAATGATGTGACACAACAACATGTGTGTCATGGAGAAGATGTGAGGCCTCTTTGAGTTTCCTTTTTCTCATCCCAAATGGCCTTACAAGACAAGAAGGTTGGGAGCGAACCTCATCATCACCAAACAATGGATCAATCACATGAAGATCATGTGGTGATGGTGAGATTGATCCTGGGACCTCTTCATTTACTGCAAGCCCTTCATCTTCTTCAAGCACATGGGAACTTGCACTTGCAGTAGTCTCCTCAATAGAAATATCTATGTCACCAACATAGAGGGATGGACATTCATTAGTATATATCTTCATGCAATCTTGTTATCCATCGGTAGGCACCACATAAACCCTTAGGCACCCATCAGTAGGCACCTCACTATGATACCCATCAATAGGTATCTCATCACAACATCCATCAATAGATGCTCCTCCAAATCTTGGGCACTCATCAGTAAGTACCTCATCATGACACCCATCAATAAGTGTCACAAAAGTGCTTGAGCAACCATCAGAAGTTGCTCCATGATCCAGATTCACAATAGGAGTTTCCTCTGGATGATCATCAACAAGAACACATGTGGTGGATTCTTCTTCTTCATTTCTACAATCCTCATCAGTAAGGATTGGATCTCCAACTTTTTCAAAGTCACCTTGGAGTGACTTACGCTCCTCCTTGTCGAAAATTTCTATTGCTTGACCACTTGAATAACTAAGTGGCTCATGGTCCTCTTCAATGATTGAGAATGGATTTAGGGGCTCATCCTCATCCTCCTTACATTTGCTAGCACCAAAATACCTTTGGATCTCTTCTGGCAATAACATAGGCTTCAACTCTTTGCACACCTCATCAAGCATATGTGCAACCTTATCTTTTTTGGATCTATTGTAGGGGTCTTTGAGTAGTCGATGGGCATTTATGTCGTGGCTAGGTATCCGGGGTTGCAATATGAAGTTCACAATACTCTCTGGAGGATAGGAGCTTCCAAACTTCTTCACCCAATATCCAATACTCAGATAGATACCGAGAGGATTCTTTTGGCCTTACTTGATCCATTTTAGACCTTGAAGAGTAAGGCCTAATGTCTTCTCCATACATATGGCTATAAGCATAACCATCATTTCTTCTTCCAAATGTGATATGATGGAGACACTTGTAGAAGGTAACATTGGGCATTTTCTTCCTCATACCGCCTGCAATACTCTTCATACTACTCATCATAGTCATCATCATACTGCTCATCATCCTCAAACAACTCATAGAAATCATCATCAGAGTAGGACATGGCTGCAATTTTCTTCTTCAATGGATGATCCAATGCACAGGTCCAAGGACCATGCTTTGATACCATTGTAATGTACCCCAACTGGAATTCAAGCACACTAACTCAAAATACTGAAAAATAGGCCAAAGAGGGTTATGTTCAAGGGTGAAGGAAGCTCGGGAGCACACTTGGGATGGTTACTGACCTCTGTTTTGCAAGTTTTGCAGTATTTTGAAGGTTTGTGCAGGTTTTTTGTGGACTTCAAAGGGTTCGGGAATGATTTGGGAGGATTTGGAGGGAGTTTGGGGAATAGGATTACAATAGCTCTGATACGATTGTAATGTACCCAAACCGGAATTCAGGCACACTAAACCAAAAAATTTGATGTACTACTACTACATCTCTAATAAATATGCTTATGGTCCACTTCTAGGATGTCAAAATGGAACACTAGCTCTAAAGGTTCTTCAATAAGCATTAGGAGGCTTGCAGCTTGACTCTTGAAGGCTTGGGGCACAGTTGGACACTCTAGGAATGGGTACCAACCTCTATTCTGCAGGTTCTGTAGTATTTTTTAGGTTTATGCATGTTTTTTAGACTTCAAAGGGTTCGGGAATTATTTGCGAGGATTTGGAGGGAGTTTGGGGAAGCGAGACAACACAGGGTCATGATTTCCAAACGGGAAAAAATAGTACTTAGGAGACTCTATTTTTTGTAAAACTACTTGGGATGGATTCTACAGAGTCTCAGGTTTCTGTAGCATCTTTCCAAATGTCCTTTGGATATTTGGAGAAGAATATATGTCTGAAACAGTGGGAGCTAGTCAAAATTGACTAGTGAAAGAGCAAGGGTAGGAAAGATGGAAAAGGAGGGGAAGGGTTTAAGCGAGTGGGGATGAAGTTATATAGTAAATAGATATAGCTGGTATAGAAAAATATGCAGAGACTCTATTTTCTGCAAAACTACTTGGGATGGATTCTACAGAGTCTCAGGTTTCTGTAACATCTTTCGGAATGTCGTTTGGATCTCCGGAGAAGAAGATATGGATGAAACAGTGGTAGCTAGTCAAAATTGACTAGTGAAAGAGAAAGGGTAGGAAATATGGCAAAGGAGGGGAAGAATTTAAGCGAGTGGGGATGAATTTCTGCAATACATAGCTATAGGTGGTATGCAAAAATATGTAGAGATGGAATGCATCGCACTTTAACATGTATGGCCTCCAGGAATGGGTGGATTGCCTAGCACATTTACCATTATCAAATTCGGAGTGCATCACTCCTGGAGATGTTTCCCGGCATGTAGGAAAACAAATCAGTTGCCTCCAATATTTATGTGGAACCTTTGTTGCTACCTGGTAACCAATGGGGTACCACTAACAATAAGGGAACTCACAGAAGTGGATTGGGGATCACATAATGGCAAAGTAGTGCAATTTGTAGACACGACATAAAGCAAATTTACAACTCCTCCAAAACACAATATGGCCTTGACCAAATAATGAAAGGAATGGATGGATGGGACCATTAATATGTTAATTAACAATAAGGCATAAGAAACTGAACATGGGAAGCACTGCAGTAGTTAATTTGAGCTCAAGCATGTAATTACTCAGATTTTCACAGTGAGACACATATCAGATAGAAGCAACAGACAATATGCATGGAACTGGAGCTTTATTCTTCTTAAGTGGTCAGAATGGACCATGCACATCAGAATAGTTGTGCTAAGAGCAGGAATGATAGCAGCGACATAAAGAGTAGAGATGAGAGAGAGAGAAGATAGATTAATGGACCATGTATTTGGAACCAAGCCTGACTGAAGCTCCACCAAACACCTGCAACAAACAGTAGGGAGTGCGTGATTGTGTGTTCCTGGAGAGCATGGAGGCACAGTGGCGAAATATCCAATAGAATATCAATATGAAGCTCTATGAAGAAGACTGGATATGTCATTCCTTAATGATACAGAAGGGGCACATCACCCAACTGTTGACAAGGGGAGCATCACCCAACTGTTGACAAGGGTAGCATCACCCAAGGCTGGGAAGCTAGAAGCTTTCCTCACATAAACAATCAAATCCAAAAGCATGCTTTTTCCTTTTGCCTTTTCCTCCTTTAATAAGCCAAAACTTGATTAGTTTCCCATACTAGAGAGTAATACCATGGGCCAATGAAAACCAATAGCAAAATTAGTTTTCCCACTTAGTCAATACTAGTGGCAAATACCATGGGTATCCCAAAACCATCAACCATGTAGAAAGTGGTTTCCAACTTCCTTCCTTAATGAGCTATTCTCCTTGGGGAAATGTGAACAAGGTTATTTCCCACTTATTTTGGGTCATAAATGTCCATCAAGTGGTATTGAGCGCCCTTTGACCCAATTTAATCATTAATTTCCCACTTAAATTCATAATTACAATTTGTCTTGGGCAAATATTCTCCAATTAATTCCCAAAATATTATTTTTGCTCCATAATTTGAATTGGGAATTATTTATGGCTTAATTATGCTTTTAATGATTATTTTTGGACCTTAGGATACTTTACTTAGGCAATTTTAATTATTTTAGTCACCATGTTATTTTTTTATGATTTTTCCCTAGGTCACCTTGGCCAATTTTCCATAGGCCAAAATTGGGGACATGACAGGGGGTGTTTCCCCCAAACACCCACCAGGGGAGGATCCCAAAAGTAGTCGTCCCCCCCCCCCCCTCCTGGAACCCCCATGGCGGCTATAGTGGGGGGAAATCCCTTTCCCACCCCACGTCATGGGTCGGGATCCAAACACAACTGAAACACGACCTCTGAATCAAGAAGATCAGGCTCCACAACCAACAATCTCCCACTGGGATATTGATCACAACAACTCCACCGCTACTGCATCTGCTGGACTATGCTCCAAACCTTGGACCTGAAAAATTTCTCATCTTCACCTTCATGCTTGAAGGCCAACTGGAACTGAGCATGAACTCAGTTTCTCTCTAGTTACTACCTTTGTCAACATGTTTGCAGGATTCTTGCTAGTGTGTATCTTTTCCATATTCAACAGTTCATCTTCTAGAACATACTGTATGAAATGGTACTTCAACTGTATATGTTTAGTCTTAGAATGGAAGGTTGAGTTCTTTGCAAGATGAATGGCACTCTGGATGTCACTATACAACTTGCTATTCTCCTGCTTCTTACCCAATTCCTCCATGAACCTCTGCAACCAAATCATCTCTTTACTAGCCTCTATAGCGGCAACATACTCTGCTTCTGTTGTTGAAAGTGAAACAACCTTTTGCAACTTTGAAATCCAACTTACTGTTGTTCCACCTACAATAAGACATACCTTGTGGTGCTCCTCCTACTATCTCTATCACCTACCATATCTGCATCAATATATCTCTGTAGAATAATGTTTGAACCTACAAAACATAATGCATGAGTGGTAGTACCTCTCAAATACCTGAGAATCCATTGTACTGCCTTCCAATGTTCTTTACCTGGATTGTTCATATACCTGCTCTAGTTAATACCTTTGTCAACATGTCTATAGGATTCTGGCTAGTATGTATCTTTTCCAACTTCAACAGTTCATCTTCTAGAATAGAACTTATGAAATGGTACTTGAGCTATATATGTTTAGTCTTAGAATGGAAGGATGAGTTCTTTGCAAGATGAATGGCGCTCAAGCTATCACTATACAACCTTCTATTCTCCCAATTCTTACCCAATTCCTCCATGAACTTCTGCAGCTAAATCATCTCTTTACTAGCCTCTATAGTAGCAACATACTCTGCTTCCGTTGTTGAAAGTGCAACAACCTTTTGAAGTTTCAAAATCCAACTTACTGTTGTCCCACCTACAGTAAAGACATACCCTATGGTGCTCCTCCTGCTATCTTTATAACCTGCCATATCTACATCAACATATCCCTGTAGAACAATGTTTGAACCTCCAAAGCATAATGCATGAGTGGTAGTACCTCTCAAATACCTGAGAATCCACTTTACTACCTTCCAATGTTCTTTTCCTGGATTGTTCATATACATGCTCACAACTCCCACTGCATGTGCAATATCTGGTCTTGTGCACACCATGGCATACATCAAGCTATCAACTGCTGATGAATAGGGAACATTGGACATGTATTCTATCTCTTATTGTGTCTTGGGACACATCTCCTTACTTAGTTTGAAATGGTTGGCCAAAGGTGTACTAACTGGTTTTGCATCATTCATTCTAAACCTCTCCAATACCTTTTCTATGTACTCACCATGAGATAATGTCAATTTGTGATTTTTCCCGTCTCTTGTTATTCTCATACCAAGGATTTGCTTTGTAGCACCCAAATCCCTCATCACAAATGAATTACCTAATTTCCTTTTGAGCACATTTATATCATGCATGTTAGACCTTGCAACAAGCATGTCATCCACATACAATAACAAGATAATATATATCTTCCATTATCTAGCCTCTTGAAATAAACACAACAGTCATAATGACATCTACTATAACCTTGTTCTGTCATAAACTTGTCAAATTTTAAATACCACTTCCGTGGAGCTTGCTTCAGGCCATACAAGCTCTTCTTCAACCTGCATACTAAATTCTCCTTCCCTTTGAACTCATACACTTGTGGTTGCTACATATAAATCTCTTCCTCCAAATCCCCATGGATAAAGGTTGTTTTTACATCTAACTATTCAAGATGCAAATATTCTATCGCCATTAGACTTAAAATAGTTCTAATTGAAGTCATTTTAACACCATGAGAAAATATTTCATAAAAAATCTATACCTTTATTTTGTGCGAACCCCTTTTACAACAAGTCTGGCCTTGTACTGCTTCTTTCCTCCATTTTCTTCCTTCAACCTGTAAACCCATTTATTCTGCAATGCTCTTTTACCTGTAGGAAACTGAATCAAATCCCAAGTTTGGTTTCTTACCAATTAGTCCACCTCCTCATTCATGCCTTGATCCCACTTCTTTCTAGTTTCCACCTGCATTGCTTCTTCATAACATTCTGGTTCACCAGAGTTAGTTATCAATAAATAATACAGTGAAGGAGAGTATCGCTCAGGGGGTCTACTTAACTTGGTAGATCTTCTTACACTTGTAGGAGTTTAAGGTACCTGCTGCTGTTCTTGATTTTTTGGCACCTTTGGAACTTCATTTTCTTCGATTTCATCAAGCACTGTGTATTTTGTGTTTTCCTTTTCTTGTTTCTTTCCTTGCAAGTGATCTTTATACATGACCTTTTCATTGAATACTACATCTCTACTCCTAATGATTTTGTGATTTTCATAATCCCATAAGCAATAACCAAAATCATCAACCCCATATCCAATAAAGGTACACTTCTTGGATTTAGCCTCAAGATTTGTTCTATTTTCTTTATCAATATGGACAAATGCTTCACAACCAAAAGTTCTCGTAAATGAGTAGTTTAACTTTTTACCTATCCATGCCTCCTTTGGAATCCCACCATCCAAGGAACTTGAAGGCCCTCTATTTATTAAGTAAATAGCAGTATCTACAACATCTGCCCAAAACTGTAAGGGCATCCCTGCATGCAATCTCATACACCTTACATGCTCCATGATTGTCCTGTTCATCGTTTCTAACACGCCATTTTCTTGTGGTGTTCCTGGGACTGTTTTCTCTCTACGAATCCCATGGTATGAATAGTAGATATCAAACTCCTTGCCGCAATATTCACCTCCATTATCAGATCGGAGACACTTTAACCTTTTTCCTGTCTCATTCTAAACCAAAGCTTTCCATTTCTTAAAAGTAGCAAAAACAACAGATTTCTGTTGAATGCAATAAACCCAAGTTTTTCTAGTTGCATCATCAATAAAAGTAACATAATAATGAGAGCCACCAAGATATTGTACCTGAGCTAGTCCCCATACATCTGTATGCACAAGCTCTAACTTTTCACTCTTCTTTTGCTTCCCAACTCTGAGAAATATGACTCTCTTATGTTTTCCATAAACAGAGTTCTCACATAATTCCAAACTTACTTGCTTCTGATATGGCAACAACTTCCTTGAGTGGAGAATTTGCATCCCCTTCTCACTCATGTGGCCAAGTCTATGATGCCACAATGTTGTATCTATTTATGTGGAATCTATAGATATGGAAGACTAGTATTATGAGGACATGAACACAACATACCTATCCTATCTCCTTTTTCTATTAGCAGTGTTCCTTTATGATCTTCCACCACATTTCTCCAAATGTAGATAAACAACCGCCATCTCCCAACTGCCCTGTTGAGATCATATTTCTTTTCATAGCAAGAATATGCCTTACATCTTTCAACATCCATTCACCTTCATTTGTTAACTTTATCCGTACCTTACCCATTCCAACAATTTTACATGGTTCATCATCACCCAATAAAACATGTCCAAAATCACTTGGAACATAATCATGAAAGAATTTCCTATGGGGTGTATCATGACATGAAGCTCCTGAATCTACTACCCAGTAATCACTAGTACTATATAATGCAAGAATCAAAGCATCTTGTAACACATCACCTGCTACATTTGCTTTCTCAGTTGTCTCATGCTGTCCATCTCCTTTCTTCTTTAGAGATATGTAGCCTTTCTAAAGATGTCCTTTCTTTCCATAGTTCCAACACTCTATCTTTCTCAGTTTGGACTTGGATATGCCCTCCCTAGACTTCCCACGATTTCCTGGGCACTTTCCTCTCTCCTTTTGTCTTCCCCTGCTCTCCATGGTCAATGCATTACCTAATGTCTCACCTGTGTTATTCCTTCGCATTTACTCGCTAAGAATAACACCAACAACTTCATCAAATTTCAAAGTGTTTGAATGAGAGACACAGTTACTTACAACCATGACCAAGCCATTCCAACTTTCTAGCAATGAGCACAAGATTAGAAGATCCCTAACCTCAGGATCTTCAAAGTTCACTTTTACAGAACTTATCTGATTAGGAATCGTATTAAATTTATTTAAATGGTCAGCAATAGACCCACCTTTTGACATCTTCATATTAAATAAACACTTCATTAGAAATACCTTGTTGGAGGCTAAGGGTTTTTCATATAGGTTAGCTAATGCGCTCATCAGACCCTCCATTGTCTTTGTTTTTGAAATATTGAAATCCACCTATGAAGCAAGGAATAGCCATATTTTTCCTAGTGCCTTTATGTCAAGAACCTCCCATTCTTCGTCCTTCATAGCCACCAACTGTTTTACTTTTCCTCCCAATGGTGGGAATAGATCCTTCTGATACAGATAGTCCTCCATTTACATCTTCCATAACTATTAGTTTTGGCCGTTAAATTTTTCGACCCTAAACTTTCCTTCTTCCGCCATTGCTCCCACTCAAACCAAGAACCCTTCTTTCCTGCGAGTTTATGAGCCAAATAGACCTTTGGCTTTGATACCAATTGTTAGAAAACATGATCGCAAAACAATAACATAAAATAAGATGCATAAATAAAATACATAAACACAATACAAGAGAGACACCAATATAATGTGGTTCACCCAAGATGAGCTACATCCACACATAAACTGCCAGTCCTTTTTATCGATCCATCCAACAAAATGAAGGGATACATCCCGCAACACATCCACTGCAACTTCCTCTTCACTCTCTCACAGTATCTCTTACACAATCACATAGATATTTACAATACTACAATACATAACCGTATTACAATGCATTCCTTTTAAAGAGGGATTACCATGGGAAAATACCATGGGCCCGTAAACTACCCATTATTGACCAATTCATGACTATGAAATTACAACATTTTACAAGGCATTTTTTCAAAATTTTCGCTACAGAGGTGCTGCCCCCGAACCCCCACCAGGGGGGAGCTCCCAAAAGTAGTCGCCCCCACCCTGGACCCACCATGGCAACTATAGTGGGGGGGAAATCCCCCCCACACCCCTCCCTCATTGGCTGGGATCCAGACACGGTCGAAACACGACCTCTGAATCAAGAAGATCAGGATCCACAACCAACACTGCTGGATCTTTATATTTAAGATATGAATCCACTTTGTTTCCTGTATTTTTGCTTATGTCTGTTTCTTGTTCTTATATGCTTCTTACTTTGATTTCCAAATTATATCATTTGCTCACAAACCACAAAACTATGCATAATCTGTCACATGGTTGTTTTAAGCATTGTGTAAAAATATTGTTGCAAAAGTGTTTTGCACTCTAGAAATGCTTGTTCCATCCATCTAATTCAAATAACACATAATTTCTATTGATAGAATTCATCATCGACAATCATATAAATAGTCTCTAGCCAAATCAACTTAACTTCCCATTGTCGGCTATAAACATTTCAGTCTCTAAAACCAAACATAGACTTGCAAGTGCCACACTTCACATTTGTGTGAGGCACCTGCAACAATTAATTAACAAGAATACGCGAAATAGCAGAAATGACAGAACTCAGAATCACTTTTGTATGGATCACAGGCCACTTCGAGGGGGCAACCTCCTTTGAGCAAGCTCAATACAAATAACTTCACCGTGCCTTCATAGGTCTCAACACACACTTATATACTAATTCTAGGCGCCAATACTATGGGTCGAAACCATGGGCCGTTACAAACTATGGATCAACAATACTACGGGCGACTTACAAAGCATATGCGCCAACAACAATAACACAAACTATTGATCAACAAATACTACGGGACGACTTACAAAGCATATGCGTCCAACAACAACATACTAACAAAGTAAATATATGGGTTCCTAACATCCCCTCCCCCTTAAAAAAAGCTTTGTCCTCAAAGCTTCAGATGTGGAAATTGTTGTTGAATCTGAAGGAGTGGTTCCCATGTAGCGTCCTCTGGTTGCATGCCGTGCCATTGAATTAAGACCTCGGTGATAGAGCGAGAGCGAAGCTGACGTGTGCGCCGATTGAGGATGGCCTCTGGTTCCAAAAGGATGGATCCTTCATTATCCAGTTCGGGTAAAATCGTTTGGCCGCTGATGTTGGTGCCAAGAACTTTCTTCAAACAAGAGACATGAAAGACTGGATGAATGCGGGAAGAAGGAGGAAGTTCCAATTTATAAGCAACGGACCCAATCTTCTGAAGAATCCGATATGGCCCATAGAACTTTGGAGCAAGCTTATGACGCCCTTTGAGTTTCAAGGAGGATTGTTTGTACGGCTGTAGACGAAGAAAAACCATATCACCGACTTGAAAAGTGCGCTCTGAACGGTGCTGATCCGCTTGTTGCTTCATGCGATTTCTTGCCATGTGAAGATTGCCCCGTAAAATGCGAAGAATCTGATCGCGGTTGCGAAGGACCGTGTCAAATTCCTGAACTGATGAACTGGTGGGGGTGTATGGCAGAAGAGCTGGAGGTGCTTGAACATAGACTGCTTCATATGGGGTCATTTTAGAGGCAGTGTGGTAAGAGGTATTGTACCACCATTCAGCAAGAGGTAGCCACTTTGCCCACTGATGTTGTTGTTCTGAGGTGAAGCAACGAAGATAAGTTTCCAAGCATTTATTGACAATTTCAGTCTGACCATCTGTTTGTGGGTGATACCCTGAACTCATCTTCAGTTTGGTGCCAGTGTGGCGAAATAGTTCTGTCCAAAAATGACTAGTGAAAGTCGCATCACGATCCGAGACAATGGAAGAAGGGATGCCATGAAGACGAAAGATCTGGTCCATAAAAATTTGAGCAACTGAGGAGGCTGTATAGGGATGACTGAGAGCACAAAAATGACTATATTTGGAGAGGCGATCAACCACAACGAGAATCACTGTCTTCCCGCCAGATTTAGGGAGCCCTTCAATGAAATCCATAGAAATATCTGTCCAAATCCGTGTAGGTATGGGTAAGGGTTCAAGCAATCCTGGAACGAGTGTTGTTTCCCCCTTATTGCGCTGGCAGGTATCACATTCGGCCACCATCTGTTGAATTGTCCTTTTCATGCCCTGCCAAAAGAAGTTACGCCGTGCTCGTTCATATGTTTTGAGGAACCCAGAGTGCCCGGCCGATGGAGAAGCATGGAGTTCATAGAAGATAGCCTGTTGAAGATCTGTGCTCTGGGGAAGCACCAGACGACCCTTGTATCGCAGAGAAGAACCATCCCAAGAGTAATGTGGTACAGCAGAAGGGTTGTTGGTCAAGCGTTGGATGATCTGAGATAAGGAAGAGTCATTGACATAACCCTGTTGAACAGATTGCAACTAATTTGGAACAGGCATAGAAATAGCTGAAAGAGAACCTTGGGCACCAAATGTGCGAGAAAGAGCATTTGCCACAATATTGTCTTTCCCCTTCTTGTAAGTGATATCATAGTCATAACCCATGAGTTTGCTAACCCATTTCTGTTGTGCCGGGGAGGAGACACGCTGGTCCAAGAAATATTTCAGACTCTGGTGATCAGTCTTGATGCAGAAATGATTCCCTAATAGGTATGGACGCCACTTTTGTACTGCATGCAAAATAGCCATCATTTCCTTCTCATAGGTAGAGGCAGCTAAATTATTACCTGAAAGGGCTTTGCTGGTGAACGCAATGGGGTGTTCATTTTGAAGGAGAACAGCACCAAGTCCATTGCCGCAAGCATCACTCTCAATAGTGAAGGGCTTGGAAAAATCGGGCATAGCTAGCACAGGTGTAGTACACATAGCTTGTTTTAGTTTGTCAAATGCACACTGAGCAGCAGGTGTCCATGTAAAAGCATCCTTTTTCAATAGAGCAGTTAATGGAGCTGCAATCTTCCCATAATCCTTGACAAACTTGCGGTAGTAGCCAGTCAACCCCAAAAAACCACGAAGGCTCTTGAGTGTCTGAGGACGTGGCCAATTGTTCATGGCGTCGATTTTGGCAGGATCCACGCGAACCCCTTGTGCTGAGATAATGTGCCCGAGATACTCAACTTCCTTTTGTCCAAAAACACATTTAGACTGCTTGGCATGGAGATGATGGTCAGAGAAAAGTTGCATGACAAGATCCAGATGCTGGAGATGTTCATCCCATGTTTTACTATAGATGAGGATATCATCAAAGAATACCAGAATGAATTTCCGCAAGTATGGTCGAAATATTTTATTCATCAAGGCCTGGAATGTGGAAGGAGCATTAGTGAGGCCAAAGGGCATGACCAAAAACTCATAATGGCCATCATGTGTGCGGAAAGCTGTTTTAAGAATATCATCCTCATGAACCCGAATTTGATGATACCCAGAACGAAGATCCAACTTGGAGAAAAAGTGAGCCCCATGAAGCTCGTCAAGAAGTTCATCAACAACAGGAATTGGGAACTTATCCTTGATGGTGAGGTGATTAAGTGCTCGGAAGTCAATGCAGAGGCGCCATGACCCATCTTTTTTGCGGACGAGAATAACTGGAGAAGAAAAGGAACTAGTGCTTGGGCGAATAATACCTTGCTTCAATAAGTCCCGAACGAGCATTTCAATCTCCGTTTTTTGGTGGAATGGGTAGCGATAGGGCCTGATGTTGGGAGGAGCGCTGCCAGGAAGGAGCTGAATATGATGGTCTTCTGGCCTGGAAGGTGGTAATCCCACTGGTTCAGCAAAGACACCTGCATATCGATCCAGAATTTGTTGTAGATCCAAAGGAGTAGTGGAGACCGCTGATGGTTGCATCTGGATGGAATGGATCTGAGCGATGACACCATGTGAATTCTTCTTGAGGAGTTTTTCCATGCGATGTGAACTGATGATGCTGAGAGAACCTGGTTGTAATCCTGTCAATGTGTGTTTGTGTCCATTCTCGGAAAACTGCATCCAAAGTTCTGCAAAATCCCATAAGATAGGGCCGAGTGTGCGTAGCCATTGAGCGCCCAAAACCACATCACATCCGCCTAAGGGCAAGGCAAACATGTCAGAGCGCAAGGTATAATCTCCCATAGAGATACGCACATTTTGACACTTCCCTTTGCAAGGTAAGGTGCCCCCATTGGCAATCATGACTTCAAAGTTGGAGCAAGGATGGATAAAACAATCAGCTTGTTTGGCGATCCGAGGGTCAATGAAATTATGCGTGCTACCAGAATCAATGAGGATTGTAAGAGGAAGCTTCTTGAAGTAACCCCTGACCCGCATTGTTTGGGGGGGGGTGATTCCAGCTAAAGCATGGAGAGATATCTCTGGCTGGTCATCCTGAGACGGAGGGTCAATAGGCGGTTCCTGAATGTCGACCGGAGCATCCAGTGTTTCTGGATCTTCGTCACCCATTTCAGAGGCAGGTGGAGACTCCACATCCAGGAGATAGAGATTTTGGTGAACACATCTATGTCCCCGAGTGAACTTCTCATCACAATTATAGCAAAGACCCTTTTCTCTGCGCGCTTGCATCTCTGTTTCTGACAAACGCTTGATAGGAGTCGGTCGAGGAGCCTGCGGTATAGGAGGTCGCTGAGACCCCATATTTCGGAAAGGAACAAAAGTGGGCTTGGAGCGTTGTTGGGATGCAATCTTGTCTTCTGCCAATTTAGCCAACCCGAGTGCTTCCATCATTGTGTTGGGACAGAACATTTTGACCTCAGAGCGGATGGCATCCTTTAGACCACTGATAAAACAACTCTGGTAAAATTCATCAGACAATCCTTCGGTGTGGTTGGTTAGATTCTCAAATTCGGTTTGATACTCTCTCACAGTGCCAGTTTGGTGAAGTTTAGTGAGGGCTCCTGTGAAGTCATCAAAAGCACTAGGACCAAATCGTTGCAAAAGAAGCTGGCAAAAGTCTGGCCAGTTGGGCTCTGGATGAGCCTTGATGTACCAACGGTACCATTGAAGAGCTTCCTGTTCCAAATGAAAGGATGCCAACGGAACTTTGTTGACATCAAAAGTATTATGCAGACTGAAATACTGTTCTCCATGATAGATCCATCCAGTTGGATCGGTACCATTGAAGCGAGGAAAATCAAGCTTCGGACCACGGAAATTGCTGGCAGAAGAGAACCCATTATCTACTGAAGACTCGGACTGCCGTTTGTTGTTCATAGCTGAATGTTCAAGATGGAGACCAAGAAATTTTTCATCCAGATCCTGGAGTTTGGCTTGGATGGCTGCAAGGGCTTCCTCCATGGTTTTTGCTCCTGCACGGGTGACAACCATAACCAGGGATTTTTTTTTTTTTTTTTTTTTTTTTTTTTTTACTGGGTAGGAAAACAAAAACAGGAACTACTTCAGTAAAGGAAAATTTGGATTTGAGAAAAAATCAGAAGGGTACTTGGGGTTTGACTCGTTTTTTGGACACTGTTGGATAGACAGGGAAGCAAAAATGAGGATTTCAGCAGCGGGGTGAAAGGATGGGAAAATTTGGCAGAGGGGAACAAAGAAGCAGAATTCAGAAAGGAACTCTGTGGTAAAAATTGAAGGTGATTGGGTGAAATTTGAGGAAGTTATGGCAAACCCTAAAAATAGACAAATGTGGGATTTCGGGCTGTAGGAAAGGGAATTGAGGATAGGGTCCTCAGGGATGAAATATGCAGAATGGAATGACAGGGGTTCCCTGAAATTTTCAAGGAAAATAGAGGTAAAACAAGGGAGATATGGAGAAAAAAAACTGGAGCGGCTAGGGCTCGGGTTTTTTTTGTTTTTGTTTTTTTTTTTTTTTTTACAAACTAGAGCGGCTACGGCTCTGCTTACAGAATGGGATCTCCGGTTCGAAGGATTCTGGAACAACGCCGAACGGCTGGATCTGGAACGGTTTGCAAAATGAATCTGAAACGGCGCAGCAGTGATCGACAATAGTTCAGCTGAAAGTAGATATGGACCCCAGATATGTGCGGCTTCCTAACAGTTCAGGGTTTTCACTCGGCCACCAATGCTGTCTGACGGCTTGCGTATTGGGGCAGTACCCCTCACTCCACGGCTCAGGTAAAACTGATAACCGCTTTGCCACAAACGACAGCTCTTGGTTTACCTCACGGGTGGGAACTAGTCAATCAGGTAGGGGTCGTTGCCCTTTTCGCCGGCAGGTCCTCTCAATGGGCCAGCTACTTCGGGGTTCCTGTGGTACTCCTCACAATGAGTTTTAGGGCTTATGCCCAAGTACTTCCCACAGTTAAGCGGATAGGGATTATTCCCAAATCCGAACCTGCAACAGATGTGAAAACAAATTTTGGCAGAAATTTCACCCAGCGAGCCCAAGAAAGTGCTCTGATACCAGATGTGAGGCACCTGCAACAATTAATTAACAAGAATACGCGAAATAGCAGAAATGACAGAACTCAGAATCACTTTTGTATTGATCACAGGCCACTTCGAGGGGGCAACCTCCTTTGAGCAAGCTCAATACAAATAACTTCACCGTGCCTTCATAGGTCTCAACACACACTTATATACTAATTCTAGGCGCCAATACTATGGGTCGAAACCATGGGCCGTTACAAACTATGGATCAACAATACTACGGGCGACTTACAAAGCATATGCGCCAACAACAATAACACAAACTATTGATCAACAAATACTACGGGACGACTTACAAAGCATATGCGTCCAACAACAACATACTAACAAAGTAAATATATGGGTTCCTAACAATTTGTCTTTGCCCTTGTTATAATTTGCAGAAAACTATGTATGAACATTTATTTAATGTCATGTTGCAACAATGTTTTGTTTTTGTTTTTGTTTTGCTTTTATTCAATACTAGTAATTTTGTATTCTTGATGCTTTTTTCATTTTCATTTCCCACATTGTAATAAATAACAAAAACATGATTATGTGATAGAGCTACAAAGACCAGTTGAACTTTTTCATTTCTTCCCGTTTCTTTTTAGCCTCATTCATTGCCAGCAAAAGAGTACATGCATTATTGTTCCCGTCACTTGTGAATAGATTAAGAAAAACCATTTAGATTTACTCATAACACAATTGATCTATAGACTATAGCATTCTTTACCAAACTATTTCCTTTGTTCACTTACCAAAGTTCATGCTTTTAGTCTAGTGCAACCAAGCTTTGATACACAAACTTAAGTCTTTGATTGCACTTTTGGTTCTAAAAAAGCGCAACTAACAATTAATGTTTTCATTGTTTTTCCTTTCTTTTTGGTTTTCCACTTTGTAATATATAACAAAAAATATCATTCAATTAAACAAGCAAATTGCCCTTCTGCACTTTTCCATTTGTTCCTACCGCCTTATATGCTCATTCGTTATAAAGCAACAAACTCCATGCATTCTTGTTCCTACAATTTGTCAATTGGATAAGATGACCAAGTATGCATCTACATGTTGTAGGTACAAGGAATCTTGAAAGCAAAAAATTTCTTCTTGCCTCCATTCCAAAGAGTTTGCAATAAGTGCAATCAAGCAATGCCACATAGCCCATCTGATTGCACAACCTGCAAATAGAACACATCATAAAAATATGAGCATTTCCTGGAATGTGTTTTGGAGACAGAAGATGGAATAATGGATTGCACAATGCATATGGCACAACTACAACAATATTGCCCAGTAGATACAACCATTTCTTATGAAAGCTATACAAAGAGCATGTCATCCATAGTTTTCCACTAGCGGAAACTCTGTGTAGAGGCTTTATTTACACTGCCAGTATATAATGTTATTGCTGAAATAAAAAAATCCTTGGTAATTGAACTTGCTTCCAATTTTGGTAATTTTGTACATTCATAGCTTGTTGACACATGTAAAACCTATGTATATTCTAGAATCCCCTAACAGTTTGCGATTCAAACAACTCTTGTAAAATGTATTTGGCTATAAGAGTTGAAAGTTTTTAATATTGCATGCATTTTTCTAATGACTTTATGCATTGCCAGATGGATATTGTTGAATTCTTATTATGCATTTACTCCTTTACAGAAATTATGAATTCATAATTTATTGAAAGTTTTCAAAGTTTGCACATAACTGTTAATATGGATTTTGTAAACAAAATAGCACTTGCAACGAGGTGCTTGATGCTCCTGTACATATTATGAGTGGCTACTACTTTCTATAACTTTTTCTTGGTAACATAATTTATATGAAATATTATTTTGTCTAATGATTTTATGCACAACAAAATCTTATATTAAATGCAAAATTCATCAAATCAAGTTGTGTTTTTCCATATTCCCTCTCATTTACCATTTCATCAAACAATGCCTTTAACCTCTCTTCTCAATTTCACTGACTTTCGCTATCCTGCTAGTCTGAGAAAGACACATGCCATACCATTATAGCTTCAACCAAAGCATTCTTCGTTTCTTATGAATCATTTGCACAAGCATTTTAGAAAGTAGTCAAGGTGAAAATAACTAACCCTAAAGCACTTACCTTGCACAATTCCAGTTTAAGTCATTGAAAAAGTAGCACCTGTAGCATTTTACCTAGTCAAGATCGTCCAAGCTATCGCCTATTCTAGTCATCCTAGTCAAATGACACACATTGCTACTCAATTGCTGCTAATCACAGATATTTGCAACAAGCAAATACTGTCCCAATTGATGAATTCAAATAACCATAATAAACAGAACTGATGATATTTCTTCTAGGACAATAACCATTGCCCATTCCAAGGCAAAAAAAAGGACACTAGCACATAAGAAAAGCACAAAGCAGCCTACCCAAAAGCACACAAAATAGAAATTAACAACTACATGATATAGGCCATATACAAATGTATATAAATATGTGAATGGACCCTTTCCTATTGCAAAGGCATTAAAATCTTCAAGCTTTAGTTATCATGCGAATAGCTGCACACATAGCATTTTTTAGAATTATGTCCCATACATTCCTTTCAACATCCTACCAAATTGGCAATCACTCTACTAAGAAATATTCATTGCACAACCCTATTTTGCATTGTTGTTTGAAAAAATGCATAAATTACTCTAGCACAAAAAAGACTCATAGGCAAAAGGCAATGGTTGTAAGTCTCTTGTACTTTAAACACAAATACAAAGCACAAAATAGTTTCTTCTAGTCCTGGTGTCCTGGCAGTGTTCAAAATGCTTGCAATCGAAAAATATGTTTGTTA
Source organism: Larix kaempferi (assembly GCA_027924585.1). NCBI lineage: Eukaryota > Viridiplantae > Streptophyta > Pinopsida > Pinales > Pinaceae > Larix > Larix kaempferi. The sequence goes on along the minus strand of BSBM01000445.1, from coordinate 29,184,448 downwards.
AATTTTTATTGCGATTGTTATAAGATTTGAAATTTTTTATTGTCATTGTTAAAAGAGCTCTTCAACTCTTTCATGAATTATGTTTCATTTACGCTATGTGCGTATTTCTAGTATATTTAGTTAAAGATCGAAATCCCATTAAACTATTTTGTTGAACTTCTGTCTTGTTATTATCAAAAGATAAAGACTATATCATACACCTTTGAGACCACCAAGATGAAGCATTTATCTACAATTTCTAATTTATTTTTAAGTGGAATTTCCTTGTTTCATGACTACTTCCTGTGCATCTTGTTATGTGGATGAATGATAATATTATTGCCAACATTGTTTTTGGCTTGCTAACCTTGACACTGTTGTACCCAAGTATAGATTTAAGCTTGCAACTGGAAAATATGTTTGATAAATTTTTATTGTGATTGTTAACAGAGTTGAAATTTTTATTGTCATTGTTAAAATAGTTCTTCAACTCTTTCCCGAAACATACGCTAGTACATATTTCTAGTATATTTAGTTGAAGATTGAAAGCCCATTAAACTATTTTGTTCAACTTTCGTCTTGTTATTATTAAAGACAAAGACTGTATCATACACCTTTGAGACCACCAAGGTCAAGCATTTGACTACAACTTCTAATTTATTTTGAAGTGGGATTTCTTTGTTTCATGACTACCTCATATGCATCTTGTTCTATGGATGTATGAGAATATTATTTCCAATGTTGTCTTTTGCTTAGTAGCCTTGACATTGTTGCATCCAAGTATAAATTTATGTAATAAAGTTTGCATTGACACTAATGTATTTATAATAGATACTCTAGACCAATTGATAAGATATATCATTCTTTCTTTAGTCTTGTATTTAAATTAATATGTCAAAGCCAAATTTATATCAGTGCTATTCTTTTATTCTCCCCAACACAAGAACACTGACTTTAGTTGGATATTTGTAGATGATTGATTGCAATATCTATATGTGAGTTGCTATTTGCATGAGTGAAAAAGTTTTCCCGTTCTCCTTTACATTATAAGTTTTCAAACAACAAATGTTGCATTCTATTTATTTTATAATAATTTTATCCCATTTCCTATTAGTGCTTCTCCAATTGAGCCCAGTCAATTGAATTTGAATCTTAGCATTTGATTTGCATTGCTTTGGTTCTCTCACACTCCTTACCTATTTCAAGGCTAATAGATAGAAGCAACATATGGAATCATGGATATACTTTTTTTTTAACAGAAATGGCTAGCAAGCTTATATTAAATAAAAAAATGGAAATTACAAAATAGAGAATGATCAGATTGCTCCCATAAGAGGAAGACATCCATCACACCGAGTTCATCATGTTCTAACTAATAACTGTCATTGTATCTTCCTATCCTATGAAAACTATAACATCTTATGAACTGTCCTAGGAGGAGTATGCAGGAAAAAAAAAGAAAAAAAAGAAAAAAGAAGAAGAAGATTTTCAAACTTTCCAGTATGCCAAAATTGCAACTGGTAACAGTTCTATGAGTTCTAAAAACCATAATCAAATTACTAAAATACATAAAAACCAAAACATAGCTAAAAGGATCCCAAACCGAGACCCAAACCGACGAACAGCTACTGCAGCCCCACGTCCATGGCAGCACCAGTAGAACTCGCTGCCCCATTCTTCTCCGTGCTGGGGTCCACAAAGTTTCCAGCATTGGCCATGAATTTCTATAGCTTCTCCATTTTCCTGTTGATGTCTTCAAGTTCCCTGCCCGAGACTTTATGCTTTCGGACCTTGTGAGGATAGGCTAGGCCCAACGTCTCTTCAAGATGCTCCACTTTCTCAGCAATGCTTTGTTGTTGTGCTTTAGCCTCTGTATGAGTAGCATACGTGAGATTGTATAAGCAAGTTAGGATTTTCTTTTGCTCTAGACTTTCACTTCTAATTAACCTAACTTGCAGCTCTAATTCCTGTAAACAGTCCAAGAATTCAACTTCGAATTTGGAGATACCCCGGTTTCCAGACTGGGCCCGAGAGCTCCCAACCCCAACGTGCCTGCAGCAAGGGCCGAACCCATGATTACACTTTGCCTCTGCCGAGTCTCCTCTCTGCTCCTCCTGCTGCATTCCACGACTGCAGCCTCCTCCAAGACCTCTCCCCGGCTTGAAACACCTGCCACATTTCTGTATTACTTCTCCCCTTCCCAGCGGCCGACCGGCACCATGATAAAACACATTCCCCCACCCTGTGGATGCCCTAAGCCATGAAAATCCATACTCCTGTCAATGCAGTGGAGCATCGGAGAAACAAACAGCAAACAAAGAGAACTGGGAATGAAGGAATGAAAGGAGGATAGCTTCCAGATGTGGTAATAAACCCCAACAACCTTCACGCATGCCAGCCAACTGGAAAGCAGCGTGATTGCAATAAATTCAAGCATGTAGGGGTGGCCTACGAGGATAGTAGGAGCCGTTGAAAGATTAGATGAGAGATTCCAAAATTTTGAAAAAAAAACCCCCTAACGTGATGAGACCAAGGGGGAGGAAGGTGCCAAAAAGAGAGGGCAAGAGCCCGATTCATTAAGGCTTGCCAAGGTCTATGGAAGCCATGCATTTTCCAAACACTCATTGTTATAACTTAGCAAACCATAGGAAATCCTAACACCCCGATTGGCCATTTCATCAGCTTGTCAATTTTGTTCTCGAAGAATATGCATAAAGATAATCTCATGAAAATCCCTGCTAATACAGAGGAGAAGATGATGAATTTTTGAGGTGGGCTTTTTTATTTTGCCAACAATACTTCTAGCTTTCTGACAATGATTAAGGAATCTCCTAAGACCGTGAGTCTTGTTATCCCCATGGAGTTGGCGATCTCCATCCCTTTGATGAGGCCAAGCCACTTCGCTTCATTATTGGTTTTCCTTCCTAGGCCCCAGGCAAATTCCTTCTGCTTGTTCCCCTTGGAGTTGAAAATTACTCCCCCCGCACCTGCCAACCCATGGAATCATGGATATACTTTATTGAATCATGGATATACTGATAATTTTATCACTATTATTTACTGCATTCTTACTATTAATACTCTTATTTTAGTGTAAAGGTTTCAATGTTCCACTATTTATTGGCAACAACCATCTCGTCTCCTGCATAGTGGAAAACAGATAGAAACATTTCATTTGTCTTGTGTAAATTTAATATGAGATGTCAGGAAGCTTGCACTGCAAATGCAAATCCTTATTGACCAATTGCTACTGCAAATCTTGTTATTCTATTTCCTTGTTCTTAGTCTCATTTAAGTAAGTCGAATTTAAACCTCAGTTATACTACATTTATCTTCATTTCCTATTTTTTTAATATATGGGTTCAAGTACCCATATATATTAATTTTTTAATGTCTGGGTTCAAGGATAATTGTTTCTTTAGGATTATAAGTTCATTGTTTTTTACATACCAACTAGTTGCCAAAATATTTCTTCATTTATGCCTCTTTTCACTATAAACTATATTTTTATGCAAGTTCTCTTCCTATTTCAACTTTGTTATGGTTTCAATGAATTTGGTCAAATTTAAAACAATGCTTCCACTATCCAATTCGTTGGACTTTTCCAATCACAAACATCACATCCTTTCCTGCCAAATACCATAAGATTTGCACTAACTATTTCGTTTTGCTCCTTGCTTCCGAATGTCTCTGTTTCCTCACCTCTCCCAGCTATTGTCACATACATTGCCACTCGTGGCTCTTGTTTTATATAAGCTACGAATTGGAATTCCATGTTCAAAATGTTCAAAAAATATCAACTAATTAGAATCGTGTGGCTCAATGCATTATCAAAAGTATTCATAATGAAATAATATTTACTGTTTAAAAAAATATTTATTACATTTTATTTTTAATATTTTGAAATAAAATTAATATGTTTAAATTTCAATTCTCATTTTAAGTAACATCCACATGAGTACAAGTTCAAATTAATATTCCCTTCCTATTCAATGTTCACCCATTGATCCCAAGTTAAAATGAGATAATTTTAACACCTTGGAATTCATCATTAATATGGCACCATTTTTAATTCATCACACCTCAAAATAAAGTAGAGACCTAAGAAACACACCAATATGTGTGTGTGTGTGTTAAAAATTTGAAAGTCTAGGATACTTGAAGACATGAACACTTAAGTCAACAAGTTTTAGTGGACCACTCTTTTTTTTCACAAGAACGAGTATTTGTATTACTATAAAAGAGGGGGAAGTATTGTGTCCGGGCTAGACAACCTTCCTTAACAAAGGTTACAAAATTTATACAAATTGTCTTTATAATCTCTTGCAATTTATTGCTTCTTGTTGCATCACTACCTAATTGATATTTTTATAAATCTTCCCTATTGCTTTCATATAGAACGCTGGTATACAACTTCCATAAAACTCCCAAAATTAATATTGCTTTACAAAACATCAAATAAATTATCTAAATTGTTGCATATTGTTCTATGACGGCTTATGGAGCTCCTTTTGAGGTGGAAACTTTGATTTCCTAGAGCTTGCTGCTTCCTGTGACCATGATTGGAAGAGGGGATAAAGTTTTGAGAGTGACAATTGATGCTTGTGGGAGAAGCCCTTGTTGTAGCAAAGAACATACCCAAGGCTATGGGAGATGATAACTTGAGAAGCCTGAAATCGGAGGGTGACAGATATCAAGGACAAAAGGGAATGACTTGTGTTTAAAACTGAAAATGACAAGGACAAGAAAAGGGAAGACCCAAAGAACAACAAAACGTTTTGACAGTAAGGGGTATCTGCAAGGCGAGGTAATTTGGAAACAAGGGTGACTGATATTTCAGCACATAGATGATAGCAAGCTGGGATTATTCCCACAGTCTAAGCTAACTCATTCACACTAAACCTACCAGCTAAGAGCCCTCCCCAATTCTTGCTTATAATAATAAAACTACTGAACATGCCCATCTCGAAGAAGTGCAACATAAGCCAAATAAGGAAATGATGCATGGCATAGAAAAAGGCAATGCTAGACATAATGAGGTAGATGAGAATGGAACCAAGGAAATTGCTTATTGCACCCATAGAGATGATCTAAAACTTGAAGTTGTTGTCCTTTTGATGAGCAAGCCTCTCCTTTCCAAGGAGGACCCGTTCCCTGAACTCAGCATTGTCATCAACCAGGCTTGAAATTCCAACTCGAAATGACGAATGACACAATGAATACTGTGAACACCAGATATAAAGATTGAGACCAACAGTCCTCCTACTATTGGTAGGAAGTATCGAACCTCCATCCTAAGATGAAATCCAAGACGAAATCCAAGCACATAGAGCAAGGCCCTTAAATCCAACAAAGCGAATTATAAGGGAAACTCTCTCCCGGCTCTCCCTGATAAGAATTACCGCCTTCACATCCCAAACCATTATTACCTCTTGCTCCAAACGTCGAAACTTTGGTATTCATGTCTACTTGCATAATGCTGAGGAAACCACTTGCACCAAGGGATAAACGTACAACCCAATTTATATCATATTTAATGGCTAGGTTGGTTGGATATGTGGGCATGTGGATATAATCATGTGCCATCCCATGAATATTGATGCTTGTCATCTCCATGAACAAGGAACTTATAACGACTTAAGGGATATGGTGAATGCCATTGCTCCCCCTATTTTCCTTAAATTCTCCAACCTTCAAAAAAATCCCTTCTTTTGCCAAAACATTTGTTGATTTGTTAAGGTCCCTCAGAACATGGATTATAGTGACATGATGAAAGAGTTTGATGATGTTGTGTATCCTGCTTATGCTCCTTCTCAAGAAGGCATCTCCTGGCTTACTCTTATGCTTGACGAATCGAATCATATCTAGGGAATATCCATTGATTATTAGGTTCAAGACTCCATATTATTTTCCTTTTTGGAGGCCTTTCCAAAGTGCTAGGATCATTGCTTGATTGTTGGTGGCGCTTACAATACCCCAAGCATATGACAATACTTTATTTTCTCCAGGTTCATAGAGGCCCCCCCTTCGCTCCTACCTCACTAGGTTCTACTGGACTATTATTAATACCTCTCCACTATTCCATTATTTTTTCTTTCATTTTGACTTTATAATTTTTTCCCATCATGTTTCAATTTTAACCATATGATGTTTTGTTGGGTATATGTTATATTATTTTCATGTGGGTGTGGGGATTGCCGTCTTACGATCCACCCCCATCGAGTGCTCTGTTGTATGCACTAGGTGTTGTGTGTAGCACTGGATTGCGGGGGGGTGCATCGACACCCTCCCCCTGCTCCACGGAGCAAAAATGGGTGATATCTAATTGCTATTATGAGACGAAGGCGAGTGCGTAAATTTTTGGGCTCTCTTGGGGTGCGAAGAATTGTGGTTCGACTCTAAGTTTTGTCAGTTTTTCCCTTGAAGGATTTCTAGGGTAAATCTCTATGTATTGTGTGTATGCCATGGTGTAATCTCTATTTCACTTAAAGAATCAATATGCATTGCTTCAATTCATATGTTTAAAACTTACATGTGGTATCAGATCTCGATTATTAGCTTCAGGGGACGCCTTTGTTGTTGAGGGTTCGACGTGGTTGATAGATATTGGGTCTATTTTAAACCTAGGTCAAGTGGGAGCTTCATAGCAATGATTTTTGTATTGAAAGAGAATGGGGAGAAGTTCAAGAATTGAGATTGGGAAATTTAAAGGCCAATTTTTTGAGCTATAGAAGCTCAAAATGAAAGATCTTGTAGATCAGGAACAATGGATTGCTATGGATCTGGGTACACAACCCATTGGATCGACAAAAGAAGATTGGGAGAAACTGGAAAGAAGGGCAAGGAATACAATCTAAATTTTCCTATTAGATTTTGTGTTGTTGAATGTGTCTAGAGAAGAGAGTGCATTAAAGCTATGGATGAAGCCGGGAGTTTGTATCAATCAAAGTACCTAGTAAACAAGTTGTTTATGGAAAATAAGCTATGTCACCTCAGGATGGATGATAACGACATCGTGGTGGATCATCCAAATGTCTACAATACTCTAGTAAGTCAAATCATCTATGTTCGCATTAAAATGGCGGAAGAAGATAAATGCATTACATTATTATGTTATTTGCCAAATTCTTGCGATAACTTGATTGTAGCAATAAGTAGTGCTAGTCAAGCCACTTTGAAGTTTGATGAAATAGTAACATCCCTGCTCTCGAAGGAAATGAGGTAGAAAACCATGGATAGTTATATCATGGATGCCTTGTTTGTGAGAGGTCATCCCTAGGAGAGAAATAAAAATAACGCTTTAGGGGGAGAATCTAAATATAGACGTAGATCGAAATCTCCATGAAAATATTTGAGGAAATAATGGAAATGCAGTAAAGTTGGGCACTGTAAGCAAGATCGTAGATCTAAAAATGTTGAAAAAGCGAAGGGATTTGATGATGCCTTCCATAGAGGCAAATACCTCCTCAGAAGAAGGAGGGGATGCATACCTAGCCTCTATAGGTACTCATTCAGATCATGATGTATGGTTGATTGACTCGGGTGTGTCTTTTCATATGGCACCTCATAGGGAGTGGTTTTGTGAATATTAAAAGTACAATGGGGGAGATGTTTTCTTAGGAAATGATTCAACAACCAATATCATTGGATGTGGAAGAGTTAAGTAGCAGGTCAAGGATGGAAGGATTATAAATCTCCCTAGAGTACTACACATTCCAAATATAGCAAGAAACTTGATATACATCATAAAGATGGGTGATGCTGGCATACAAACTGTGTTAAAAGACACATGCAAAATGGTTTGCAGATTAATGGTCTTGATGAGGGGATTTAGGAATGGAACTTTGTACAAACTATTGGGAAGCACCATCACCAATGGGTGTAATAGTTTTGTTGTGTCCAAGGGAGGAGATAAAGAAGACATAAATCCTACTTCTTCTAGAGGAAATACAATGCTATGGCATCAAAGATTGGGGCATATTGGAGAGAAGGGCCTTCAAGCATTACAAGGTAAAAGTATGTTTGATTTCACACTAGATTTTTATTTCTGTGAACATTACATATATGGAAAATAGAACCAGATAAGATTTGCATCTTGTTTTAGGGTTAATACGAGAACTTTAGAGTTAATATATAGTGATGTGTTTGGACCTATCCATGTTCCATCATTTGGTATATTTGTGTATTTTGTTTCATTTATAGATGATTTCTCCAAGGAACACATGAATTTATTTCGTTCGAAAGAAATCTGAAGTATTTGCTAAATTTAAAGAATTTAAGGCTCTTTTAGAGAATCAAACAAAAAATAAAACAAAAGTGTTGAGGATAGATAATGGTGGGGAGTTATGTGACAATGAATTTGAGGAATTATGTAAGAAGTGTAGATAAAAAGGAAGAAAAATACTCCATACACACCTCAACATAATGGAGTTGCGTAAATAATGAATAGGATGCTGATGGAAAAGGAAAGGATCATGCTCAGTGGTGTCGGGATAGGATTATGGGCAGAGGCAGTGGATATTGCATGTTACTTGGTAAATCAATGACCCACATCAACATTGGTTGACAAAAATTTGCATGAGGTATGGATTGGTAAGAAACCCTCTATTAAACATCTAAAAGTTTTTGGTTGTGATTCTTATGTACATGTTCCAAAGGTAAAAAGGAGTAAGATAGATAATAAAGCTGAAAAATGTATCTTTATTGGTTATAAAGATGGTGCGAAAGGTTTTAAGATTTGGAACCCTGTAACTAAGAAGATTGTTTACAATCGAGATGTTTTTAGAGAGGTTAAAGATGTTCCCAAACATGAAGTCACTCCAATGGAAAAGGAGCTAGAGAAAATAGAGTTTAAGTTAGAGGATTAATAATTTGACTCAATAAGAGAAGATAAATAAGAAGAAGAATAACCTCAAACCCCAGTTTTGAGGAGATCATCTCGAAAAAGAAGGAGACCATAAAGGTATCCCCCTCCTGATTTTCGATCTTATTTTGCTTTATCTATTATTGATGACGATCCTCAAAATGTGAAGGAAGCTGTTGATTCAGAGGATAGTGATCTTTGGAAGAAGGACATAGTTGAAGAAATGGACGCCTTGGACAAAAATGAAGCTTATGAACTTGTTGAGTTACCATTTGGAAGAAAACTAGTTAGTAGCTGCAATTGTTGTTTCAGAAGAAGTTGAATCCAAAAGCTAAAGTGGAGAAGTACAAAGCCCGCTTAGTAGCAAAGGGATATTCCCAGGTGGAGGGAAATGATTTTGGTGAAATATTTTCTCCAGTTGCTAAATTAACTTCTATCAAATTTATTATTTCTATTGTTATTGCTTTTTATCTTGAAGTAAAGTAGATGGATGTGAAGTCAACATTCCTACATGGGGATCTTGAAGAATAAATCTACATGAAACAACCAAAAGGGTAGTATAGTAAAGGGAAGGAAAGAGCTGATATGTAAGCTAAAGAATTCCCTTTATGGTCTAAAGAAATCTCCAAGGATGCGGTGCCAAAAGTTTGACACATACATCCTTGGATTGGGGTTTGTGAGAAGAAAGGATGATTACTATGTATATTCCAAGTAATGTATGATGTTGACATATTGATGATTGGAAAAAACATGAATACCATAAGGGAGGTGAAATCACATCTATCCTCCAAATTTGACATGAACGATTTTAGTGCTGTAAACTTCATATTGGGAATGTAGATTAAAAGGGATCATGCAAACACGAAACTGTGGTTCATCAAAGAAAGTATGTTGAGACGATACTACATATATGAAAAGTAAGCTGATTAAGGTCCCTATTCCTATAGGTGTAAACTTATATGTAGATAAGTGTCCCAAGACACAGATAGAGGAAGAAGACATGTCACGAGTGCCCTATGCTAGTGTTGTTGGTAGTTTGATGTATGCAATGGTATGTACCAAACCATACATTGCTCATCTAGTGGGAGTTTTGAGTAGATATATGTCAAAACCAGGGAAGGAGCACTAGACAACTGTAAAGAGGGTCATTAGATATTTGAGTGGGACCACATATTATGCAATTTGCTACCAAGGAAGACCTAGAATAGACAAAGTAATTGGTGTACAGGGATTTGTTGAGGCAAAATGGGTTGGATATCTTGAGCACATAATATCTACAAGTGGTTATGTGTTTAACCTATTTGAAGGAGCTATCAGTTGGATGAGCAAGATATAGGCTGTAGTTGCACTCTCAAATACAAAAGTTGAATACATGGAAGCCACACATGCAAGTAAAGAAGTTGTATGGTTGCATATATTGTGTTCAGGTATTGGGTTTGTAAAGAAAGATTACAAGGTTAGCCAAAGTGAAATGTTTCTGGATAATAACCCTGCTTATCATGTTAACACAAAGCATATTGATGTGCAATATCACTTTGTGAGAGATATGGTTGAAGACAAGAAGGTGTTGTTGGAAAATCTTGATACGTTGAAGAATGTTGTAGACTCATTGACGAAATCTGTAAGTACAAAGAAGTTCTCTTGGTGTAGAGAATATATAGGTATTGATGCCTTGAACTTGTGACCCTATTAGTACATGGCCCATTGTTATGCAAAGAAAACAACAAGTGCGAGAATTTTGGTATGTGTTATATTCTTTGCATGTGGGTGTGGGGATTGTTGTCTTACGATCCACCCACATCTAGTGCTCTATCACATAAGGTGTTGTGCATGGTGTTGGCTCAGGGGGGTCATGGGGTGGGACACTCTCCCCTGCTCCGCGAAGTGGAAAAGGGTAATTGGCGATATCCCATTGCCATTACAAGATGAAGGCGAGGGAAAAAAAATTTGGGTTATTTTTGGGATTTTCCTAAAACTGTGTAATTTAATCAAGGTTAAGGGAATGGGGTTTATATCTGATTTGAGTCAACGTATTAGGGTTTTGGATACTACAAAATACCTACATATTGTATTGTGAATGGTTAATAAAAATAATGAGAAGAATATAGGTGCAGATCTAAATTTTGTTGGTTTTTCCCTTTAAGGGTTTCCAGGGTAAATCTCTGTGTACTGTGTGGATGCCATGGTGCAATCTCTATTTTTCTTAAAGGATAAATATTTATTACTTCTCTTCACAAGTTTAAAGCTTACATATTTGACTTATTCTTCTTCCTAAACTTATGCACTTTGTTATATAAATACAACCTTATTTCTTTATCCACTTTCCAAATTTTGATTTGTTTCACATTTTCACATTCTATAATTATAATCTCTATTTCTTATACATTATTATACCATTAATAATAATATCATTAGCAACATATCATAACAATGGAGAACATCAAAAAGCATCAAGTATGAAAAGAATAATGATGTAAGATAAGGGATGTTATCATAAGCAGGGACTGATGATGTAAGATAAGGGATGTTATCATAAGCAGGGAGAAACAATTGAGAACATATAAAAGCATCAAGTATTAAAAGAATAACAATGTGAGATAAGGAAATTTATCGTAAAGTTTACAATGCAAACATCACGGTGATAAAATGGGAAGCCTAGAAGTAGAAGTGGAAACTTCAAAAGGGTTGTAGATCACGTTGAGAAAGTTGGAGACGAGTGAAACTCATTTCTTCTATTAACAAAAGAATACGATTTGCATTTAGAAACGGAGCATCCATACCATTTCATGATTTGTCTATATAAATCACCACATGCAACGACCTACTCATAGAAATTCATTACAAAAATTGTGGAGTTTAATGAAGTAGATTATTTCTCTTTACATGTTTTTTTTTGAATATTTGAAAGACAATGTGCATGCATCCTCTATTATCTAAGAGTAGTATTTAATTATTGTTATTTTATATAAACGTCGAACTGGAACTCCATGTTCAAAAAGTTAAAAAAGGATCAATTGATTGGAATACTTCATGGCTCAATCTATTATCACATTACTCTCAAAAATATTAATACTGAAATAATATTTACATGTTTTTAAAATATTTATCACAAAAACTTATTTTTTACATTTTGAAATAAAATCAATATTTGTAAATTTTAAGTCACATTCACATGAGAACAAGTTGAAATCAATATTTCAAACTTCCTTCCCGTTGATTCCCAACATTCACATGTTCCAAAGCATCGGAACATGATGACTAGGATAAGCATATTAAATTTTGTCGCATAGTCATTCCATTGTCACAATCATGTCCAGGGTAATGTGCTTGTTGCGTCCATAGGTTATTTTACCATTTGTGTCGCTATTTAGTCCTTGCATCCATCGTGCGAAGTGTCGTCATGGTGTAACCAAATCGAGATATATTTAGTTGTTTTTTATTATATGTGTCATCATGCAATCTTGTTAGCGCCATTGTGTCTTAGTCGAAGTACTGATCATGTCCATATTTTGTTTTGCAAAATCCGCTTCCATTTGAACCTTTCAACACTCAGTTGAAATTGCGAAAAGTCAAAGTCTTTGCTTCAAGTCAGTTGAAATATGTCGATTTCATGTCGTCCATTAATTCTATAGATTCATTTGTACGTCATTGTTCTCCTCATGCCTAATCTAAGAAAGTTAAAATACCCCGTGGGAATATCCTTTCGGAAATGCCTATGTCCACCATTTTTAAAAGGAAAAAATAATACTCCCCCATTTCCAATGTTCGCTTACTTTTTCTAAAAGTGCATTTTTTTCTTTCAAAAATGAAATATTCGCTTATCCTTCTTACCCATTTTCCGACCTTTCTCTTTTCATGCTTATATCCTAAAAAGTGTTTCCCTTTTATGAGTTTTGTCGAATTATTCCTCCCCTTCCTAAGTCCCCATTCCCTTCTTTTATTAATAAAAGAAAATAATAAAAAACACTTTCCCTTATCATTAGCAATCCCCTACTTCTTTTTCCTTAAGGCCTTCCTTTCCTTTATTAAACTTATTCTACCATAATCCCTTAAGGAAAAAAAAAATTTAAAGATTAAAAAAGGGGTCCTCTTTTCAGAAAATAATAATGAAAATTTCTGAATAATCCACAAGTTGAAGTTTGATCCCTCCAAATTGCATATGGGGATCGCAGAGATAGGAGAATGGGGTTTTTTGCAGTAGTGGTGGGGTTTTTTGGCAATGAGCCCGACTATTTGGCTAGTTTTGGAGATTTTATCACAACTTAGGTTGGAAATCTGAAGCACCTTGGAGTCCGGATAGCTGTTTCGGATAACCCTAGTACCAACCAAGGCATCAAAAAGTGGGAACTGTTTTTTCTTTTTGCTTCGGATTTCCCTCAAGAGCTCGGTGTACCTTTCACTACTTCCTCTATCGGGTTTGGTGCTAGTTTATGTTAGTTTTTCTGGTGTATTTGGAATCTTTTTTCTTCCCCAATTTTGTCAGTTTCTACTAATTTGACGATCAAGGTTTTTTTTTTTTGGTATCAACCCCACCACATATGTTGTTTTTGTGTTACACGCGGGGTTTTGCTGGATTTCACTGGCCCTTAGCTTTTTTACTGGCTTGATGTGATGGCCCCAGATAGTTGCTTGGTTCCACACGTGGCTAGGTTTTATACTTCATCAACGCCATCTGTTTGGGATGAGAAGACAAAAGGTATAAGCTCTGAAGCTTTGCAGGGAGAGAGGGTTTCTCAGAAACTTACAGGATGCACTGCTAGGAACATAAGAAGGTTAAAAGCATTCAAAGGTTTGGAAGAAGCTGCTACTTACACTCTTGACGATGGTGTGAATATGGATAGGGTGGAGCTTCTGGATCGAAAAGGTTTGGTGGGATGAATAGAAGGAACAAAAGTTTCACAAGTCGAATTGGTTGAATGGGTAAACTCTTCTTGGACACCTCTGTTTGGTATGCCTCCTCGTACTAGTTTATTAACTCGCGGTTGGGTTGCTTTTATTGTTCCAGATGAGGGTCTTATTGATTCGCTTTTGGCTTAGACTTGGTTAATTAAGGATGGCTCTTTGAATCTTAAAAGATGGCACGTGAACTTCAATCCAAACAATGAAAGGATGCAACTCTGTCATCTATGGGTCCTCCTTCCAGGGTTCCCGTTTGAGCTGTGGACACCGAACGTTTTTGAGGGTTTGGGAAACCGTTTGGGTAGGTTTTTGTGGCTGGAGAAAAATCTTATTTTTGGTATACACAAGAGGATGGATTCTATTCTGGTGGAATTTGATGTGTCTATGGGGCTTCCTACAACTGTGTATATTTTATGGAGAGATAAGGTATTTAAGCAAAAGTTGGATTAAAAAAACATTATGTTTAGATGTTTTTATTGTCGAGGAATAGGACATGTTAGGGCGAGATGTCCACTTCTTAATTCCATGGTGAACACAAAGAAGCGTGAACTGTCTGGTTCCTTTTTACTGCACTCCATCCCATCTAACGATTCTGCGAATAAGCCAGGTATGTTATTAGATGAGCCCTATGTTTATGAAGGCATTTCGAAAGCATAATTATATTTTTACATTTCCATGGAGAAGGCCCTAGATGCCTGTCTTGCCTGTAATAAACCTTTAGCTAGGAACCTCTTAACTGACTTGAATTCAGTGGATATTGGGTCTGAGAAATCTCCACTTTCTGTTCATGTTAATAATAATGAGGTTGTCCCGGTGAGTGATAATATTTTGACCTTTGTTTCTCCCCCTTCAAATATTCTGAAAACCCTAAATGATATTGGAGTTTTAAAACCCCTCAATACCCTGGTGGATAATGCTAGCCCTAAATCATTCTCCTTGACGTTATTATCTTTATCTGGTATTGATAACTCACCTCTCAAAAATTTTGTTGTAAACCCTAAACCTTTTGATGAGGTGGTTATTCCTTCTATTAGATGTAAGAATGTGATCATTCCTAGGAAGAAAAAATAAAAAGAGAAGGATTGTGGGGATACTTTCATCCCATTATCAAAAAGACTTGAAAATGTAAATTCTGATTATAATTTGACTATCTGTTCTTCCCATGGGACCCTTAGAGAATCTATGTCCCCGAAGAGGTTGAATTAATGCCAATTCTCTCCTTTAGCATTCATGGGATTGGGGGAGCTACCAAGGCTAGGGATCTCATCAACTTTCTAAAAACTACTAGCCTGGATTGTTTTTTAATACAGGAGACAATGTGTCCGGCCTCACAAGCTATTGAGTTCTTCTCAAAGCATTGGCCGGGGTGGTATTTTAGCGCTATGGATTCTTCTAGCCTCTTGGGGGGGTATTATCTGGTTGGAACCCTGCAACTACTTCTTTTTGTGCCTATAAAACTATGGGGGGTATTCTTATGAAAGGTCGTTTTCTATCTTTTGGCACTAATCTTGCAATTCTGAATATGTATGCGCCTTACAAAGACACATAACATTACTGGAGATCTTTGGAACGTTCTGGATTACTAAATACTCCAAACCTGATTGTGGTAGGTGACCTCGATCTCACCTTATCTGCTGTAGAAGTGTGCGGTCATATGGTTCTTGTTGATGAATTGGCAAAAATTTTCAAAGGTATTTTTCAGAGAGCTCATATTAGAGAAATTTTGAGGTAAAAAATGGGTCTCAAAACAAAAGAAATGTACTATAAAAATCAACCAATAGGATTCAAGGTGATGATGTCAACCATGGGGGATGAATCACCATTTTTGGGTAAAAAAGTTAAAAGGTAAAAAGGTCAAAGTGAAAAAACTACTTGTTCAATTCATATTTTCAACTTATCTCCCTATATATTCACTCAAATTTCGATCACGAGCATCCGTTGGATGGGGAATTCAATTCCACATCCAACGAGTACCCACTCGGCATACTTTTGATGGACCCCGCTGCCTCAAAAAGAAGAAATACATGAAAAATGTGATGATCATCACATTTTTCATGTATTTCTTCTTTTTGAGGCAGCAGGGTCCATCAAAAGTATGCCGAGTGGGTACTCGTTGGATGTGGAATTGAATTCCCCATCCAACGGATGCTCGTGATCGAAATTTGAGTGAATATACAGGGATATAAGTTGAAAATACGAATTGAAGAAGTCGTTTTTTATTTTTTCCTCCAAAATTTGATGAGGTATGCTAATATTATTTTATTGTTTCCAATATTATTTTATAATTTACCTTAGGAGGCCCATTTTAGACCTCAAAACTTCTCTAATGATTGGTGGATATTTTACCAAGGAAATTGTGCTCAACTTGGAGTAATAAGCGTAAAGGTGATGGCTGCATTAGTAAAAGACTTGACAGGTTTCTTGTGGCAGAATCAGTCTTAAATAAATTTTCCAGATATAGAACATGGGTGGAACATTCAAATTTATCAGATCATCAAGATATTGTTCTACAATTTGAAGATTTACAAAATAGTGTTAGGAGGCCTTTTAAATTCAATAGCTCATGGTTGAGTAACACTGATTTCTGTAACTTGGTTAGAGGCTTCTGGTCATAGGTTACGTTTCCTGCTCCTATAAATCCAGTGGAATCTATGATTTGTAAACTCAAAGGTTTAAAGGAAAAAACAAAAGAGTGGGAGAAGATTAAAAAAGTAAAAGATCAATCTGATCTTATTTTGGTTAAAAAGCAAATCAAACAATTGCACACTCTTAATATAGATGGCATCTTTTCAGATGAGGACAGATTGGAGTTATAGGCGTTGCAAAATAGATTAAATGACATCTTGCAGCTGGAGGAAAATACTTGGCGGCTCAAAAGTCGTTCCATTTGGGTGGAATTGGGTGATAGAAACACCCGCTTTTTTCACCAATATGCCTCTCATAGGGGGAATGTGAACACTATTTGGTCAATTAAGGATAGTGGTGGTAATGTTTTAAATGAACAAAAGGATATAGAATTTATTGCACATGATCACTTCAGACAACATTTTATGGATCCAAAGTTGTCTAATATTGAAGCTCAACTGAAGGTTATAAAGTTTTATCCATCCTTCTTTTCGATGGAAGAATGATTACAAGTTGGAAGACTTGTTACACTTGAGGAACTTTCTAATGTATTAAAAGCTTTCAAAAAAGAGAAGAGTCAAGTCTCGGACGGATGGCCGGTTGACCTGTTTCTCAGCTTTTTTGACATCATGGGTAATGAATTACTGGAAATGGTGGAATTCACGAGATTGGAAGGATGGATTCCAGGAGGCCTAAATTCTACATTTTTTACTCTTATCCCAAAGAAAAACAAAACTGAAAATTTTGATGATTTCAGGCGATTGCTCTTTGTAACTTGATCTATAAGTTAATTTCAAAGATTATTGCAAACATGATCAAACCGTTCCTTTCCAGGTGGATGTCAACAGAGAAATTTGGGTTCTTAGAGGACAGGCAAATAATGGATGCAGTGGGCATTACACAGGAGGTTATGCACTCAATAAAATAAAAAAAGAAAAAATCCTTAATTATGAAACTTGATCTTGTTAAAGCACATGATCAAGTTAACTGGGATTTCCTTAAGTTAGTTCTTCTGCAGATTGGTTTGCCGAGGTTGGTAATAAATTGGATCATGTCATGTGTTATGTCGACAAATTATTCTTTCCTTATCAATGGGAAGCCTAGTCCTTTTTTCAAAATCTTCAGAGGATTACGCCAAGGTTGCCCTCTATCACCATTATTATTTGTTTTGGTGATAGAAGGACTCAGTCTTTTAATGAAGGATGCCAGGGGGAAGAAAATTATCAAAGGTATGTATGTTTCAAAGGATCTGTCTGTATCACACTTATTATTTGTTGACGATGTGATAATATTTGGATCGGATTCAGTGGAGGAATGGAAGGCTATATCCGATATTTTGTCTCTTTTTTTCACTGCAACAGGGATGCAAATTAGCCAACACAAATCAATGTTTTCCAGTTATAAGATGAACAATCTGAATTTAGAAGAGATTCTGAAGTTTCTTCCTTATTCCGTTGTTGACATTGATGAAGGCATTAAATATTTTGGGTTTATCATCAAACCAAATTGTTATAGTATTCTATACTGGAGATGGCTAATTGGCAGGTTTGAAAAGAAACTTAATAGTTGGGTTTTAAAATTTATTTCATTGGGTGGTCGTCTCGTTCTACTCAAATCTGTATTGAGTAGTCTCCCGATATATTGGGTGCAACTGGATCAAATTTCGTTATCAGTGTTGCACAAATTGAATGGCTTAATCTTTTATTTCCTTTGGTAAGGTAACAACAATGGTGGAAACTATCATTTGGAAAAATGGCAAGACTTATCCTTGTCAAAAGCTTACGAGGGATGGAATATTAAAAACATCTTCTGGTTCAATACTGCTATGTCATTAAAGAGTCTTTGGCATGGTTTATTGGGTGACAATCTTTGGGAAAAAGTACTTCATGCAAAATAGATTAAAATGGAGCTTTGGAAATGGTTACGAAATTCTAGTTCAAACTCTTGCAACGTTTCATTCATTTGGAAGGGATTCTTAAATTTTTTTCCATGGATCAACTCACATTTAGCCTGGCAGGTGGGGAATGGTTACAATATTTTTGTTGGCATTGATCCCATTCTGGGAGTTAATGGTGATTGCATTTTATCAAGAGATTTGATAAATCATTTCACTAGCTACGACTTATTCACCTTGAATCAGTTTAAAAGGTCAAGCAGATTGATTCCTGACCGATCTTATTGGCTAACGGCCTCAGATCTTGGATTGGATGGCAGCTGGGAAGAGGAGTGGAAGTTATATGTTCAAAACCTCAATTTGGCAAGGATTCGACTCTCTTTTGAGAACGATAAGCTGACTTGGGTTAAAAATACTGGTAATGGAAAAGTTACTGCAAAATTTACTTACATGACAATTGTGGATAGTCAGGTAAAGGTGCAGAAGAAATCGTGGTTTAGGGCGTTATGGAAGTGGAATGTTCCAGGAAAAATAGAATGCTTTCTTTGGCTTCTTTTTAACAAGAAGATACTTTAATACCTGGGATAATCTTATGCGTCGTGGCAAATGTGGACCTAGTATATGTTTATTATGCAGAAAAAATGAAGATTCTATTGGTCATTTATTTATACAATGTGACTTCTCTCTGAGTTTGTGGAAGATGATTTGCGCTTCTCTAAAGATAAAAGATGACTGGCATTCATCAGAATTCGACTCTGCATATCAGGCTTGGATAAAAAATAACAGATGTTTCACCAATGTCCCAGGGTTGATGGCATGGTGTATATGGAAGGCTAGGAATTATGCTATTTCTCATAATTTTGTTCTATCATTGAAGTAGACTCTTTCTTCTTTCTGGAAGTTGTTCCATACTTATGCCAGCAAGGTTTATAAAGCAACATGTATGCAGAGGAAAATTTTTTCGAATTTGGAAATTTTGAGAATGTCACTGTTTTTTTTTTATGGTGCTTCAGCAGATTATAATTGTGGGGATGGCTTTACAATCATTTGTGGAGTTAATTATACTTTAAACTTCTGATTGGCATGTGGTATTGGTTCAATACAAAAGTAGAGCTCCTTGGTGTCTGGGGAGTTTTAAAGGAAGCTTCTATGTGTGGTATTGACTCTCTAAAAGTCTTTTGGGACTCTCTGGTAATTGCTAATTGGGCCAACAAGCAATCTCAACTTGAAAATGTTTTCATTCATCATTGGTGTCAAAGAATTGCTAAATTGATGAACAATTTTCTGGATCTCTCCATTGAACATACATACAAAGAAAATAATGTTGTTGCAGATGCTCTGTCAAAGGAGGCACTTGATGGTGATCCTGGTTACTCTATTGGGAAGAATGGATCGACAATCAACTTTCTCACTCTGGCTACTGGAGTTCTTTTTTCTCAGAAATGAACTGATTTTCATTAGATGTTGTCTGTTAGAAAAACATTTTTCGTGTTTTTTGTATAGCTCTATGTTGTTGGGACAACTTGTATTGAAAATTTTTATAACTTCTGATTCCGATATGAATTGGGATGAAAGATTATCAAAGATCCGATTTTACTCGGGATGGTATGTACTTTTTGATTTCTTGGAAATAACAAAAGTACGGTTTTTTTTCTCTGAAAAAAAAAAGCCCATCGATTGGCATTTTTTCCTTCATGGAAAGGAGAAAAACTCACACACATGGAAGGGCAGATTGAAACTGACCACCGTAAACAATGATGAGCGATGATCTCAAGGAGAGAATAATGGCGCAAGGAGAGGCAACACACGTTTGATAAAGGCAATCAAATGGGCACTTTTCTCAGGCAACCTCACCGCAAAATCTAATGCCTATATGCGACTAGCCACAATAGAAGAAAGGGGAGCCGTTTGCAAAAGAAGTTGTGTCGACTGCATCCAAGACACCAAACCCTACCCATATATGCAAAAGCAGAATGATAAGGCACACACTGGTCGGGTATTTGCAACTATAGCAGAGATCGAGGGAATTTCACGGACTACAAACAAAGAAACGCCATGTTGCTCCATGCAATTGACTGATAAGCACAGTATGAAACACATAGTGGCAGGAGGAGGCTGCAATACGTCAGACATGGTAGTGTAGAGGAACATTCAACACCAGCATGCAACGAAGGGGAAAAACACCAGGTTGGTTGAAGAAAAACACTAGTGTTGACAGAAGCACCCGTAAGATCCAACGCTTAGAAGAAATAGTTGGCAGCTCTGGCACACACCGAGAGGCAAAAAAGGCCTGGCATCCAGTGGCGGGGCAGTCATGAATAAGAAACATCACATGCAAAAAGGGTCGAAAACAAAACCCTAATCAATTTAATGTGGGTCGTTTCAATTGCTAGCAACTGATGGTATGCAATAAACATGCCACAATGAGGTTGCCTTGGTGTGGCTCTTCACAACTCATAGACTCATGATGCCACTCAAAGAGACACGTGTGGGCATCAATATGCACCGAGGAATTCACACATGAAATGGGTCATGAGAACGTTGTCTAATCGTTCAGTTTCATCTATTGAACAAGATAGCATTAACAACTGTGATGCAGGTGGATACGATTCGAATCTTTCACCTTGAAAGGGTTCTAGTTATAAGTTTCAAGTTTGCGATGAATAACTGGTCAGACTTAGTTTACATTTGCCACTTAAATGAGACAACAAAGCTGGTATAGGAAGGCGATGTGATTGATAGCATTATTTTTCCCTCTGCCACTTTAATAAGTGACAACATCGTGGACACAAATGAAAATTATTCCTGTAATGGTTAACAGGTTTGCACCTATTGCAATCATCAATGATGAAAGGGATCTATTTAGTGGTTTCTTTTGGTTTGCTTGATTTCATCCTCGATCTAAGTTGCAAGTTTTTCCAGACAATGGTCCACCTAGTATGCAAAAGAAGAGAAAGTTGGTGAAACAATTACTTCACAACAAAACCCAAGTAGAAGGTGGGGGTCATATTATTTTAAGTCAAAATTCATTACATATTTTAGCGCATGACCTATTGAAATAAAATATTGATTTCAGAGATTACCTCCTGATAATTTTGTTAAGGGGATTTTTGTAGACCAAATTCCATAGTTACTCAAGGAATGCATTCCATGCCAAATAAACACAATCACCCTCATAAATTTGAAATTTGGAATCTCTCTTCAGGACCAAACAATGAGTTGTTTATTGAACGTTACATTCCGCATCTGAGGGTGAGCGTTGGTTACTTGCGGCTCACCCTCTTCTAGACACACATGAAGAAAACTGAACGTCAAAAAATGGCACAACAACTTTTCAGCTTCCAAGGCAGCTGAAACACTTTGCCTACCCTGCACGCAGCCCTTAAAACTAAAATGAAGGCGCTGCAACACATCATCTCACACCAGAGGTAAGAGGTGGGTACTGTTAGGTTCCACTGCCGTTATTTTCCCTTCATACTTAGTTATCCATGAGCCTAATAGGTGGAAATTGCAGATAAGACTACGTTTCAGGTTTATCCATTAGGGTGAAGGCGGAGTGTCCTTCCACCAGAGGTATGTTTTGTTTTCTTGCACGCATTTGTACTTTCATGTTTATATTTTATGACTGACGTCTTCATGTGTGCAGGTTACTGCAAGCACAATCTGAGTAGGGACTACTCTCATTGTCTCGGTTTCACCCAGGTGAATATAGAATGTTGAGAATTGCGTAGGGTCTCGTAGAACCCCTATTCTCAGGGGTTGAACTGGTTACAACCTATTACACAAGATGACTGTCAAATTTCATTCCCTTAATAAAAAATCTTATTTGGGCATATCTGTGTCTTTCCTCCACCTTTTTATCACTCAACTTCATTGCTCTTTCCATTTTTTTTACATTTCACAAACTGTACCATATGTATATTCCATACTGTAAATAATTTTTTTTGTTCATGTACTAACATGTATATAAAATTATGATTTTTAACCTTTAGTCGTTAGGCTTTCTAATGTTGCATTTTTCAAGCAGTAGTAGTTGTCATATTCAGTTTTGAACTATCTTTTGTTTCATGCAATCAATTTAATTTATCAAGTCAATTTTCAGTAAACGACTGGTACACAAAATTGAACCGCATTTAATGAATATTGATGCATTAACATAACTGATGTTTTGATCAAATTGTAAAATTTTGAATATGCATGAAATCGAAGATTTGTTTTTCACATCAAACATGCTTTTCAAATCTATTTAGACGTCAAAGAAATACAAATATTCACTACAATTTTATACTAACACCTGAAACACAAAGTTCATGATTATTTAGCTCATTATTTCATAAATGGAACTTTGACTTTGCATCTCTCTTTAAATATTGGAATGTAATGGAATTGTAGTTTTCTTTTGTGCTTTTACGACAACTAGTTTAGTTTACACAAGCGTTTAAAGTTATTAATTATAGATGTATTTTTATGCTGACGACTAACATTTACTTTACCATAAAAGTTTAAAAAATAATCTTGCTTATGTAATTGTAAATGTTTCATCATTAATTTCTTTAGTCATAATTAGTTAATAAATTTGCACACATGCTTACATAGATTGCACCTCATTCATTTAATGTACTAACGCACTTCAATTGCGGTTAATTGTTCACTTATGCATGATCTCTTTATAACACAATTGTTCATTTATGCATCTAGTCCATTAATCGATCATTTTGAATCATATCTATTTGAGGGCTCTAAACGCAACCCGAGCTTCCATCCCTATACTCCCCTTGAACAACCCTCCAAGGGTGTTTACAGTGTTGTTGCCTGGACCGTGTCATTTTGAGCATCAACACATCCATTGGTCCCAAGTTAAAAATGAGATATTTTAGATACCTTGGAATTCATCGCTAACATGGCAACATTTTGAATTCATCACACCTCACAACAAAGTAAAGAGCTAAAGAACACACCAATATATATGTGATAAATTTTGAAGGTCTAAGACATGGACAATTAACTTGGCAAACAAAGTAAAGAGCTAAAGAACATACCAATATATATGTGATAAATTTTGAAGGTCTAAGACATGGACAATTAACTTGGCAAGTTTGAGTTTACTCCTATTAATACCTCTCCATTATTTCATTATTTTTCCTTTCATTTTGACTTTCTCGTTTTTTCCATCACAATTCATTTTTACCCATTCTTGTGTTAGACTTATTCTTCATCCTAATCATATACGCTTTATTTTATAAATACAACCTTTTTTTTCCACACTTTCCAAATTTCCATTTGTTTCACACTTTCATGTTAATATCATAATCAACGTTTATGAACAATGGTGAACATCGAAAAGTATCAAGTATGAAAAGAATAATGATGTTAGATAATGGATGTTATTGTAAAGTTTTCAATGTAAACGTCTTGGTGATGAAATGCGAGATCCAGAGGTAGAAGTGGAAACTTCGAGGGGTTTATGGATTATGATGAGAAAGTTGAAGAGCGAAACTCATCTCTTCCATTGTCAAAAGAGGAAGATTTGCAATAGAAACGAAGTAACCATGCCATTTGATGGCTTGTTGCTAATCTCATGTAGTAGCCTACTCATAACAATTCATCACAGAAGTGGTGGTATAGATTCACAAAATATATTATTTTTCTCTCTACATATTGTTTTTTGGAATATTTAAAAGATAATGTGCATGCATCCTCTTTATATTTATATTTATATATATATAATTCATTCATTGTTATTTTATATAAACTTCATATTGAAATCCCATGTTTGAAAAGTTCAAAAAGGATAATTGATTGGAACCCCATGTTCGAAAAGTAAAAAAGGATAATTGATTGGAACCCCATGTTCCAAAAGTTTAAAAACGATAATTGATTGGAACACTTTATGGCTCAATATATAATCTAGGAGGGTCCTTATAAGGGAAATTTTATCTCACTTCCTTATTTACCTATGTTAAGTGTTGTATCCATGGGAAATGAGATGGTTTAGAATTTTATTAGTGGAGGGTCATCATGGTGGAAGGAAGTCATTATCATAAATACTTTGTCAAGTAAACACCAACTTGTATACAAATATTTTCCTTTCACCCATGGCTTTATGCTTTTTAAGACAACTTGGCTCCCAAATAATGGTTTACTAACAAAAAAATGGGAATAATTTATTCCTAGTAATCCTCCCTTGCACTCTATCCCCAAGCTCTCTCCTCTCTATAGGTGGTTTGAGACAAACAATATCAAGGTTCTAGATGATATCTCTTTGTGGTCTTCATCTTTTTCCCATCTATGGGTTTGTTGTAAGTGTCCTCCTATATTCCCCCAGTCTCTATCCCTTTTGTATCCACCTCACTTTTATACTTTTTACAAGGCCCACATTTCCTAGGGAGTGTGTGATGTTGTCATGAGGGGTCCCACTTACATTATTAATCTATTAAGGATGGTCATCGTTAGATTGCTTTGTCCCCAATGTTAGCTTCATATTTTAGGCATTGGTTCATGGAAAGCTCCTTATCTTGGAAAATTTAGCTAAGAGTAGAATATGTATCACCTTTAGATGTGCTCTATGCATTTCCAATGAAAAAACATTAGATCACCTATTCTTCAATTGCCCCTTTCTCTCATATGGTGTAGACTTTGATCCTCTCATACTTAGTCATATTGACTACCATTCAACCTATCTAATGGATGCAAGTGTTTCAAACATGACATTCATTGTTTTTATGATGAGGAAAAATGAATACATTTTCTTAATATTACCCAGGACATCATCCCAAAAGTGGTCTCATGGACTTAACAAGAAATAATAAAATCTTCAATGACCAAACACCAAACTTTGAGAAATTTAAATCTTACAATGTCAACATAATAAGAGACAATCATGTCAATGTTCCAAGGATCATATTTAGAAAATGCATATGTTGTTCTCTGATGGTTCCTCTAAGGGGAGCCCAATTTGATTGGGGTTAAGAGGTTTTTATACAACTCAAAGGGAAAACTAATCAAAAAAATTGCTCAGAGCATTGGAACTTATGCAACAAATAATCAACCTGAAGTCTTAACATTATACAAAGTCATCCTATCATTGAAAGGAATGACTAAGAAAGAAGTTATAGTTGTTTAGGTCCAAATAAAGTACAAAGCTATAAAACAAATCTCAAAGCAATTCGAATTCAAAGCAAAAGTGAGACATAAAATTAATCAAACTGAAACACAAAACCTAATCTACCCATTTATTATGTTTGAATTTGTTTTATTTTATTTTGTTTTTATTTATGTACAGAAGGGGTTATTTATGTATAGATGGGGAAGGGGCAGTCATCCAAGTTTATGGTGGATGATATTTTGCATAGAGAAATGCATCTTTATCTATGCATGCAGGGTTGTTGGTGTGGAAAACATCTCAAAGGAAATGCCAACTAACCTACTAACCAAAAAGGTTGCACAAGATTTGAGGGAGGCTTTTCAAGATCTAGAAAAAATTGTCACTGTCTTGCGAAATCTGCCAACCAACTAGATTAGTATAACATCTTGTATAAACATGGTCAGAGACAAATTTTGACATCTCAATGTGAATCACAAGAGTTGATTCTTGTTTGAAAATGAAGTAATCATTAAAGGTAAGACCCAAGCATTTATCAAATTTATCAATGGAAACTCTTAGGTTCTTCCCAATGAGACTAGGGTCATCATACTCCAAATAAAAGTATAAGGGGTTTAAAAACATAGGATAGCCTTTGAACTCACCATCATCATCAAATGAAATTATACATATATCAAGAGGGTTGTGCATGCCAATGTTAATTTCCTTAACTTCTCTCGACCAAGACAAGGGATTGGAAAAGGCTTTACCAGAGTGAAGAGTTTGGACAACCTCACAAGGATCTTTGAAAGGAAAATCATCACATGTGTTAGTTAGGCCTAGAGGGATATAAAGAGAGCATTTATTATCAACCAGACTTAACCTTTCATTAGTAACATCTTCATACAAAAATCCACTATAGGAGGGATTGAAGAGGTCAAAATCAACTTTCTTCCTTGCATGGTCAACTTGAAGATTGCCATTATATGCACATGTATAAGAACCTTGAGGTAAACCATGATCATGGAATTGGGTAGGATGATTAGTTTCGAGGATGGTAGTGTTTGAAATGCGAGAGTCAAGGCAATTGTTAAGCATCATGATATTATCATGGTTATCTTCACACCCAAAATCTCGGTTACAATTGGCGAAGATATCACAATCAGTATTTAGGTAAGAGGGCTCTAAAGATCTATTAAGTCGAGCTTGATTCAATAATCAATGTTAAAGGGAGAGCATGTGATGTGGTAAATTTTGGATGATGGGAATTACAGATGACAAACATTATGTGAACTACATACTCCTTGAGAGAAACCTGTTCTGATGGATTGCTCTTCAAATTCAAGACAAGTAGTCATGGTTGACTCTAGGTTTTGAGCATTCTTCTCCTCCAACTGCCAATGATAATGAGGAGGTAGAAGGTCATAGTAATGCAAGAAAGAAACCAAGTTGGCAGGGAAAATTGACATAGGAATGCAGTTGTATAATTCAGTAAACCTAAGATTAAAATCTTGAATACTTTTACCCTCTTTCATGTTCAACTGATCAAACTTTTTGAGGTGCTCACAAGGTTTTCGATATGCCCAGAGGTAGAAATAAACCAATAAGAAATCTCTAACCATGTTGAAATGCATTTGTAAGATAGGTTGGAAAACAAGGAGGCAACATGACCTTGAAGTAAGTTATTAAACAAAAGCATCCAACCGTCATTGTCAATGATGCTGAGTATGGTGCAAGCATCAGAGAATGCATGAAGATGCTCATCTACCGTAACAACTCCATCACCCTAAAACAAAGGAAAATATTTCTTGAACGTGTAAGGAAAAGGCATAACTGGGTAAGTGAGATTTAAAGGTGAACGTGTAAGCCAAGGGTATTTGGGCTTATCATCTTCCCAGGTAAAAAGACCATAACGATGGATGAGCGTATCCAGGTTAGAGGACGAAGCTATCAGGATATAATGGTAGTAAGGAAATTAATTGGATCCCTGGAATCCATAATGATGCATAAATATTATCTAGGTTAGAATGTAGAATGAAATTGAGAGAATTAAATAAAAAAACAAGAAACGAACTATTGGACAGTATGTCCCCAATATGGTCGCCAAAATATGTTGATCTCGAAAATGGACTTAACAAGACCAACATCTCAACCTCCCATGAGGCTAGATGGGGAGAGTGGAGAATGATACCCTATGTTTATAGCCTTGACAAGAAAGACATTAGACCCTAACTCATGAGAACTAGGGCATGTATCCCTCGTTTAGTTTTTTTTAATATTTAATATTTTTCCATTTTGGCTCTTTACTATTTTATGTGTTCTTCTAAAATGACAAAGTTAGGAAAGAAACAACTTATGCATGAGAAGAGCTGATCGTAAAATAAACTAAATAGTGAGAAAGAATACATGATAACTAATGTATGTTGGCATTTTTACTTTCTATAGTTTTTATTGATTTTATGAATAAGTACATAAATGAAAAGGAAATGACAATGTAAACAGTAACCGTAAAACTGAATAAAGAAAGAACGTGTTATTTTATTTTTTTACTAAGGGAATCGACAACTGGGGCGAGGTTCATACTCACATGACACAGGGTTGATTCTCATCCACTACCAATATACCCCTAGGTGCACCCACACTTCCCCTACACAGGTACACCCACACTATTTGAGGTTTGAACCCGCAACGTCACATGGAGTGAATTAATAGTGCACCCTATCACCAATTGGTCTACACCCCAGGGATATAAAGGAATTATTCTATTTGTATATAAATAATTTAGATTTCATTTTTCATTTTAAAGATATTATGTTTAACACATAAATAAAGCAACACGGAAAATAATAAAAAGGACATGAATAGTGAATAAATTCAAAGAGAAAAAAAAAAAATTCTTGTTATTATAATGTGGCCCCATATATTTCCCTTTTGACTGAATGATTCTTTTGAGCCCCTATGAAGATATGGACCAGATATATCTTTACCTATCCCCAATGTTATTTTGGAATCATATGATGAACAACAAAGAATGTAAAAATACAAAATGAAAACTATGATTGGACTTGATCAGATTAATGAAATGTACTGCACAACGAGCTGCTATCTGCATAAAATACAATTGATTAGCATTGAAAATAAATCAAACCTTCTAATACAACATACTTATCAAATGAACAAGTTGCCTTGTAGACGAAACCAGATCATAGCCTCGCTCCATTGTTTATTGCTATTTTTCGATACATCCCTAATGTCAACAAGAGATTGAATGGAGCGTGAAATAATGAACAGGAAGTAGATCTCACCAAGCTCTCTGCATACCTATCTAACCCCCCCCCTGCCCCTATTATTATTGATGCATGTGTTTTCTTTTATAATTGTCCAATGGTAGTTTCCAATAGTTATGCAGTTTGTGTTAGTTTAGCAACAAATGAACCAAGGAAGGACACTATGCCCTAATTAATAAATCAATTGGGATTTCCACCATCTTAAAATAATACGAGATGTTGAGAAACATTGCAATTTGGCATTTTTACACTTGTATATGTGACTGCCACGTAATACTATGTTTTGTCATTTTCCAGCTAAACACAATTACTAAGCAATTGTGTGTGAGCATGAGATAGACTACGATTTCATATGTTGCATACAAATGTGATATATTGACTGGTTGTTGACAGGTCGAAATGACCCAGGGCCAATAGTAGGGGTTCTACCTAGTAAGAAGTCCTAATTATACCCCGAACAACTTGGAATAGGGAACCTGTCTAGATGCTGGCCCGGTCCACTGTTTATGGCTCTTATAATTAAGAGATGAAATGCAATATGATCTAACCTAAATGCAGTTCCTAACTAAACTAATATATCCTAGATGGGAACGAGATTAAAGAGAGTGAGCAGTGAAATAACAATTAAACATCTGTATTTAGAATTCAAATAGTTGTTTTAAGAAGTAGATAAACAATTGACAAAATTAAAGCATAAATATTAGAACAATACTACTATTTATATCATTCTGATTTCACTACCCATAGAAAGTAGAAGAGTAGAAATAACATATGAAATAAGAAAAAGAGAGCTGTAGGAAGAATCTATTCATAAATTCGATACAATCTTACTCCATATCTGCATGTGAAAGAGCATGAAATAGTTCAAGACATTCATCCACATAATAGAAGTATTATTTTGTAAAATCTAGTCCGTGGCTTCTCCTCATTCACAGTTCAACAATAGTACATGAAAAAGTTCAAGAGAAAAAAATCCCCTCTCTCATTAAATGAGATTACAATATATAGCCCAAGGCTAGGTGACCCTTGGCCTTCCATATTCCCTTGAGACTTTTGGAATTATTTGAATAAATTTATTACAAAAATTGATTTGATTCACCCTTTGGTGACCTTTGGTATTTCACTAATTAGTCCTTTTGGAACTTTTGTCTTCATGTGGCATGTTGACTTTGTTGAATTCTTACTGCAAAGAGGTTCTCCATGGATATGACTAATAAGATTTCAATAAACAAAATCCGATATGGTGAACTGACTATTCGAGTCTACCATCTCTGTTCGTTGATCTGCATCTTTCCTGGCCATTCTCTGATCTTCTTGAATGTGGTGGACTACTTCATGTTGAAATGATTCTTTTAATCCCATATATTTAATTTTCAGTGTGATATGTCACATGGATTGATCTTATTGTAGCATGATTTCATCGAAGGTGAAGTGTCGTCATTAGCTCCAGCAACATATGTTTCCCTTCAATTTAAATTGAGAATAGTGCTTGCATTTCGTCCTTCTTCACCAGATAGTTAGTGGATGCAACTTGTATAGGTTGGCCTTGTGTTGAAACAACTTCCATCGTTGTACTACTTGACATGTCTTTTGGAGTTGTCACCTCATGTTTTTCTTTCTTTGTGATCATTGTGAGCGCATGTGTATGTACATTGTTGCACCACATGACCATATATGTCTAAACCATGCTTACCTTATAGAATTTGCAACATACAAAGTCTTTATTCCAAGTGACCTTCCTAGTCATTGATGATGTGGTCCTCCTTTTGTCTTGAAATTTATGTCACATCTAATAGTTAATCTAAGAAAATATTAACCACTTGGTCGTACATCTCATCGATACCTTTTCGACGGTATAAATAACGTTCAAAATCATGGAGACCTGATGCAAAAGTTATGGTCAAATCATGGAGGTAACCTTTCACTATGTTGCCTATGTCGCATTTCAGAGCATTAAACATTGTCAGTTGTTTGTGCTTTTCCTTACATCAACCATCATCAATGATGAACTGGTTTCCTGTGCTTTATTCTTGATACAACACATGAAGGTTTTTCCAAGCCAACTAATTCTTCTCGTCCCTGATTTCTGGTTATTGTGATCGGTGCAGGCATTGATTGATCTGACCCTCAACATCTTTCTCTTTATCTTCATTTTTTACGCTTATTTTTTCTCTATGGTTTGGGACCAATCCTTTTTTTATTAAGGTTATTGCAATGAATCTCCATTGTTTACCCTGTCATAATTCCACACTCTTTTCCTCTAGACTGGTGCTTGCCTACCAACAAAAGAAAACCCCTTTAGCTTTGTTTATTTTATTTAAATAAACAAATTATCAAAACAAAATTATTTGAAAGACAAAATGAAATAAAATGGAATTAAAAATAAATACAATAAAAATAAAATTAACTATCCTCTCTATTCCCCATGTGTGACCTCTTTCATTACACATACATTCCCCTTTCTAAAATCATTAAAAAAAAACATTTTGTGTCCATGTAAAGGGGGCTCTCCTTTAATCCACTTTATAACTTAGGTGTACCCCATATAAACCTAAACAAGATGGTGTGATGTTCAACCAATAAAAAGCTGATGAGAAGCACTAAAATTAATATCAAAATCTCATGATATGTCACTAGGATGTAGCTCTAGCATAGTTGTAAGCCTATTGATGTGCATCGACATATAAGTTACCAATGTGTTGGGAAAAAGTTGGAAACTTGCTGACACATTGACAGAAAGTTGAAAACTTACTGATGGGAGAAAACTTACCAATGCATCGATATAAAATATGAAAACTTGTCAATGCATCAGCATAAAAGTTGAAAACTTGTTGATGGGAGAAAACTTGCTGACGCATCGACGACTCGATTGGTGCTACCCTTATTATATTTAATGTTCAGGTGGAATTTCTGCAAGTAAGTGGACCACTTCTGGTGGTGGTCATTCTGTAACTTGCCTTGGGTTTGCATGAATTACAGAGGCTTGTGATCAGTGTGGATGACCGTTTCTTTTCCAAGGATGTAATGCTTCCATTGGTGACAGGATTGGACAATGGAATACACTTCCTTGTCATAGGTGGGGTACTTTCGGACTGTATCTGAAAGTGTCTCACTGTGATATTCGATTGGATGGCCAGGTTGAGTGAGGACTGTACCAACAACATAGTTTGAAGCATCTCTCTCAATCTCAAAGGGTTGTTGCAGATCTGGTAAGGCAAGGATGGGCACTGAACATAAGCATTGCTTCAACTCCTAAAATGCTTGTTGATGTGGCTTGGACTAGACGAAATTGGCCTTAGATCCCCCTTTGGTCACCTAGATAAGGGACCAAGAAATATTAGAGAATCCCAACACAAATCTGTGATAGAAGTTGGAAAGGACTAGGAAGCTGCGAAGCTCTATGAGAGTTGTCGGGGTTGGACAATCACGGATGGCTTGGATCTTGGAGGAATCTAGTACATGAACACCATGTTCATCCATGATGTATCCCAGATATTGAACCCTCTCAATTCCAAATAAGGACTTCTCTAGATTGGAATATCGCTTGTGCTATCATAGGGTGCTGAGGACCTGGTGGATATGTTGCAAATGTTCCGCCCATGTTCTGTTGTAAATGAGGATATCATCTAGATATACGACCACAAAAGAGTTGGTGAATGGCCGTAGGATATCGTCCATCATTATCATGAAGGTTGATGGAGCATTAATCAAGCCGAAAGGCATGACCAACCACTCAAAAAGGCCTTCCCAGGATTTGAAGGCAATCTTCCAGACATTGTTCCGCTTAATTGGAACTTAATGATAGCAAGACTTTAGATCAATGTTGCTGAAATATTTGGCACCCTTGACCTGGTCAAGAAGGTCGTCGATTCGGGTAATGGGATACTGATTCCACACTGTGATATTGTTTAGAGATTGATAGTCAATACAGAGTCTCCATG
Source organism: Larix kaempferi (assembly GCA_027924585.1). Classification (NCBI taxonomy): domain Eukaryota; kingdom Viridiplantae; phylum Streptophyta; class Pinopsida; order Pinales; family Pinaceae; genus Larix; species Larix kaempferi. The sequence continues at coordinate 29,151,879 of BSBM01000445.1, read as the reverse complement.
TCCCATCTTTCTTCTGTACCAACACAATTGGGATCCCACAAGGTGAGGAGCTAGGTCAAATGTGCCCCTTTTGGATTAAATATTGAATCCAACGTTTTATTTCTTCATTTTCCATGAGGGAACACCTGTATACTGGCCTTTTATGTAAATGCGCGCCGTGTATCAAATCAATGGAATGCTTGATCTAGAAATGTACTGGCACCTCGGCAAGTGTGGTGAATATGTCTTTGTATGCTTCCATGATCTTGTCCAAATGTTTCTACTGTGTAGAGGGGTTTTGTGTGGAGGTGGTGGGTGTTGCTGTGATCTTTCGTTCACCTTTAGAATGAACCATGAAGAGGACGAATTTCCTGTCTGGGAGATTACCTTCCTTCATTGCTTAGCTGTGATGAGGGACACTGCAGTAGTGGGAAGTGTCTCTTGTATCATGTAGAGTTTCTTTCCCAAAGTAATAATGACACTACGAGTTCTAGACTCATACACAACATGACGTTTCCAAATATATGGCTATCCTAAAAGAACATCACAAACTTCAAGTAGGGAAACATAACACATTACCTCATCCTTGAAGGGCTTGATGCCATAGGAATGGAGACACTGCTGACTGACTTGGATGTCTCGTCCTTGGATCAACCAACCGATGTTGTATGGTTTGGGATGTGGAACCATCGGAAGCTACAATATTTTGATGACTTTGACCGAGATGAGTTTTTTTTTGGATACCACTATCAACAATGAAATGTAGTGGAGTCCCCTGCACCCACATTTGTGAATGGAAGAGGCGCTCCCCTTCCTCTGACTCCTTTGACTCTTCTGGTTGGATCTTTGCGGTTGTGATGGTGGCACTAGGTTCAACGTCAATGATCTGCTTTCCCCTTTATTTTTATGCATCTGAGTAAGAGTCAGAATTAGGATCCCGGGATTTAGTCTTGGCTTACAAGGATCATTTTGAGCAACATTCATCAGTGTTGTTCCAGGGGCTCTTGTGGAATTCGCACCACTTGCTAGTATTCTTCTTTGATTTCCCATTACCCTTCTTTTCCTGTGGCTTGGGATGGTTGTCAGGGATTTGGATGTCCTTGTTCTATCCTTTGCATTGTGAATTAGGGCCACCTTCTCCATGTTTCTTCTGTTGATTTGCAAACCCAAAATATTGCTTATTATTTTTCTTAAACTTCTGCTCAATATTGACGACATACCGATAAGCTACTCCTAGTGATGATATATCTAGGAAATCCATCTCCATATGAATGTACCTGTGCAGGCCACTACGTTACTTTAGGACCAAGTGTCATTTAGAGTCTCTAATACCTAGTTTGGAGCGCAGGGTATGGAACATGTTGGTAAACTTTGGCACTGTCTAGTCTCTCTCCTGGCGCAAAGTTGTCCACCTAGTGTACTAGTTATCATAGTTTTCAACTGGGTAGAACTCCTCCTTGACGACATCGAAAAAATCCTCCCAAGTGGGGTCTGTCCTGAATAGTTAAGACTCGTCTCTTGCATGCCTCTTGCGGTACTCGTCCCACTAGTCTTTGATATGGGGAAGGGACTTAAGGAGCCCGAACGTTGTCTTTTCGCTATCAGAAAATTTTTGAATAGAGAAGTAACCCTCTGACTGATTTAGCCATTTCTCCAAAGCATCTGCATCTATATTGCCTTCAAATATTGGAATTTCAAAGTTAAATTGTACCTTGAAGGGAGATGTACCCCTGAAATGATTGCTCATTGAAGGTTCATCCATCGCCGTCGGCATTCTTTGAAGGATCTGGGTGAAGTTATCCATCATCTCGTTCCTCTATCATGCAAGGGATTCCTCGAGCAACAACTTAATAGGATCTCCTACTCTGTCGTCTCAAGAGGGGTTTTTCCCAAGCTCAACTAGTTCGAGACCCAACACTCGATATTTAGATCTCACCGAGCACATGCACTGAGAAACAATAAGACCATAAGGATTTGATACCACTAATCCAGATTTATGTGAGAACAAAATGAAAGAGAATATATATATTCACATACACAAATATATGGCAAGAAACACAGTGATACAGTTAACTCAGATTCTATTAAAATGAATGAAATAAAACAAATTGTAAAATAAAAGCAGCTAGAATGGTGGTAGCTATATCTTTGAGAAGAGATGTGGCGGCTATGCTTATTTGTGACCAGATGAATACAATAAGAGGTTGAAAGAGCCTATTTATCATAAGCATGAGGGAAAGAACCCGAAACATCCAAAATCATAACCCTAGAAGATGAACAATCACAAAGATTGTGGACCCAAAGTGGTTATTTGAACAATCAACTTCCTGAGGTCATAACTTTTGCATACGATCTCCATTTGGAGCACTAGATAGCTCGTTGGAAAGGTCTACCCGAGCTATAAAAATTTAGGTTGGGGGCCAATGTATGTCATTAGCAATTCCCCCCCCCCCCCCCCCAATCTCCAAAAAACATCGTTCAGGGCCTCAAAAAAACCCCAAACGTTTGGGACCCAAAACTCTGTAGAAAAATTACTAGAAAAATGCCAAAATAGAAAATTGTTTTGAGCCAGTGGAATAGGTGGTTGGCCACCTATATCCATCTGGATCATTCATAACCCCTCAGGAAGCAATGGTATCCATTTTTTTGAGTGCCCCCATCAAATGCAGAAACTTCTGCTGAACTTGACTCCTAGTGAGCCACTTGCCTTGGTGGAGTAATTTCCCTACTTCGACAACCTGATATAGTTGTTTATTCTGCTGGAGGGTGCCCTTAACCTATGTATCCATGATTTAATAAATAGTTTCTTGTTCCATTGAGTCGGGATTAAGCTCTGTAGGTTTCAATTTCTCTGCCACCTCCGAGGTGTCCAACAATGGTGGCAAATATGGGCGAAGGAGCTCCACATTGAATATTGGATGCATACCAAAGAATGGAGGAATGATTAATTCAAAGGCATTATTGCCAACTTCCTTGGTGATGGTGTATGACCCATATAGAAGTGGACGAAGCTTGCGATGGGGTCCTGTAAGCCTCACTTTATGCAAATGCAACCAAAGCTTATTAGCCACCCGTAACTTGTGTGGAACTTAATGTTGGTCATGTCGCTGCTTGTACTTAGTGTTGGCCTTTTCCAAAATGTCATGGACCAGTTGGTGGATGTGCTGGATGCATTCAACAAATTTGGTGGCCTTATAAGCCTCAGTCTGAGCCTGGGAATATTCCTCCCGCGTGAATGCAATGGGCAGAGCTACATCAATTGGGGATAATGGTTGGAACCATAGGCACACTTGAAAATGGCTGTGGCCGATAGAGCTATGGTGGGATCTATTATAGCTATGATGAACATAAGGAAGGCTCTTATCCCATGTATGGGGATGTTTAGAATTGTACATTCTCAGAATATGCACAATCATCTTATTAACTACCTCTGTTTTTCCATCGTCCTGGGGGTGGAAGGCAGTTGTTTTAGTGAGATTGATATCCATCAATGACCATAGGCTAGACCGAAAAGTGCTTAGGAACCTTCTATCTTGATATGAAATGATAGTCTATGGAAGCCTGAAATGAACCCAAACATGCTCGAAGAAGAGCTTAGTAGTGGCTTCAGTAGAGATGTTATTTTTGCAAGCAATCAGAATGGCCATCTTAGAGAAGCGATCCACAACCACGAACACACATTCATTACCATGCTTGGTTGAAGGTAGTCCATACATGTAATCCATGGAGATGGATTCCCATGGCCCATTAGGAGTGGGAAGAGGGGTGTACAACCCCTACTTTTTGATGGCAGGTTTTGCGATGGCGCAGGTAGAGCGAGATCTGATATATCGACTGACATCTTGTGGGAGATTCATCCAAAAATAATGCTTCCCACTATCTTTTTGGTGCCGAATTTCCCTACCACCTGACTGTAATGCGCTTCCCAAATCATCTTCACACGTTCACTTGAAGGAACATAGAGATGGCCTAGGTGGCATACAAATCCTTTCTAGAGGTGAAAGTTTTCCACGGATGTGCTTGCACATATGGATTGATAAATGGGAGAAAAATAAGGATCATTTCTATATATTTGAGGTGACCTGGAGATCTCGTGTCCATAAGAGTTGAGCACCATGGTCAGTTCTGCTACTAGAGGTCGACTAAGGCAATCAGTGACTCGATTGGTGCTACCCTTCTTATATGTAATGTTCATGTGGAATTGTTGCAAGTAAGTGGACCACTTTTGGTGGCGGTCATTCTGTAACTTGCCTTGGGTTTGCATCAACTATAGAGGCTTGTGATCAGTGTGGATGATCGTTTCTTTTCCAAGGATGTAATGCTTTCATTAGCGGCAGGCTTGGACAATGGAATACATTTCCTTGTCATAGGTGGGGTACTTGCAGATTGTATCTAAAAGTGTCTCATTGTGATATTCCACTGAATGGCCATGTTGAGTGAGGACTACATCAAAAACATAGTCCGAAGCATATGTCTCAATCTCAAAGGGTTGTTGCAGACTTTGTAAGGTAAGGATGAGCACCGAACATAAGCGTGGCTTCAGCTCCTCAAATACTTGTTGTTGTGGCTTGAAGCAGATGGACTTGGTCTTAGATCCCCCTTTGGTCACCTGGATAAGGGACCAAGCAATATTAGAGAATCCCAACACAAATCTTTGATATAAGTTGGCAAGGCCTAGGAAGCTGCGAAGCTCTGTGAGAGTTGTCAGGGTTGGCCAATCGCAAATGGATTTGATCTTGGATGGATCTACATGAACACCATGTTCGTCCATGATGTATACCAGATACTGAACCCTCTCAATTCCAAGTGATCAATTCTCTAGATTGACGTATAACTTGTGTTGTCGTAGGGTGTTGAGGACCTGGTGGATATGTTGCAAATGTTCTGTCCATGTTCTGTTGTAGATGAGGATATCATCATAGATATACGACCACAAAAGAATTGGTAAATGGCCGTAGGATATCGTCCATCATCTTCATGAAGGTTTTCGGAACATTAGTCAAGATGAAAGGCATGAACAACCACTCAAAAATGCCTTCCCAAGATTTGAAGGCAGTCTTCCAGACATCCCCTCTACGTAGTAGAAAAGGTGGACACGATCATGGAAGCATACAAAGACATCTTCACCACACCTATCGGGGTTCCAATACATTGCTAGGTCAAGCATTCCATTGATTTGATGCCCAAGGCACATTTACCTAATGGGCCAGTAAATAGGCATTCCCTCATGGAAAATGAAGAAATCAAATGCCAGATTCAAGATTTAATCCAAAAGGGGCACATTTGACATAGCTCCACACCTTGTGGGAGCCCAATTGTGTTGGTACAGAAGAAATATGGGACATGTCGACTTTGTATTGACTACCAAGCTCTAAAAGAGATCATGGTCTGGAATCTGTATCCCATTCCCCAAATCAATGACCTTCTTGATTAGATCAAGGGTGCCAAATATTCCAACAATATTGATATGAATTCTTTCTATCATCAAGTGCCAATTTGTGTTGAGGTGGTGGATGTTTCTATGATCTTTCATTCACCTTCAGAATGAACCATGAAGAGGACGAATTTCCTTGTCTGGGAGATTACCTTCCTACACTGCTTAGTTGTGATGAGGGACACTGCAATAGTGGGAATTGTATCTGGTATCTTGTAGATTTTCTTTCCCAAAGTAATAATGACACTACGAAGTCTAGACTCATACAAAGCATGACATTTCCACACATATGGTTGTACTAAAAGAACACCACAAACTTCAAGCAAGGAAACATCACACATTACCTCATCTTTGAAGGGCTTGATGCCATAGGAAATGTGACATTGTTGACTGACGTAGATGTCTTGTTCTTGGCTCAGCCAACAGATGTTGTATGGTTGGGAATGTGGAACCATCATAAGCTTCAATCTATTGACCACCTCGACCGAGATGAGGTTCTTCTGGCTACCAGTATCAACAATGAAATGTAGTGGAGTCCCCTGCACCCACAATTATGAATGGAATAAGCGCTCCCCTTCCTATGCTTCCTCTGATTCTTCTGGTTTCATCTTTGCGGTTGTGATGGCGACACTAAGTTCTGTGTCAATGATCTTCTTTCCCCTTTCTTTCTCTGCATTAGAGTTGGAGCTCGAGTATGGATCCAGGGATTCAGTCTCGACTAACAAGGATTGTTTTGAACAGCATTCATCAGTTTTGTGCCAGGGGCTCTTGTGGAATTCGCACCACTTGCTAGTGTCCTTCTTCGATTCCCCATTACCCTTCTTTTCCTGGGACTTGGTATGGTTTTCTGGGATTTGGCCATCCTTTCTCTATCCTTTGCTTTTTGAATTATGGCCACCTTTTCCAGGATTCTGCTGTTGATTTGCAAACCCAAAATCTCTCTTATTCTTTTGCTTAAACTTTTGCTCGATCTTGACAACATACTGATAAGCTGCTCCTGGTGAGGATATTTCAAGGAAATCCATCTTCGTTTGAATGTACCTATGCAAGCCAATGCGATAATTTAGGACTAAGTGTTGTTCAAGGTCTCTAATACCTAGTTTGGAGTGCAGGGTATGGAACATGTTGGTAAACTTTGGCACTGTCTGGTCTCTCTCCTAGCGCAAATTTGTCCACCTGGTCTACTGGTCATCATAGTTTTTGACTGGGTAGAACTACTCCTTGATGGCGTCGACAAAATCCAGCCAAGTGGGGTCTATCCTAAATAGTTCGGACTTATCTCTTGCATGACTCTTGGAGTACCCGTCCCACTAGTCTTTGATATGGGGAAGGGACATAAGGAGTCAGAATGTGATCTTTTCGCTGTCAAAAAATTTTGAACAGAGAAGTAACCCTCTAAAATATTTAGCCATTTCTCCAAATCATATGCATCTATCTTGCCGTCAAATAAGGGGATGTCAAAGTTAACTTGTAGCTTGAAGGGAGTCTCAACCCTGAAACGACTGCTCGTTGAAGTGCATCCATCATCGTTGGAATTCTTCGAAGGATCTGGGTGAAGTTAGCCATCATCTCGTTCCTCTGTCACGTGAGGGATTCCTTGAGCAACAACTTAATAGGATCTCCTTCTATATCATCTCTCTTTTCCCCCCCCCATCATGTGAGTCTACTTGGGCCGGCGAGAGGGTTTTTCCCCAAGCTCAACAAGTTCGAGATCCAACTCTCGATATTCAGATCTCGCCAGGGACATGCACTGAGAAAGAATAATAGCAGAAGGCTCTGATACCACCGATCTGGATTTATGTGAGAACGAAATGAAAGAGCACACACACACACACACACACACACACACACACACACACACACACACATATATGGTAATAAACAAAGTGATACAGTAAAATCAGATTCTATTAAAATGAATGAAATAGAACAAACTGTAAAATAAAAGCAGCTAGAATGGTGGTAGCTATATCTCTGAGAAGAGATGTAGCGGCTAAGCTTATTCGTGACCAATTGAATACAGGAAGAGGCCAAAAGAGAATATTTATCATTAGCATGAGGGAAAGAACCCTAAACATCCAAAAACCTAACCCCAGAAGATGAACTGTCATAATGTTTGCGGCCCTAAGGTGGTCAATTGAACAATCAACTTCTCATGGTCATAATTTTTCACTAATTTTTGCATACGATCTTTGTTTGGGGCGCTCGATAGCCCATTGGAAAGTTCTATCCAAGTTATACAAATTTCGATTGGGGGACAATGCATGTTAATAAAAAATATTGGCCCTTCAAATCTCCAAAAAATGTCGTTTAGGGCCTCAAAACGACCCCAGAAGTTTGGGACCCAAAAAACTGTAGAAAAATTACTAGAAAACTGGCAAAATGGAAAATTGTTTTGAGCCAGTGGAATAGGTGGATGGCCACCTATATCCATCTGCATCAATCCTCCCCCCTTAGGAAGCAATGGTCTCCATTGCATTGAGTGCTCCCATCAAATGAGGAAACTTCTGTTTAACTTGACTCCTGGTGAGCCAATTGCCTTGGTAGAGTAGTTGCCCTGCTTTGACAACCCGATATAGTTGGAACTTCTGCTGGCGGGTGCCCTTAACTTGTGTATCCATGATCTGATAAATAGTTTCATGTTCCATGTATCTGGGATTAAGCTCTGTAGGTGTCAATTGCTCTGCCACTTCCGAGGTGTCCAATAATGGTGGAAAATATGGGTGAAGGAGCTCCACATTGAATACTGGGTGTAGGCCAAGGAATGGAGGAATGTTTAATTCGAAGGCATTATCACCAACTGCCTAGTTGATCCAGATTTATGTGAGAATGAAATGAAATAGCATATATATATATATATGCTCTTTCACATACACAAATATATGGCAAGAAACACAATGATATAGTAAACTCGGATTATATATATATATATATATATATATATATATTCACATACACATTTATATGGCAAGAAACATAATGATGTAGTAAACTCATATTCTATTAAAATGAATGAAATGGAACAAACTATAAAATAAAAGCAGTTAGAATGGTGGTAGCTATATCTGTGAGAAGAGATTTGGGAGCTACGCTCATTCGTGACAAGTTGAATACAAGAAGAGACCAAAAGAGCCTATTTATCACAAGAATGAGGGAAAGAACCCTAAACATCCAAAAACCTAACCTTAGAAGATGAACTGTCATAAAGTTTGCGGCCCCAAGGTGGTTAGTTGAACAGTCAACTTCTCGGGGTCATAACTTTTGCATATGATCTCCATTTGGGGTGCTCGATAGCCCGTTGGAAAGGTTTATCCGAGCTATACAAATTTTGAATGGGGATCAATCCATGCATTTTGAAACCATTGTCCCCCTCCCCCCGAATCTCTAAAAAACGTCATTTCGGGCCTCAAAACGGCCCTGAAATCTTGGGACCCCCGAAAAACTGTAGAAAAATTACTAGAAAACTGTCAAAATGGAAAATTGTTTTGAGCCAGTGGAATATGTGGGTGGCCACCTATATTCATCTGGATCAAGTATCTTGATATGTCTTCTTTGCATAGCCATAGGTTTGACCAAATTTTAATGTGCCAAAGGAAGGTTATGGTAACTTTATGAAAACTTGTTATTTTTTCCCTTTCAAAAGATTAAGATTGTATGGTCTACCACTTATTTGAATTTCCTTCTCCTTTTGATTTTTTTACCAGAAATACTGTGGTTCATCTTCTTTCTGATGCAATAGGTGTCACTCAATTTGAAGCTCGTGAACTTTAGATATGATATTTGTTACCTATAATACATGTTTGAAACTAGTTTTTGGACTAGTCAAAAGCTCTAACTTCCACAGGCTATAGCTCAAAACTTATAGTTAGTTGAGACTTGGCCAAATGTACTTTGTTATGTCTCCTGAGGTTTATAAAACTTTCACTGTTTGAAATGTCCTGAAAAATAGTCACAACAAAAATGGCTCTATACCAAATGTTATGGACCAAATTCCCAAAATAACATAAAACTAGAAAGAAAGAGTAACTCTAAGCCTTGAGAATGAATAAGAATCCTCTTCGAGGAAGTAACCTCCTTTTACAATATATTGAATGCACAAGATGATGTGATCTTTAAAACTATGTCTCATTGGTATATATAGGAGACAAATGGTGTAGTTACAATTAAGGTCCTAACCGATCAATAAATACAACACTAATGTAATAATAGAAATATAATGTTACAATATCTTGAGATTAATGTTACCATCTTGAATCTAATTAAGTTTTATCTCTTTTATCTCTTTCAACAAAGCCACACACGTTAGACAATGCCACTAGGTTACTCTTTCAACAATGCCACACACTTATTAGTCAATGCAAATGTATTGTTTTAAGTTTTTCAATTAGGTGTTAGTCATTGACTATGGAATGACTATTGTTATCAATTTTTCAATTAGTTGTATGGATTGCAAAAAGAAATTACTTGCATTTTAGAATATTAAAAAAAAACTATCATTAAAATGTTTTTTTAATTCAAAATATTATTTAATTACTCTTTGTTTGGATAAATAAAAATTAATTCATGTTTTTTTCATTTTCAAACTTCACAAAATATTATTTTTTTAAAAATTAAAAATTAAAAAATACAATGTACAATTTTTATATAGTTATTGTATTCTTCAATAATAATTTAATTTTTATATGATGGAGTTTAATTTTAAATATTTAACCACAATGAAATATAAATGGATTAATAATTTCAATACAAACAATTTCATTTTAGTATGTAATATTTTATAATATATTTAAATTCAAATTAAAATATTTAAAAAAATTACTAATAATTTATACTTTAATTTCAAAAATCAATATTTATCCAAAATATTTCTATATCATCCTAAAATACTTCATAAAATAATTAAATTTATCTTAATGTATGATTAAATTTGTTTTGAATTACAATAAGATTCATTTTACTTCTTAATAAATAAATATATATAAATAATACACTTTATTTTTAATATTAATTAAATATATAGATTATACAACATTTTTTGAAAATAAAATAATTTAAACTATTCTATTAATTCTTTATTTATATTTAATAAATTTATAGTAAATTTAAATTATGCGTTATGGTTTAAATGAAATGATATATATTTTTAATTCAAATTTATATGATTCAAAATTATTGAATTTTTATAACATTTTAATTTATCTTAATTATTGTAATTTAGATATGCTTTTTTAAATTTTTTTAACATATAAATAAAATTTTAAGGAAAATTAAGTACTCTTGTTTTTAAAGTGATTTGATGGCAAGAGACTTTAATAACTATCATTATATTAATTTTTAACAATTAAATATAAATGTATAAATTTAGTTTATATAATTAAACTTAAATTTAATTGTTGATCGAAAAATTATTTTACATATACCTATGAGTAGAAAGTACACTACATAGTTATATCTCAGAAAAAATATTTTTATAAATATAGTTAATATATTTAGTTTATAGTTAACCACAGTCCTTTTATTTATATATGAATGGAGAGTGACAATTTATAGGTAAAAAATATTATAAATTTAGCTATTATATTTAATTTATAGTGGATTATATATTTATATATATATATTTTCTAGTTGAAATTATATATATATATATATAGCCGAAAAATCTTCTTGCTATTCTCAAAGAATTAAAGAAAGCTAATAATACACGTGAAATCTCAACAAACTTCCTCAGATATCATGGATAGTAGGTCGAGTTCTATATATATATATATATATATATATAATTATTTATATAATATAATTTTTTAAAATGAAAATTGAAACTAGTTATATCTTAAAAAATATTATTATAAATATAGTTAATATATTTAGCTTATAGTTAACCACGTTCCTTTTATTTACATTTTTTTTCAGAGGTCCTTTTATTTACATATGAGTGGAGAGTGACTATTTATAGGTAAAAAATATTATAAATTTAGCTATTATATTTAACTTATAGTGGACTACATCTCCTTCTTATATATATATATTATATGTATTTTTTAAGGTTAAGATAAAGTTTCAAACAACTCTTATTTCAGCATATATATTTAGAAGAGGGTAAGTTCATAAAGTCATTTTGGATAAGGATTTCCACATGTGACAAGTAAACCTAGTGTGTGTTATGGTTGGGATCTTTTCAACAAAATGGGATGATCTATAAAGCATCTCATGTCAGATTTCACGTTGCTTTCATATTCACGTTGCTTTCATATTGATATGTTCTTTCTACTCATCTAAAATGTAAACAATTGTAAAGTGTGAATCTCAACCTTTCAATTTGATATTTGGGTATTGGTAGAGAATTTATAAAAAAATGGTTATTTGACATTATCATGTAATTTTTTTCCGTCTTTCAATTTGATATTTGGGTATGGGTGGATAATCTTAAAAATGGTTATTTGACCTTATCTTTGTAGTTTTTTATATATTTTTTCGTTTTATTTTTGGATTGCCTCGGCTTAGTTGTCACTGAAGTTACTTTACTTGCGGTGCAAGCAAGTGATTTTGTATTTTATAATTAATTTTATCATTTATCGAAACACGTTAACACGATCCCCGAGGTTAGGTAGGTCTTTGTGGCCAATGCCCTGGCAGAGAATGAAGCTGCCAGATTTAAATTTTGTTGATTCGTGAAGAAAGTTAATTGTTTTTATTATTATAAATTTAATAATTGAGTAGAAATTTTAGAGATAAGTGCAGTCTTATCATATTAGACTGGACTCATGTTTTTAAGATTTTATTACATTCTAAATAAAAAATTCAAAATCCATAAGGGCAATTTCAACGATTAGAGTATAAGATATTTGAATTTCAAAATAAAATTTACAATAAGATTAGACCAGGTTTAAAACTAGACAAAGTTGGGAGATGGTTCCACATAAAGATGGGAGACTGTACAAAAGTAAAAGTAATTATTTTAAATTGGATTAGTGTACATTCAGTCTCATCCAAGAATTTGGCGATTGATGAAAAAATAGCTATAGATAAAAAAAAAAATTATGACAGGTTTGAGGTTTGAGTGAAAAATACTCTAACCTGTGGTTTAGAACTATCCAAAAATCTAAACGCAGTTCACAGCTGGCCATACCATATCTACACATAGCTGTTAGGTTGCTATTTGCTTATTGAGTAATAGATAGGATTTTTTTGGTAGCCTTTGTCCGTTTCCACCGTTGGCTGCGTCGATAAAAGCACGACGACCTTAGAGCGGAAACACACTATACTTCAGTGCTTCACTGAGCTCTCCAAATCAATTGATCCCTTGGAATATCGCTACAGTTCTTCCACTCAATTCAAGCATTATACTGTCTTTGTCTCTCACCATGAATCCAGAAATTCCTGCACAGATCTTTGGGGAAAAGGCTGCGGCGGCCAAGAAGTGTAGAGCCTACGTAACTTTCTTGGCGGGATGTGGCGACTACGTGAAAGGTGTTGTTGGTCTGGCGAAGGGTCTCCGGAAGGTGAGGAGCGCATATCCTCTCGTCGTTGCTGTGTTGCCCGATGTTCCAGAGGATCATCGCCTGCAATTGCGAAGACAGGGTTGTATTGTTCGCCAGATTCACCCCATCCATCCTCCTGACAATGAAGTGCAATTCTCAATGCCTTACTATGTCCTCAACTACTCTAAACTCCGTATTTGGGAGGTATTTTGTTTCCTTTTTCTGCAACTTTCGATACATAGATTTTAACAATAATATTTTCATATAGTTATTAAGAATCTTGATTTGGGTGGTGAGCAGTTTAAGGAGTACAGCAAGATGGTATATCTGGATGCAGACATCCAAGTCTTTGAAAATATTGATAACCTCTTTGACATGCTGGATGGATATTTCTATGCTGTTATGGATTGCTTCTGCGAGAAGACTTGGAGTCACACTCCGCAGTACAAGATCGGATACTGCCAGCAGTGCCCGGACAATGTGTCATGGCCCATCGAATTAGGGCAGCGGCCTTCTCCATATTTCAACGCTGGCATGTTTGTGTTTGAGCCGAGTCAGCTTACCTTCGACTGCCTTTTAAAAACTCTGATGGCCACTGTACCAACGCCCTTCGCAGAACAGGTCTGGTTCTATAATCGATTTTTAGATATGATATTTATTTGGTTTACCGTGGGTTTACCAGATCCGATTTTGAATAAATTGTATGTTTTGTAGGATTTCTTGAACATGTTTTTTGAGAAGATATACAAGCCTATCCCATTGGTGTACAATCTGGTTCTGGCCATGCTATGGCGACATCCCCAGAACGTGGACTTCGACAGAGTCAAAGTTGTCCACTATTGTGCAGCTGTAAGCTTTTCTTTTCATATATATGTAAGCAATAGACAGAAACAATATGATATTAGATAGACAATCTGACCACTCAGGGTTTATGGATGGATGTGCATGTGTAGGGATCGAAGCCATGGAGGTTTAGTGGGAAGGAGAAAAATATGGAGAGGCAAGATATAAAGATGTTGGTGCAGAAATGGTGGGACATATACAATGACCCCTCTCTTGATCACTTGGGATCAGAAGACACAATTCCAGATCCAATTTCAGCGGTGGACAGAAGAGCAACTCTGCACCAAGTGACTGCCAATTCTTTCCTTGCTGCGATGCCAACGCGCCGCAACTTGATGCCTGCTCCGCCTGCAGCTTAGGAGATGTGACTCGTCTATATTATTAAAAAGTAAACTCAGCTTGGCTAGTGGTGGTCACAAGATTATATATACTAATGATCTTATGACGGTTGATTGATAGCAATGGATAATTTGTATTTAACGTCGTCATGAAGATATGGGATGCAAAGATTTTTGAGATGTATTAAAATCTGCTTAACTAAGTGTGGGGTCCCATTAAGATTTGGTATGCATGCCTCTTCTTTTATATTGAGTTAGATTATTTATCTAAATGGCTAGAAACAATGTTATCGATGAAATTTCGACACGTTTTTTGGAATTGTTTCTTTCTTTGCATGATTATATATAAATGAATGAATGAGAGAGAGGTAAATGGATATTATGTTATTATCTAAGACACTTTCAGTTAACATTCTGGTCCTAAGATACGTCAAACATTGTGATTAAAAAAAACAATGGGCAATTATTCAACCTCACCAATCTCTCTTTACACTACTCGACATACTCCAACATTTCTTTGAGGAGGGTGGTTATCTCTTACGGTTTTGAAGCTTACATTCCATTCATGTCAACTTTTCATCATACTTTTGACATTGAGCTTTGTCATTTAGTATCTCTCGTATTCCAAAAACCATTTTCTCAACAACTCCCACTTTGCCAATGAGTTCATCGTTCATGTATTCCAAAAACCATTTTCTCAACAACTCCCACTTTGCGAATGAGTTCATCGTTCAAATAAGCATACTTTTAATGTATCTTCTTGTCAACCTCCCTCAACGTGACTAATATTATTCCATTTGGCATAAAAAAGGTTACTCAAAAACATTATAAATTAGCATAAACTAGTAATTGTTCCACAAGGTGCAAAGGAATGTGGATGGGGAAAAACAAAGAGCATTCCACTCAACCATAGCTTTTTTGTAATACATACTCTTTATCATATAGGCCATCCCTGAGTGAGTTCTATGAGTTCCCATGGGAGAAATCCTACAAGTTAGATCTATTTAGTGGTAGGAGAAATCCAGTTACACTCTTTCCCCCTCGGCCTCAATAACACAAGGAATGGGATACCCTTATCTTATAAACAATTCCTCAAGCTATCCCACTTGATCATGTTGTGAAGACGCCTTGGCATTCTCATTCACCTTCACTTGAAAATTAAGACAAACACATATTTTAAAGAAAAGTTTGTTTAGCTTCCATGTTTCATTTTCAAATATGTTCATCTAGACAAAATAAAACTATAAAGTTTGATTTATATTAGAAAGAAAAAATTAAAAGAAGAGTAAGGGCTTGCTATAACTTGCTTTGATAAGATTCTTATCCAAAATGCCATTGACGAGATTTAACAAAATGTGTGTGGAGTACTCTAGATGGCCTTGAATGCCTAATATCTTACCACCCATATAAAGCATTTCAATATCTATCTTGATGGAAGATGAAAATATCTCTATGTTTGATGGAACATTATATACCTATTGAACAATGCTTTTAGTGAGAATGTAATAAGAAGCAAATGAAGAAGGTTAAACGTTTTAAGAATTTGATTTTTTTTTTAAATCGGGTCATGCAATATATATAATTTCCTTAATTCAAATAATTCTCGACAGATTTTAAATTAAAATAACCAATAACTCTTCATATATTTATATAGCTTTGGATTATTACACAAACAAATCTCTTAAACGAATAATACCTTGTCTTGATGGCATTCAATGGTACTTGTGCAACTAGTCAAGTCCTCTCACTCATCAAGGGCTATTCTCATTATGGTCTCCCAATCCAACTTTGGAGGGTTGTTAGGACAACCTACCCACATAACCATGATTACACATCTACTTTGTTAAAAAGCGCTACAGGATAAGTTACTAAGTAAGTTAAGACAATTTAGTGGTCACATTGAATCCAAACCATTAACCGAAAAGTTGCCTTCAAAAGAAAATTGCATAGTAACAAATCAAGGGATTAAAAATATGTTTATGTTTGTTTGCTAAAAATATTATTGGCCAATATAAAATAAGAAAGTGAGTTTCAAGTAAAACTCCATAACCAAATCTAGATATTTCTCTCATTGCTCTATCAGCTCATAAATGCATTTATTGATTATTGATGCCATCTTCAAAATGTACAATAAGAAAAGTAGCAATGTGTCAAATTCTGCAATATTTGAATTCCTCTCACGAATAAATCATTAAGGAAGTCTGACTTGGATGGTGTGACATTTAGTTTTAGGAAGGTTGGAGTCTTGAAATCTATGGAAATATTTGGAATGTTTGTGTTGTGTGAGAGTATGGATTAACTGCATGCTTACAACTCGAAATTGGTGAGTTCAAACTCGGATTAACTTTTTTTGCAAAACAAAAAAATGAGAAACCAACTAGGAATTTTCCATTGCCCACATTTCCATTCTAGGCATCTATGAATACCTACACCTAACTCAACTTTGGATACTGCCCATAGGAAAGTAGAAGAAACTCTAAATGAAAGTAAGGAATTACCTATTTTCATTTCCAATAGAGTTAAAATACAAGGCATCAAATAGTTTAAAAATCCTATGTATTTGTTTTAATAAAAATGTAGGACCTGCTCTGGCATGCATATGAGCTTTTACCATTCACCCCATTCCAGCTTCTTTGTTGGATTGTTTTGTGGAGGGTGATTTGGAGAGTACCCTAAGTTCTTAGAACTGCTAAGAGAAAAACCCTACAAGACATTGTGATACTCCAAAATTCATGAGGGGGTGTAGAAGATCTTTTAATGAGAATGTGTTATACTTGAAAATTCACGATGCCATAAAAGATCTCTCAACAAGAATGTGGGTGGCTAATTAGTATGAAATTAGGTTTTTGTCTAATCTTCACCAGTTCAAAAATTAAAAATAAAATATTTCCATGTAGTCTAACATAAAAGCAATAGTTGGGAAAGGTGGCATCTCACCATTAGAGTAAAGGTGCTCCTAAAGGATTCCATTGGGCATGAACTCATACACTAAGAGTATGTGATCATGGTATGCACAATATCCAATCAATGCAAGAAAGTATGGTGAATGGAGACATCTTGGAACATCAACGTGTTTAAAAAATAATCCATATCATGTAAAGTCTTTAGCTTATAACAGAATCCAAATAAATTATGACCATTTTCATCAATTTCAGAGTAAAAAATACATGCGCAATCACCATTGTATCTAAATAAACAATGAACTATTTGTAGGTTGGAAGTTTTAGAGGTTCATTGAGACTTAGAAAATTAAAATATAAACAGGAAAACCTAAACACAAAATTCTTGTTCTCCCTATTTGCTTGCTTGATCAAGCTATTTGATAGCTACCTTACTACCAACTTGCAAGAAGGGTCCTTTATACAATGAGCCAAAGCCTCCATTTCCATAGCATTGTTTGAGATGAAATTACACGTTGTTTCTTAGAGTTGCTTGAATGTGAAGACTTGTGATTTTGTTTGAGATGACGATTTCATCATACGAGGGACAAATTCATTACTTGGTTGGAGGGATTTCACATAACAAAAATAGTATGTAATTAAAAAAAATAGTAAATCAACAAGCACCATAAGGTAGGCTTCCTCATGTGTTTTTTATCACATATGAGGGTATGTCTAAAGCCCAAATGGATAATTGAAAAACATGGAAATGAGTCCTTCAAACTCACAAAATTGTCCAAAATTCAATATCTCACACAACAATGCCCCTCCCTAGCACAAAACCCTCTAAACTTGGGTCTCATATGCAACTCCAAGTTGAGAAGATGGATGTTGGAGGTTGCATACCTGGAATTCCAATATTTAATAAGTGGACCATTGTTTTATCTTGAGAAGTTGTCCTAATTTGTTATAGGACTTTGACATAGCTTTGCAACCTTGAAAATGCATACCAGACTCAAGTTTAGATGGGTTTGTGCTGTTAATGTTAGCACTTTAATTCAGTATTATCTATTATATTTAACTGAAAGAATAACAAGCACAACAAAACACAATAGACACAATAGTTTTCCTCGGGGAAACCATAAAGGAGAAAACCACGCAACTTCCTCAAAGATAGATTTGTCTCTAATACAATATCAAGAAAAAATGGAAAACCAAAAATATATCTTTTGCAGCTTCTCTCTTTCTCCTCCAACGAACTTGTCTTCTCTCTCTTGCTATGCGAACTTGTGTGAGTGAGTAGTGTGTCCAAATGAGAGAGCAAGGCTCTCTGTTTATACTTTACTTTTGAATTGACCTTTTACCTAACTAGTTCGGCCTCACTAAAACTGGCTGGGCCAACTTCTCTATGGAGACTCAATAATACCTTTTACATTTGACTCAAGGGGATCTAATGCCTCGACTTACAATAGAGTTTTTACCTCAATGACTTTGCATGACCAAACATAACAATGACATCTCCGACCGGAGGAAAAACATCTCCGTTGGAGGTACAAATAAAATACAATAATAATATCAATATGAAATACAAATGAATATCTTTCGAAGTTACATTTAGATCAACACTCCCTCTTAACTAGGAAGGTATTCTCTCGTCACAGTCATCATCACCCTGGACACAATTTTGGACAACGTCAACATCATGGGATCATCTTCAATGTTGAAACATCATCATCAACACTGGATCATCATCATCGCTGCTGTAGTAATCCTCATTTCATTGATCATTGATTAGTGACATCTCTCGAATCTATCCGTCATAAGAAGTTCTACAGAGCCAACCCTTTTTCATGTTGGATGTAGGCCTAGCTCTCATGTATGTTTTCATCATCTCTGCGAGAAATCCATCAAGTAGATACAGCCCAGGACCACGCATTACATTTACACTGCAATCACATGTGTTTACTACTATCATATCATCGTATCCAGATCATCTCATCATCACACGGAGCACATCACAGATGCACATCTCATGTCCAACAGACCAACTGCATCTCCCACCCAATGGGTACATCCTAGGATCACCCCAGGTGCATTACGTCTCTCAACGGTCATCTTGTGTCTACCAACATGGGAGCACAATCAAGATCACCCCAAGTGCATTACGTCCCAAGGACCACCTACATCTTCCACCATGTGAGATCTTGCCTAGGCGCACACAAAGTGTCTTATGACCGGTGGACCTTTCAGCGTCTCCAGTATGGGAGGACAGTCAGGAGCATCCCATATGCATTACATCCCAAGTACCACCTACGCCTACCACCATACGAGAACCAGCGGTACATCTACCAACATGGGAGAACAGTCACAAACATCCAAGATGCATTACGTCCCAAGGACCACCTACGTCTACCACCATGTGAGAATCGGCTCTAGTGCATCTGCGTCTTCCGGTCTCATCACTCCCTCTCAGGAGGAACCTCGATCTGGATAACACCAAGTCTCTCTCTGACGTATTCAAACTTCACTCTAGCTAACGGCTTAGTCAACACATCGGCTATCTGCTCGTCTGTCGCCACATACTGGAGATTCACTGCTCCTCTCTGTACCATATCCTGGATATAGTGGTAGTTGATCTGAATGTGCTTCGACTTGTCATGGAACATCGGGTTCTCAGACAATTTCATGCAACTTTGGTTGTCACGAAAAATACAAGTCAACTTGAGCTGGAGATCAAACAAATCTGACAGTAGATTTCTAAGCCATATTGCCTCGCAACTAGTCGAACAAGCTGCAACATACTCTGCTTCGGTTGTACTGAGTGCCACGCATGACAACTTCTTGCTAAACCAGGACATTATACCAGATCCCATACTGAAGCAACATCCCGAAGTGCTCTTATTATCTGTGGCACTGCCTTCCCAATCCAAATCAAAATAACCCTGCAGGTTAATCTTCTAATTCACCTCATACTTGAGCCCATAGTCTATTATACCCTTCAGGTACCTTAATACATGCTTTGCAACAATCAGCTGAACATGTCTCGGATCCGTTAGGAACTAACTCAGGGTTTTCACAGCAAAGCATATGTCTGGTCTTGTGTTCATCCAATACATCAACGAACCAATCATTTGACGGTACATCGTGGAATCAACTGAATCTGATGAAGCATCACACAATAGCTTCAAGTTCGATGCCATGGGTGTGGCCATAGCCTTGCAGTACATTAGTCTAAACCTATTCAGAATGGCCATTGCATACTTTCCTTGTCAAAGGAAGATTCCATCCACACTCTGCCACACCTCCATGCCTAAGAAATAATGCATCATACCCAGGTCCTTCATCTCGAACTCTGCGGAAATCCTCCTCTTCACATCTGCAATGAGCTCATCCTCACCTGTCAGAAACCTGCCATCTACATATAACAGAAGTATCACTGGACTTTCGTCTTCAACCTTAAAGTAAAGGTTGGAATCTACTTTACTCTTAGTAAATCCCAATGTCACATCCTCGATCACCCTGGTGCCCTTCAGAGGCGATGGGAGACCCACTGATACATTTTTTTTCAACAATTAAATCAAATTTTACACACAGCCACAATGGCCTCTCATATGCAATCCGCAACAACCCCGGCTGCAATCTGCAGTCAAAATTTGGAAGGGAGGAACGCCCAAATCACGATGTCGAACAAATGCGACTCCAACTTCCGCATTCCGCAGTGCGGAAGTTGCAAATGTGGAGCGCCAAACTTCCCGGCGCTGCATAAATGTGCCCTCGACTTCCGCATTCCGCAGTGCAGAAGTCAGAATTATGGAGCGTGAAACTTCCCGGGGCTGTAGAAATGCACCCCCGACATCCGTATTCCGCGTTGCGAAAGTCGGAAAAGCGGAGCGCCAAACTTCCCGGTCCTATAGAAATGTGCCCCGACTTCCACATTTTGCAGTGCGGAAGTTAGAACTACGGAGTGCCAAACTACCCAGCACTGCAGAAATGCGCCCCCGACTTTCGCATTCCGCAATGCAGATGTGGGAATTCATGAGTTGGCCATGCCCTGTACAGTCCACTTCACCTCCAAACTTCTTAAGGTGATAACTCCTCCATCCTTGGACCAAATTGGACAAGGCCGGTACCGTTGGAAATCTCTTGGAGATATCTATACATTGGTGTGATCCCCCACCACATCTGAGTACTGTAAACTTATCATTTTCCCCACTGAAGTCTTTCCCAAACTCCTTCAATGCATCATTACCCTTCTACAAGAAACTCTGCCTGCCTTCTGACATGACTGCCTCCTTCACCTGACCCACAGAGGGGTCCTAAAACACCATAGGTGATATCTAACACCATAGGCCATATAGTTCCCTCTAAATATGTATGCAATGTATAACAAATACATGTAATGAGTGAAGTTAAATCCAATCAATGCATCTACTACATGCATGATTAGCAACATATTAACACAATCAAATGATTAAACAATCAAACATGCATCTAATTCATACTCAAGCTTATACATAACCATCATATTGATCAATTTCATGTAACCATTCATTCAATTAATTTGAACATAACAAATCGACATAACACATGAAATATCATCATTTAACACCACAAGAGCACTTATCTTTGGAATGAAGCTGCCCAAGCAACTGGCTAAGTGAGAGCAAATTTCCACCCAACCTTAGGTCTCTGTCCAACCTATACTCTTTCAGCTGAGAGACCACCCCCGAGTTGGGTTGCGTATCCACTAAGGAGGGCTAAATAGGCTCTCTCACAGTCAAGGTTCCATCCCAATTCTAAGCCAACCTACAGTTGGGTTTATCAAGCATACAAGGTAACATGGAGGATGATGCTAAGCCAGTGAGCTCAACCACAAAGCTACAAGAATCTCCGATTACTCAGCAAACATGGCACCCACATTACCTACCTCACCCAACACAAGGAAGGCCCTTTTCTTTATTGCACAGTCCCTCAAGAGCCTCTTGTAGGTACAACAGATCCCATGTTCAGATTGAACATGGGAGCCCCAAGATTCAAAACTGCAAAGGTAATGGTTCAAATTCCTTTATCATTATGGGGTTGTCCATCATATTTATCATGATTTTATGCCTTTACATTTGGTTTGATGTAATTAGGATTTTCCCTTTGAAAATTTCTAGTTTTTGACATTTTTTCTGAAAGTTGCGGGAATGTTTGATTTTCCTCAGAAAGTCAATTTTAGCCCGCAAACCTGCAAACCCGCAATCCTACAATTGCGTATTGCGGGAGCTTGTTGTTTTTCTTTTCGAAATTTTGTCATCCCACATCCCGCAACCGCCAATTGCGGATTGCGGGAAGACTTTGTAAATAAGTTTTGAAATTTTCATTCCGCAACCTGCAATCCGCAATTGCGGATTGCGAAAGGGTTATTTTTGTTTTAAAAGTTGTTTGCATCCCGCATCCCGCAGCCTGCATTTGCGGATTGTGGATTGCAGAAACTCTTTTTCCCATTGGCTTGCTAAGTTGTGATACCGCAACCCACAATTGCGGATTGCGGATTGCAAGAAGAATACACAAAGTTGGAAAATAAACGCCCGCAACTCTCCTCCCGCATTTTAGATCTTTGGTATTATTCGGACTATTTCCATTTTTACTGATCTCTAGTTTATATTTCTCTTTTATTCACTTGAGTTGGTTCCATGATCTTGGTGGTTTACTTATCATGTTATCTTTCACATTCCCCACCTAGATTTGGTCTTCACTGCATAAGCTGATTATTCGAGATGATGGTTGATTATTACCTTCATTCTGGATTTTTGTTTCATCTTATAGTTTATTCTCTCATGATTTTGGATATTGTAGTAGTATGATATTTAAGTTTGATAGAGTTTTATTTTAACTTTTGCATGCCTAAAATCATAACGTAAATATTGTAAATAATCTTAGTCTTTGGGTTTGTTTGCTAATGTTAATTTAATATTTTTAATGTTTAAATTAAGCTTATTGAAATGTTTTAAATATTCATGGTCATTAACTTAATTTGTGTATTTCATTAAATCCATATATTAAATACACAATTTGATGTTTAAAAGAACACATGTTTTAGTTCGTTTGAATTCTAATTTCCCTAATTTCTATGAAATTTGGTATTATGATTATTTGAAAATTAGTGGGATTAAAGTTCAATGTTCAAAATTAGTTTGATCATGGATAAGTATTTCATTTTTAATAAGCTATTTTGTTTTTGAAAATATAATTTCTATTTTTCCATTTTGCAATTTAAAATGATTTTCTATTATTATTTTGTAAAATGAATTATTATTATTCTTTCTTAGTTTTTTATTCTCGAAAATGATTATGTTAGAAACCTATTTATGGAATTCATTAACTCTCCTATATTATATGAGCGATTATTTTCTTATATATGTAACTTGTTTCCAACATTTATTTTATTAAGAATTAACGTGTAAATAGTTTTGGTTTTTACTTCTAGGTTTATGGTTTCCATATTGGATTTTCTTTCACTTTGTAAATATTTCTAGATTTTTAGTCTTTTCTCTATTATTGTTTTATTTTAATCTACTTCATACAACATTAAAGAAAAGAAAATAAAAAAATTCATTTTTTCAAAGCTTTTCAATAATTTTTATGCGGTTGCATTTCCGTAATCTCTTCCCCCAATCCGCAATTGGGGATTGTGGGAGCTTTAATTTGGTAATTGTATTTGCATGTTTCGGCAACCGCAATCCACAAATGCGGAATGCGGAATGCTAAAACTTTGGTTTTAATTTTTAGATTTTTGGCATTCCCGCAACCCGCAATGCGGATTGGGGGAATCACTTTTTCACATTTCCATTCCCGCATTTTTCCGGACCCTAAGTTTATCTTAGGTTATGTTTTAATTTAATTTCGGGTCAGTGAATTTTGGTAATTTTATTTTTACTTAGGGTTTTAATTTGGTTTTGATTTTCCCGATTTTGATTTGTTTAAATGATTTTTCCAAATTCAAAATTTTCTTGCTGACATGTGATTTCTGATTATTTTGGGAATATAGATTTTGGATTTTTGTTTGGTTTAATTCATTTGGAAAATAACTAACATGAATAATAGATTTAATTGTTAAGATCAATGGCCATAGTTCACCTAAACAATTAAATCAATGGTTGCTGAGTCTTAACTTCCGGGAGCAATATCTTGAGATTTATAAGTTCAAATCAAGCCCAAGATAGCTCATTGGGAAGCTGAAAGGATGAGGAATGATTTGGGAAGATTATTTTTTCAAAATGAATAGTTTAACCACCCCGAAAATCTACCTAAACAGTCAATTTCGGATTTGCATAAGATTTGTTCATTTTCATTATTTTTTATTTGCAAATGAATTGTTATTAAGTTAGATTTATGTCATTAGATTGGAATGATATTTTAATTTCTATTTTGAATTGTACAGGTGTGGATTTGGATTTGGAGGAATCAAATTGAAGAATTTATATCCAAAGTTTGGAGTGATCAAAACATGCCAAGTGGGAAGCAGTGATCTTTGGACGCGATTTCTGGAGTGATGGAGATGAATCTGGAAACTCCGAGACATGGGTTTGTGCAGAAGATGCCCAATTAGTTTGTATCAAGAAGAATCTGTGGAAAGGTTTTCATTTGGGAGATCTGACTGGTTTTCCAAAACGGAATTTCCCATATTTTTCTCATGGATGGATTTGGTAAATGGAACAACTCAGCTAGTTAGCTCAGCAATTGGGGAAATGGATCTTATCTCTTCCTGTAATTTTATTTGTATAAATACCTATCTTTTATGATCTAAGAGTGGGTAATTTGGAGGGAGAAAATCAGTAGAAGAGACTGGAGATACCCTGTTTAATACAAAGCTTGTAATTTCTTGCAGGCTTTCGGTTATACAATAAAGTTATTCTTTTAGATCCTCTTCTGTTTATTGATGAAGTTTCTTTGATAATATTGATTTTCACTTCAAATTGCTTATCAAACACTGTTAATCTTCTGCAATTCATAAGTACATTTATCTACAGCTTTGATTTCTCTCTGTTCGTGATTTGTGTATGATTAAGGTTTCAAAAGAGTTTATCAAATTAAAACTTTTATCTATTTCTGCAAATGGTTTACAGGCAATTATAATTTATGTTAATTTTTCAATTGACATATCAGTCACAGGTTAATATTGAATGTTTCTAAATCCTTAACTTGCCATCAGTCAATTTTAATTGATTGGTAATAATTTGAGTTGATAAGTAATTAAATCTCCTTTACATTTATGTTAAATTGATGAACATGCTTATCTATTTTCACATCAAGTTAATCTACACATAAACAAGACATCATCTCAGGGTAGGACTAACTTAACTTAGATTTCTTTTCTAGGTAGATTTGTTTTAGAATTTAGACACTTTGTTTTCCTCTTCAGGAAGACAGATCCTTTTAGGATCAAAACTCATCAACTCATAGAGTGCTAGCGGAGGCTGAATATCCGTGGGAGATTACAATTCCAAACAGGTTGGGGATAGAACTATCCTTGCATAGGATCTTTTGAAACCTTTTAGTCTTGGTTTTCCCCCTCTGTTGTTTGCCTTGGACACCATTCTATCACATACACAACCGAGGCACCAACATGCCCCTTCCCTCCAGTGCTCTTTAGAGTGGGCATAGAAAGGTCCAAACTGCTGCTTTCATGAGACTATATCCTTCACTGGGTTGATCAAGCATATCCAACCTTATGTTTGACCTTCTTCTCTATTATTCAAGTTGGGCTCTTCCCAGGGTTGCGGCCTAAGCTCTGCCCCGCAACTCGGTCCTCTACAAACATATCTAAGTCTTCTCATGGATTCACTAAGCTTATCACACTCTGTAATTCATCTGAGGGTCTGATCCAAGGATTCCCAACCCGACTTCACTTCCTACACAGGGTTTCTTTGTATCCTCGGCTCTGCGAATTCATTTTTTTTTACAGAATCGTGATTTCTTTTTTTTCTTCCTCCTCCTCTACTTCCTGCTCTGTTTCCTCGAGTATTGGGGTTGTTGGTAAACAATGGGATAGAGATCAGGGTGATCGAATTCCCTAAGTGTAGAGTGCCTTAAGGGACAAGTAAAACAGATCCATACCCTGCCATATGGATCTCAGGGTTGCTACATACTCCATCGACTTCATGGACTTATTTTATCAACCACCCTCTTACAGCAGAATTAAATGTCAGCATGGAGGTCAAATGGGTTCACAAATTTCCATCTGGAAGCATGGATTCCAATCCCACAACCCCTTGAGATCTCCCTAGTGGATACACATGGCCCCTTCTCATCGGTTGCTTCCTTAGCCATTTTTCTTGGTATTTTATTGCAATAATTAATAATTACATCATTTACAATATCTCATGGCTTAACAACACATGAATTATCAGAATATCAAATAATTGCCTATGCAAATAAACCTAAGCATCCACTAGTGGGGCCTTGGCCTGGGCTCCAAACTAGGGAAAACACACATTGCATGTATACAATATTTACATTGAAGCCAATAAACCCTAAGGGTCAAAATAGGGGTATTACAACTCCCTCCCCCTTAGAACAACACCGTCCTTGGTGTTCTCAAAACTGAACAAAAATGGGAATGCCTCTCTCATGGCATCCTCCAACTCCCATGTGGCCTCTTTGGGACTAAGGTGCTTCCATTGCACCTTCACCTGTCCAATGGCTCTGTTCCGGAGCAAAGTGACCTTCTTTTCTAGGATGCACATAGGATCCACTTGGAACTCTCCCTCTAGTTCCACCTGTATCACATTCCAATCAATTATGTGATTATGATCATGTACATATTTCTTAAGCAAAGTGACATGGAAAACATTATGAGCTCTCATGTTAATAGGCAATGCAATCCTATATGCAACTGGTCTTATCCTATCAAGGAATTCAAATGGCACACAATATCTTGGTGCCAACTTGGCACAAATCCCCAAATTCATGGAACTTTTTTTTGGCTTCACTCTTAAGTAAACATGATCCTCAATCCTAAATTCCTTATGCACTCTTTTCAGATCTGCATAACTCTTATGCATGTCTTGTGTTGCCTTCAAATTCTTCATTATCTTAACAATCTCTTGCTCCATTTCCTTGATCATATCAGGTACAAGCACTACCCTGTTCACTGGGTTGTCCCAACTCACTGGAGTTCTGCATCCCTTGCCATACAACATGTCAAAATGACTCATTCCCAATGATGCTTGATGTCCATTGTTGTATGCAAATTCTACCAAGTGTAGATAGTCCTCCCACTTTGATGGTTTGTCCATCACATACATCATGAACATGTATTCAAGAATCAAATTCACCCTCTCAGTCTGACCATCTATTTGAGGATGATATGTTGTACTAAACATCAGTCGAGTCCCCAATTCCTAGAATAATCCCTTCCAAAAATTGGATGTGAACTTTGTATCTCGATCTGAAATTATTGCCTTGGAAAATCCATGCAATATGAATATATCCTCCATGAAGATATTTGTTGTCATTGGTTTTATGAGTGGAATTGACTGGAATGAAGTGAGATACCTTTGATAGCTTGTCCACCACTACCATGATCGAGTCATGCTTCCTCACTGTCATTGGAAAACCTATTATAAAATCCATAGAGATTACTTCCCACTTCCATTATGGAATGGGAAAAGGCTGCAACAATCCTTCTGGATGTTGATGTTTTTCCTTGACTTGTTGGAACTTTTGACACCTAGCAATGTACTCTGTTGTGTCCTTCTTCATCCCATGCAAAAAGTACTACTTTATTGTTGGTGTTATAGTCTTTTGATATCCTGAATGTCCAGAATATGGAATTTGATGTATCTCATCCATCACAAGCTTCTTCAAATCTGTACAATTTGGAATGTACAATATGGTACCCTGATAAATAAGAACATCATCTTCACCAAGCTGATATCCTGCATACTTTTCATCCACATTTCCCTGCTGCAATTTTTTTTTGACTTGAAGGTAAGCTTCATCATTGGTTTGAGCTTCTAGAATTCTGACCTTCAAATCTAATTTACACATACTTACTACTGCAACATGGAATTTCCTGCTAAGACCATCTACAACTTTATTCTCCTTACCTTTGACGTGCTTAATTTCAAAATCAAATTCACAAAGAAACTCCATCCATCTAGTTTGTCTAGCATTCATATTTGGTTGGCCAAACAAATATTTCAAGCTCATGTGGTCTGTTTTGAGCTCAAATATTCTTCCCAACATATAATGTCTCCATCTCTTGAGAGTATCAACTGTGGATGCTATCTCTAAATCATGTGTGGCATAGTTCCTTTTATGCTCCTTTGGCTTCCTTGACTCATAGCAAATTACAAATCCTTATTGCATGAGCACTCCAGCGAGCCCTTCAATGCAAGCATCTATGCACACTACAAAATCTTTCTTTGGATCTGCAATATTCAAAATAGGAGCATTGGTAAGCAATTCCTTCAACTGCTGAAAAATTTTCTCACATTTTTCAGACCATACAAACTTGATATTCTTCCTATGCAATGATGTAATTGGGTGAGCTATTTTGGAAAACCATTCAATGAACCTTCTGTAATAGCCTGCAAGACCCATAAAAGATCTAACATCTGAAACATTCTTTGGAGAAGGCCAATCTATTATGGCTTCAATCTTTTATGGATCCACTACAATTCCTTCTTCTGAGATGACATGACCCAAATACTATACCTTCTCCTGATATAAATCACACTTGCTCAGCTTTGTATACAGTTGGTGTTCTCTAAGGACTTGCAACACCATTCTTAGATGTTCATTATGCTCTTCTTCATTCTTTGAGTAAACAAGAATGTCATCCAAGAACACAATCACAAACTTATCTAAATACTTGCTGAAGACACTATTCATGAGACACATGACTGTAGCAAGTGCATTGGTAAGACCAAATGGCACCACTGTGAATTCATAATGGCCATACATTGTCCTGAAATCTGTCTTGTGAATGTCTTCTTCCTTTATCCTCA
The DNA here is from genome assembly GCA_027924585.1 of Larix kaempferi. Classification (NCBI taxonomy): domain Eukaryota; kingdom Viridiplantae; phylum Streptophyta; class Pinopsida; order Pinales; family Pinaceae; genus Larix; species Larix kaempferi. The sequence goes on along the minus strand of BSBM01000445.1, from coordinate 29,122,929 downwards.
CCTGATGGTATCTAGACCTCAAGTCAATCTTTGAAAACACTCTAGCTTCCTTCATTTGATCAAGCAAGTCATCAATCCTTGGCAATGGGTACTTGTTCTTGATTGTCACTTTATTGAGATTCCTGTAATCAATACACAGTCTCAATGTCTCATCTTTCTTCTTGACAAATAACATTGGTTCTCCCCAAGGAGATACACTAGGTTTGATATATTCCTTATCCATTAATTCTTACAGCTGCATCTTTACTCTACCAATTCTAGTGTGCTCATTCTCTAAGGAGCTTTGGAAATTGGTGCTGCCCCTCGGACAAGATTGATGAAAAAATCAATAGCTCTCTTAGGTGGCAGTCCTTGCACTTCATCCGGAAACATGCAACAGAAAAACTAGGACATGAGATCCATATTGAATAAGAAGATATATTATTGAATTGATAAGATGCTTAACGCGTTACAAGAGCTCGCCTTTTATAAGGTTTGAGCATTCTTAAGAAGGGTTATGTCCCTTCAATTAAACAAATTAATAATTTACTGATTAATTTAATACAATATTTAATATTCATAGCATTGCCACTCCCTTTTAAAGAGCTTTGTCCTCAAAGCAATGGTAATGAGGGATGTAATTATCGAAATTGTTCTGATTCCCATGTTGCATCTTCTTCGGGAAGATTTTTCCATTTTATGAGGTATTCTTTAATGACTCGCGTTCTTAATCTCTTCTCTCTAGTAGCAATGATAGATTCTGGCTCGAATATGATTCTTCCTTCTTCATCTAACAAGGGAAGTATTGTTTGTGCCTTCTGGTGTGGACCTATCATCTTTTTCAAACATGAAACATGAAAAACATTGTGGATGCGACTTGTAGTTGGCAATTCCAACACATATGCCACCTAACTAATCTTCTTATTGATTTGATATGGGCCATAAAAACGTGGAGCCAATTTATTTTTTCCACCTTGTTTAAGTGATAATTGTTTATAGGGTTGTAGTCTTACAAATACCCAATCTCCAACTTCAAATTCTCGTTTTGTTCGGTGTCGATCTTCTTGTTGTCTCATTCTATTCCTGGCAGTATTCAAATTCTCTTTAAGTACTTGGACAACCTTTTGGTTTTCTTCTAAATGGTCATTTACTGATGCTACCCTTGTGTGGTTGGTAATGAAATCCTTCCATTTTGGGGGTTCATATCCATATAGAGCTTGAAATGGTGTCATTCTTGCAGATGTATGATAAGTAGAATTATACCACCATTCCGCAGGATGTAGTCATTGGAACCATTTATTTTGCTTATCAGTTACAAAACAACGGAGGTAGGTTTCTAAGCATTTATTAACAACTTCTGTCTGTCCATCTGTTTGGGGATGATAAGCTGAGCTCATGTTAAGAGACGTTCCAATTTGCTTGCAAAACTCTCTCCAAAAGTTCCCTTTAAACTTGGCATCCCTATCACTTACTATAATATTCGGAAAACCATGTAATTTGTAGACATTTTTACAAAAAGCTTCGGCTATTTCTTTTGTTGAATCGGTTTTCTTCACTCCAACAAAATGTGCATATTTGGTTAGCCTGTCTACCACAACTAGTATTTTGTCTTTTCCATCTGATATGGGTAGACCTTCAATGAAATCCATTGAAATTTCCTCCCATTTTTTATTTGGAATATGTAACGGATGGAGTAACCTCGGACTTGAGACATTCTCAGTTTTATTCCGCTGACAAATGTCACAATCTGCAACATACTTGTGAATGTCGGCATACATACCCTTCCAAAAGAATGATTGCCTTGCATTATAGTAGGTTTTAAAAAATCCTACATGACCAGCGGCTGGGCAGTCATGTGACTCTTTAAGCGCCTTGGTCTTAAAACTGGAATTGGAACTTAAGTAAATACGTCCTTTGTACCATAAGAGATCATTCTTCCATTCAAACTTCGGATACTGATTTATGTTGTTAATTATGGAGCAAACCTCTGAATTCTTGGCATATTCCTTACGAATTTCGTCCAAAAATTCTGGGATCACCATGGATACGGCGTAGACTTGTATCTCTTCATCTTTCCTTGATAAAGCATCAACTACTACATTGTCCTTCCCCCTTTTATGTAGGATCTCCATATCGAAGGTAGAGATTTTCTCTATCCACTTTTGTTGTTCAGTTGTTAATGTCTTCTGCTGTAACAAGTGTTGTAGACTATTATGATCTGTTTGGATTAGGAATTTACTTCCCAAAAGGTATTGTCGCCATTTAGTTAATGCATGCATGATGGCAAGCATTTCCTTGTTGTATGTAGACTGTAGGTATTCTCTTTTGTTCAACTTCCTGCTTTCAAAAGCAATTGGATGACCTTCTTGCATTAGCACAGCTCCTATCCCAAGAATAGGAGCTGCATGGGTAAGTCTTGAAATAGGAGCTGAATAGGAGTTGCATTAGCATTAGCACAGCTCCTCTCTCGATTATGTGTTCTATACTCCTTTCTGGTGGTAGCTGCATGGGTAAGTCTTGAAATATGTATTAAATTAAGTCTTGCAATGCTATGAATATTAAATATTATATTAAATTAATCAGATTAATCGAGATTAAACCGGGGTCAAATCCTGTCAAGGTTAAACCATATAGGTATCCCCACCACCACAAAATAGAAATAGAAAGGTTGGTTCAAGATCTACTGAATTGTGGTGTCATCACCAAGAGTAGAAGCCCTTATGCAGCTCCAGTCATACTAGTACAAAAGAAGGATGGATGGTTTAGATTATGTATAGATTATAGAGGATTAAACAAAATAACAATTAAGAACAAGTTTCCAATCCCCTTCATCGATGACATGCTGGATGAACTTCATGACGCAAAATATTTTTCGAAACTCGATTTAAGGTCAGGGTATTATCAAATCAGGGTCAGATTAGAGGATATCGCAAAGACTGCTTTCCAAACTCATGAAGGACATTATGAATTCAAAGTAATGCCTTTTGGGTTAACTAATGCCCCTGCCACATTCCAGGCAACTATGAATGAACTATTTCAGCCATACCTAAGGAAATTTGTGTTAGTATTCTTCGATGACATCCTTATCTATAGCAAGACATGGAAAGAACATTTGACGCATTTAGAAGAGGTTCTATCTCTTTTGAAGGAAAACCAGTTCTATGCAAAAAAGTCAAAATGCACATTTGGGAAGCAAGAAGTGGAGTATCTCGGTCATATAATCTCAAAGGAAGGAGTTAAGGTGGACTCAAAGAAGATCCAAGCGATGAAGGAGTGGCCAGAACCAAAGAATGTTTCAAAATTGCGAGGATTTTTGGGATTAATAGGTTACTATCGAAGGTTCATCAAGAACTATGCACACGTCACTGCCCCACTAACAAATCTCTTAAAAAGAAATTCTTTTCAATGGGATGATGAAGCAAGAAGATGCTTTGAAATGTTGAAAAAAAGCATGACGACAGAGTTAAAAGCTCAAATTGCGAAAATAGAGAAGGATTTCCAAACTTTCAAGGAAATGATCACCAATGCTATGAATATTAAATTAATCAGTAAATTATTAATTAGTTTAATTGAAGGGACGTAACCCTTCTTAAGTGTGGTGGTGAATAATTGGACCCAATTTTGGCTTATGGGATAGTGAGAACAATTAAAAGGTCTTAAAAATGGTGACTTAATAATAATTATTATAGCAATAATAATTACTATAATAAAATAATAAATATTATATTTAAATATTTATTATAGAGTGGAAATTTTTAATAAAATTAAAATATTATATAATAATATTATATTATTATAATAATATTTGTTTCATTAATTTTGGTTTGTTTTTTTTGTAGGCGGGATTTACATGGAGGAGAGGCGTTGGAGCGGAAGAAGGTTGTGCGAGAGTGGGCAGATGGGGACGCAGCTAGGATGGTGGCACGCAGGGAGTTGGTGCGCAGAAGGTGGCGCAAGAGGGCGCGGGTGGAAGGGACAAGCGCAGGTATGGGGGCGATCATGGTGGCGGCTGGAGGGAGTTGCGATAGGAGAAACGAAGGGGGGGGAAGGTTGGTGGGAGTTGGGGAGCGCGGGGGAGTAGATCGCGGAGGTAGGGCGTCGCAGGTGGAAGGGCGTGGAGGATGCAGTGATGAGGCGTGAAGGGAGATGGGAGATGCAGGGATGAGGGTTGCGGTCGTGCAGACAGGGTTACGGAATGGTGGCTGGAGAGGGGGAAGGGGATGCGGTCGTGCAGGAAGGAATGAGGAATGGTGGCTGGAGCGAAAACGAATGCAGAGTGAACATCCTGGCGTGAGAAGAGAGTTGGGCGTTGTAGTGAGTTGAGAATGGACGAGGGAATGACGAGGATCCCAGCTGGAGCCTGGAATGGAGAAGCTGATGCCGAACCTCGCTCTAATACCAAATGCAACAGAAAAACTAGGACACGAGATCCATATTGAATAAGAATATATATTATTGAATTGATAAGATGCTTAACGAGTTACAAGAGCTCGCCTTTTATAAGGTTTGAGCATTCTTAAGAAGGGTTACGTCCCTTCAATTAAACTAATTAATAATTTACTGATTAATTTAATACAATATTTAATATTCATAGCAAAACACATGTTGGAATTCTTGCAACAGTTGAAAGTCTTCTATCCTTGGTCCCTTATATTCTGATGAATCTGATATGTGGACAGCATATAGTTGGAAACCTTTCTTATAAAAATTTCTCAGCTGTAGGGCTGAAATCTTCCTTATTGAAACTTGCTTAGGAATTCCTTTTACCAACCTTGGTCTTCCCTCTTCATCAATGCATTCAAGTGCTTTCTCATAGCATTCTACCTTGGCTCTATGTCTTTCCAACCAATCCATACCAATTAGGGCATCATAAGATCCTAAGGGTAGGGCATTTAAATTTACATGTGTGAGGAGTCCGTTCAACTCCATGGGGCACTCCATCACTACCTCACTTACTTTTCTCTTCGTCCCTGTGGCTAATTGAACTGGCCAAGACTTACTATGCTTTACTTTACTAAGAGAACAACCTTCAACCACCTTAGGAGACACATAACTATGAGTAGATCCTAGATCGATCAAAACATAAATAGATTGCTTAGCAATCTTACCTTCAACTTCCACCACTGCTGATTGATGATCTACTTGGTGATCATCCAATGCTACATAAATTTTAGGTGTTGCTCTTTCCATATCCTCCATTGTAGTTTCCTCTTCTAAGTTGTGCAAGCTTCTGGGATTCTCGCTCTGATGTGGGCATTCACTAAGCACATGGTTTCCTCCACATCCCACATTGAAGTGGCCCTCTTGGTGCCTTTTTTGCTGCTATTGTTGGTTTGAATCCTCTTTGCGCTTGTTGGCCCTATGGAAAATCTCTCGGTTGATCTTTGAATGGTGGTTTGAATCCACTCTTTCTTTATTCAAACCTTCCTCTAGAATTCCCTTTCCATGCTAGTTAAACCTCTGTTTTACCTTTGCTCTGCTCATATCAATGTATTGCCATCCTAATGGATTCATCCAAACTTGGTGGATTGACAAACTCAATCCTATCTTTGAAATTTTGGGGTAGAATACCAAGGAAACATTGGATCTTTACCCTTTCAACCTTGATATAATATACATACCTCAACAACTCCAAAAACTTATGGACATGCTCATCCATAGAAATCTGCCCTAATCTAAATTCATTGAACTCTTTCCTCCTGTTATCATAATACCTAGTTGATAGGTATTTCTCCTTGAAGTACATTTCAAACTGCTTCCAGTTGATTCTCCTTTCATTGATCTTCTTCACTTGCATGAGGTGTTCCCACCAAATTGAGGATTTTCCACTTAGGTTATAAATGGAAACTCTAGCCTTTTCATTTTCTTAATAATCATGCATTTTGAAATACTTCTTCATTCCAAGAAGCCATGCCTCTGCCTCTTGACCTATTTTTCTTTCTCCATCAAAGGTGGGAGGCCTTGCCTTCCTAAACTCTCCTTGTGGGATCCCTCTGAACTTCCTTCTTCCTTCAAACCTACTAGAAGTATGCCTCAGGCTTCTCTGAGAATCTCTGGAGTCGCATGAATGGTTGGAAAGAGATAGTGGAGAGGGAGTTATGTTCTTTTTACTCACAAAATTCCTTATAGGGATTGGAGTCCTCTTCCTAAAGCGACCTCTAGAGTGACTTCCTGCACTTTGTTCTTCTTGGCCCTCATCGCTTGGGTTAGACCCACGATTTATCCTCTGATGCATATCTGTGAGGCTCTGAAAGATGGCAGCATTGAGTTGGTACTGCTCTTCCTGTGCCTTCATCAATCTCTCGTTGAATCTCACCATGGTCTCAACCAAGTTCAGGGGAGTTACTTGCTCCCTTCTTCCATTAGATTTGGTTTCAGTATGTGCTTCTTGCACATTCTCTCCTATTACATCATCCTCCTACTCATAAGGATCCTGGGAATAGTTAATGGTCACCATTTTCTCATTTTCCTGTACGCTGCCCATGCTGTACGATTCAACTACTACTGTTGCAATCACTATGCATTATAGAGACATTTATTAGACATAAGAATGCATATAAAACACAAACATGCATACAAATCTGGGATTTATTCATTTGACAACAACAACAGTAATAAATAATTATCAAAACTGTGCCATGGGCGCTTCTCTGCCTATAAATTCATTCATGGTTTGGCCCAAACAACCCCATGTTAGAAAAACAGGATCGTAGAGCAATAACAATAAACAAAAATGCAAATATAATCACACATACACATTACAAGAGAGACATAAATATATCGTGGTTCACCCCAAGATGGGCTATGTCCACACTGAAATTGCCAGTCCTTCTTATTATTCTGTCCAACAAAGTGAAGGGATACAACCTACAGCGCAGCCACTGTACTTCCTCTTCACATTCTCTCACAGTCTCTCTTCTCCGATCTTAGAGATATTTACAATGCATAAAACCTAATACATCTTGCCCTAGCCGTATTACAATGTCTTTCTTTTATAGGGGAAATACAATGGGAAAATACCACAGGATACCCAAAACCATCGGCCCGTAAAATAACCCCAAAAATTTCCTTCAGGGGCTTCACCCCCGGAACCCACAATTGGGGGTAATTACCCCCAGACCCCGGTGGGGGGAGGCTTCGCGCCCCCCCGCTGGGGTGAGTGTACAGTCCTTTTACATATCATATAAAGCTGGGGTACAAACACAGCTGAATAATAATGTCTACGAATCTGGAGATCAGGCTCCACAACCAACAATCTCCCACTTGGAGACTGATCACAACAACTCCACCGCTGCTGCTGCACTTGCTAGACCTTGGACTTGGCAAATTTCTCATCTTCACCTTCATGCTAGAAGGCCAACTAAAACTGAGCAGGAACTCAATTTCTCTCTGATCACTACCTTTGTGAACATGTTTGCAGGATTCTGGCTAATATGTATCTTTTCCAGCTTCAACAGCTCATCTTCCAAAATAGAGCGTATGAAATGGTACTTGAGATGTATATGTTTAGTCCTAGAATGGAATGCCAAGTTATTTGCAAGATGAATGGCACTCTGGCTGTCACTATACAACCTGCTATTATTGTGCTTCTTACCCAATTCCTCCATAAACCTCTGCAACCAAATCATCTCTTTACTAGCCTCTGTAACAGCAACATACTCTGCTTTCGTTGTTGAAAGTGCAACAACCTCTGCAGTTTCGAAATCCAGCTTACTGTTTTTCCACCTACAGTAAATACAAAACCTGTGGTGCTCCTCCTGTTATCCTTATCACCTGCCATATCTGCATCAACATATCCCTGCAGAACAGTGTCTGAACCTCCAAAACATAATGCCTGAGTGGTAGTACCTCTCAAATACCTGAGAATCCACTGTATTGCCTTCCAATGGTCTTTACCTCGATTGTTCATATATATGCTCACAACTCCCACTGCATGTGCAATATCTGGTCTTGTGCACACCATGGCATACATCAAGATGCCAACTGCTGATTAATAGGGAATCTTGGACATGTAATCTGTCTCTTCCTGTGTCTTGGGACACATTTCCTTACTTACACTAAAATGGCTGGCCAAAGGTGTACTAATTGGTTTTGCATTCTGCATTCTGAACCTCTCTAACACCTTTTTTATGTACTCACCCTGAGACAATGTCAATTTGTGATTTTTCCTGTCTCTTATTCTCATACCAAGGATTTGCTTTGCAGCACCCAAATCCTTCATCGCAAATGAATTAACTAAATTCCTTTTGAGCACATTTATATCCTGCAACAAGCATGTCATCCACATACAATAACAAGATAATATATCTTTCATTGTCTAGCTTCTTGAAATAAACACAATGGTCAGAATGACATCTACTATAACCCTGTTCTATCAAAAACCTGTCAAATTTTAAATACCACTACCTTGGAGCTTGCTTCAAGCCGTACAAACTATTTTTCAACCTGCATACTAAGTTCTCCTTACCTTTGACCTCATACCCTTGTGGCTACTGCATATATATCTCTTCCTCCAAATCCCCATGGAGAAAGGTTATTTTTACATCTAACTATTTAAGATGCAAATCTTTTACTGCCACTAGACTTAAAATAGTCCTAATTGAAGTCATCTTAACAACAGGAGAAAATATTTCATCAAAATCTATACATTTCTTCTATGCAAACCCATTTACAACAAGTCTGGCCTTGTACCGCTTCTTGTCTCTGTCTTCTTCCTTCAACATGTAAATCCATTTGTTCTCCAATGCTCTTTTACCAGCGGGCAACTGAACCAAATCCCAAGTCTGGTTTCCTACCAATGAGTCCATCTCCTCATTCATGCCTTGCTCCCACTTCTTTCTAGTTTCCACCTGCATTGCTTCTTCATAACATTCTGGTTCACCAGCATCAGTCATCAACAAATAATACATTGAATGAGAGTATCGTTCAAGGAGTCTACTTAACCTGGTAGATCTTCTTGCAGTTGCAGGAGTTTCAGGTACTTGCTGTTGTTCTTGATTTTCTGGTACCTTTAGAACTTCATTTTCTTGAATTTCATCAAGTACTGTGTACTATGTGGTTTCCTTTTCCTGTTTATTTCCCTGCAACTGATCTCTATACATGACATTTTCATTGAATATCACATCTCTATTCCTGATGATTTTGTTATTTTCATAATCCCATAAGCGATAACCAAATTCATCAACCCCATATCCAATAAAGATACATTTCTTGGATTTAGCTTCAACCTTTGTTCCATTTTCTTTATCAATATGGACAAATGCTTCACAACCAAACGTTCTCAGAAATGAGTAGTTTACCTTTTTATCTGTCCATGCCTCCTCTGGAATACCACCATCCAAAGCACTTGAAGGTCCTTTGTTTATTAAATAAACAACAGTATTTACAGTATCTGCCCAAAACTGTAAGGGAAACCCTGCATGCAATCTCGTATACCTTGCACGCTCCATGATCGTTCTGTTCATCCTTTCTGACACACCATTTTCTTGAGGTGTTCCTGGGACTATCTTCTCTCTACGAATCCCATGGTATGAACAGTAACTATCAAACTCCTTGCCACGGTACTCACCTCCCTTATCGGATCTGAGACACTTCAGCCTTTTTCCTGTCTCATTCTCAACCAAAGCTTTCCACTTCTTAAAAATAGAAAACACATCATATTTTTGTCTAATGCAATAAACCCAAGTTTTCCTAATTGCATCATCAATAAATGTAACATAATAATGAGATCCACCAAGAGATTGTACCTAATCCGGTCCCCATACATCAGTATGCACAAGCTCTAACTTTTCGTTCTTCTTCTGTTTCCCAACCCTGAGAAATATGACTCTCTTTTGTTTTCCATAAACACAGTTCTCACAGAATTCCAAACTTACCTGCTTCAAATCTTGCAGCAACTTCCTTGAGTGGAGAATCTGCATCCCCTTCTCACTCATGTGGCCAAGCCTATGATGCCACAATGTTGTATCTATTCTTGTGGAAGCTAAAGAGATAGAATGGTCAGTATTATGAAGACATAAATACAACGTACCTACCCTGTCTTCTTTTGCTATCACCATTGATCCTTTAGTGATCTTCCACCACTTTTTTCCAAATGTAGATAGACAGCCGCCATCTCCCAACTGCCATGTTGAGATTAGATTTATTTTCATAGCAGGAATATGTCTTACATCTTTCAACAGCCAATCAGTTCCATTCTTAACTTTTATCCATACCTTACCCATTCCAACAATTTTACATGGCTCATCATCACCCAATAAAACATGTCCAAAATCGCCTGGAACATAATCATGAAAGTATTTCCTATGGGGTGTAGCATGACATGAAGCCCTTGAATCTACTAACCAATAATCACTAGTATTATCTAATGCAAGAATCAAAGCATCTTGTAACACATCACCTGCTACATTTGCTTCCTGGGTAGTTTCCTACTGTGCATCTCCTTTCTTCTTTAGAGATCTGCAGTCTTTCTTCAAATGTCCTTTCTTTTCACAGTTCCAGCACTCTATCTTTCCCAGTCTGGACTTGGATCTACCCATTTTAGACTTGCCACAATTACCTTGGCTCTTTCCTCTCTCCTTTTGTCTTCCCCTGCTCTCCATGGTCAACGCATTACCTGATGTCTCACCTGTGTTTTTTCTTCACATTTCCTTGCTAAGAATAACACCAATAATATCATCAAATTTCAAGGTGTTTGAACCAGAGACAGAGTTACTTATATCCATGACCAAGCTATTCCATATTTCTGGCAATGAATACAAGATTAGAAGAGCCCTAACCTCATTATCAAAGTTCACACTTATAGAACTTAGTTGATTTGTAACTGTATTAAACTCATTTAAATGATCAGTAATAGATCCACCTTCAGACATCTTCATATTAAATAAACGCTTCATTAGAAATACCTTGTTGGAGGCCGAGGGTTTTTCATACAACTTAGCCAGTGCGCTCATCAAACCCTCCATTGTCGTTTCTTTTGAGATATTGAAAGCCACCGATGAAGCCAGGCTCAGTCGTATTGTTCCCAGAGCCTTTCTGTCAAGAACCTCCCATTCTTCGTCCTTCATGGCCACTGGCGCCTCCTCCCAATGGTAGGAATAGATCCTTCTAGTACAGATAGTCCTCCATTTGCATCTTCCATAACTGAAAGTTTTGGCCGTTAAACTTCTCGACCTTAAACTTTCCTTCTTCTGCCATTACTCCCACTCGAACCAAAAACCCTAGCTTCCTGCGGGTTTATCTGCCAAATAGACCTTTGGATCTTATACCAATTGTTAAAAAAACAGGATCGCAGAGCAATAACAATAAACATAAATGAAAATATAATCACACATACACATTACAAGAGAGACGCATATATATCGTGGTTCACCCCAAGATGGGCTACGTCCACACTGAAATTGTCAGTCCTTCTTATTATTCCGTCCAGTAAAGTGAAGGGATAAAACCTGTAGCACAGCCGCTACACTTCCTCTTCACACTCTCTCACAGTCTCTCTTCTCCGATCTTAGAGATCTTTACAATGCATAAAACCTAATACATCTTGCCCTAGTCGTATTACAATGTATTTCTTTTATAGGGGAAATACAATGGGAAAATACCATGAGATACCCAAAACCATGGGCCCGTAAAACAACCCCAAAAAATTTCTTCGGGGGCGCTGCCCCTGAACCCCCGCTAGGGTGAGTGTACAGTCGTTTTACATATCATATAAAGCTAGGGTAGAAACACAGCTGAATAATAATGTCTCTGAATCTGGAGATCAAGCTCCACAACCAACACCCCAGTGTTGCAACGTGGGATATGATACCACTCTATCACATCCCCGGTCTCACTGGTGCCCTTCAGAGGCAATGGGAGACCCACTGATACATTTATTTTCAACAATTAACTCATATTTTACACACAACCTCAATGGCCTTTGATCTGCAATCCGCAACCACCCTGGCCGCAATTCGCAGTCGAAATTCGGAAGGGTGGAACACCCAAATCACGATGTCGAACAAATGCGACTCCGACTTCCGCATTCCGCAGTGTGGAAGTCGAAAATGCAGAGCGCCAAACTGCCCGGCGCTACAGAAAGTGCCCCTGACTTCTGCATTCTACAATGCAGAAGTCAGAATTGCAGAGTGCCAAACTGCCCGGTGTTGTATAAATGTGCCCCTGACTTCCGCATTCTGCAATGCGGAAGTTGGAAATGTGGAGTGCCAAACTGCCCGATGCTCCAGAAATGTTCCCCTAACTTCCACATTCTGCAGTGCAGAAGTCGGAACTTCAGAGCGCCAAACTGCCCGGCTTTGCAGAAATGTGCCCTCGACTTCCGCATTCCACAATGCGGATGCGAGAAGTCGGGAGCTGGCCATGTCTTGTATAGTCCACTTCACCTGCAAACTTCTTAGGGTGATAACTCCTTCATCCTTGGATCAAATTGGACAAGGCCGATACCATTGGAAAGTTCTTAGAGAGTTATATCCGCTGGTGTGATCCCCCACCACATATGAATTCTCTAACCATGTCATTTTCCCCACTTAATTCTTGCCTAAACTCCTTCAATGCATCATTACCCTTCTGCAAGAAACTCTACCTGCCTTCTGACATGAATGCCTCCTTCACCTAACCCATAGATGGGTCCTAAAACACCACAGGGGCTATCTAATTCCTTCCCCAATTCCAAGTGAGGCCATACAGTTCCCCCTAAATGTGTATGCAATGTATAACAAATACATATAATGAGTAAAGTTAAATCCAATCAATGCATCTACTACATGCATGATTAGCAACAGATTAACACAATCAAATGATTAAACAAACAAACATGCGTCTACTTCATATGCAGGCTTATACATAACCTTCATAATGATCAATTTCATGTAACCATTCATTCAATTAATTTGAACATAACAAATAGACATAACACATGAAATATCATCATTTAACACCTCAAGGAGCTCTTATCTTTATAATGAAGCTGCCCAAGCAGCTGGCTAAGTGAGAGCAACTTTCCACCCAACCTTAGGTCTATGTCCAACCTATACTCTTTCAGCTGAGAGACCACCCCCTAGTTGGGTTGTGTATCCACTAAGGAGGGATAAATAGGCTCTCACACAGTCAAGGTTCCATCCCAATGCTAAGCCAACCTACAGTTGGGTTTATCAAGCATACAAGGGAACAAGGAGGATGATGCTAAGCCAGTGAGCTCAACGACAGAGCTACAGGCATCTCAGATTATTCAACACACATGGCACCCACATTACCTACCTCACCCAACACAAGGAAGGCCATTTTCTCTGATGCATAATCCCTCAAGGCCCCTTCCCTCCAGTTCTCTTCAGGGTGGGCATAGAAAGGTCCAAGCTCTTGCTTTCATGAGACTATAGCCTTCATTGGGTTTATCAAGCATATCCAAACCTATTTTTGACCTTCTTCTCTATTATTCAAGCTGGGCTCTTCTCAGGGTTGCGACCTAAGCTCTTACCTGCAACTCATTTCTCTGCAAACATATCTAAGTGTTCTCACGACTTCACTAAGATTCTCACACTTTGTAATTCATCTCAGGGTCTGATCCAAGGATTTCCCAACCTGACTTCACTTCCTACGCAGGGTTTCTTTGTATCCTCAACTCTGCAAATTCGTCTTTTTTTACAAAATCGCGATTTCTTTTTTTTTTCTTCCTCCTCCTCTGCTTCCTGCTCTGTTTCCTATGTAATGCGTGAGTACTGGGGTTTTTGGTCAACAATGGGATAGGGATCAGGGTGAGATAATTCCCCAGGTGTAGAATGTCTTAAGGGACAAGTAAAACAGAGCCATACACTGCCATACAGATCTCAAGGTTGCTCCATACTCCATCGACTGATTTTCTCAACCACCCTCTTACAACATAATTAAATGTCAGCATGGGAGTCAAATGGGTTCACAAATTGACATGTGGCAGCATGGGTTCCAATCCCACAACCCCCTCACCTCTCCCTAGTGAATACACATGGCCCCTTCTCATTGGTTTCCTCCTTAGCCAGTTTTTTTGGTATTTTATTGCAATAATTAATAATTACATCATTTACAATATCTCATGGCTTAACAACACATGGATTATCAGAATATCAAATACTTTCCTATGCAAATAAACCTAAGCATCCACTAGTGGGGCTTTGGGCTTGGGATCTGCACTAGGGAAAATACACATTGCATGTATACAATATTTACATTGAATCCAATAAACCCTAAGGGTGAAAATAGGGGTATTACAACCAAGCTCATCAGGAAATTGTCCATCCTATCGTACCATGTCCTAGGTGCCTGTTTCAATCCGTACAAGGCTTTCTTCAATTTGCACACAGGAGTCTGCCTGTCATGTGTCTCAAATCCCAGTGGCTGCTCCACGTATACTTCCTCTTCTACTTCACCATTCAAGAATGTTGTCTTGACATCCATCTGGTACCTTCCATTTCATTATTGCAGCCAATTCAAGTATAGATCTGATAGAAGTGTATCTTGCTACGGGTGCAAATGTCTCCTTGTAGTTTATGCCTTCTTTCTGGGAGAATCCGCGTACCACAAATATTGCCTTTTGTTTCTCAATGCTACCATCTGCAGCATGCTTGATCTTGTAAATCCACTTTGAAGTCACAATATACTTCCCTTATGGTCTCGAAACTATCTCCCAGACATCATTCTTCATAATCGACTGGTACTCCTCGATCATGGCATCCTTCCATTCTTTCTTCTCTACTGCTTCCTCATAGTTGGAAGGTTCTTTATCAATGATGTCACACAACAATGTCACACAACAGGGCCACATAGCTGGAGTTGTTAAATTTTGAGCATTAATTCACAATACTCTAGGATCTTACTGAGAGAATAACATGTACAGTATATCAATGCATATCAATCATAACAAGCATGTCAATCATCACAAGAATCAAAAGCATGAGAGACAAGAGACACAGAGTTTCCGTGGGGAAAACCCTAAGATGAAAAACCCCACAACTTCCTCAGAGATAGAGAGAGAAATGGCTCAACCAAAGTACAACCAAAATACACAGAGATAGTCTCCTAGTAGCAGATGATCCTCCTCCTCACTAGTGCGCCACTTTCTGAGTGAGAGAAGTGTGAGTTTCTGAATAATCCAAATAGAGATCTCTCGATCTCTATTTATACTTAACCTGTTTTCCCAATATCCTTATGGGGCCGACTTGTCTAGCTAGGTACATTAATTACATATTACATAAAATAGGGCTAACCCCACACATGGTGGTCTAATAACCCATTGGCAAGTTAACATACTTGCGACACTTGTCAATACACATGACGACACTTCCTTATAGAGGAATAACACATCTCTTATAAGGGTACAATAAATATATATGAAATACATAGATGAAATACATTTCGAAGTTACATATACATCAACACTCCCTCTTAACTAGGAAGGTATTTCTCGACACAGATCTGCTAGCACAAGTCTTCTTCTTTGGATCATCATCATCGATGCATCGTCCTCAAATCATCATCATCATCACTGCTGCTGCTATCTCAAACAATATCTGCATCTACTCATCATAGGAAGTTCTACAGAGCCAGTCCTTTTTCATACTGGATGTAGACCCACCACCTGCAGGTCTTCATCATCACTGGCCATACTGTGGAATCCTTAGGACTTATTACGTGCATCACAAAACCTTGCAAGAGCATCCCAGGCTGTTACGAGCACACGGCTCTACCTGTAGGATCTCTCAGGGCCATATTATATGTGACCTCACCACAAAACCTTGCAAGAGCATCCCAAGCTGTTACGAGCACACAACTCTACCTATAGGATCTCCTAGGGATAGATTACATGTGGTCATGGAAAAACCTTGCAAGAGCATCCCAGGACTTATTACGAGCACACAGCTCAACCTATCGGATCTCCCAGGGCCGAATTATATGCCATAGGACAAAACCTCGAAAGAACATCTGCTATATATCCTAGGGCCAAATTATATGCCATAGGTAAAACCTTGCAAAACTATTTGCAGATCTCCCAGGGCCAAATTATATGTCCTCCCAGAGCAAAACCTCGAAAGAGCATTTTCCAGATATCCCAGGGCCAGATTACATGCCATAGGAAAAACCTCGAAGGACTATCTGCAAATCTCCCAGGGCCAAATTATATGCTCATCTGCACAACTAATCCACGGCCAGAGAGTATCAACCTGATACTCACCATACATCATCCTCATGCATACATGATCATCCTGATCATCATCACTGCAACATCCTGCTGCATGTCATTTGGAGCAACATCCTGAAGCTTGTCATCTATGATCATCCTGATCATACACTACATCCACCTAATGCATACCAAGTATCTACCTGATACATATCATCATACATGATCCACCTGATCATACAATGTATCCACCTGATACATACATAGATACACAATGCATCTAACTGATATATATCAACATACATGATCTACCTGATCATACACAGTATCCACCTGATACATATACAGATACATGGTCCAAACATCCAACATGATGCATATACAAAATACATATAAATGATCCAACTGATCATATCCAGCATCAACCTGATGCGTACATACATATACATATAAATGATCCAACTGATCATATCTAGCATCATCCTGATGCATACATACATATACATATAAATGATCCAACTGATCATATCCAGCATCATCCTGATGCATATACAGAGCAGTAACTGGAGCATCGTCCTGATGCTCATCATCCAGCGCTTACATCCACAGCCATGTGAAGGATCCTCCTTCCAACATGCTTGGAAAGGCTTCAGCAAATGTCTCCATCACTTCTTCCTCGAAGTGTCGTTGATCGGAAGAACACCGAGCCTCTCTCTGAAGTACTCGAACTTCACTTTGGCTAGTGGCTTTGTCAACACATCTGCAATCTGCTCGTCCGTCGCAACATACAGGAGCTTCACTGCTCCTCTTTGCACCATATCCATGGTATAGTGATATTTGATCTCTATGTGTTTCGACCTGTCATGAAACACTGGGTTCTCAGATAGCTTCACACAACTCTGGTTATCACAGAAGATACTAGTAGCATCCAACGGGAGATCAAATAACTCAGACAGTAGCTTCCGAAGCCATACTGCCTCACAACTAGCCAAACAAGCTGCAACATACTCTGCCTCGGCTGTACTCAGTGCTACGCAGGACTGCTTCCTGCTAAACCAAGAGATCACACCTGATCCCATACTGAAGCAGCACCCAGATGTGCTCTTCCTATCTGCAACACTTCCTGCCCAATCTGAATCAACATAACCTTGCAGGTTAAACTTTTGATTCGCTTCATACTTGAGCCCATAATCAACTGTACCCTTCAGGTACCTCGGAATATGCTTTACAACAACCAGGTGAACACTCCTCGGATCCGTCAGGAACTGGCTCAATGTGTTCATCGCAAAGCAAATATCTAGTCTCATGTTCATCAGGTACATCAAGGACCCAATCATCTGACGATACATAGAGACATCAACCGGCTCAGATGAAGCATCACATAGAAGCTTCAGATTCGATTCCATAGGTGTGGCCATGGCCTTGTAATCCATCATCCCAAACCTCTTCAGGATATCTACAGTATACTTCCCTTGTCCAAGGAAGATCCCATCTGTACTCTGCCACACCTCCATACCTAGGAAATAGTGCATCATCCCCAGGTCCTTCATATCGAACTCAGCAGCAAGCTTCCTCTTTGTATCTGCAATCAATCTGTCATCTCCTGTTACAAATAGGTCATCCACATACAGGAGCAGAATCACAGGATTCCCTTCCTCAACCTTGTAGTAAAGGTTCGAATCCACTTTACTCTTGGTAAAGCCCAAACTAGATAGGAAACTGTCCATCCTACCATACCAAGTTATGGGAGCTTGCTTCAAGCCATACAAGGCTTTCTTCAATCTGCACACATATGACTCCCTGTCATGTGTTTCAAAATCGAGTGGCTGCTCCACATACACTTCCTCTTCAACTACACCATTCAAGAAGGTAGTCTTGACATCCATCTGGTGTATCTTCCATTTCATCGCTGCAGCCAGGGCAAGTACTGATTTGATGGAAGTGTACCTGGCTACAGGAGCAAAATTTTCTTCATAGTCTCTTCCCTCTTTCTGAGAAAAGCCACGAGCTACGAATCTTGCCTTGTATTTCTCTATGCTGCCATCTGTAGCATGCTTGATCTTGTAGATCCATTTGGAAGTCACAACAAACTTCTCTTTAGGTCTTGGGACAACATCCCAAACATCATTCTTCATTATTGATTGGTATTCTTCGACCATGGCATCCTTCCATTCTTTCTTTTCCGCTGCTTCTTCATAACTGGAAGGTTATTTGTTCATGATATCACAGAGTAAAGCAACATAGCTGGTGTGTGATCTAGTTCTCTTCGTTGCTCTGTGTTCTTCTGAAATACTGAATCTTTCTACATCTTGAATGAGCTCTCTAGCCCATGCAGGTTTCCTCTTGTGAGAGTTATCTTCACGAGGTGGATCTACAGGTTCTTGTGGATCTTCAAACTCACGAACAATATTTGGAATTGCTTCAGTCATAGTAATGTCTTGAAATCTAGTTTCCTTAAGTTCCTCATAATCTTCAACAGGTGTCTTTCTTGATTTGATGAATGTTGATTTTTCATCAAATGTCACATCCCTGCTGACATCAATCTTCTTGAACTTTGGAAAGTGTATTCTGTAATCCTTCGAGCTTTCATTGTAACCCACAAAGATACCCTTCTTTCTTGAAGGATCTAGTTTGGTCCTCTTTTCCTTTGGGACATGAGTGTATACTGGACAACCAAATATTCTGAGATGGCTGACTTCAGGTTTCTTACCAGAGAAGACCTCTTCTGGTGTCTTGTTGTCCAATATCTTGTGGGGTGTCTTGTTCTGTACATATACAGTTGTTCTAGCTGCTTCTGCCCATAGGTGCATAGGTAGATCCTAGTCATGCAGCATTTCCCTTGTTGCTTCCATGATTGTTCTGTTCTTCCTTTCTGCAACTCCATTCTGTTGTGGATTGTATGGAGCAGTCAACTCCCTCTTAATCCCTGAATCACTGCAAAGCTTCTTGAAGTCACCTGAGGTGAATTCTCCACCATTGTCGGATCTGAATGTTTTGATCTTCTTATCAGTTTGATTCTCCATCAAGGTTTTGAATTCTTTGAACTTATCAAACACCTCGTCTTTATTCTTCAAGAAGTAGACCCGAGTCTTCCTGGGGAAGTCATCAATGAAAGAGACATAGTCAACATAACCACTCAGAGAACTGGATGACATAGGACCACATACATCTGAGTGGATGATTTCAAAATACATTTTGCCTTGCTTTCACTACTTGGGAAAGCTTTCTTAATGTTCTTACCTTTTGCACATCCTTTGCAAACACCTTCATGCTTGGTCTTAATTTCAGGAAGACCTTCTACAACCTTACTTTCAATTGGTAATGCTCTGTAGTGCAGATGTGCAAGTCTTCTATGCCAAAGTTCACTTGGCTCCATGGAATCATGTACCATGTCATGTTTAGGTTGGCCCTTCAATTTATACAATCCTCCCTCTTGTTCTCCAATCACCATTGCATCATCAATAGTTTTACCCTTTGGCCACATCAGAACTTGGCCATCTACAAATGCAACCCTCGTGCCTTTTGCATCCAATGCAGAGATGGAGAGAATATTCTTCTTGAGTCTAGGTACATAAAGAACTTCTTTCATCTTCAAAGACTTTCCAGAATCTAAATTGTAGGAGGCTTAACCACTTCCTTTGATGGGGTATTGATAGTCATCCCCAAGTTTCACTTTATGGGGTGATTCATGTTCAGATAGATTTACAAAAGATTCTTTAAACCCAGTCATGTGTTTGGAAGCCCCACTGTCAATTAACCAATCATTACAACCATGAGAGATAGTACCTATGAGAGCAGAGATTAGAACATACTCTTCTTCACTTGATGAGTCATCATCACTTTCTACCCTAGCCTTCTTCTTTGGAGGTTCATCATCTTCGGCAGCATGAGCATGGAACTTTCTTTTGTTTCCCTTCTTCTTCTTGTTGGAGTTGATGCTATCCCTTTTGTTCTTGGGAGATTCTGAAGCAAAGTGACCCTTCTCATTGCATGTGAAACATCTTATATCCTTCTTATTCTTTTGTTGGTTCTGATAGGATCTCTTGTAGTGAGAGTGCTCCTTCTTGGGCTTACTTCTTTTGGTGTGGGCTGTGAGAGCTTGATATTCACCTCCCATCTTTTCTTTACAAGCTACAAGCCTAGCTTCTTCTTGAGAGAATTCCTCCCACAATTTACAGAAAGAGATCAATTTCTTTCTTGCACAGATTCCTTGAATAAAGGAGTCCCGTGACCTAGGAAAGCCATTCAGAGTGGTCATAACAACTTCACCATTATCCACTACTTCATCCACAGCTTCAAGTTGTTCCTTGATCTGAGAGACCTTGGAGAAGTAAGATTGAATGGTTTCTCCATTCAACATCTTGACCCCTTTCAATTGATTCCGTAGAGTCATCTTCTGATTTATGTTCTTCCCTTCAAATAACTTGGTCAAAGAGTCAAACATCTCCCTGGGTGTCTTTAGAAAAGACACATGAGGTATGAGATGGTCTTTGATAGAATCAGCAATGATTCTCTTTGTCTTGACCAAGTTCTTCTTATGCAATGCCTTAGCTTCTTCATCCTCTGGGATAGGGGTGTCTTCTTTTATATATGAGTCCAACTCATTCTCTTCCACGATTAACCCAATCCTATACTTCCAGGCTCGAAAGTTATCAGCCCCTTCAAGCTTATCCTCAAGCTTGGTGTGGTGAGACATCTTTAAAGAGTATTTCAAATGGAAATAGAAAATATTTAGGTCTTACCACTTATTTTGCTGAAAACTGGATCTGGTCCCGGATTAGGGTTGGTCAAAAAAACCCTAAAAATTCAAAATGTGAATTTCAAATTTCTGAAAGGATAGATAGATGTGCCTTGATGAGCTGATCAGCCTGGTGTATTCAGAATTTGAGATCTGCAAAGCTTTACCCTTCAGAAATGCCTTTTTGTCTTTCCGGGTTCACTAGGGAGGACCCTGAATTAGGGTTTGAGTTTCCCGGAGATATACCCAGCCAAAAATCTCAATCCAAAGCTCTAAACTTCGAGTTTTGCAAGGAGCTTCCATATATGTCTTCAGATTCCAGAAATTCCTATTTTTGTGGAAACCCTAATTTTTAGGGCCAAATCTGAAAATGCTCAGAATTGAATTCTGATTGGACAGATAGATTCTCCTTGATGAGTAGAGTCAATCTACTATACTGATTTTCCAAAATCTATGGAGAGAAACCCAATAAACAAGAAACCATAGTTTTTGTCACTGCACAATGTCTTCTTCTCAGGTTAGCTCTGATACCATGTTAAATTTTGAGCATTAATTCACAATACTCTAAGATCTTACTGAGAGAATAACATGTATAGTATATCAATGCATATCAATCATAATAGGCATGTCAATCATCATAAGAATCAAAAGCATGAGAGACAAGAGACACAGAGTTTCCGTGGGGAAAACCCTAAGGTGAAAAACCCCACAACTTCCTCAAAGATAGAGAGAGCAATGGCTCAACCAAAGTACAACCAAAATACACAGAGATAGTCTCCTAGTATTAGATGATCCTCCTCCTCACTAGTGCGCCACTTTCTGAGTGAGAGAAGTGTGAGTTTTCGAATAATCCAAATAGAGATCTCCCGATCTCTATTTATACTTAACCTGTTTTCCCAATATCCTTATGGGACCGACTTGTCTAGCTAGGTACATTAATTACATATTACATAAAATAGGGCCGACCCCACACATGGTGGTCTAATAACCCATCGGCAAGTTAACATACTTGCAACACTTGTCAATACACATGACGACACTTCCTTATAGAGGAATAACACATCTCTTATAAGGGTACAATAAATACATATGAAATACATAGATGAAATACATTCCGAATTTACATATACATCAACAGGAGTATGGTCTAGGTCTCTTTCTTTCTCTGTGCATCCCATCTGGAGCGCCATACTTCTTTGCATCTTGTATTCCCTCTCGTACCCATGTTGGTCTTCTCTTGTGGGAGTTCTTCTCAAGTGGTGGATCTACATGTTCTTGTGGTTCTTCCATGTCGCAGTTTTCATGATCTTTCGGAATCGCTTCTTCCATCACTGAGTCTTTCATCCTAGGAACTTCATGTTCTTCATTTTCTTCAATAGGTAGTTTTCTTGATTTGGTGTATGTTGAGTCTTCATCCTTGTTCTTCGAAACAAGTCTCTCTTGTAGGCGATGGTACACGATATTTCCTACAAGTCAATTTAGTTGTTTTGTTAGAAACATTTCATAATTTTAAAAATAAATTCTTATACATAAAGGCATAGGTTACATAGTTATGAAACTATCTTTTCCAAGGTTTCAACACAACATTCATCCATATCCCGCATTCATACGATAACTTTCTAGATGCCTTCTGTCTCTACCAGAACATTGTTAAGAGTGTGCACTACTCCCAACATGTCAGCAAAGAGGTTTCATTCTAGATAAGTAGAAATGGAATGTTGTACAGTACCATAGTCCATTTACCCATCACATGCACATTAGTAGTATTATGTTCATTGTTCTAACATACTTAATCTAGAAACATAAATATGTAAATAACTGAACAATATTTAAGTATATAAGAAATGACAATTCAAATACTTATCTTTGTTTGTTTGTTGGGTGGACTCCCTCTTGAAATTTGCTTCTTTGCATGAATTACTGGAGTCTCTGACAGAGTGTGCTTCTTCATCGTATGATTCTGAGGTCATGTACCTTTCTTGATTATGATAGGAAATGTTGAGAAAGTATTATACATTTGTTCTTTGTATTGGAGTAGAGTTTGTGTGTCCCTTATTTTGTATCTTAACCAATGTTGAAATGGATGAGAGGCTTCCATAGAGCATCGATCTTTATTTGTTTTCTGGAATACAAATTTGTAGTATATTCTACTATTCCTTTCATGTAATACTAAAAGTCATCTCTAGCTTCACCTTATGAGGTGGAACTTTCTTGAAGAACCATTGTAACTAGTTACAATACATATTCTTCATCACTTGAAGAATCATCTCTTTCTTCTTCTTTGGTTCTTTTCCTTGCGGGTTCATCATATTTCGTGGTGTTAGCATGATGTATTTTCTTATTTGTCTTCTTGGAGGAACCTTTGTTTCTGGAACAATCTCTGGAGTAATGTCTGTTGGAGGGGACCCTTCAGGTTCCTTAGTTGTCATTAGTTACTATGTAATAGTATAGTTAAGAAGCAGTTGGAGTGGGTGCAACCACTCCAACCACATGTAAGATATATAAATAATACCATCAAGATGAATATAACCAGTTGGATGCATTCGACACATCTCTCTTGTTTTGGTTATATCTCTATGTATGCTTATACTCTTTGCTTGAATACAACATCTGGCGTCGTTGCCGTCTTCTTCCGGTCTAGGTGACAGCAGCAGCAGAAGGAGCCGGTTCGAACCTGCAAAAGATCATGAGGAGAAGCAATCCCTGCAAAAAAAAAAAAATCAAAGAAATGCTAACATTGCTTGATTGCTGAGACGTTGTTGAAGACTTTCCTGCGTGCAAGAAAAAGAAGCTGATGGGAGCGATCAAGAACCTGCAAGAAAGATTATTGTTAGTGCATTGAAGAAAGCCATTGCTCCTGTCGGAGTCGACCGTCCTTCGCAATGGACCAGAAAAACCATCGACCAGTTTGCATGGAACCATCTCTGCAAAGAATTTGCAAACCCGTCGACCTAAATTTCAGAAGAATTTGTCTCTCGTTCTATCGCTCAGATCTTTCTAGCCGCTCTGTGTTACCCAAAGATTTGCTATACGTTTATGGTGAGGCGATTGTTAAATTTTCAGAATTTACTTCAATCTGATCTAGGATCTTAACTGAGAGAACAACATGTACAGCAAATCTACAGCATATCAATCATGGACACAATAATGCAAGCACACAAGAGACACAGAGTTTACTTGGGGAAAACCATAAAGGTGAAAAACCCCAATATCTTCCTCAGAGATAGATAGAGCAATGATACAACCCAAGCATAAGAGATAGACATCTCCTAGCAGCAGCTTCTCCTCCTCCACAAGTTCACCACTCTCCCAATAGTGTGAGAGAGAATAGAATGTATAAAATGAGAGAGACACACTCTCTATTTATACACTAACTTGACTTGACCTTTACTCAACTAGGTCGGCCTCAACTTAACCACTTAACATAATGCTGACTGGGCCGACACCCAATAGGGTGGTCTAATAACCCATTGACCCACATGGCCGACCCCCAATAGGGTAGTGTAATAACCCTTCGACCCACATGACTTATACAGGGTCGTCCCAACAAGGTGGTCTAATAACCCATCAAGTATAAGTTACGACACTTACAATATAAATGACGACACTTCCATATATAGGAATAATAACATCTCTATAGGAATACAAACACTTCTGTATAGAGGAATAATAACATCTCTAAGGAATACAATATACATATATGTTAAATACATTCCAAAGTTACATATACATCAACACTCCCTCTTAACTAGGAAGGTATTTCTCGACACAGGTCTTCTAGCACAAGTCTTCTTCTCTGGATCATCGTCACTGGATAATCGTCATCGATTCATCGTCATCGTCACTGCTACTGCTATCTCAATCAATCTCTAAATCTACTCATCATAGGAAGTTCTACAGAGCCAGTCCTTTTTCATACTGGATGTAGGCCCACCACTTGCAGGTCTTCATCATCACTGGCCATACTGTGAAATCCTCAGGACTTATTACGTGCATCACAAAACCTCGAAATAGCATCCCAGTATGTTACGGGTACACAATTCTGACCTGTAGGATCTCCCAAGGCCATATTATATGTGACCTCACCATAAAACCTCGTAAGAGCATCCCAGGCTGTTACGAGCACACAGCTCTACCTATAGGATATCCTAGGGACAGATTACATGTGGTCACCACAAAACCTCGCAAGAGCATCCCAGGCTGTTATGAGCACACAACTCTACCTATAGGATCTCCTAGGGACATATTACATGTGGTCATGGCAAAACCTCACAAGAGCATCCCAGGACTTATTACGGGCACACAGCCCAACCTATCGGATCTCCTAGGGACAGATTATATTCCATAGGACAAAACCTCGAAAGAGCATCTGCCAGATATCCCAGGGCCAGATTATATGCCATCGGTAAAACCTCAAAAGACTATCTGCAAATCTCCCAGGTCCAAATTATATGTCCTCCCAGAGAAAAAACTGGAAAGAGCATTTGCCAGATATCCTAGGGCCAGATTACATGCCATAGGCAAAACCTCGAAAGACTATCTGCAAATCTCCCAGGGCCAAATTATATTCTCATCTGCACAACCTGTTCCACGGCCATAAAGTATCAACCTGATACTCACCATACATCATCCTGATGTACACATGATCATCCTGATCATCATCACTGCAACATCCTGCTGCATGTCATCTAGAGCAACATCCTGAAGCTCGTCATCCATGATCATCCTGATCATACAATGCATCTACTTGATGCATACCAAGTATCTACCTGATACATATCATCATACATGATCCACCTGATCATACAATGTATCCACCTTATACATACATAGATACACAATGCATCTAACTGATATATATCAACATACATGATCTACCTGATCATACACAATATCCACCTGATACATATACAGATACATGGTTCAAGCATCCAACATGATGCATATACAAAATACATACAAATGATCCAACTGGTCATATCCAGCATCCAACATTATGCATACATACATATACATATAAATGATCCAATTGATCATATCCAGCATCCTCCTGATGCATATACAGAGCAGTAACTGGAGCATCGTCCTAATGCTCATCATCCATCACTTACATCCACAGCCATGTGAAGGATCCTCCTTCCAACATGCTTGGAATGGATTCTGCAAATGTGTCCATCACTTCTTCCTTGAAGTGTCATCAATCCGAAGAACACCAAGCCTCTCTCTGAAGTACTCGAACTTCACTCTGGCTAGTGGTTTCGTCGGCACATCTACAATCTGCTCGTCCGTCACAACATACAGGAGCTTCACTGCTCCTCTCTACACCATATCCCTGATATAGTGGTATTTGATCTCTATGTGTTTCGACCTATGCTGGAACACCAGGTTCTCAGACAGCTTCACACAACTTTGGTTGTCACAAAAGATACCAGTAGTCTCCAGTGGGAGATCAAATAACTCTGACAGTAGCTTCCGAACCTATACTGCCTCACAACTAGCCGAACAGGCTGCAACATACTCTGCCTCGGCTGTACTCAGTGCTACGCAGGACTGCTTCCTGCTAAACCAAGAGATCACACCTGATCCCATACTGAAGCAGCACCCAGATGTGCTCTTCCTATTTGTAGCATTGCCTGCCCAATCTTAATCAACATAACCCTGCATGTTAAACTTTTGATTCGCTTCATACTTGAGCCCATAATCAACTGTACCCTTCAGGTACCTCAGAATATGCTTTACAGCAACCAGGTGAACACCTCTGGGATCCCTCAGGAACTGGCTCAATGTGTTCACCACAAAGCAAATATCTGGTCTCGTATTTGTCAAGTACATCAAGGACCCAATCATCTGACAATGCATAGAGACATCAACCGGCTCAGATGAAGCATCACACAGAAGCTTCAGGTTCGATGCCATAGGTGTGGCCATGGCCTTGCAGTCCATCATCCCAAACCTCTTCCGGATCTCTACTGCATACTTCCCTTGTCCAAGGAAGATTCCATCTGTACTCGCCACACCTCCATGCCTAGAAAGTAGTGCATCATCCACAAGTTCTTCATCTCGAACTCAGCAGCAAGCTTCTGCTGCATGTCGACAATCAATCTATCATCTCTTGTTACAAACAGGTCATCCACATACAAAAGTAGTATCATTGGATTGCCTTCCTCAACCTTGTAGTAAAGGTTGGAATCCGCTTTACTCTTGGTAAAGCCCAAACTGGATAGAAAGTTATCTATCCTACCATACCAAGTTCTGCACATATATGACTCCCTGTCATGTGTCTCAGAACCAAGTGGATGCTCCACATACACTTCTTCTTCAACTACACCATTCAAGAAAGCTGTCTTGAAATCCATCTGGTATATCTTCCACTTCATTACTGCATCCAAAGCAAGTACAGATCTAATGGAAGTGTATCTGGCTACAGGAGCAAAAGTCTCTATGCTAACATCTGTAGCATGCTTGATCTTGTAGATCCTCTTGGAAGTCACTACAGACTCCCCTTCAGGTCTTGGGACTGCATCCCAAACATCTTCATGATCGACTGGTACTCCTCGATCATGGCATTCTTCCCAAATCCTGGGAACTTCAATATTTTCAATTGATAACTTTGTTGCTGAACAAATGTTGTAGTCCTTCTTTTGTAGGTGATGGTATACAATCTTTCCTACACAACAAGTTAAATTGCATGATTAGAAAACATCTCATAGTTTTCAGAACAAATTCTTACACATAAAGAAATATGTCATACAATCATGCAATTATCTTAGCCAATGCTTCAATACAACATTTATCCATATCCCGTAACTTTCTAGATGCCTTCCAATCTCTACCAGAACATTGTTAAGAGTGTGCACAACTCCCAACATGTCAGCAAAGAGGTTTCATTCTAGATAAGTAGCAATGGAATGTTGTACAGTTCCATAGGCCACTTACCCATGTATATTAGTAGTATACTGTTCATCAATGCAACTATTCTAATATGCATAATACACAACCTAATTCTAGGAACATCAGTATATACATTATTGAACAGTATTATTTAAACAATAAAATATGCAAGTAATGACAATTCAAATACTTATATTTGTTTGTTGGGTTGACTCCCTCTCAGTCTTTGCTTCTTTTCTGCAACTCCATTCTAATGTGGATTGTGAGAAGTGGTCAACTTCTTCTAAATATTTGCATCCTTGCAGAAACTACTGAAGTGTGCTCCTTCTTTATCTTTGCTTCCTTGCAGGAACAACTAGAGTGTTCTCCCTCTTGATCTTTGATTCCTGGATTTCCTGTCCTTGAACTTATATCCATCCTTAATCACTATGCATGCTTATTAGTATCATCATTGTGTTATCATTGAGGTCTCATACATAATCATACATTCATTAGTATATTCTTAATACTATCAAAACACAATAATCTTAAGCATGTATAGTCATGATCATTTCAAACAGAAATAATAAGCATTTCAAGGTTTATATAGGACTCTTATGGTTAGTCATATCATAAATTAAAGTAAGAAACATAATATGCCTAAACCCGTGATTACTCAAACCTACACCTTCATGATTCTTCTGGTTAGTCATATCATCAATTATGGTAAGAAGCATAATATGCACACAACCATGACTATTCAAACATATGACTTCATGAATAATCATTATCAACAACACAACAGTATAAGATCCTAACACAAGGTAGGATTCTAGCTTGATATAGGAAAAACATACCTGGATTAGCATGCTAGCTATTTATGTCTAACATACCTACATAATGTCTTCTAGTTCTCTTCAATGACTTGTGCTAGTAACCTGCATGTCTCACAAGTTATCCATTGTAGAACCAAGTTATACATACCTCGTAAGTAGATTTTCTAAGTGATCCATGACAATGGATGAATCTTTGTCTTCATGTCATCATGATCATATGTTCTTGAACTAGAACATGATTTGTCTTTCTTGGTGTACCTTTCATGTTAGCGGACAACATAAACCTCATACAACACCATAATGCATTAGTACAATCATAAGTGTCAACACCCTAATGCATGCATTCATAATTTTGTTAAGGTGATACGACAAGTCTAAAATCAAGATTGTTCTAACCGTAATAACATGAAGACAAACATACCATAAACTTAATCATGAACAAATCTCGAGACATACCTGGATGAGTCATACCTGTCGAGATTGCTTGTAATCTTCTTATGTAAGGCCTTAGCCTCATCTCCCACTGAAACAGGAACTTCTTCACTTATGCAGGTGACCAATCCATCCTCTTCTAGGATTAAACCAATCCACTTGATTTGCAGGAACTGGATCTGGAGCTGTATTAGGGTTTGTCAGAGAAACCCCAAAAATTCAAACTTTGATTTTCAAACTTCCGAAATGATAGAAATATGCGCCTTGATTAGCTGATCAAGCTGGTATATTCAGAATTTGAAAACTGCAAAGTTTCACTCCTCAATTTTTCCTTTGAAACTTTCGGATTCATTAGACGTGACCCTGAACTAGGGTTTGATGAAGCCCACTCTTCTACCCAATCAAAAGGTTTGATCCAAAGCTCTAAGATTCTATTTTTTATGAGGAGCTTCCAGCCGTGGTCACAGATTTCAAAAATTCCCATTTTTACAGAAGCCCTAATTTTCCACTTTTCTGATCAAAGTCCCGAACTAAGGTTTGATCAAGCCCGGCCTTCTGTCCAACCAAAAATTATGATCTTGGTCTCTAAATTTTGATTTTGATGAGTATCATTCAGCCATGGTCTCTAATTACAAGAATTCCAACTTTCTCTGAAACCCTAAATTCCGGAAGCTATGAATGAAGGTGCTAACAAATAATTCTGTTTTGACAGAAATATGTAGCTGATTGTTTCTGGTGTAACTCCGCACTTTTCGATCCACAGAGTCTGAAAAAAATTTTTGTGGTAGCCTGACCTATCATCTTTCCATCTCGATAGGTCTGACCTCAATTTGATTTTCTGAGAGAGAGAGTTATGTCAAGTGTTGCAACGTGACCTGTTTATGGGATAATACAGGAGAGCAAACTTGTGCGGTGTGCCACGTGTCACTGGTTCAACTTCGGCCACTGAATAAGTTTTCTGAGATAGTAAAGTCTATTTACTACCTATCACTTTTTATGAAATTTCATTTGGAGCTTCCTAGCCCAAGTTATGACCTTTTTTCCAAGGTCACCTGATTTTGACTCAGATCTGGAAGAGGCAGAAACCCTATATTGTACAGATCATAAATCACAAAGTACAACGAATTAGAGGTTTTCCTTTGGACACAAGGTACATGGGGATATTATATTCGACTTGTAAAAGTTTCAGATCCGAAAACTTTGCCAAAATGGATTTATAGCGAAAGTGCTACGATGACTGGTTTTTGCTATATCAATCCCTAGCATCGTAAGTGCAACAAGTGTCATACATTCCATATCATGCCTTCTTTCAGGCTAGCTCTGATACCATGTTAAATTTTCAGAATTTAATTCAATCTGATCTAGGATCTTAACTGAGAGAACAACATGTACAGCAAATCTACATCATATCAATCATGGACACAATAATGCAAGCACACAAGAGACACAGAGTTTACTTGGGGAAAACCATAAAGGTGAAAAACCCCAATAAATTCCTCAGAGATAGATAGAGCAATGATACAACCCAAGCATAAGAGATAGACATCTCCTAGCAACAACTTCTCCTCCTCCATAAGTGCGCCACTCTCCTGAGAGTGTGAGAGAGAATAGAATGTGTAAAATGAGAGAGACACACTCTCTATTTATACACTAACTTGACTTGACCTTTACTCAACTAGGTCGGCCTCAACTTAACCACTTAACATAATGCTGACTGGGACGACACCCAATAGGGTGGTCTAATAACCCTTTGACCCACATGGCCGACCCCCAATAGGGTGGTCTAATAACCCTTCGACCCACATGACTTATACAGGGCCGACCCCAACAAGGTGGTCTAATAACCCATCAAGTATAAGTTACGACACTTACAATATAAATGACGACACTTCCATATAGAGGAATAATAACATCTCTATAGGAATACAAACACTTCTGTATAGAGGAATAATAACATCTCTATAGGAATACAAACACTTCTGTATAGAGGAATAATAACATCTCTATAGGAATACAATATAGATATATGTGAACTACATTCCGAAGTTACATATACATCAACAGCGATCATGGGCAGAAACTGTTTTGATGAATCTGTTAACTGCACAATCTATCAGTGCACATCTAGTTGACTAGAGAAGACTCGACGGGATAGACAATATAAAAACACTAATGGGAATAGAAATGGCCCTTGCCCAGTTAGATGCAGCCACAATGGCGAGGGAATTGTTGTCAGTTGTCATTGACATAATGTCGACTTTCATGGTCGATTGGGAGTTTCCTTTCACCCACTACAAATCCAATTGAGAGCGATAGTTGTGTGGTCGACAAGATATGGTGGATGGTCGAAGCATAAAATATTTGATTGCTAGTATGGTCGATATAGTTTATGTGCCAAGTTCACTATTAAAAGCACAAGACTTCTCTTCAATTTTCATTAAGTTGTGTTTTAAAATCTTGAATAGAGAATTATGTGCTTGTCTATTATGTCAAGATCGATGTAAATATTGTCAACCCTTTATTCGGCGGATGCTCTGGTCTAATTGTCGACTTGCTAAGTTGACGAAGGTCGATGCTTAGCATTTAGGTCGGCTTGGCTGACTATTTACTTGGTCAGGGTTTACAAGCGGTTCATATCTTTTGTGAAAAGAGTCGGGTCTTTGAAAACTAGTTGAAGATTGACTCCTTTAAAGCGGTTGATGATATTATTTTGGGTCGATATGGTTTGGTTGAAGATTCATTATAATAGTATGGTTGAATAGGTCATATTCATTTTATGTAAATGGTCGGTACTAAAAGTGGTTGAAACTCAAATTAGTCGAGTCGTTTATCGATATTGTAAGTGGTTGAGTCTTTTTATGAAGTTGATGGTCGAGAATCGACCTTTTTGTATTATAATTTTTTAATTCAGTCGGTCTCTAGCCGACTTAATAAATCATGTCAAGTTAAGTAAGTCATGTCGAGTCGAGTCAAGTCGACCAATATCAGTCGGTATCGACCACAAGTAGCAGCGACACATTCAGAACTTGCAGGAAGCCTCACGATAGATAAGTCTACGAAAAGCATGTACTCAAGCAGAAGACATCTATACCACACAGAGAAAGCGCTTCACATTTAATAATGACAAAAGAACACTTAAATTGATCGAGCCCTCCGGTACTAACACACATAAACAGCTATTCAATGTCATTTCAGACATTTTTCAGGTAGTTGGTGAGTTGGTGCAATGGCAGAGCATGGAAGCCCAGCTAATCCTGGACCGTGGAAGAGAATCCTGCAGGAAGGTGAAAGGGGTAAGAGGCTCGATTGGCCACTACCAGACTACTGACAGAGACTAAAGGAATCGCAGTTCATGGCTGTTAATGTTTTCTTCAGGAGGAAGAAAGATTTTGAGGTGGGGGAGATGTTGGAGGGGACCCTTTGGGTTCCTTAGTTGTCATTAGTTACTATGTAATAGTATAGTTAAGAAGCAATTGGAGCGGGTGAAACCACTCCAACCACATGTAAGATGCATAAATAATACCATCAAGATGAATATAACCAGTTGGATGCATTCAACTCATCTCTCTTGTCTTGATTATATCTCTGTGTATGCTTATACTCTCTACTTGAATACAACAGTGTCCTTCTCATCACATGTGTAACATCTAATATTGGACAAATCTCTTCTGGGTCTCCTTTGTCTTTCGTGATAGTGGTTCTCCCTCTTGTTGTGATTTATTCTAGCGTGAACTGTGAGAGCTTGATCATCATTCGCTCCCATCTTCTCTTCTTGTGCCACAAGTCGAGCTTCTTCTTGTGTATATTCTTCCCATAGTCTACTGAATCCATGTGATATATTCTCCTATAGTTTTCAAAATTTTGGGATCCATGTTAGGAATGGGGATTATGAGGACCTCACATATAATTCTGAAACTTGTTATGATGGTTTAGCATCAATGTCATTGAGTGAGATGGAAATGGGATTTGAAGGAGCCTTTACATACATTCTTAGACCTAAAAAAGGAGAATTATTGGATAGTGAACGGGCGGTTTGCAATGGGTTTGGCCTTAAATGATATAAAAGGGGAAAATGTGGGAATTGTAAGTAGGAGGTCAAACTTATCACTAACACAAGAGATGGAAAATTTGGAAAACAATTCCACTGAGTAATTTGGAAATGCAAGCTAGAAAACAATTCCACTTACAAGTATGGGTGAAGGGGACTTGAATACATTTCATTAATGACACCTACAACTAGAAGAACTTAATCTTGATAGAGGCTGTGTTAATGGGTCGAAATGAATCTGGCCAACAGTAGGGGTTACCCTCAGTGAAAATCCCCAACTAGACTAAGCATTCTTTGGGATAGGGCACCCATATGAATTCTATCCTAGAAACCATTAATGATTTGGAGTTTTACTGATTGTGGCTCAGTCCACTGTTTATGGTTTTCTAAACTAAAGAATGAAATGCAACTACCCTAAAATCCAAAATGCAGGCATTTGGACATGATAACAGATACAGGAGATAAGAATAGAACCATATATGCGCCTGTCAATGACCCATGAATTAGTTCGCTGAGAATAAATACAAGAATACAAGAAAATGATTATAAACCATTAACAGTTCCGTACTCACAAATTCAGACAAATATTTTCATAAAACATAAATAAGAATGCAACAGCTACACATAAGAGCAGTGTGCAATGTGAGATGCATTCTTACACAATCCCATTGTTTAATAAATCCAATAGAATAGTCCACAACAAATACACACAAGGATCAGAGCTTCCTGAAAAGTGACTTGGCCAAAAGCAGTGTCTCCTCATTAACATTTCAATAGTAGTACATAAAAAAGTTAGAGAGCCAAAATCCCCTCTCTCATTGATGTCACCCTATTTAACCTTTATCCCTTCGAAGCTAAACAGTGAGTAACTGTCATATTGCTTCCTCTTCCGAATATTTTTCATTTTCCCCCACTTTACTAAAATGTATTTCTTTGATCTTTATTTCATATGACATATCCTTTGTTTTTAAAGGGGACTTTTTTCATAATTAAAATTTCACTTTATCTAAATGGGTACTCCTCAATCAATCTTCTTTTCAAAATTGTTTTTCACTTTTTTAATGAGTCACCACGTGACTTCATTCACAACATTCAAATTAATTATGGGTGTAATTATAGCCAATGGATTCTTTGAAAGACAAAGCATCCATTTGGAATCTTCGCTTGAATTGTTGATGAACTAGTTTTCTTAGGAGGATTCACCGCCAAATATTTATGACTTTCACACAAGCTTCGCCTGAGTGTTTATTCTTCTAAGATGACATGTAAGGATTCCATAGAGGCGATAAACTCTTCGTTTTCTCGATCCTTGGATGACATGCTTTGTGGAGACATTGGCTAATTCAACCATCAAAATCTTCATCATCACTTTTTCCTTCGATGATCTTCTCTTTATGCAACCTAGAACTGATCATTTGTAGCGAAGACGTTTCAACGCATCTCTCTAGTTTTCATACCCCTCTGCTTCATTTGGTACATCTCTTGAATTTTCTTTTAAATATTCAGAACAACTTACCCATTTAGAATAAACTTGTATTTTATGAAAATAATACCTTAAAATTTTCCTTTTAAAATCTATTCCGAATTTAATAAAACAAGTGCATGTGTTTTTTAACATGATATGAAATTATCCTTTTCATAAGTTTTATTAATGTGCTCCCCATTAAAACACCTTTTATCAAATAATGCCTTAATCTCTTTGTTAAAGAAAATTGCACTTGTTTTAGAAAAAGGGTGAAATTATAGTTGTTATTTCCTTTAAAGCTTTTAAAACAGGCTACATGGTAGCGAATACCTGTCGAGATGCATTGGATAAATTTGCTCGTGATTTGCTATGTTTGTTATTTGACCATGATGATATGATACATTTATATTTTTTATTTGACCATGATGATATGATACATTTATATTTTTTATTTGACCTCGATGCACATTGAATTTAAATATGATACATTTATATTTATATTTATATTTATAAAATGAAAAGTATAAAAGATATGCATATTTAAGTACTCAGCTAGTACAAGCTTGCACATAACATTTTCTCTAAAATTAGCTATGAAAGCTTACTTGGAGATCGAATTCTATTCTTTTGTTCAAGTTGTTAACATGCAAGGCTTTAAATGTTAACCTTGTGAACAATGAAAAATTACTAGGCATACAAAGTGTTGATCACTTTCATGAACTTATATGCAAACCACCATTGGAAAATAATACAGGAACTTATGGAACTTGTTATATACACCATCATCTAAAGATGTCATAAGTGTATTGTCAAAAATCAGAAAGTCAATCCAAGCAAGATCTCCTAAGTGCACTGAAAATATGTACAAAATATCATCCACAAAGCACCAGAAAATTAATCAAAACCAATTTGTTGTGTTTAAAGGTAAGTTTAAGAATGTATTTAATCACATTCTTAGACATGATATAGTTTTACCGATTCAAAGTAAAATAAGGTCCAGAAATTATATTAAAGTAAGTTTAAGAATGTATTTAATCACATTTTTAGACATGATATAGTTTTACTGATTCAAAGTAAAATAAGGTTAAGGAATTATAATTTAGTTTGAATTTGTATATGGCAAGTGAAATTAAAATGAAAATAAACAATGCATATATATGCAAAATAGATCAATGTATATGCAAAATAGTTAGCATTGAATGAGTTATGTTTAATTTCCACGAAAGTTCAAATGAAAATAGTTTAAATTTGATGTTAATTTCTTCTTCTCCTCCTTATATAGGAAAACTAAATAATTGGTTTAAGTGTGAACATATTTTAACAAATACTGAAATTTTAGTAAATAAAATAATTTGTATAATGTTGTGTTAATGCAAATTAAAAACATAGTAACTTACTTTTTCCAAAGTTCCCACTGCACAAACTTTGAAGTGTTTCAAATTTGGAAACACAAATGTACGTGAAAAGCATCATATATATATCACATCCAAGAAAAGGAAATTTGATCTTTGACTCTGTTCGGTCTCTACAAACTCCATAACACAACGGAAATGGCAGGCATTACTTGTGATACTAAACAACATCTTATTATGATTTGTCGGATGGATGCCATCAGCAATTTGTGCCGCCATTGTATCTTACATATAGAAAAGCTTAAAATACCAACTCTCAATTTCCATCCATCTCTTTAACTAATTTGTAAACACATAAAACTTAATAATTCTGCATACTAAAAGGCTTAAGAGTACCAATATTCACAATCGAATCTAAATGGAGAAATAATCAATTTGAATGTAATCTATTGCCATCAATTTTTTTAATGAAATTATAAGACAAAAAACTAATCAACCATGAACATAGCTGCCTAAATGAAAGAGGATATGAAGGGAGAAACGATATGTTTATGCAACCGATGTGAATAGCGTTCCATCTTCAATAGGTCAAAGTTTACCAAATTTGGCATTGTTCATCAATTTTGAATTAGCTAGCAAATATCACGTTGAGAGTTTAATCTTCTGGTTGATCATTTGTTCATACTTCTTTTTTTATCAATACAGTTCTTTAAAAATTGGATGTGCAGGATAGTCAACTGGAACTAGGTTGCCATGAGAAACTACAAGTGATATTAGCTACACATGATTATTAAACAGGTGCCCTAGTCAACTGGGACTAGGTTGCCATGAGAAACTACAAGTGATATTAGTTACACATGATTATTAAACAGGTGCCCTAGGTAAACAGTAATACTATCTAAGTAAAGAAATTTAAAAACCTTTTAGCAAAATAAATAAATGGTAATGAACTGCCACTTGTTTAAACCTATTTCAACGATATGCCACTCATCTAAGGGTTAGTATTTTGAAGACGCCGTAGCTAGGGAAAATGTGTAGCTTGCATGCCTTAGGCCACAACCATGGCACATACAATAGCGATGTTTACCAAAATCACTTTATAGCAACACGTGGAGTTGCATGCAACAGTCATGTGGCTGCTCCTATGAGTGTCATGCCATGGCCATGCACAGGCCCCCCACCCCACAACCCATAGGAGCAAAGAACAAATAGAATTAATACCAATTAACAAAATATTTGTTTTGCTAAGTTCATCATTAATTACAGCAAAAAAAAAGGCCATCATTAAACATTCGCACAAATGGAAGAAGTTGTTCATAGCTCAGGAGTAGGTAATCACTAAAGAAGTTGTGGTAATAGAAGACAATAGAAACTTTCTCGTAGAAATGGAAATAAGGGGTGCATGACATTTTAAAGCGGTTAAAGGAATGGCGGGAGAAGAAAAAAGGATGACCTAGAATATCTACAGAGGATGAAGACAAAGGACTTTGAATGCAAGAACATTGCTACCAAAAGTTGGAGGCAGGGATGCATCAGATTGGAAAATAAAGTGACTGCCTCATTTAGTAAATGTCAACAACTTCATGAAGTAGTGGAAAGACATTGAGAAGTACAAATAGAATTAATACAAATTTAGCAAAAGTTCATACCCACACATCTCAGATGGATTAGGAGAAGAAACATCGAACGAGGATGGGTAGTCCCCGTGGGGAACCATGTCTGGAACAAGTAGTGCGATCAAATATGTAAGGGAAAACCAGACCTATAGAGTCACAAAGAAAGTCCAAATGAAAGTCGAGAGGTCCACCAAGATGCAACAAAGCAAGATATAACTCAATACAACAAAAGAATTTAAAATCTTCAAATAGTAATGCAGGATTCTACTTTTGGTACACCATTGTTGAAACCCTCAGATTACCAGTGACAATGTCCCTGAAATTGGTCTCAACAAAAATATTGTATGTTAAAAGACCTTAACTTGTTGAAGATCTTGTCTAATAGTTGCGGAAGACTTTGAAAGTTGTGAACTTTCAAAGAGCAAGAGTATGAAAGGTAAGGGATCATAAAAACATCCAGCCTTCTCAACTCGTCGACGTAGCCAAAGCACAGCCTCCATGGCGATTGGATTACAATTCTTCGCCAAGATGAAACCAAAGAAAAACCCAACATCCATGGGAGGTGGGAAATCCTTTGAGAAGTCGAAGGAACAGAGCACTCATGTATACATAGTCAAGGTAAGTTAGAGAAAAATGGCCCACTATTGTTTATTTGTTAAGAAATATATGCAGACTCACTATTGTTTATTTGTTAAGAAATATATGTAGACCCACTATTGTTGTAATATCCTAAGATCGGATTTCAAGGATATTAACTCTATTATAAAATTTAGAACAGAAAATTGCAAAGACTAAAACTAGTTATTAAAACTAGTATGGAAGAAACTAGTCTTGGTCACAGTTAAACCTACCCAAAGCTTGATAATTGGACTCTTTTGGACCTGCAAGTTCTAATAACAAGGGTGCAGAATCATAAAAAACAAGAACAAGGCTAGTGTCAGAATCCTATGCACAAGGTACTGGGACCATTTATATTTCAACAATAGCTGCCACGGAAGTCTACTTCAAAGCTTCTTGGGTACACCAACATATGCATATTATATTCCTCCACTAACACTTGAATGCGTGACCAAAAGGTGGATAACAGGTATTTACCCTCTAATCTACTGCTGTGCAAAATTTACAGGATTTTTGGGAAGGTTTGACAGCGTTTGGAGGTCAAAGGAGAAAGTGCGCTATTACAGCCTGCAATAGCTAGTCTTCTTTTAGGCTTTTCCAAATGGGCAGAGAAGGTCACGAAAACTCAGTCTGAGGATTGGGTTTCCTTCATTACTGTCTTAAGGACCTGTAATGACTTGCAGAACAGAATATAGATATCCAGAGGTCATTTTATCAAAGTTAGTGCAAAACTAGTCAAGATTTGAAGCAAAAGAGCAAGCATTGATAAAGAAGTAATTCTAAACAGCTCCAAGGCTCGCAAACCTAACATTAAATCATATATCAGAGCTCTAACATTCAAATATGAACAGTAGCAAGTTCCTTCATAAGTTTATAGCAGCATTAAAGGAGTATTCATGGTCCAAACTTACAGAGAGTCTCCAACTCAATGATTTTTACAAAATAGTAGCAGAACTCTTCAGTGAGAGAATGAGTGAGAAGATGGGAATGATGGATCAGAACTAGAGATCATAGATGAGAATCAAATAGCTCATGGAAAATCACCCAGGCATCTTACATCTTCACTGGAGGCATGCCCTTGCTTTCTGATCTCTTCTTTGAAGAAACTCTTCACAATTCCACCCCAAACTTGGACAGTTCTCTGCATTAATCCTAGAAGCTTGTGCTCTTCATGAAGATGGATGGATCAGGGATGCATATCAAAATTATATGGCTGTAGATCAGAGTTCTACAGTTGCATATGATCATAGGAGAATATTGGAACACACTTTCCTTGGGGCACATCACCTAAGCATTGATTGAGGCGCATCACTCAATCCTTGGGAAGCAGAGCTCTCAAATCATTAAACAAAGTGGCCAAAAGATGTGAAATGGAGTTCTCCTCCTTCTTTTATAGACTTTTATCCTCATTTTTGAGCTTATCCTTTAAGAAATTCGAATTGGGAGAGGCATGGATGTTTCCTTGACTAGTTGCATTGGGTTTGGACTCACTTAGCCTCATGGATGCGCCCTCACTTGCTAAACTTGGACCCTGTAGCTTTTATGGATGTTTCTAATCCTTCTTGAGTTGCACAAATAAGGAAACTTCTTTCTTTTCTGCTTTTGAGAACTTTCCTACTTTTCTGCCTCTTTCTGCTTTTCCGTCTTTTTCCACTTTCCTGCTTTTCACAGATTCTTGCTTTGTGCTACTTTTTTTTTCAAGTTTCCTTCTTTTGCAAGGCAACTTCTTTGGCCCACCTTATCTCCTTGTCCAACTCATTATTACATTTAAATAAAAGATAAATACTCAAAATAATATTACATCCCTTCTAAATTAATTTAATACAAAATACTTCAGCCATAATTTATTATCTAGCTAAATTAATTAATTACTAAGGTAACTTGGGCCCAAATTATTCCCTTATTATTAATTTAATACTAGAACCCCATGGGATGGAGTGGTTAGTGTTATGACCATGGTGCTACCAAAAATGGGGACATGAGAATGGTTTATTGTTAAGAAATATATGTAGACCCACTATTGTTTATTTTTTAAGAAATATATGTAACTTCACTGTCTGATGAAGTATAATTTATCTACTTATTTCAGAACATCACATGCAAAGGTGTAGATATCAACATCTACAAGGGAAAGGTTTTACTGCTCATCATTGTTGCATTGCAATGAACAAATATGCAAAATTTTAGTTGGTTCATTGAGGTGAAGTACAGGCATAAGGCTTATGAGTTGATCAGTCAACGACCCTGCAAGTCCTACAAAACGAGGTATGAATGGCATAAACTAAAACAAAACAAAAATATTACTATTATTCGCTTATACTACAAATATTATAATCTGAAAAAACAAAAAAGGATAGTGTACAGATAGATTAAAGATGTTTTGTGAATTATATTTTCTGCCATAAGGTATCAGGGATTATGCATGACCAGGGCAATTGGAATGCATATGTTGAGAACATTTTGCATAATAGCATCCCCTCGTGTTGTGGTGTCCTTGTTCTTTGTAGTTTTAGGTCTTCTCCTTTGTATTTGTATGCCTCTACACTATTATTGATCTCGTTGCCTAATTCTATGATGTTATTGATGCAGGATATAGTGAATAAGCAAATGAAAAACTAGAGGTAAGCAATTAATCTAGTAAGATAGATGAAGCGTTACTTATATGACATCTTTTACCATCCTTTTTGGACATCCTTTTTTGCATATTTTGACTACTTCCTATACCCTCACAAGGCTCTTTTTGCATAATCTGTCAAGTTTCAGCATTGGTAAAAAATGATCATGTTTTCCTTGAGTATTTATTATTTACTAATGACTTGGGACTTGGTTATGATACTTCTGAATGCCTAAAGAAGATTTGGTGTTCTAGGTCTATTGCTTGTTACAGTCATGAAGCTACAGGAAGTGTTTTGGGAATGGTTGCAGAACCTACTTTCAAGGATGCAGAACCATTGAACAACTAGAAGGCTTGTAGATAAATCTCAATTTTATACACAACATGCATACATGAGATCACTTGGAATATCAGCTATAATACTTGGTATGAATGAAGAGTTTGAGCCTCAACTATTCAAATGTATCCTGTTGGTCATTATGTTTAATGCTATGAGAATTGAGTCGAATCTGAAGTTCTGTGATCATCTCATTTTAAGCTACGGAACTAAGTATAGCGGTTCAACAACCAATCTGGGACATTGCGGAAACTCTCAAAACATTCTATAGCTTGATGAGTCAGCTAGAAACTACTTCCGATCATTTTTCATCAACTAGGATCGCAACGGCTTGAAGAGCATCATCATCGGATTCGATCTTCAGTCCATGACATCAACTTCCTGAATTGGTCTATGTAACAATTAGAGAATCAAGTTGTAATAGTACACTATATTTGGTATTTTTTGTAACCATAGATCGCAAATCTTGGACCATTAGTCTTTCCTATAGATTCATGATGTATAAAACTCGTAATCGCCTTCAGAGGAGGTTAGCCAAACATTTGAAGCATATTGTGGATTACATGTAAACTCATCTTTCATCAATAGAATCATGTTGCTTTTGGCTCTGCTTAATGTGTTGCTTTTGTTGTTGTGGTGTGAGTGATTGGATTTCTCAACCCCTGTCTCCGAAGGCAGGGCCCCCTTTGATGGACATGATCTTATTGTATTTATA
Organism: Larix kaempferi; assembly: GCA_027924585.1. NCBI lineage: Eukaryota > Viridiplantae > Streptophyta > Pinopsida > Pinales > Pinaceae > Larix > Larix kaempferi. The sequence goes on along the minus strand of BSBM01000445.1, from coordinate 29,081,162 downwards.
TTCATCAATAGAATCGTGCTGCTTTTGGCTATGCTTAATGTGTTGGTTTTGTTGTTGTGGTGTGAGTGATTGGCTTTCTCAACCCATGTCTCCGAAGGAAGGGCCCCCTTTGATGGACAAGATCTTATTGTATTTATATTTGTGTAGGTTAATTTATGCGTAATTTGGGTAAGATTAGTGTGTGTGTGTGTGTGCTTGGTTTCCATTTTCTGCAGTTCCTTAGATGCTTAGATTAGATTGGGTTATTATTATCAATTGTATGGATTCATTCATAGATTAAGAGAATGGTGTGCTATGTCTAATTTCATTGCAGTGATCAATTTGAATGTCCTTTACATTAATTACTTGGGTTAATTATCAATGCATGATACAAAGTGTCTACCTTATAATTTTGATGCATAAGTTCGGACTGAACAACCTCTTGGAAATTAGAGTAGGATCCTGTAGAGGTTAATTGGTTTCATTGATTTCTGTAGAGTTTGGATTGCAGATTAGATACATATTTAATTTTCCATTGTAGAAATAATTTAGTTAATATGTCTTCTTTCTATAGTTTAGAGATTGAATTTCCTTTCTGTCACCAGATAATTAGATTTCCTTTCTGCAAGAGTAGCTTAGATGATTGTATTCCTTTCTGTAGAAGTAAATAGGTGGTTTGATCAGATTTAGAATTAGATTGGCAGAAGTGTGTGTTATGATTATTGATTATTCTCAAAGATTTGGTAGTTCTTTCAGAAGTGTTATTTTCCTTTCATAGAGATAGTTGATTAAATCATCTTATTGTCAAGACTATTGAATGAAGCTCCAACTTTTAGAATTAAGCTTGCATTATTAGAAAAACCATTGGAATACAGTGACTGACATATATCTTGTCCAGTAACTCGAAATTTTATAGAACCTCGGGTTGACAATTAATGAACACTTCTTAGTTTTTCCTCTAAGTAATTAGAAGACAATTAAAAAGCTTGTCAACATAGGTAGTCAAGCATCATTTAACTAAGAACCAAAGTCTTAAATTATATATGAAAGCTTCCATATATATACACTAAAGGTAGTGGCTCTCCATGCATGGCAGTGGAGGTGAGGCAGTGACTGTTAATGCATGGCGATGGAGACCGAGGAGGTGGCAGTGGAGACCTCTCCCATCCAACATGTGGATTGATGTAGATTAAATGCATTAAAGAAATTCCCCATTGCCAATAAGCATGTCATTGGTTGGGCAATCAGACTTCAATTAGATTAGTGAATCACATGTTAGATAAATGAACATTAAAAATTAATGGAAAATAAAAATTTCACTTTCAATATAAAAGTAAAGATAAATTGCAAAATTAAATTAATCAAAACTAAACTAATAGCTAATCAAAACATATCAAATACAATATACCCTTGCCTTTGGCAGGTATAATAATATACTCACATATTCTAAAAAAGTAATCAAAACATATCGAATACAATATACCCTTGCCTTTGGCAGGTATAATAATATACTCATATATTCTAAAAAGGTAGTCAAAACATATCGAATACAATATACCCTTGCCCTTGCCTGGGACAAGTATAATAATATACTCACATATTCCAAAAGGGTTTTGTCTTCATGTGTATTAATATATAATATGATCCTTTCATTAAATTTTATTAATGGGTTACCCCATTAAAGTTACCCTTATTAATTACATATGCCCTTTTGAACTTAAGACAAGTGCTTCCTTAGTGTTAACGTATATGCCATATCAAATTTGCACTAAAGGTGAGTGCATACATCTCTTTTATCATGGTGCTTCATTCAAACCAAAACACATGTTAACATATGGTGTAATAAACCCAATGTATATGTTTGTGTGAATTTTTTTAAGTCAACGCTACCATGAAACAAGGCATACATTGTAACAACTTTTATTCGTGCACTACCCTAATATTTAAACTAGAATTGTATCAATTCTTAAACCAGCGCTACTTAGTTTTTAAAACCCTAATGAGTAAAATTAGAGGGAGTGCCACATAAGTCTTAACTCCATTGCCTAGGGAAAGGTAAAGGGTCGGCAGACTTCAAAGGTCTTGTTCTCATCATGTGATTATACCTTAGCACCAATAAAAAATCTACCAATTAAAATCTCACGTTGCTTTGTAGCAAGTTTCAAGTTGAGACTCTTGTTAATATAATCGTCACCCAAATTAAGCAAAGATTTGATTTGTAATATCATTGTGGGCTCAACGTCATATTTCTTACGGCACATTTCATTATACAATCATCTGATCGTTTCTTCTTGACCATCATTGAGATAGCCCTCTAGTATTATGTTGCATGCCTTAGATTTAATACCCATCGCACCATCCTTTTTTAACCCTCCAAAAAACCCCTTCGGCCCTCTCCCATGTGCCACATTTGATCAAGGATTCTAGATCTATTTCATAAGCTCTCCGATTAGGCTAACACTTTTCCATACATCAAGAAAATATGGATTCCACTTCATCATACATGGACATGCATATATACATTTGCGTCAAGTCCACATACGATGGCTACAAGGGCTTCAGACCACTGTCCTCAAATTGCTTCAAGAAATTTTTTGCATGCTCTTTTTCTTGAGATTTTGCCATTATCTCGATAATTTTCAAATAAGCAATTGCACTCATGGAGATTCATTTCTATGCATTTGTATAAAAATATCCAAAGACTTTGTAGGCTATCCATCCTTAGCATAGACTTCCATTTGATCCACATAATCCTGAGAAGCGAGACCTGCAGCAGTGTCAAGTAGCTTTTCCCAAGTCTTTTCATCCTCTTTTACATCTGCATGTCTTGAACAGACCCTAAGTATTCAGATGAATGAGTCTCTCCTTTCCTTATATCCTACCTGCTTACATTTCCTGAAACACAACTTCTGCTTGTCTTAAATAGTGTTTTGCAATCCCTCCTATGTGCCATGTAATAGGGTTTTTAAGAGAGAATTTTGTAATCTTACACTTGGTTGATACCCTCCACGTTGAATCATGTGATTGTATATGTCACGGGCTTCATCAACAAAACCTTTAACTAGTGCTTCAATGTGAGCCATAATGAGCATAATGAATGTACGTTCAAAAGGAATGTGACCTCGATTTAACTTCTATCTCAAATACTTGCATTCCCTTCAATCGGTGGTTGAGATTTTATTATGCGATGTGTTTTCTAATGCATTGGACTTTTAAAATTTAGTGGAGATTAAAAACTTATTGAAGACTTAGAAAACATTGGCATGGTGACTTAATTTGTGATGGGGCTAGCTCTCTAAGCAGCGTCAACTGGTGACTTGGTTTAATAGGAAATCATCAATGTGATTTTTGGTAATTCCAGAGTTCAAATTTGAATTCATCACGAGATGAATATTATAGTTGGATCGGTTCAATAGTGAAAATTTTGCTTTCACTGGCCACCAAAATTTTACGTGAAAGCATTTTTTATTGGAAGTCGAAGCCCTATTCTGGCGACTACTTTACTCAAATTTAATTCCATCAACTCCCATGTTATCTATGTTATATAGGATTTCTATGTGCTGGTTGAAATTAGCATCATTCATCAGCACTAGAAATATTTTAATTCCTGAACTAGGCTAGTTGACCTCTTGGTGCATTCAATGTCCAACCCATGGCGAAAGGTTGATTCTTCCTTGAAACCCAGTTCTGAGTCAACTAGTGACTTATGGATACTTGAGAGCGTTGGTCATGGATGAGAGAATCCTTTCATATAAGGTAGATTCATTTACACCAAGGAATGCAGAGAAAAGGCTTATGATGCATATAACCCAACAGACATGGACTTAATGAACTTGCAACATGAATTGACTTGATCCCACAAGGATTCAAATATCAATATAACAACATAACCAGGGATGTAATCAATAAAAATAAGCAATCACCAAGTGTGTTAATCATTGCTTGAAAATCTCCACAATGTCCTCAACCCCTATTGGTTACCAAACTAGGAAAACACCAATAAGGTGAAAAATCAGAATTTGAATATGGTAGTTGGAAACTGAGCATGGGAGAGTCAAGGCAACATAAAGAACCATGAAAAAATGATACTTAGATCATCCATGTCAACAATGATGGAGGAATCAGTAAAACCAAAAGAGTTCAAATGACTCATTCATGTACGTCAAAGGCATCATCCAAGATCAGCAATAAAGTCGTCAAATCATTCATCTGATTTACAAATCTATCCAAGTCACACTTGGAAACCCTAAATTTAGTATGAGGGGGGCCTCACTTTCTCTTCCTAGGCCAATAAATTAAAATAGAGTAGGTTGTTGTGGCCACAACAAATGTCGAACCACTAGAAGAACTAGTATCTCTAACCAAATTCCCCAAAGACTTGCATCCATCAAAATATTAAAGTTAAGTCCTCCAAATGAGCATAGTAGTTCCCTATATTCATGGATACCACTTCAACAGATATCAAATCTTTGGAAAAAGAATACAAATCAATAATAATGTACCTAAGGTAATCTTACGGTTATTCTCTATGAACCAAAGTATGGAGTTCATTTACCAAGCTTAGGTCCATATGTGCTTTGAATCGGGATAACACTACAGAGTAAGAAATCATAAGTTAGACAAGTGTTGATGTTTGGTCCTCATCTCTTGTACCACAGGCAGGGCTTTGTTGCCCACAAGTGTCCATAGCCTTGATGGAGTTACATCTTACACCCCTTTTATGTCTAAATACCCTTGTCCCATTTCACCCTTTTGGTTTATATATGCACATACATATTTTATTTTCTCTCTTAGATATTTTTTTGTTTTTGTAGCAAGTAGATGGGGGAGCAGATTTAGTAAGCCCCTTAAAGGCATGGGATGGTATGTAGAGTCATTTTGATTTGATGTGCATTGTCATGTCTTGAATTCTACCCTTGGGTTTACCATTTGAAAACATCATAGGATTTAGACAATTAAGTGTGTGAAGTGGATGAAGCTCACCATAGAATATCCGAAAGACACCTAGAGTCCCTCTAACTATTGTTCTGGTGTAAGATATTTTGAACTTATCAGTGTTCCACCACGATAAGGATCCCACTATACACTTCCAAATAACTTGTAAGTATGCTTTGGTGTTTATAAACTAAGGTGCATGCCCTTCCAATGATACCATTGTGCAGACCTTCGACTTTTGAACCCCAAAGAAATTAACCAATAGGTTTTTAGTGAGCCATCATCTAAGGTAGCTAATGCCAAAGATTCAATCCATGAGTTTGAGAAGAAAATATGGTCGAAGGTTAAGTTAATCAAAAGACATATTTACAATCAAAGCAATCTACCAAAAAGAGATAACCACACCGAAAGGAATAAAAATAAAAATAAAGTCAATTGAAATTACTAACTATGAATGGGAAAAACTAAAAGCGAACCAACAGTTAGTCTTAAATCTCAATCAAAAGTATATACATTCAATCTTCTTCAAATTCCATTTGAAACAAGAGCTACAACCAAGAGGTTTGAAAGCAATATCAAATCCAAATCATCAAAATCAACTTCATTTGATAATCAAACAACATGAGACATAAGAAAAGCGTGATGTCAAGGGTAAAAAGTCAAGAAATAGATCAAGCCAGTTTACAACCTTCACATTACTTCCCCTTGACATTTTATCACCTAAGATGATTCAAGATTATAGCATCCTTCCTTAAACACTTTCCTCTCAATATCTTATATTTTACCCTGTATGATCACACTCCTTCTCAAACATTCTTCATTCATCTTCCAATTTTGTTATTCTACCAATACCAGGATTAGAGTTGTCTCAAGGTCAAAGGAAATCAAGCACTGTGAAATTTCATTCATAGGTTGATCTTGCAAAGCAAGCAATTACTCTCACAAATTGTCAAGCAAAAACTAGTCAAAGATCACATAAAACCGTCATGAATTTGATGCAAATAGTAAAAGTCTATTGAATAAATCTACATCAGCCAAACTTAGGCTATGTAATGGTTGTCCAAATATATAATTACATCAGATATTTGAAATCCAAAGAAGGCATTCGAAATCCTCACAAAAGCATGCTTACTATATTGGTGAAAAAAACCCCTAGGTGACTAAATCACTTTCCAAATCACTCCTAAGGCTCACGAATTGGAAAAAGAAAGCATGTGAGGTGTTGCGTGATGGAAAATCAACTATATCATGGCTTTTGGAGAGAAGAAAAACAAGGAGGGCGAGTTGGCCAAAAAGATGATGTTTCCAAGTTCACTAGCTTTACCTTTTCTACTAAAACCAGAAAAAAAGCAAGATAAAAGGTGCCCTTCTATTCCAGGAATGGAAAGAAATCTCACAGGATCAGAGTAAATCTTATCCAGAATCTTCTCATGTGTGCCCTAGTGACTCAGGCTGGCATGTGGTCCCATATAAAATAAAAATTAGGTCAACTGCGTAGTCAACACCTAGGAAATTAATCATGGAAATTTAATAAAAGATATCCTAAGTATGGAATGGGTTTTTAATATTCTAACAAGCATGACTGATAAGGTCAAGATTAAACTAATCAATAAAGGTGAAATTAACTGAGTAAAGTAGCATGCCAAGATATTTCTAGAGAGAACTAAGAAGGGTCTCAAAATTGCGCTTTTCTTGAGTGTCTTCCGAGGGTGTACAAAGGCTTTCAAGCATACTTTAAGGAATTATTTCAATTAGATTACCAGTTATTCAATTACGAGAGCCACAAAGAAAGCACAAATCATGATATTTCAAGATTACCCAGAAAGAGTGCAACTACAAAGAAATTATCAAGCTCTAGTTGCTAAAAAACATATCATCGAATACTTCCATGAGTGTTTATCATGTAGACTAAGATGTATCCTTAGATCTTGGTGATTTGATGAATCACTTTCCAATCCATACCTGTCAAAATAAACACAAAAAATGAGAGTAATGCCAATATGAGAGAAATAAAAGTCATTTAAACAAACTCATGTTACCCTCACCTTTCAAGTATTGTGCATGGATAAATAAGGTAATATTGGAGAAATTACCTCTTCAAGCATATCAAATATTGCTAACCCAACTATTCATTTTGTCTTTAAGAAAAAATATTTCAATTAATAAGGAGTCAGATCTAGGATTCAAAATTCGTAGATTCCTCTAGTGTAACCAAATCTGATTGATAAAACATACTGGAGGTAGGCTAACCTTCACACAAGGATGTGACAGATGAAGAATCCTTGCGACCCAACTGTCATCCAAACCCATAAGCATGCTTGCTTTAATTTTTCTATACAGTTCAACATGTAACACTAAACAATTTTTTATGCTTCAATTGATAGGAAATCCATACCTATGTAGATGCTTCAAATCTAATATTGAATCTTACCAATTCATGTAGCCAAGGCTTCGACAGAAAAGGGAGCAAACTTCCTTTAATTTTCTTCCAACCATGATGATTAATTGGTTACTTGGAGTGATGTTTACTAAAATATATGATTCTTCACTCAAGGAATCATCTTCTTATTGAGCATTAAAATTGATTGTAAACTCATACCATGTATGTCTTGCAATAGGTCGATGATCTTATGGTTGAATGATTTCATAGTATTCAAAATATCAATTTTTTTGCTAGCACTTATTTTTCCTAATTTATAGTTTTTCACTTGTCATTAACCTCCAAATCCTTTGACTGATTGGTGGAGATGTAGTTTCTAATGCATGCAATTGAACTCTATTTCCTTCCATCAATGCCACGGGGCATAATCCTTCATTTGTCAGCTCATGAACACTCTATCCTAGCTTTCCTAGGAATGCAGAACTTTAGACAGTAGCTACTCGTAAAAGCCATTCATATGGTAAGAGTATACCAATATGATGATAACACAGTAGGACCAATGTTCCTATGAACTTATCTTCAGATATAAATTCATGTCTAATCCATTCCTCAATATTTTAATGAAGAATATCCTTACATGTTTAGATGATCCTAGCTATGTTCCTTATCTTACCAATTCTCAATTTCAGTACCAAAGTAAATTATTGAACTAAGAAAATTCCTCTTTTAGGTAATTTCAACATGCTCATTCACATGTCTTATCCATGAAATTAGAGATATACCAAGCCCAAGCCAAAATCCATGTTTGAAATGAACAAAGCAAAATATTATCCATGATGGCTAAATTATTCAAAAACTATTGTGTGGAATTAACTAGGAGAAAAATAAGTTATCAAGAAATAAAAACCTAATAGAATATATGGTGGCTTTATTCTAAACATAACCTAAAACAAGCCACACTCTTTATTTGTTGGGCCTGGCCCAACAAGGCCATTTTTTATAACAATTTTGAGGCTAGATGGAGCTGAGCTGAGCGTAGCTCAGAAAAGAAGTAAATTTTGGCTAAGTATTGGGGGTACTGCGAAGATGTGCGCAGTACCGAGTTTTGAAGGATGCTGCGAAGATCAGCGCTGAGCAGGTTCAGTGCTACGAAGGTAGTAGGCCACGTGGAGCCAGTAAAGTTGTGTACTGGACAGAGGATGGCCAGATAAAGTGGATAGACCGGCGATGGTCTACTTTTGGTAAGACTGTTGGAAAGATGCCGAGTTGAGGGCATAAGCAAATAAGGAAGGCGGCCGACTGTACGAGTCCGTTAAGCAGAGGATGGGTCGGGAAAGTAACAGTTCGGTGTACAACAAAGTACGTGACCGTTAAGGGGAAAACGGCAGATGGACTATGACTGGAGCTGAGCCAGTTGTACACGGCCGTTAGAGGACGGACGCCCTGCAGGGAAAGCGACTGGGAGCTGAGCCAGTCGCACGAGTCCGTTAGTGGAAGGGCGGCTCGAAATGGATGACCTGTTGGTGTGCGCACAACAGGAAGGCTAAAAGCGACGGATCTAAGGCATGGAGGACTGCCGCGATAGCATAATCGCTACCAGAAGCCTGCATGACGGTTCAGAGGGACCGTAGTGGTTTGGAAACCCTAAGGGTTTCGGTCTTCAATGTTGTAAAGACACGACCTTCGGGCGTGATCTATATTAAGAAGACAATTTTGTATATGAAGGGTTGGTTAGGAGTGGTTGGGTTTTGGTTAGTTGCTCAAGACAAGAAAGACTGGTCATTGTGGCCATATTGTATTGTAATATCTTTTGGGTCAAGAAAACATTGTAAAGGCTCTGCAGCTGAGTGCACAGAGACCTATCTGAGCAAGAAGAGAGCCGCAGCTGAGTGCGCGGCTAAGAACTGTGAACCATTCCTTAAAAGAAATATCAAACACAGTTCTTGTGGACATAGCTTTCCATCCGGGGAAGTGAACCATGTTAAATAGTGTGTTGAGTTATTTAATGGTTATATGTGTGTTTATATTTATCTGTTTTTGTAGTTGGATGTCTGAATATTGGCTTGCAGTCTGTTATGAGAAGGCTTTTATATGCATTTTCCATCAAGAGAGTATGGAATGATATGTTAGGTCTACATGAATGGATGTATGGTTAGTATTAGATTTGCTTCTAAGGACAGTGAATATATCATTTGCTTGAGTATAGAGAAATTTGTTTACGTGTTTGAAGGGATGCAGTCGATGAATGTATAACAGTTATTTTGCACCTGAGGGTTATGCCTAAAATAGTAACAGTCTAAGTGTGTGTTATGAGCACTACGTAGTAAGTTAATTAAGTGTATGACTGAGCGGATAAGTGGTATTCAACTCACTGCCTTAAGCATTTTGCACTTAGCCCAAGTATAGGAAGTCAAGTGGCAGTGTTCGCAGTGTCATAGTAAGCCCTGCAGTAAGGAAGAAGGTAGTGGTGCGGACTACGGTGTTGGCCATCGCCGTGTAGTCCAACCTTCGCAGCACACAACCGGTGCGTTGCTGCGAACTTCGTCACAGTCATCAACTCATCACTCATTGTGGACATCTGAGTCCGCAGTGCCCCATTAGAAACACCTCGGGTGAGATCTCAGCCTGCTTGCAGGCTGTTGCCGAAAGGGTCGGTGCGAAGGGGTTTTGTTGGTTTAAGGTAACCGTGCAGAACCTGGGTCTTCATAAAGCCTCTGGTCAGCATTGTATAGCCAACAAATGGTTCCATTGCCGTGCTAGAGTCCGTGATGAGTTCCAGTCGTGATGAGTGACGAAGAGTCTGAGTTCCCAGAAGGTTCATTGAACTGGCATCCTAAGAAGACAGAAATCAAGGCTTGGTGGGATAAGACCATAAGAGACTTTAAGAGACAAGAGAACAGACATCCGCGTCTAAGCGACACACAGTGGTCGGATAAATATCTGTTGGACGACATTCACGAGATTTTTTGGGCTACATTTCTGAACGAGCTGCACGTGTGGATCTCGCGGCTCGCAGAAAAGAAAACCTGTTTTCAATGAGGCGTTCCTACAGAGTGGAATCCTGAGCTCATATCACAGCTCAAAGCAATAGACAGCGCATTGACGCGCGCAGTGGACTTTTGGGTCGATCATATGCTAGAAGGCTTTGTCACAGAGTTTGATGTGGATACGCTCAAATACTACAACCAAGCATAGGCACACTTTTTCGCAGGTTTCCAAGGTAAATTCCTGAACAATCTCAGTCTATACATTAAGATGTTGTTAGCTGAGAAAGGCGTTTTAAGAATGCAATAATCTTTTCAAGTTGTCATGGTAAATAGCATTTATAGCGATTCCGACGAAGATACTCACAACTTAAGAAGTGGGAAAAGATACAAGTTCAATAATAATCCTGGAGGATCTGGACTCCACGTAGATACTGAGAGTCCTTCTGATATTGAAAACGAAGCCACACCCCCATTTACCCCTCAGAATCCTCCACTTGTAGAGCCAACCCCACTGAATACACAGCCTATTACATCTACCCCTATATGCCCATTTGTTTTCACTGCGCAGAGTCCTGTACGACACCTTAGCACCCCTCAGGGCACACCTCAAGGTGCCCCCTCGAGTGCTACACCTCCCCCTAGAGCCATGGCCCATACGGATATGAAGCTGCCTATATTCAAAGGGACGGGTCTATAAGACCCTGATCAGCACTGGTTCCTTTGTGAAGCTGTCTGGAGTGTCAGACAGATCCGGGATGATGATGAGAAGAAATCCCAGCTTATTACCACATTTAGAGATAGAGCGCTGCACTGGTTCATGAAGTATTCTACCACGCAGCCCAGAACCCTGACAGAGATTAAAACTGCGCTGATAGCAGAGTTCAAGAAACCAAAGTCTTTATGTATAACTAAGCTGAAGGAAATCAAGCAGAGACCGACTGAATCGGTCTGGGAGTTTGATCAGAAGTTCAAGACCCTATTAGACCAAGTAAGCTTTGTTATAGCTCTGGATCAGCACAAGGAAGGGTTCATTGTTGCATTGTTACCCCACATTAGATTACCATTGATGCAACAGAAGGTTACGTCGCAGGCAAAGGCCTTAGAGATCATGATGAAGTTGGAGGCTTCGCCGATCGGTGAGTCTAGTTCTAGGATGATGCAGATTCAGAACCAGCTTACCACCCTAACATTGGAGCTGCAGAGCATGAAGAATGGAAAAGAGCAGCGATATGAACCTCGTCATGAGATCTGGTGCACGAGTTGCAAAGGAGAAGGGCATGACCGTGAACATTGTCCCCTATACCGCAACTATCTCGGCAGTGGTGCACCTAACCCCATCAATCAGAACCAGGCACCTTGGTGTGAGATCTACAGAACTACCGGTCATAGACCTGAAGATTGTTACCTAATACATAAATATGTGAAGACGCCTAAGAATCTATATTGTAATTTCTATAAATCAGTTGGACACGATGAATCCAACTGCCTCGCCTATGAACTAATGAATGAAAGAAAGCGTGACATGGATTCAATGAGAGGCACTGGCTTGTACAGAGTGCAAGAAGATAACCAGCCAAAGCAAGAAAACACGCATTATGATCAATCTACCTACAGAGGCCGTGGTGGTGGATACCACGGTAGAGGAAGAAATACCGGCCCGGCACAAGGAAGAGGCCGTGGCGGGGTCATCTGCTATAACTGTGGCCAGCCAGGTCACGTATCTAGAGACTGTGTAAACCCCTGCACCACCTATAATTATTGTAAATCATTTGAGCATGTGATAGAAGATTGCCCGGTGTTAGAGGTAGAGATGCAGAAAAGAAGAAGGACAGACGCGCCAGCCCCGAACATCCAGTGGATCGCAGCAAAGAACAGACTTGTGGATCCTAGCATTAAAGTAGTCACATGCAGTGGCGTGGAGACAGGCCGTGATAGGGGAGCAGAGGCTTCCACTTCAGGAGAGGCTCATGCGAAGCAGGGCCCTCTTGAAACAATATGGGTAAGAAAATCCCCAGGAAAGACGCCTGCTCTAGATCTGAAGAAGAACAAAGAAGCTTTTGTTGACATGCGGGATACTTTCAGAGAACCAACACCTAAATCACCAAGGATCCCACTGCGCAGCGAAGTACCATGTGTTGAAGACACAACTGCTGCATATGACAAGACAAGACACACAGCGGATGTTAGCACCTCTGCTGCGCAATTCCTAAGAAGCTGCATGAAGCTGCTTAAAAATCAAAACGCGATAGTAGAGTTGGAGAAGCTAATAAATCTATACGAACCACAGACAGAAGCAAAAACTTCTGATGGCGCACTACATCATATAAAGAAACAGAAGAGGTCAGGCCAAGAGATGAGGCTCACTGCGCAGATAGGATACTTTGAGATGGATGAAGTTATCCTTGATCTGGGATCAGAAGTAAATGTCTTGACCAAGCAGACATGGCAGCAGATGGGTCGACCAAAGCTATCGTGGTCCCCTATCCAGCTGAGAATGGCCAACCAAGAGAAGGTTTACCATTTGGCCGCTTAGCCAATGTTGTGATTGATATTGACGGAGTACAAAGCCATGCGGACTTTGAATTCATCGAGATTGTTGACAATAGCCAGCCCTTTCCTGCGCTATTGACAATTTAGCCATTATAAATTTGAAAACAAAGAAGATGATATTCAAAGGCAAGCATCTGCGGGTTATCGCACCATTGGATCCTGCATATGGGGACAAATATAGCGAGCCAATTCAGGAGGAATCTAAGGCCCAGGACTTGGACCGGTTGTACCAGATGACTGCGAACCAGGAGGATTACATTAATCCTACTGCGGACGGTGCACTCAGCTGGAGATCCAATAGGTCCTGCGTTTCTGACTCGGACGCTGGACTGGAAAACTGGCAGAATCGCATGCACGAAGTGTCAGCTAGAAGGTGCACGCAGGTCATGAAATCACTGCGTTGGATTGGAAAGGAGGTAAGCCCGATCCCTACATTTGACGGTTCTACTAACGTTTATACTTTTATTCAAGACTATACTACAACAGTTCCAGAAGAGCACAGGTTTCCAGCATTGGATATGGCGTTGCGTGGCATACCCGCCAGATGGTGGGCTTCGCACAAGCAGATATTGATCACTTGGGATCAATGCAGAACAAAGATGCAGATTCGGTTCGCAGTAAGGGTTACCTTACCCTTTGAGAAGTTCAATAGGAAAACAGATCTTAGTCAGCATTTGGAAGTCTGCTTGCAGGCATGGGAAGAAAGGCCACCTGAAGAGTGGGTGCACTTGTTCGTGCATACTGTGGAAGAAGATATTCCGAAGAAATGGTATCTAGACCTGGAGTTACGCAGGGAGACTACAGATTGGGATACATTAACTGCGAACTTCCAGAAAGATTTCAGCTTCGAGGATGAGAACCCTTTGATACATAAGGCACTGCAGATAATCAAGGAACGTGTATTCAGAGAAGATTGTCCTCGCGAAGATGTGTCATGAGAAGAATTCTTCGGCACAGATGACAGTCCTGCGAACATACACTCAGAATGGAAAGAACATGAAGAACATCCGATAGAGTGTTATAATCTAGCTGAAGATGATGAGCATGGAAGAGAAGAAGATGAAGATGATCCGCGCAATCTCAATATACCAGAATCAGAAGGTGCGCGTGATATAGAAGGACCGCCATTGGAAATCCCGGACATGAGTGGATCGGTTAAGACACAGAAGGTGAACATTGGCATGAGTGAAGAGCCGAAGTTCGCATCTATCAGAGACTACTGGGATGATCAGACTGTCGCGGAGATTGCAGACACTTTACACGAATATCAGGAGCTATTTCCAACCAAGTTTACAGAGATGAAAGGAATATTGGGTGACTTAGGAGTCATGAAAATCCCTTTGAAGCCAGGCGTTAAGCCTGTGAAGCAGCGACTGTATAGACTGAATCCACGGTATAAAGAGAGAGTCCGCGCAGAGTTAGAAAAAATGTTAGAGGCAGGAATCATTGAACCTATCGAGGAATCTGAATGGATCAGTCCTACGGTTGTCCAAGACAAGAAGACGAAGGGCGAGATCAGGATTTGTGTCGATCTCAGAAAACTTAATGATGCCTCTATGCATGACCCATTCCCTACTCCATTTACAAATGAGGTACTTGACAATGTTGGAGGGAATGAGGCATATTCCTTTACTGATGGTTTCTCTGGTTATCATCAGAACATAATTGATCCCTTAGATAGGCATAAGACGACATTTGCTACAAAATGGGGATCGTTCCAGTATACAGTCATGCTATTTGGTCTGAAGAATGCGCCTACCATCTTCTCCAGAGTTGTCGTCGCGGCATTCAAATATTTCATGCATAAGTTTCTGGAAGCATATTTTGATGACTGGATTGTCTTTGGTTTGTTGAAGAACCATTGCGCGAACCTGAGGATGATGCTTGACAAGTGCCGCCAGCATCAAATATCATTGAATTTAAAGAAGTGCATCTTCTGTGTGCCATATGGAATTTTACTGGGACATATTGTTTGCAAACAAGGATTGATGGTGGACCCTACGAAGCTTGCCATCATTGTAAATTTGCCTACACCAACTTCAGTTAAAATGTTGCACTCTACCTTGGGCCATACAGGCTATTACAGGAAGTTCATTAAAGGCTACGCGCAGATCACCGCAACAATGGAGAAGCTGCTGAAGAAGGACGTGTCGTTCATTTGGAACGAAGAATGTGAACAGGGTTTTGACACCCTTAAAGAAAAGATGGTTACTACACCGATACTAGTCTTTTCAGACTGGGCAAAGCCGTTTCATGTTCATGTGGACGCATCATGCATTTCCCTGGGCATTGTGTTAGCTCAGCTAGGAGAAGGGGGTATTGACCACCCCATCGCATTTTCTCGTAGGAAGCTATCGACAGCAGAGAAGAACTATACCACTACTGAGCGGGAAGGACTTGCGATGGTATATGCCCTTCAAAAGTTTAGACACTATCTACTTGGTGTGCACTTCCTTATGTTCATCGATCATTCTGCATTGAAATACTTGGTCAATAAGCCAGCGTTAGGGGGGCGTATATGCAGATGGTTGTTGCTATTCCAGGAGTACGACTTTGAGATCGTTGTTAAACCCGGCAAGCTGAATTTGGGACCTAACCACCTGTCTCGAATTGAGTCGGGAGAGGAGCCGATGAACATTGAAGACAGTCTGCATGACGTGTAGATGTTCGCTATACAGGTTGCAGATGATTACTATAAGGATATCATTGATTTTCTAACAACAGGGCTGACACCGAAAGAATTTTCTGTTCACCAGAAGAAGCAGCTAGTAGTGCGTGCCACGGATTTCACTATCATTGCAGGTCAGTTATACAAACTTGGACCAGATGAAGTCCTGCGCAGATGTGTACTCGACCACGAGAAACCATATATACTAGCAGATGCGCATTCAAGGATCACGGGAGGTCATTACGCAGGAAGGGCTACTGCTCAGAATATATTGCGCGCAGGGTTGTGGTGGCCTACCATCCACAAATATTCTAAGGAATACTGCAGGAACTGCGATGTCTGTCAGAGGACAGGGAAGCCGTCACGGAGAGACGAAATGCCATTGAACCCGTAGTTGACCTTACAGGCTTTTGAGAAGTGGGAAATTGATTTTGTGGGACCTATAAACCCACCAGGGAAGAGAACTGGTGCAAGGTATATCATTATTTCTAAATCAATGAAGGATTGCAGTGCAGGTACTGCCGCGCAGTTCATTTTTGAGGAAATTTTGTCAAGATTCGGCTGTCCGAAAATCTTGATGAGTGATCAGGGCACTCACTTTCTGAATAAGACCATTGAAGCCCTCACTATGCGTTTTCCACATTCGGCATCACCGCAGTACACCATATCATCCGTAGGCAAATGGAACTGTTGAAGCTTTCAATAAGATACTGGAAAATGCACTAACGAAGGTGTTCAACGTAAATAGGGATGATTGGGACCTGCACATCTCATCTGTACTATGGGCATACAGAACAACTTGTAAGAAGTTGACGGGACAAACACCCTTCCGGTTGGCTTATGGGCAGGAGGCCATAATGCCAATGGAGTACATTGTCCCCAGTCTGAGGATTGTTGCGTTCACCGGAATGGCAGA
The DNA here is from genome assembly GCA_027924585.1 of Larix kaempferi. Taxonomy (NCBI): domain Eukaryota; kingdom Viridiplantae; phylum Streptophyta; class Pinopsida; order Pinales; family Pinaceae; genus Larix; species Larix kaempferi. The sequence continues at coordinate 29,064,747 of BSBM01000445.1, read as the reverse complement.
TCGCGAAGCATTAGATGAAAGACTGTTACATTTAGTCGGCTTGGAGGAGGATCATTTCATTGCAGGCTTTCAACAGCAAGTCTAGAAGGATTGTGAAAAGGCATGGCATGATCGCCATATCAGGAACAAATGCTTTCAGTTAGGTGACTTAGTCCTCCTCTATGATAGCAAGTTCATGAAATTTCCTGGCAAGTTTAAAATGCATTGGCTTGGTCCATATATTGTTATGTATGTCACTAACAATAGTGCAGTCCAGTTAGCCACTTTAGCTGGTGATACTCTACCCACTATGATAAATGAAAGCAGACTTAAATTATATTGCGATAGTCCTGCTTTGCAGCATACAGAAAGATAAACACGGGGAGAAATTTCTAAGTGTCAAGTACAGTTGAAATTGGGCACTAGAAATGTATAGAGTCTGTACATGTATCATAAAGGAAGAATGTATGAGCAGCGTAGCACTGCTGAAGCAGCACAAGAACGAGGAAGAGAACAGTGGAAAAACAGCCGCGCAGTTCAAAGATCAGTACCGCGAAGAAACTGCGCAGGAGTTGAAATGGTTTGCCGCGCAGATCAACGCAGCACTCAGAAAAATAGCCGTTGGAAAAATATAGTCGTTATGTAACCATTGCAACGAATCGCTCGAGCATTTAAAGGAAAGATAGTCGTTCCTCACATACTGACGATAGAAGAGATGGGAGGATCTGTTCAAATTGGCCAACGGACAACTCATTAAATGTAGATATAGTCGTTGGGAGGCACGGGGAGGACCCAGCTGTGCCTATAAATAACACCGCTACAGGACTCGTGGGCGTTACTCAGCACTTAGAATTTTCTTGCGATCACTCCCTGAGCTAGTATTCTTCTATCCTCTGATTATCACAGCCTTTAGCTAACCAGTGAATGTCCGAACCCTCCTATAGAGAAGAAGAACTGTTCATTGAAGAAGCACTTGAGGTCTTTCAGTACGAGGGAATTGCCGAGTTAATGAAAACCCCTGCCAAGAAGGTTGTAATCGAGCCAGGTCAAGCATCCCGAAGATCACCTCGTCATAATCCGGTCATGTAGGAAAAAGGGAAAGAGAAAGGGAAAGACGTAACTGCACCTCAAAGCAAGATTATAAAGATGGGCTCGTCGGCACAAAAATCGCCAGTCTTTCAGAAAGAACCACTGAAACTCACACAAGAGTACATATCACCTCGGGTGTTGGACACCCCAGTCTTCAAATTGGTCAAGAGCGTTAAGTATGAGATCCCATTGTCACCGATCTCAAAGCATGTAGACGTTGCCAAGAACCTGCTTGGAAAGATTCCAGATTGCAAGTGGGAAGATTTTGACCTCTTAGGCGTACAAAAGGAAGAGCCCCACGCGCCTAAGTACCCACAATTCCAGCCTGACCAGTACATGTGTTGGAAGAAAGATGCCAAGCATACACCTAACTTGGTTGCCGAAAGCTGGCTGACGCTGGTAGTTCCGTCAGGCTTGTTAAACTTCCTTAGAATGCCACATTTTGACAGCGGAAGTTAATGCGGTGGTTCGCACACTGATGGCGTGAATCCACCAGGGATACCTGTGGCTAGATAAAAACATTAATGTCAATATTGCCTTGATCCACCGCATAATAGGTCTCAGCAAGCGCGGTAAAGATACTAAGCAGTTCTTCCAATGGAAGAGCAAAGAAAAAGAAGTTGTTGAGAAAATGAAGAAAAGTCAGCCATTGATAAAGGGGAAAAGAGGTTTTCCCACAGAAGACATTGACGATAGAACGACAAGATTTGTGACCCAGTTACTCGCAGGAAAAATCCTCAGAATGGCTAGGCCTCTGGAGGTGCCTACGAGCGCAGTATTACTTGGTGCCGCAGCGGCTAAGGGCACCGAGTTCAATTAGTGTCAATTCCTTCTGAATGAGTTCTTGGATGAACTCAATGATACCCAGGAAAACGGTGGACAGTTCCACTTCACATGGCTCATCATCCTCATCGCCTTTAGCAGATGGAAGGAGCCAAGGGACTATGTGGGGGTTAACATAGAAACCAATGATCCCAGAGGATTCCGGTATGCCAACCTCTAGGCAAATATCATTGCAGAGCGACAGCTGAGGTGTTCTACCAATATTATACTCAGCTGCGCGATGCGATTGTCCGTACACCCCGCATCACAAAGCAGATAACGTCGAAGTACATTCGCGTTCTGGACTTCAGCGCAGACATGCGATGTATCTTCATCGCACCAAAGGCAAGAATGAAGAACCCAGAGTGGTTCCCAGGTAACTACCACATGTATGAGGAGGACATTGAAGCCCTCATGAAGGATTGGCCCGTCGACTCCCATGTGGAAGTCATGGATGTTGAGACATACTTTGAAGAGGACGATCCAATCCCGCTTGCATGTCCGATTGTTGAAGAAACTGGCAAGCGCAAAGAGCCAGAGACTCCGCAGAAGTTGAAGGCAATAAAGAAGGTGAAGGCTACAAAGACTCAATCTGAGGCAGTCCTCAACGAAGATGATTATGAGATGATAGCCGAAACAGTTTCAGAACAAATGAAGGAGCTCATGGCGGCTAAAGATAAGAAGGATAAGGTCATTTAGGATGACCTGCAGAAGACACGGCTCGCAATGCAAGGCCTGATGAAGAAAATGGACGATGTCCAGAAAAGCCTTACCTTGCCGCGGGAAGCAGGAGCCGAAGGGAGGTCGGCAGGGACCTCGCAGCAAGAACCTCCACAACTAGCAATAATGTTGTCGTCGAAGACTAGAATTGTCCATGTGGACCCATTGGTTGTTGCACTACCAATGACAGAGCAGTTGGTCTTAGACATAAAAGGAGTCGAGTGGGTAGAGATCGACTTGGAAAAAATTCCCTTACCAGGATTGCACTTCATCCACACACAGATCGTCGAGGAGATGCATGACCGAACAGTAGAGTCGATGAAGTCACAAGCGGAGCTCACCGCAACAAACAGACAGCTCGAGTTGCACGCAGACATGCAGCTACGAAATGAACAGGACCGCCAACGGAACTTGGAGACTACCATATCTAATGTTGCGAAGGATATTGAAGGCATAGAAATCCAGGATGATCCTGCAGACACAGTTCTGAGGATCGGAGATAAGGTGAGATCCTTGCAGTCAGAGATGCAGGATAAAGAGATTTATTATGAGGTCGATATTGCCACATTGAAGGATAAGCTAAATAAGCAGACACCATTAACTGAGAAGCAGCTGAGAGAACAAGCCGTCAGTACCGCTGCACAGAACATAATGAGTGGCATGACTCAGTGCCAAGAGCTGTTAGAACAAGTTTCCAAGGAATTCAATACTCTTGAAGAGGATCAAGCGCTGCAGAACATGAAGACCGTGGTAAAGGAAAAATAGACCACGCTGGAAAAATTGGACGCAGAGGTCAAAGCTCTGCCACCCAGGGAGAAGCTAGCGAGATACAAGGAGATATCCGGTTTAAAGAAGGAAGTCCAGGTACTACGAGAAAAAGAGACTGATATGGATAATCAGTCGCAGTAGCTCCTAGAGGATGCCATGGCGGTGTCGCAGTAGATAGAAGACAAGCTGGCGGAAATACGCGACAACCAGGAGCAGGTATAGGGACAGGTTGGAGCAGAGATAACCCCAGCGTTGCTTGAAACAGTTCACCAAGTTGAGCAGGATACCAAACAAGCAGTGGAATAGTTGCTCGGTGTATATAATGAGTTCGCGGCCAAACTAGTTCCATCGGCCACGGAGCAGAGTGAGACAACTGCAGCAGTAAGTGGCTCGGGGACGAGCCACATGTAAGTGTTAGGGGCATGTTGGGACTAGACCAACAGGGCCATTTTTTATAACAATTTTGCGGCTAGATGGAGCTCATCTGAGTGCAGCTCAGAAAAGAAGTAAATTTTGGCTAAGTATTGGGGGTACTGCGAAGATGTGCACAGTACCGAGTTTTGAAGGATGCTGCGAAGATCAGCACTGAGCAGGTTCAGTGCTGCGAAGGTAGTAGGCCACGTGGAGCCAGTAAAGTTGTGTACTGGACGGAGGATGGCCAGATAAAGTGGATAGACCGGCAATGGTCTACTTTTGGTAAGACTGCTGGAAAGATGCCAAGTTGAGGGCATAAGAAGATCAAGAAGGCAGCTGACTGTACAAGTCCATAAAGCAGAGGACGGGTCAGGAAAGTGACAGTTCGGCATACAACAGAGTACGTGACCGTTAAGGGGAAAACGGCGGATGGACTATGACTGGAGTTGAGCCAGTTGTACGCGATCATTAGAGGACGGACGACATGCAGGGAAAGTGACTCGGAGCTGAGCCAGTCGCACGAGTCCGTTAGTGGAAGGGCAGCTCGAAATGGATGACCTGTTGGTGTGCGCACAACAGGAAGGCTGAAAGCGACAGATCTAAGGCGTGGAGGACTGCCACGACAACTGAATCGCTACCAGAAGCCTGCATGACTGTTCAGAGGGACCGTAGTGGTTTGGAAACCCTAAGGGTTTCGGTCTTCAATGTTGTAAAGACACGACCTTCGGGCGTGATCTATATTAAGAAGACAATTTTGTATAGGAAGGGTTGGTTAGGAGTGGTTGGGTTTTGGTTAGTTGCTCAAGACAAGAAAGACTGGTCATTGTGGCCATATTGTATTGTAATATCTTTTGGGTCAAGAAAACATTGTAAAGGCTCTGCAGCTAAGTGCGCAGAGACCTATATGAGCAAGAAGAGAGCCGCAACTGAGTGCGCGGCTAAGAACTGTGAACCCTTCCTTAAAAGAAATATCAAACACAGTTCTTGTGGACGTAGCTTTCCATCCGGGGAAGTGAACCACGTTAAATAGTGTGTTGAGTGATTTAATGGTTATATGTGTGTTTATATTTATCTGTTTCTGTAGTTGGATGTCTGAATATTGGCTTGCAGTCTGTTATGAGAAGGATTTTATATGCATTCGCCATCAAGAGAGTATGGAATGATATGTTAGGTCTACATGAATGGATGTATGGTTAGTATTAGCTTTGCTTCTAAGGACAGTGAATCTATCATTTGCTTGAGTATAGAGAAAGTTGTTTACGTGTTTGAAGGGATGCAGTCGATGAATGTATAACAGTTATTTTGCACCTGAGGGTTATGCCTAAAATAGTAACAATCTAAGTGTGTGTTATGAGCACTACGTAGTAAGTTAATTAAGTGTATGACTGAGCGGATAAGTGGTATTCAGCTCACTGCCTTAAGCATTTTTCACTTAGCCCAAGTATAGGAAGTCAAGTGGCAGTGTTCGCAGTGTCGTAGTAAGCCCGGCAGTAAGGAATAAGGTATTGGTGCGGACCGCGGTGTTGGCCATTGCTGTGTAGTCCGACCTTCGCAGCACACAGCCGGTGCGCTGCCGCGAACTTCGTCACAGTCATCAACTCATCACTCACTGTGGAAATATGAGTCCACAGTGCCCCATTAGAAACACCTCGGGTGAGACCTCAGCCTGCTCGCAGGTTGTTGCCGAAGGGGCCGGTGCGAAGGGGTTTTGTTGGTTTAAGGTAACCGAAAAAACCTGATTCTTCATAAAGCCTCTGGTCAGCATTGTATAGCCAACATTATTCTAAAGCAATAAGAAAGATAAAACCTATACAACGCCTAACCTAACCTACATTGGCTCAATAAATGCTATGTTAAATCATAGTGCCAATGTAGTTGTCGAAGGAATTCCAATTCTATAGGGATTTCAAAATCATGCATAGGCACACAGGATTGGTATGTTGCATAATACATTGCCAAAAGGATTATGTCAATCATAAATCTATTCACAACAAAAAGGATTAAGTACTCGTTGCGTCTTGGACCACCTTCGATCGAAAGATAACTCCAACCAATTTTCAATGATGTCATGTAAAACAAAAAGGAAGGTACGTGAATCTCATGCAAACCCGAGGATGGATGACGCACCTTATTAGGACTTGTTGGCATGCAATGGGAATACCCAGGGTTCAACATAAAACTACCAACAAAACCCAAAACACCAACCCTTTCGGCATCACCTGCAAGCAGATGAAGTCTCACCCAAGGTGTCTAGGGGGACTGTAGGAACTAAGATTCTATGGTGTTGAAGGGATGTGATTTTTCATTCATCCAATCTAAGCATCCATTCACTCGTTGCACAGAACATTTAACTACCCATAAAATATATTAATGCATTTGGAATAGAATTGTAAACAAAGCATCCATGTGTGCATCAGATACAACATTCACCACATTGAACACTGAGACAATAGACTTAGGAACGTGATCACTTCATTCATTATATCAATGGAACTGTCTTACACAGTCCGCGCAGCGCGTATAGATATCTGTTATAACCTCAAGAATCATCCAACATTACACAACAAAGCAACAACTGCTAACATAACCAAAGCACCCAAAATTGTAGCTAAAGTGTAGCAAAAGGTTAACCCTACATCCATAGAACCCTTACATATTTATACATCACAATGTGGGATGATCCCGTTACAAAGTGGACACAAACATGTAACTAACTTCCACATTTTGTGTGGTTTGGTCCATCCGCTGAGTTGTCACGCGGTCCATCTCTAGTGTACGAATTCCAAGATAGGTCCAAAACCTGCTCTAACAGGTCCCCCAACACTCACATGTTGTTCATCTCGAGCAACTTTAGCTATTGTGTGAACTTCTTTGACCAAGATTCTTCGATGCAGTAGTATGTCTACTACTGCATAACACCTTTCAAACCAGAGGCCTACCCCTCTGGTCATGTCGCCATGATTATTGGTGTGAGCATAGTTCCAACCATCACTCGACTCTGCTCATTAGGTTTCTCTCTATATTGTCACTTCTCATTTTGGTGGTACCATGGCTCTCTGCATCGCATCTATCTCCACCTTGTTTCATTACTCGACACCTTTGATTTGCTCCTCATATTTGCATCTCTACTACGTATATCCAAAATTGTAGCATATACCCCAAAACAAGAAAAAGAAACATTAAGTGCTTTGGTCTACAATTTGTTGCCTCTTTTATATCCACTCAACAAGTCCCTCGACCCTTCATATCGTGATTTTTTTGTGCTACCTAATTTTACCCCAGGGATTTGATGTCGATTTGCTATCATTTAAAAATCTTGGCCGCCAATTTTCCCAATGATGGTTTCATATCTTGCGTAACTTCAGACTGATTGTTATGTTTCCTTCATTGTCTCCATCAGTTTATGAAGTGTGTCTTTTGTATTCACAACTTGTTGCTTTGCTTGTACTTCTTGCTCTGCGATGCCCTCTACTATCTGCGCGGTAAGAGGTCCCTTCAACTTCTCCCTAGTGTCCTAACTTGTTTGCTTCACACCAATTTGTATTGCAGCCAGTTCTGCTATCACCTTGTATGCTTCATCTTGTAGAGGATCCAATTTCTATGCAATGTCCTGCTACTGTCTTCCATCATCTGATTTCTATGCTCCACCACCATGGCCATATGCTCAGTTGCTGGCAAAGTACCAATTGTATCCTTCAGTTTTTGTGCCTTCGTCTGCACAACCTGCACTTTTTGCTCTATTTCATTCAATTCCGCACTCTCAATGAGTTGCGACCAAATATGTGTGCTTTCTTCACACATATGCGTGCACTTTTCTTCCAGAGTCTTCATCTTTGCTACTGCCGCACTAGTTGCCTGCTCCCTTTGTTATCTTTCCTCTGGAGGTGTACTTAGCGTTGTGATTGTTTCCAAGTCCATAATTTTTGCGCAGAATCCTTGGACTGCTTCACTTATCTTTGCCACTTTTTCTTCAACTAGGATATCTACCTCCAATTGTTCCTCTAGGATTATGTTGTATAATATTTCTAGTGCCTGCTGCAACTTCTCATTTTCTATCAAGGCCTCATCTTTCCTCTGCTCCACTTATTTTTTCTTTTGTGCCACCTCCTCTTTCTCTGTTCGCAACTTAATATTCTCTTCCTCAAATATTCCCTTTGCTACAGTTACCATATCCCATCCAATTGATGTTGTAGTGGCATGCAACTGGATTTCCCTTGCTACTCCTGTCTGTAAAGTATACAATACTTCTACTAGTATTTCTGAAAAAAACAATTCAATTGAACTTATCAACAGTGCACTTTCTTGCAGTTATGTTGTGGGGAATTCCAAAAATATCGGTTCTATATTCATACTTCTACGCTCAGTTGATGATATTAATGGCTACGAGATAATTTTCCTTGGTCATGTACTCTCTGTATGATCTTCCTCTGATCTACGAAGTGTGATTTTGGTTGCTTCCAATGCCTGGCACAATGCAGTTAACTGCTCTTGCATGCTTGTCTTCATCTCCTCTTCCTTATGTGCTACTTTCTCTAATGCTTCCTCTGATGCATCCTTGACTTGGTCGTTCATCCTATCCAAGTCATATTTTGTCAGTGAGTGAACAGTGGTCTCTTTTGTTGCTTTCCTCTTCTTATTTTGCTTTGAAGGGCTTGCCTTGGTCTCCTCCTTCCTCTTTTCACCTACCCCTGGCGTAATTACCTGCACAGTGTCACCTACACCATTTCCTTGTTCTGGTTCATCTCCTTGTTGGTCATCTTACTCCTCATCCTGCTCTCCATCTAGCTCTTCTTCTGATTCTTCATCTTGTTCTTCATCCAGCTATTCACCTTGTTTTTTTTTTCTTCCTCTGTGAGTGGAACTCTCCATTCTAGATCCCAATCGTTCAAAATCGCTCTGACATTTTTCCTCGTCAGCCTAAATACCGTTGAAAACCATCATGCTTTTGGATCCCTCCTTGCTTGGATATACATGTGGTGCATCCTTGCCCTAAAGCGTGCAATACCCTTACATATTTCTACTACATGTAGCTTCATTTGCGTTACTAAATTGATGATATATCGGATAGCATCACCATAGACAAAAATATCACATTGTTGTCAATCTTTCTCCTCTTGTTCTTGGTATACCATAAGTTAGCATATTTGGATGCCAGACATGGTTTATGCACAACATCTAGGAACTTTGAACCCTCTGGCTCCTTCCATGCAACCAAGGAAATCAATATCAACAACCATGCATAATGAAAATGGTTGCGCATTTTCCTCGGCCTCTCTGCAGTCCTCTAGAAACTCATTCACTAAGAATGTTTCCCAATTCAGTTATACACCTTCCGCGCACTTTTATGCTACTACTATAATCCCTGTTGCGACTTGATATTTGCAACTCTTTCTGACCAACTTGCAAGCCATCACTTGTGTCGCAAACCTCGCTGCACCATCATTGATATTGTTCATGTCTAGCCCCTGCTGCACTCTATGTGTACCATACTTTTCCTTCATATTTTTTGCTAATGCTTTGTCCTGCTTCTTATTATTGATCAACTACGTCGGATCCTCCCCCGTTGTCGGTAGCCCTATTATTTCTGCAATGAGCTTAATTTCAATGGAAATTACCGCATTCAACCATAGGAATCCCCTATGTGTGCAAATCAGCGACAATTGTACATAGTTGTTTACTTTTGTACTTCTACCAAAATGTGGGATCTCTAGCAAATTCAGCACGCATGCGCGCTTCAACCCTATTTCCCATTGTTGCGGCTCTACTGTGATAATCGATGAATCCGGACTAGTTATTTGGGTCAAATACTTTGTTGGGAAAGCTTCAGAAATTGCTCTTCAATAGTGTTATCATGGTCTACATACTTCAACTTCTTCATGGTCCCTAACAAGGTTTCCCACACCAACACGCCTTTCAAAATTTCTATTGTCTCCAGGGGATACATTGTTGCATTCGGTAATTGTACTGGATTTGAATCCATCTTTCTTAGGGGTGCATAAACCCTTGGAAATCTCATTGGTGTGGAGCTTGATGCTTCTCTCCTTATTCTCGACCCTGATGCGCATGCTACCGATACTTATTCTTCTATCACAATGGAGGAATTCTTGGTGCGCACCTTTCTCTGGACTGGTACTGCTATCTTTGGTGCCATTATTCTATACTGCAATGAGTGCACTTAGCTCAGCTCTACTTTGCTCTTCTCTTCTTAATTCAACTCTAACTTCTTGCGGACTTATGCCTTGCACCTATCATTTTTCTTATGTTTTAAACCCCTTCCTCAACTATATCGTCCACCTTCACGCCCATTTGTGCATTCATTGATGGCTTAGATTACTATACCATTATCTAGATCTAGTATAGATTTACTCAAGATCCGCTCTACTGTATGAATCCCACTAGCGATCTTATGCATTTATTATGCCGCATCCCCATCTTTCTGGCATTACTACTTCTTTTAATGTTCTCACTTGCCAATTTTTCCGGTCTTTTTCCTAGATTCTCATCCACGCTATTCGACTTTCCCATGCGCTTCCCTCTAGCGTTGTCTCTACTCTTTCTTTCTACGACCTGTTGTGTTCTATCTACAATAGTCTTCTTTCTACAACATTTTTCTCTCTCTTTTTTTTCTTTTTTTTCATTTATTCTGACTACTACACAGAATGACAGCTACCCCTATATAGTTTCATTCAACTTCCATTAACAAATCCTTCTAGGGTTCCCTATCCAACTTCCCAAGCTGAATGACCCCAACCTTTGTGATATATTTTACAGCATAAGGACCTAACCAATGCATTATGAACTTACTTGAATGCTTTATAAACTTTCCATCATACATCAAAATCAGTTTTGTAGCCTTGAACTGTTTTTGCTTGATATGTCTATCATGCTAGGCCTTCTCGTGCACTTTCTGGACCTGCTGGTGAAAACCTGCGACAAACCTATCTTCTTCTATCTCCATTAGTTCTTCCAATCTTCTTTCCACTATGCCACTATTTGTGAGCTTTGTCAGCACAATAACACGCAGACTCAGAATAATAAACTCCATAGGCATGACTTCCTCTTGCCCATACACTATCTCGAATGGTGTTTGTCTTTATCGGCTTCTCGCACGTCATCCTATATGCCCATAAGACTACGGGGATTCTTAAGTCCCGGTCATATATGTTTACGTTGTAGATATTTGTCAAAGCATTCTTCGGGATCTTGTTGAATGCTTCAACTGTTACATTTGCTTGAGGGTGATAGGGAGTGCTCTTCTGGTAATAGATCTGGAAATCTTCAGTTAAAGCAGCAATTGTCTTATTTGAGAATCGGGTCCCCTGATCACTTAGAAATATTCTTAGACATCCAAATCTTGTCATCACATTCTCAAACAGAAACCACACAATTGTCTATTTTGTAATCCTTCATCGGTTCGACTTCAACCCATCTAGTTAAATAGTCTGTCACGGTAATGATATATCTTGTTCCTGACCGCTTCATAGGAGGATGAATAGGTCCAACAAAATACATTGCCCATTTATCGAACGTTTGTAATGTTACTTGGGGAATCAAGGGCATCTCATCCTTCCTTGATGGCTTCCCCACTTGCTGGCAGATGTCACACATCTGACAGTATTCCTTGGTATCTTTATGCAGGGTAGGCCACCAGATTCCTTCACACAAAATATTTTTTATAGTCGCCTTCCCCGCGTAATGGCCTCCCGTAACATCTTCATGCTCCTCTCTCATTATCATAATCCTTTCATGTTCTAAAACACATCGTCGCAGGATTTTGTCTATGCCCAACTTGTACAAATTTCCTGCGATTAGTTCATAGTCTATTGCCTTCACCACTAACTGCTTCTTCTGCCCAACTGTATACTCAAGGGGGGTTACTCCAGTGCTCAAGAAATTTGAAATATCTGAGAAGTAGTCATCAACCATCTTTACTGCAAACAAGTACGTATATGGAAGATTGTCTTCTATGTTTTGTACATCCTTTCTGGTTTCTATACATGACAAGTGGTCAAGTCTTGAGTTCAACTTTCTGGGTTTTACTATAACTTCAAATCATACTCCTGTCATGCCCCCTCTTGTCATCCTAATGCAGGGGAGAGAACATGACCAAACACGCGGGCTTCGTTCTACAATCTCAACCCCATACGTTACTCAAAAATGCATAATAATTAAAAGCTTAATGTGTGCAGGTTCAAATTAACTAAGCACAACGGAATCAACTCACATTTGCACACACACAAATAGTAATGCATAACATATCTATCACAGCAGAGGATGATCCAACATATAGAGACTGAATCTCATTCCAATGCCATACATAGATCCCATTTTAAGATAATTATTTCATTTCATTAAACATGGACAATTGACATATTGCAGAACACATAATGCATATAATTTAAAACACAAATAACACTTTTCTTGAAGATGAAGTTGTCCAAACAACTGGCTATGTGAGAGCAACGTTCCACCCAACCATAGATCTCTGTCCAGCTTGTATTCCTTCAGCTAAGAGATCACCCCCGAGCTGGGTTGTGTATCCACTAAGGAGGAACTAACTGGGCACACTCACAGCCATGGTTTCACTTAACAGCTATGCTAAGCCAACACACAGTTGGGTTTTTCAAGCATACAAGAAGGTAGAGGAGGGTAATGTTAAGCCAGTGAGCTCAACCGCAGAGCTACAAGCATCTCAAATGAACCCAACAGTCAGGCACCCACATTACCTGCCACATCCAACACAAGGAAGGTCCCCTTCTCTGCTACACAGTCCCTCAGGAAACTCTTCCCTCCAGTGCTCTTCAGGATGGGCATAGAAAGGTCCAGCTTCTAGCTTCTTGAGATTCTAGCCTTCATTGGGTTTATCAAGCAAACCCAACCTCTGTTCAATTGTTCATAATTGAATTTCTCACAATTCAGTCATTCAATAACTCAAATCCGTCACTGGTTTTCTGGGCTGCAAAAACTGGGTTTTCCTATGGATTTAGGGGTAGCTAATACTCTCAATTTCACCCCAAGCTTCATATCTATGGATCCCCCATTGGATTTTACTGTCCAATACCAAATTTGGGCGTTTTTGGCACTTCAAAACGTGGGTTCTTGCAAAGTTGCGATTTCTGGTTTTTCTCACTGCTGGCAATTCGTGGGTGATGAAAATTGATGTTGGGTGATCAACAACGGAATGGGAATGAGATTGGAAGGATTACCAAGAGGTAGAGTGACTTGTGGGTCAAGCAAAATAGAGCCCATACCCTGCCATACGAATTTTTGGGCTGCCCATGCTCCATTGAAGCCATGGACTGAATTCTTCAACAACTTCCTCACACAGAAATAAATGTCAGCAAGGAAAGTCAAAAGGATTCACAAGATGACATTTGGCAGCATATGGTTCAATCCCACAACCCCCTCACCACTCCCTAGTGGATACACATGGCCCCTTCTCATTCGTTGCTCCCATAGCCAGTTCTAGTATTTTATTGCAATATTAATATTTACATCAATTTACAATTTTCCATGGCTTAATAGCACATGGGTAACAAAATGTCAAATGCTTATCCATTTTAAATAAAATCCGAGCATACACTAGTGGGGCCTTGGCCTTGAGCTCCACGCTAGCAAAAACATACATCGCATGTATACAATATCACATAAAAGCCAATTTAACATAAGGGTCAAAATTGGGGTATTACAACTCCTAAAATAATAGTAACCATATGCATATTTTCCCTCCCAACACTTGCTTGTTGACAAGGTATCACAGTGCAGAATGGTCAGTGTACATCTTAATGCACGAACCCAACAAATAGTGTCTGAACTTCTACAATGCATACACCATTTCCAATCCTCTGTGCTTTATAGTGGTGTAATTCTTCTTTGTAGTTGACATATTTCTACATGCAAATGCAATGGGGTGATCTAAGTCACCTTCCCCTAGTTGTGCTAGAACTATGCCCAATGCTATGGATGACGCATCTACATGAACGTGAAATTCATTTTTCCAGTATGGAATACCAAAATTGGCGTAGTCACCAATTTTTTCTTCAACATGTCCAAGCTCTGTTGACACTCCTCGCTCCATTTAAACTTGACATCTTTCTTCGACAACTTTTCTAGTGGGGCTATAATCTACGCGTACCCCTTGATAAACTTTATGTAGTACCCTGTGTGCCCCAATGTAGTGCGCAACTGCCGCATTGATGTTGGTGGTGGTGGGTCCACAATAACTGTATTTTTCACCGAATCCACCAACAGTCCTTGTTTGCAGACTACATGATCTAATAAGATGCCAAATGGCGCACAAAAAATGCACTTCTTCAGATTTAACGATATCTAGAATTTTCTGCACCTATCCAGCATCAAGCGCAAAAATTCAATGTGATTCTTCAATAGACTAAATACTATCCAATCATCCAGATATACTTCTAAAAACTTATGAATGAACCCCTTGAAGGTTGTGACAACCGCTCTGGAAAATATTGCAGGTGCACTATTCAGACCAAAGGGCATTATAGTATACTGGTAGCATCCCCATTCTGTCGCAAAAATCATCTTATGCCTACCCTCCTTTGCAATCTTGATCTTATGGTAACCGGAAATTAAATCAATGAATGAATAGGCTTCCTGCCCTCCTATGTTATCCAACACTTCATCTGTAAATGTTGTGGGAAATGAATCATGTAAACATGCATCATTCAATTTGTGCAAGTACACACAAATTCTTATTTCTCCTGTCTTCTTGTCTTGGATCACCATTGGGCTGATCCATTTCAATTCTTCTATTGGTTCTATGATTCCTGCTTCTAGCATCTGGTCTATCTCAGCACTGAATTTATGCTTATATGTTGGACTCGGTCGATACGGTCTCTGCATTACTGGTATAGCATCTAGCTTCAATGGTATCTTCATTTCACCTAGCTCTCCCACAATGCCCTTCATATCTTAGAACCTAGTGGGGAAAAGATCTTGATATTCACGCAACAGATCAACAATCTTTTCAATTGTCTCATCATTTCAATAGTCCCTAATGTTGGAAAAATTCATATTCTTCTTTGTGCCAATGTTTACTTTGTGCATTCTTTGTAGCTTGACATAGTCCCCAGATCCAAGCATTGGTCCCTCTACTGTGTGCTCACCTTCACTCTCTGGTATTTGTAGGTTTCTTGGATTGTCCTCCTCCTGTCCTTTCTCATTGGCATTGTAACATTCCAAAACTTCATGTATTGTGGGAGGAGGTAGATGCACAATGTATAGGGGTCTTGACCCCATTATATCCCCTAGTGTAAAAATATTTGCTTCGATAGCCTGCAAGGATGTGTCTACTACCGGGGATTCATCTTCAAAATTGAAGGTTTCCTTAAAATTGCTAATCATCTCTCCCCAGTATCTGTACCTCTGCGCATATCCAACTCAATATACCATTTTTTTGGAACGGTATCTAATGTGTGTACAGATTGATGTGTCCATTCATGTCTCAGCACTATGCTCCATGTTGTGATACACTATCTAGCATGGTCCGATAGAAATATCAACCCCACGTACTTATGTGTGGTATACTCAGTGCCAAATCTTACCTGCAACAACCTTTTACACTGTTGCCAATCACTCGTTTTATCCTTATGAGTAGCCCACCAGCGTGGCAGTTAGAAAAATGAGGTGGCAGGTCTTTAGCTTTAATTTTCAATCAATCAACTCGCTTCAACCATTAATAAAATGTCTCAAGTATGTTTGTTTTCAATACATCCTGTAGCGATTTGCAACAATTTTCAAGTTGAGACTCTTGTTAACATCATTGTTGCCCAAACTGAGCAAAGATTTGATTTGTAATATCAATGTGGGCTCAATGTCATATTTCTTATGGCACATTTCATTGTATAATCATTTGATCCAGTTGATCTCCTGGTGCACTCTATGCCCAACACTTAGCTTAAGGTCCATTCATCCTTGAAACCCAGTTATGAATCAGCTAGTGACTTATGAATACTTGAGAGAGCTGGTCATGGCTGAAAGAATCCTTTCATACAAAGTAGATTCATTTACATCTAGGAATGCAAAGAAAAGCATTATAATGCATGTAACCTGACAGGCATAGACTCAATGAAATTGCAGCGCGAATTGAATTGATCGCACAAGGCTTCAAAGATCGGTATAATATCATAACCAAGGATGCAATCAATACAAACAAGCCAATACAAGGAAAAGAGCATGTAGCGGAAATCATAGCAGAGGTTTTTAATGTTACAAAATTGGCAAAAATTGTCATGAAAACCCCTACTACAACCTCAGCCAATGGTAGCAGATGTTTTAACTGAGGTTATTACGGATATATTCTATAACTAAAAAAACTCAATGGCCGGAGGTTTTAGCGGATTTTTTTATTATCAGTGCATTGTGTTGAAATATTGTGCACCAGTGCGTACATATATACAATGCACTGATGTTGAACAAGGTGAACATTCCGCACTTGTGCACTCAAACAGATAGAGCACCGAAGAACACCAAATTTTAACGCCACACCGATAATTACGTATAACTTATACGCACTGGTGCTTACTTACAACCGAACTGTACCGATGCAACATTTTACGTCACACGCACCAGAAATTTTTAATATTTTTAAACTTTGACAGTGATGTCTAAATATAACAGTGCCCTGGTGCATTTCATGATAATAAGCACCAGTGCATACAAACTATTACAATGGCCCAGTGCATTTCAACAATTAAAACACCTATGTTTGATATATTAAAAAAACATCGGTCCATACAGACTCTTTAAATATCCCAGTGCAGATTAACAATTAAAACGCACTAATACAATTAACAATAAAAAATGCACCAGTAAATGTGACTGAGATGTGGCCTTCTTTTTTAATTTATCGATGTGTTTAATTTACATTGGAGTATCGAGCCGTATAAATGATTTAAACTCACCGATGCGTATAAATCGATTAAACGCACCAGTGCAACATAAAGTACCAAAAGCACCGTATATGATTATTTGAACAATGACTTCTGTCATTGTAGTGAAATATATATATATATTTTTATTCCATTATTCATTAGAAATTGAAATTTTTTATAGTACTATTCATTTCAATTTTAATTATTGTGTTTGTTTGGATTAATTTCTTATATTATAGATTCTAGCATCTATTGCAATATTTAAGCATCCATACATTTAATTACCAATATAATGTACCATTTCACGTGTAACATTTGACAATAACTTTGGAGAATGCAATAGAATAAAAAAGTTTATTTCATTATATATCAATAAAAGGGCCTTTGTCATACAAAATAGGACAACATAGAGACAACAATAATCAACATGTCAACATGCACGTAATTATAAACACTTATTGGTAACCTGATGTCTTTCAATTTGGACACTGTGTCCAGTACATTATACAAAAGGTTTGATTATCACAGACAATTATTTCAAAATTAATATACAACGACTTGCATTAAAATAAAAAATAAATATGGATCATCATTCTTCGCTGGAACGGTTATCAGTGCTCGAGCCACTTGCAATTAGTTGGGTTATTTGGCCGAATGTTTTGTTGATTGGCTTGATTGTTTTCCTCTTCTTCAGCTTCCATATGCAAAAATAAAAAAAAATAAAGTGCATTGAGTGTATCTACATTGCTAGGAATAATGAAAATTAAAATAGATAATATACATTAATGTAAATTGAAATTTGACGTACCAGAGCAATGATTGTGTCCCGAGTGTCACACATTATTTCAAAACCATGCATCATGCCATCTATTGACAACTTTTTTATTGGCTGCACTCCATACTTTGTTTCCTACATGTTTTATACCCTATAAGAAATCATTCATTTAATATTTATGATTTTTGTTGTTCTATTCTTATAAAATGAGAGAAGTAAAACAACATAGATACTTACAAAATCCACAATTAATTTTTGATACGCCAACATATACTCACAACCCTTGCTTAACCCAATGTCAATCAATTCTTTTGATGACTCATCTTTGTATGTTAACACTTGTTTCAAGACATCCAATGATGGGAAATGAGAAAACAAAAAATTAAATATAAAGATCACAACCACTATGAAATCTTAATTTGATTTAAGAAAATCACAAATACTCACAAACTTTGCTATCAACCCCATTTTTCCTTGTCGTCATGTCTTGTGTGTTGAATGGGTTCCATTTTGTTTTCTTTTCTGCAAAAAAACAATTGAAAATTAATATTTAATGTTTAATTAATTAATGAGATGTACATAATCCAGAAATCAATGATTTCGTGCATTTGAAGCACGTTGTTGTTGAGATGGCTCCTCCTGTGATGCAAATATGTCCATTTCCTTGACCATCTCTTTGTACACTTTTTTGGACATCCCTACTGGCACATTTCGCATATCACCTCGTTCATCCTTTGGGATTTTCATAATCTTCCTGGAAATGTAAAATGACATTAAACTATTTTTTTGTTGATATGAAAAATAAATATAGCAGAATTAAAATTATTAAAGGAAATGAAGCATTGTAGTAATTAAAAATACATATTCTACATAAACATGTTTATGAATATTACTTTTTGAATGATTCGTTTTTGTTGTCATATGTTTTTGCTATTGCAAGTATGATAGGTCTCATTAACCATTGCTCTGGAAACACCTCTCGTAGTTTACATATGACTTGATTCTTCGAATCATTTGATTGATTTCTGTATTGTAAGTGAAAAGTACGTACATAGGTTCTTTCCACTATATCCCTCATTGTGTTATCAAATCTTTCCCCTTTCTATTAACTTCCAACACCACTCTAGATGAGCTAAGGACCAATTCATCATCATTTGCATCTTCCATATTTTTTTTCTTATGATGACAGTCACTTCTGTTGATATCATTTCCTGCATAACATGCAACATATCTGGATTAAATTATTTGAAACATATTAGTGAATATTCTTAAGTACAATATAACTCAAATTTGAAGAAATAATTCATACTGACTTATTTTTTATTCACCTTATCATCCCTCTACAACTTTTGCATCAACTTTTATGCTCTTCTAGACTTAGATTGGTAAGAATCTTATCGCGTTTCATCATTTCTTGGCTCTACATGTCACACATGAACCCATACATATTAGTTAAATTTACAAATCATTCAAACAAATTAATTTAAATACATAAATTAAAAAGCACTTGCCTTCTTCGTAATTCTGGATGTGCTCCCATTATGTTCACTAAAATTGTTGATCATTGAACTCATACCATGCATTTTATACCAACAAACAACTGAGACCATCAAATACGAAAGCTATCAATATATTACACAGATAAATTACAGAACTTCAAAATAGAAAACAAGTAGATATTGGTGCGCTTAATCACATAAAACGCCTCGGTGTGTTTCTGTACATTCACGCATAGGGGCGTTATATCAACAAAGACACACCGTGCACAGTTGAATAAATTATTTAACATTTTAAGAAAATAAAAAATGATGTGTTCCTTCCATTAGCGGTGCGATATTCGTATAAGCGCACCGGGTGTTACTGCGATACTGTGGCACCGAGAACCGAGAAACGATTTTTTTCATTTTTAAAGAATATATTCTCATGCATATCAGTTCTGGTGTGCTAGTTTTACATACGCATCGATGCGTTCATGTCACATAGGTGCACCGAAAATGACCAATGTGTTTTTTATTAAAAAAAAAACTTGACAGGGCCGACATGGTTACAAATTCGACCCAAAATGTGGCCCCGTCTCACTCTATGCTTTGTATATATAATCACAAACTCATCAAATATAAAATCTCTAAAAGGAAAATTTGTAATTGTGTAACAATAGAGAGATTTAAACCTTAATGTAAAATTTTGCAGCCACATAAAACAAAAAGAAGAAGCGAGAAAATAAGGGTTGCAACATTGAAGGTAACTATGATTTTTTTTTTTAATCTAGTTGAAATCTAAATAGGATAATAATATCAATAGTAATATTTACTTGAAATTTCTACTATGCAGGGTTTTGTTTGATTCACCATACCTAACAAATTTCAATCCTCGGAATAATCGGGTTGCTTAAAACTCCTTCCACGCAAGTCTCTCTTCAAAAACCCTCGATTCAAAATTTCAGCGAAATAATGAAATAATGTTTAGGTTTTTTGCTTTTAAACCTATTTTTAGAATTAGTCTATGATTTTAAAATTGTCACCCTTTTTTCAGTTTAGGGAAAAAATAACTTGTACGATTTTTTTAATTTTGATTTTTGGCATTTCCGGTGTGTTTGTTTTTTGATGCAATAGTGTGTATACACACCCACTGCACTGGAGCGTTATAATTTCAACGTCGCACCGTATAAATAGGAAATACAAAAATTTAAAAAAAAAAAAAAACTTGCAGCGGTGCTTGTCGAATTCATACACACCGGTGCACATGTATTTATATAACGCAGCGGTGAGAATTATTTCATAAAAATGCATCGATAAATATCTGATATCAAATGTAGAGAATATTTTATTATGCGGTGGCTTTTGCGAATGTTGATATTTGGGGCGTTTATTGTGAGGACACACTGGTGCGTGTTAAATAAATTAGGCGCACCTGTTTACTTTGAAAATTATGTGGCTTGAGGTGTCAACTTAAAATTATATATTCATATCAAATGTTCTTTTAGTATTCAACCACACCAATTACAATATTTCATAGTGTATATATGTTTCTTCAACTCACCTTGTTCTTACAAAATGGTTTTCAAACTATATTGGAAGTTAGATTGTCATATAGTTCTTAAAACTATTTTAGGACTATAGAGACGTATATTGATTGTTGATTTGGCTCAAATGCAGGGATAAAAGGTTATAGTATCAAATGGCCAATTCTTCAGATTCCAGCTCATTCCATCTTGTTCAAAGTTCGATGAGTTCTCCACTTCCATCTCCAGTAAGTTCGGGTTTTATTTATATTTTGACTATTTATTTGAATTTATCTTACTTATCCATGTGAATTTGAACATCAATTTATTCTATATTGCAGGATCTCGATTCAAGTTCAAGTTCGGATGCACAAGATATTCCACTAGTTTCAAAACGTCGTAAGCTCTTATCAGGAGCAAGATACCGCAAGCAGTTCGTAGATGAAAATGGGCAATCGCTTTACCTCGCCAATTGTAACATGCCATCTTCAAGTCGCAATCCTGGTTCATCAACGGTAATTCATTGTGAGCTGGATCTCTTTTATGACACCTCAGTAGTTTGTGGTTGTTCAAAATTTCGAGAGTTGAAGGAGAACCCTCGGGGTGTCACACTCACCCATAAAACCAATAATAGATTACCCAATGTTAATGGCCTAATACCCCCTACTGCAGTAAAAAATCCAATAGGTGTTATAGAAGAGACATGTAGGAACACTTCCCTATGCTCATTTTTTAAAACGTTGGAAACCAAAACAACTATGTCTTGTCCTAAATTGACAAACCCCTCTACTTATGTTCATTCAACTAAAATTTCTAGTGATTCAAAGTATGATATGAATTCCACCCAAACATCTCTACTATAAGATCCAAAAATTTGCATGAGTTGAGAGAAAAATTATCCAAGTACACACCAAGGTCCGTCCAATTGTTGGAGGGTAGCAATGATTTCTCCCTTCCTGTGAATTTGCAAAGTAAATATCAAACTTCTTACAACCATGCTTTGTATGGCGCTTGGCCGTCTTCTCTACCCGTGGCTTATGTTGGAACCGAATTCTCCTTTTGTGGTAATTGTTTTATGATTGCCAAGTCTAATATAGATGCTGCAAATCTTGGGTTGTTTATCCTTTCACATGTACTTGTTCCTCCCAAACAGTCAGTAGCACTTATGCCATTTTGCGGTCCTATCTATTGTTAGTCGGATTACTTGAATATTGTTAAATACAAGCATAGCATTTCCATGTACAATATGTGCATGAATGGTTAGGTTTCTAGAAAATTTAATAGGAAGAACATGTTATATATAGATGGTCGTCCACACACTCATGGGAACATTGCAGGGTTCATAAATAGTTCTAGGTGCTATTCATTTTCTACAAATTGTTCTGTTGAGGAACACTTCAATGACTAAGAGTTCTTTATGAAAAGGAAAGCTTCCAGATTTGTTGTTGTACATGCAATACGTAGTTTGTCTCCCGGTGACGAGTTGTTAATAAACTACAACTTTCGTAGACCACCAACTGCTCATCAGAGACGCCTTGCATTGGGATTACCCTTAGACATCCTCTTGGGGCGTAAGACAAAAAAACATTGCTTAATTGTATTTGTTAATTTCCAATGGAATTCATGTTAATGTATTGCTCAGTTTGAAATTTTGTTTTATAAATTGTTAATTTAATTTATAAATTGTTTGTTTTATGGCCAAATTAGGGGACTTTCCCTAAACTCCCCATGTGATTCATCATACACTCAAGTATTTTTGCTCACACAATTATCATATGTGTAATTGTTATGCCAAAATATCACACACATACTCATGAATTACACTACATGTGGTTCTAGCTCAGATACAACACTCTTCTGCAATTAATTATATTTGTTAATTTTTAATCGGAACGTTTGATTTATAAATTGTTTGTAGCTTAACATTTTCTATTGGAAATTATTCATGTTCTTCTATAGTATTTCTTTTGTATAATGTTGGATCAAACCAATTGCATTGTGCTTACTAACATCATCGATGTAATGTTTAATATTTTTGAAATAGGGATTTTGATGATGAGCGACTTGTCTACCATATCCCGTTGCACCCCAGTACAATGTCTAATCGAGAGAAAGCTAGAAAAATAGCGCAACTTGGAGAGGAAGCATACCGAGCATGGTTGAATCAACCACCTTTTCAATTTCCATTGCATCCATACTCACCAATTACAAATGCATACAGTAATAGTAGTTCTTCACATGTTGGAAATGGGAGCAACAAAGTAGAGGTTGGTACGGATGAGTTATTACAATAAAAAAGTGCCATGGATGCAATGTTGTTACATACATTCCAAGACAATGAGCTAGGTGATGACACTTATATCACTGAAACCCTCTTTGAAATCCTTAAATCGACTTCCACCACCCCTCTCTTTGGATCTAGTTAGTCAAAGTCTACACAATTGGGGACAACAATGTTATTGTACAACTTGAAAGCAAATTATGGCATGTCAGACGCGTGTTTATCAACACTTTTGAGGTAACTGACCATCAACTACCTTATATTTTGAGGAATCTTTTCATACAATCAACATTGAAAATGGTCATTTTTATGAACATTAAATGACATTGTACATCTATATTACCCACTAACTTTAGGTTATTCAAAGATAAGGTACTTCTGAGTGATAATGTCTTTCCCGATAGTTGGGAAGAGGAAAGACAATTTTGAAAATGTTGGGTGTTGAGTAAATATAATATCATGTGTGTCCCAATGATTGTATTCTATATAGAGGTGAATATGCAGACAAAGAGATATGTAAAAAATGTGGGCATGACAAGTACAAAGAATCAAATAATAAGGCTAAAGAACATGGTCCCCCTCATAAGATATTGAGGCACATGCCTATAATCCCAAGGATTTGAAGGCTCTTTCATTGCAAAGAATTATCTATGCTGCAGGGATGGCATGCCTTGCACCGAAGTGGGGAAGGAGTTATGTGAGTCCCAATAGATTCAATAGCCATGAATCCTATAGAAGATACATGGCCTAACAAATTCAAGAATGAAGTACAAAGCCTTCGATTGAGCATATCCATTGATGGTGTTAACCCATACGCCCAACCAAACACCAGATATATTGTTTGGCCTGTAGTAGTCATTATTAACAATATCCCCCCATGGTTTCCCGTGAAGAATGAACATCTTATGTTGACTCGTATAGTCCCTAGTAGAAGACAAGTGAAAAATATGGATGTTTACCTACAACCATCGATCGATGAATTCAAGGAATTATGGGAAGGTATACAAGTATATGAAGTATTGAAACCCGTCCCAACAGAGAGGGGTTTTACGTTGTATGGCATATGTGCATATACCACACATGATTATCCATGGTTAGGAATTTGATATGGTAAATATGTTGTTTGATTTGTTTATATTCAAAGCAGTATGTCTTGGCATATTTAATTCGGTGCAACTATATTGATATCCAACAGAAACGTGCTCTGTATACCATAACACCATAGGTCTTGTAACAAAAGGTTATCATGGATGTAAATGTTGTGGGCCTTATTTGAAGGCTAGATGGTCAAGAGAGCTACGAAATCCAGTGTACGACTACTCGAGGGTATTCCTCCCACAAAACCACCCTTATAGAAAAAGCAACATCTGCTTTCAATGGTAAACTAGAGAGAACCCAAAGGCCTGAAATAATGACACCGAATGACTAGCTTAGGGCATATCAAAGAGAGAAGGAGAAGGAATTTGCAGAGATGTTTTATTCAAATGGGGAACCTATGGTCAATGATCCAGAATTCTTCGACACCTATGTTGAGAAAATGCCCTTCTGGATGAAAAGGAAATTGGTATTTTATGAGCTCCTGTATTCGGAGCATCTTAAGATTTCCCACTTACTAGATCGCATGCATATATTAAAAAATGTTTCATCTTCTTTGTGGTGGCACATATCATCGAAAAAAAGTGACACGTTGGCAGTCACGAGAGATCTAATTTCTTCAAATACTAAAAGGAAGCATTGGCCAAGACAAGAAAATAGAGGAGAGGTTGGCCCCTCTTGGTCATTTAAAGAAGGCGATATCCCATGGGTTTTGAAGAAATATTATCTTAATTTGGAAAAGGAAGTACTATTGGGTGTGAAGGCATCTTCTTTATATGGGTCTAATCTATGGCGCTACTTCACTGTAGACGAAAATTTGTCGAGTTTGAAATCGCATGACCATCTCAACCTTCTAAGGGTACGTATAATGTCAAAAAATGTTTTTATTTTTTATTTATATATTTTATCATGCAAGTTAATTTAATGCGAATATTTTTTTTGTTTACTTTGTAGTGTCATTATTCGTTGTTGGTGCGTGGGTGTGTGAACCACGACTCTCCCGATGACCTGCAGCGTGCCATATATAAACTATCTACATTTGTACGGTGGATCGCATCAAAGGAGATTTACATTGCTAGCATTCCACGATTCCATCATTAGGAGATGGTTGAGATTGTTTGTATGTTTGAGAAGGAACTACCAGTGAGTTTCATGGACTTGCAGGTTCATCTTTTAATTCATCTAGTCGATGAGGTTGAATTAGTTGGGGTGGTCAAATGTCGTTGAATGTACTTCTTTGAGAGGTACATGAAAAAATTGAAGGGATTTGTTTGACAAAAGGCAAAACCCGAGGGGTACATAGTATATGAGTTGTTCTATTACGCCAATAGATCCACGGGCAGTATCAGCACCTCTGTCATTAGAGCTAGAGGCATCAAAAGCTCCACCAATAGAGCCAAAGGCATCAATACCTCTGCTAGGAAAAAACCCAGCTAGGAGAGTAGCATAGATAGGTCCATCAAGCTGAAGCATACCCCCTCTGAGCATCGTATCTACAATAGAGGTGTCTGGAATAGGAAATTGTGGATGGTAGGGCCGACCAATAGGATCGGCAGATCGATCAAGCAGGAGTAGAGGAGATGATGAAGTAGGATCGACAAGTCGATCGAGTAGGAGTAGAGGATATGATGGAGGAGGGGGTAAATGAGATGTTGACGAAGCTAATGGAGGAGGAGGTGGATGAGATGTCAACGAAGCTGATGGAGGAGGATATGGAGTAGTAGATGTCAAAGATGATGGAGGAGGGGGTGGAGGTGGAGGAGGAGGCTTATGTTCATCCCTCCTAACATCTAATTGAATGCATGCACCAACAATATGTTGCATCAACAACCTCACCTCACGGGGAATAATCCTCCATATCTTCTCAAGGTGGGGCTGTCGAATAATGTCATGCACCGCACAAGCTGAACCCCCTCATTTTCCAATAATGTTGCCAACCTATCTGCCACATCTTGGTGATACCTATCCTATGGCATGCGTGGACGATGGATAGGATGTCTACCAACCAACTATGGCTCAGCCTGATCTGGCTCCTCCATATCCTCATCCTCCTAAGCGAGAGGAGGCGGCCCGACCTCGCCATCGAATGTGCCAATGTCTACGAAACATATAGTACACATGAATAATGATTAGACAATTTCATTAAAAAATTTAATATTTAGAAGATATTTCATTTGCATTAAGTACAGAGAATAAAATTCAACTAGAATAATTTAAACATAACGGTAATATTACCTCTCTCATTCGATGGCTCCTTTGGTGTGAAGATCTCAGAACACCCTCTCTAGTCCAATACCGCATATGGATATGGCACAATGTCTAGTACGTGGTCCTCCTCATTGCCTAGCATATCAAGCACATCTAACATAATCCTAGTTGGGAAGTTAGGATGCCCCCTCTTAGGAATCGTCTGCCCCCACATGTGCATATGCACCTCTGTCATTGGCCTGTAAGGGAGATGCTGAAAGGATGGACTAGTGGCCGAAAACCTCTCAAAAAATAGACAAAAAAACTCTGAAGAGAAAGGGAAGTTGGACCTCCCATCAATCATTACACGACATCTATCCAAATCATAACAAAATGGTCGCAATAAAATGGAAAACCACCTAATGCATCTAGGTAGTTGCACTAAAGAGTCGACATAATACAATAGAGGGAAAATAATATGCTACCCATCACTGGTGGAGTGTGCTAGCATCGTAAGCAAAAGAGAGAGGCACCTAACCTCCCCTCAACCAAAAGCATAGATCTTAAGCTGCCTACCGCTCACCTGATAATAAGAGGGATGGACGACCTCGACACTGATATATCTCAAAGAGTAAGCTAGCCAACTCTCTGCTGCAGCACCATATGGAACATCAGGGAACTAGGGAAAATGCTCCCCTCTCCTGGATAGACCAGTGATGAAATAGATGTCCTCCTCAGTGGGTTGGAACCACTAACCATGACCAACATGAAATGCTTGCCTTTGATGATCCCAACATTGGATGAACTGACACAACAATGAAGAGTTTCCCTTGAGGGATGTAGCCTCCTGATAAAACTTGAAGAGGCCGACAGCCCTAAATATCTCTCTAGTATGACTAGTAATGGGGCGAGGGTACAAATCCATCTCCCTCTCCCTAGCCTCTCATTCTCTAACCATGTTGAACTAATTCGGCCATGCATGCTCTTGTCGAGCAGCTTGTCACCGCTCTTGTCTCTGTTTCACATATAACATGAATCAATGTCATAAATAGATATATAAAAACATGTAATATTTCATTCAATTAAAATCATATTTAATAACATCAATAATACATTTTTCTCTCAAAATAATATTTTTTTTAGAAGCAGTGCGCCTCAATAGCATTAGTGCACCGCTTCCGGTGCTTTTATACACAAATCACACCTTCAACGATGCGTCTATATACAAACTACATCGTGAATGGTGCACTGAAATTTGTAATGCGCACCATTATTATGATTCTATATATTTAAAATTTATTTATAGGTGCACCAAAGACTAGCCGCATCGGGCTATTTTCTAAAATTTGGTTGGCAGTGCGCCTAAAGCACGTTAGCGCACCGAACACTGGTGCGCTCACGTCCACTAGAAGCACCATTAAATTATGTTTCTATATGCTCTATTCACGGTGCTCCTTGGGCACACAATGCACTGGTAAATGGTGCGCTTAAATAATCTGAATGCATCGACGTTTATTAAATTAATGTTTTAATGGAAATCTATTAACGGTGCTCCTTGGGCATGTTAGAGCACCGGGTACCGGTGCACTGCCGTGCCCAAGGAGCACCGTTAAATTATGATTTTTTGGGGTTCATAATTTACAATATTAGTTGTCCATGCATTTTGATAGATTCAACGCACTGTTTCTAGTGCGTTAACGCAATCTACAAGCATCGTTGTTTATGGAATTTTAATGTTTTATGATAACGTGTCAATGATGCGCCTACTGCACGTTAGAGCACCGAAAATTGGTGCACTAATGTGCACTAGGAGCACCGTATAATTAAAATTTTTCACCTATGAGGGTTTGTTAACCGATGCGTTCAGTACACTTAAGTGCACCGGACTACCGGTGCTCTTTAGTGTCGAACGCACCGATAAGCAGTTCAATGTTTTAAAATAAATTTTCATGATGCAGTGGTGAGTTCAATCCATTAGGCTCACACCGCTAATGGTGTGCCCTATAAAATTTTACAGCGTGCATCGTTAGGCGGTGCGAGCCGAAAGGCTCAAACGCACCATGCAATTTTTTTAAATAAGACAATTTGAAGCTCAATTTTCAAAAACAATCCGCTAAAAATTTAAATTATGAAGTGAGAATCAATTTACCGATTGAACGACCCGTCGGGGAGGCATATTGGTGATGTATGGAAAAATTGAATTTTTGCCCATCGTTTCGAAAAATTCAAACTAGAGTCAACAACCAATAGGAGTGAGGATTTTGTCCACGTGCACGGATGTGAGGGCATCTAGGTGGGTGAGGTGCATCACCAGTGCATATGGACTCAAACGCATTGAAGAGGGTAAAAATGAGTTTGACGGCACGGTATTTTTTTTATTAAACCTGTTTCGGTGCGCTCGATAGTCAGGCGCACCAATGCGAGTAGCTTTTAAAATAAAATAATATATTTTTTATTTTTTAATAAAATAATTGTTAGTACGCTTGGGTGTTGTTCACACACAGGGGTGTTTAGTATCATCTAACGCACCGGTATGAGGCTTTAAAAACTTGTTTGTTAATAAATTATAGTTTTTTTTTTTATTTTTAATAAAAAAATGGGCGGTGCGTTAGAGTCTATGACACGCACTAGGCCATTTATTGACTAACACACCATTATCAGGGTTTAAGTAAAATTTTGCGAGAATTTTTTAATAAATTAGTTGTATTATTTTTAATAAAATATATCTCGTTGCGTTTGTTCTGATAAGACACACCCGGGCATTTAATGTTAACAAACGCACCAGGATGAGGTCCTTACCTAAAAGTTAATGTGTTTTTTTAATAAATAAAAATAATTTCTTTTTTAATAAAAGATTATACAGTGTGTTCGTTTCTGCTACATGCACCAGGGCGTTTAGTATTCGGTAGCACACTGTATATAGGCTTCTAAGCAAAATATGGGGAATATTTTAATAAAATTATTTATTTATTTATTTATTACTAAAATATAGTACGGGGCGTTTATGTTCAAGGAAATGCACTGGGGCGTTTATGTTTGTGTAACACAGCAATTTATATATATATATATTTTTTTTTGCGTTTGATGATTTTTTTGGATGCAGTGCAACATGGTATCTGGCTTCCCCGTGCGTCGATATCGGAAACGCACTGGTGCATCCTGTTAAAAGAAGCACATCGGAAAAAACCTCTGGTCGCTCGCCTCCGCTAGTGACGTCCGCTATAAACAAATATTTGGACTCTTTTGAGCGAAGCATCTGCTATAACCTCCGCTACAGGGCCTTTTCCTTGTAGTGAGCTAATCACCAAATGCACTAATCACTGCTTGAAAATCTCCACAATGTCCTCAACTCTTATTGGTTACCAAACTAGGAAAACACCAACATGGTGAAAAATCAGAATTTGAGTATGGAAGTTGGAAATTGAGCATGGGAGAGTCAAGGCAACATAAAGAACCATGAAAAATGATACTCAAAGCATCCATGTCAACTGTGTGGGAGGAAGCAATAAAACCAAAATAGTTCAAATGACTCATTCAAGGATGTCAAAATCATAATCCAAGATCATTAACAAAGCCGTCAAATCATTCATCATTTACAAATTTATCCAATTCACACTTGGAAACCTTAAATTTAGTATGAGGGGGGATCCTTTTCTCTTCCCAGGCCAATAAAAGTAGGGGAGGTTGTTGCAGCCACAACAGGTTGTCAAGAAGTTGAAGCTATTGATACAAGTTGCATCTTCAACTAGACACCATTAATTGGATAAGCCAAGGACAAGACATCCATGTCAATTAACAAAGTTGCCTACATAATGGCATTGAGCCCTTTGAAGATGAGGTACCATGTGATGTTTCCTTGCTTGAAGTTTGTGATTCTCTTTTAGGACAACCATATATTTGGAAGCATAATGTTGTTTTCAAGTTTAGGCCCCATAATGCCATTATTACTTTGGGAGATTGGCTCTATGAGGTACCAAAGGTAGATTTCACTATCACAATCTCTTGAATCACAACTAAGTAGTGCAAGAAGGTAATATCTTAAACTAGGAAATTTTGTACTCCTCATGATTCTATCATGAGGCAAACAAAAGATCATCATGACCACTAAGGCCTTTGCATGGGGTGTCTCTACCTAGCAAGAGAAATTGGACAAGACAGTGGAAGAACATAAAACAATTAGATAAGATGGTGGAAGAACATAGAGATATATTTGACTCACCTACAAGGGTGCCTTTACACTATTAGGTAAAGCATGTTGTTGACTTGACACTTTATGCTCCTATATATAACAACTTCGTATGAAGATGCTCCCTTGTTGAGAACAAGGGGATTAAGTGTCAATTCAAGATCTGATATGAAAGGGCCACATTCAACTAAGATCCTTACTTCGTAGGATCCCAATTGTGTTAGTCCAAAAGAAGCATGATACTTGGAAACTATGAATTGATTATAGGGTTGTCAAAGACAAAATCATATCCAAGAACCAATATCAACTTCCCTAGACTGATGATCTTCTTAATAACTTAAATGTGTTAATTTTTTCAACAATATTATCTAAAATCTAACTATTACCAAGTGTTAATAGAGAAAAATGATGCGTGAAAGGCAACCTTGAATTCTAAAGAAGGTCCCTTCAAGTGGTTAGTCTTGCTTTTCATCTTGGTCAATGCACTAACAACATTCATAAGGATTATGGACAATATATTGTGGCCATTCACCAATTCCTTTGTGGTCATATATCTAAACAATATCCTCATATTGAAGAGAACCTTAAAATAGCATATAAAGTACATTTAACAAGTGTTGAGCACCTTGTGACAACACAAGTTATATGCCAATCTCGAGAAGTGTTGATTTGACATGTAAATAGTTCAATATCCAGGACACATCGTGAATGAGCATGATCTGCATTCGAATTGAACTAATATTTAAGTTGTTCATGATTAGCCAGCCCTGAAGACACTAACAAAGCTCCATAGATTCTTAGGCCTCACTAATTTCCATCGTAGGTTCATGTTGTGGTTCTTTCATATTTCGTAACCCCTAAGTCAAGTGACCTGTGGTGGATCCAAAACCATGTTTGATTGGGCCAAGGCACAATAAAAATCATTTAAGAATCTAAAATGTCACCTCTATTCAACATTAATTTTCATTCAACCACTATCATAATAAGATATTCTCTAACCCAATTCGCAAGTACCCAACTTATGATGAGGAGATGTACTCCACTATGGACGCATGTCAATAGTGGAAGCATTATATTCTAAAAAAGGAAATGATCATCCACACCAACCGCAAGCCCTTGCAATTCATGTAGATGCAAGTAAAGTTACATAATGACTACCATCATGAGTGGTCCACATACTTCCAAAAACTCCACTTGAACATCAATGATAAGAAAGGAAACACAAATCAAGTTGCATACTACCTATAGTTGTGGCACTAATCATAGTGCTTAATTCTTGTGGACATCAGACTTTCAGATGGCCCCATTTGTATGACAATGATCTTAACTTCGCTACTACATATTGGACATTGGGCATAGGTAAACTCGTTTCAAACTTCCACCTCCAAGATGAACTTCTACGCCATTTGGGTCATCTTTATGTTCCTTCAAGCAAGTGTGATAAGCTTATTAGGAAGGCTCATTATAATTAGGTGGTACGACACTTTGATTTGGATAAGATAGTGGCAATACTGCGAAGTATTTTTGCTAACTAAAGGTATGATAAAATGGCAATAGCTATTTTAAATTGTGCACTACATATGATATCACTAAACCTATCATTAGAAGTAGGGGATATACACTCCTCTACCTACTCTAGACAAGCCTTGGGAGTTAGCCTCCATGGATTGTATGTTAAGCTTGCCCTTAACCAAGCATGGTAATGGTTGTGTATTTGTGGTTGTTGATTAGTTATCCAAGATACACATTTTGGCACCTTGTAAAAAGAATATCATAGTGGAAGCCACTGCTAATCTCTTCTTTGATCATGTTTGGTTTCATTTTGGGATGCCACGAACTATTGTTTTAGAGAGAGACAACATATTATTGGGCTAGGTAATTTTTTGTACACTTGGGAAGCAGTTTTGATGTGAAGAGAGTTAAATCAAAGTGGTCTGACGAAGAAGGGTCAACTCCAACGGGGTGGTCGAGAATCAGGGAAGATGGGTATTTTGAATATGTCAAGTGTGGAGTTGGGTAAGTTAGTTAGGATTTTGTGTCCTCATACATTTATGAGTCGAGTAGTTGAGTAAGTGGAGTAGTGGGAGCAAGGCAGGCTGTGTGCGTCCTATAAATATGTAGCTGGTTAGGATTTTTGGGGTTAGTTAGTCTTTTAGCAGTCTTTGGGTTCGTCTTTGTCAATATTTTGGTTGACCTTTTTGGTATGTATGTCGAAGATATTGCATACTATGAGAAAGGAGTCGCGTGATCTACAGGTTGTGTGCGCGGATCCATTGAAATATGCAAGTCATTAATGTAGACACGAAGTGCTTATTTTACTGTGACTCGTGAATAATGAAAGTGCTTCTGTGGTTTTCTCTCATTTGGGTTTCCACGTTATATCCAGTGTTCAATGTGTATAAATGATGTTATGATGTGCTATGTCTTTTGTTACATTCTGCATATTGATGAATAAATTTTAATTGAAGTGGAAGTATGAATAATATGGATACTGCTTAGTTAATAAATATATGTCACAACAAGATAAGTGATATGTATGCAATCTCTGTGATCTGTTGAGGCCTTGTGTTTGTCAAGGTATGAATGTTATATTGGTAGATACCTATCGCACCCCTTCGCAACTGTAGAAATCTGGTTCATGCAATTCCCATAGATACCTCAGGTGAGACTTCACCTGTTTCCCAGGTGATGTCGAAAGGGACGGTGTCTTGGGGTTTGTTGGTGATAAGTTGAGTGAACCTTGGTTGAAGTAGATCTGCGCCAGCAAGTGGTTCCCTTGTCGGGACCGAGATCTATGTCGAAGGGGGATGTGGCATCCGATGAATTGCAAAATATAGGATTGGGTCGATGGGAAGCTGAGTGTTGACTCAAACCCTGTCGACAGGGGTTCCCATTGCTGTCAAATCCAACCCACCGCGATCTCCCTGAGCACCGGCCCAGATAGGTTTTACCCCATCCAATAACACCTGCAAAGCAGATGAGGTCTCACCCGAGGCGTTCAACGGAGAGTGCACAGAACCATGTTTCTGCCGAATGAAGGAGGATGGTTGCGGTACCGATTACTTAACTTATCGCGACATTCAACAATAGATACATGCATTCAGTTTTAACATCATTCATATTCATAGCATCATTCAACAGGATCGAAACAAGTATAACAGTAAAGCATTAGCTGCAGTAAGAAAACATGGCATCATTCATGAATCGCAACATGCATTATCATAAAACATACACAGGGAATTTCACCAAATAGTTATTTCATGTCATATTACTTCAGCAAAACCCTGATACAATATCTCTGCAAAACCAGATCTCACCAATATCTCTTGATCTCAACTACAGACTCAAAGATGCACACATCAACATCCAAGGATCCGTACTAAGATCAGATGATCCAACACTTACAACTTATGTCTATATATAGGCTTCTGCCTTTACAATGCTTGTCCACTTACTAACAACTTCCTAACCGACACTTTGAGCAAATGACCCAAAATCTAACTGACGCGATCCAAATGACCCAAAAACCCACATACTGTGGTACAAATGACTCAAAAATACATAAACTACGGTCCAAATGACCCAAAACCCGCATACCGCGGTACAATTGACTCAAAATTGCATAAAATAATCCTCTTTACGCCCAGCTTTCTGCCTTCCGCGACCTCTTCTGACGTGTCGCAGCATCAGCAATGCTGCGATTCTTCCTTACCAAACCGCCTGCCAACACTGAGAGAGTTTTTTGAAAGCCAGAATAGAGATCCACATATTGATGCATAAATGTGGTTAGGTAAGTATGTTTTCTCAGACATCCATGAAGTGTTCTTTGGAGAATTTCTGGTTATATTGACTGAAATGTTGGCAAGGTTAACCCTGCAAAAGACGTGCTTTCAAGGGGTTGAGCCTATGGTTTGGACACCTGAGTTAGTCCGGACCCTTAAAGGTGTTAATAATAAGATATCTCGCGTTGTTGATTATTAGTTAGATAGTATATTGGAGGGATATATTACAGATTTTGTTGTAGACACCATAAAATCTTATAGTGTTGTTGAACGAGAGTTCTTTCGGGGACCGTGAGGTAGGGACCTAAAATCCTCGAGCATGTGGATTAAAATGTTGCT
The DNA here is from genome assembly GCA_027924585.1 of Larix kaempferi. Classification (NCBI taxonomy): domain Eukaryota; kingdom Viridiplantae; phylum Streptophyta; class Pinopsida; order Pinales; family Pinaceae; genus Larix; species Larix kaempferi. The sequence continues at coordinate 29,030,410 of BSBM01000445.1, read as the reverse complement.
TTGTGAAAAAGGGGTTATGAGGATGGAATCCGACACATAAGCCATTTGTGCGCGGTGGTTTGAGATGTCGGTAGGGGATGGTCTGGGACTGTGTTTCGAGAAGTGAGATGACATGAAAAGGGAAAGAGACAATGAAACAGATGAAGAGTGTGTCTACTGCGAAGTGGGAGAATATTTCGGCTAAATAAGAGAAGGAAAACTATGACAAAAGGAGAGGGTTGCAGTGTGACTGAAGGAAGGGACTACGAACCAGTACCACAGCTTGAAGAAGAATCTTATGGTAGAGAAGAGGAAGAAGAAGAAGGATACCATCCCACTTATGAGGAAGATATTATTGATACAACTCAGGCCATACACTGCGACATACCTACAACCCCGTGTGCATCTACAAAGACTGAGGTAAGAAATACTAGTCCATCGTAGTTTGTACAAACAAGTAATAGTAGTGGTAGTCAGAACAGTACTTTGACTAATAACACTGCTACAAGTGTTGGTCTTGTAATACAAAGTCATCCTATACCCCCAAGAAACAGAATTCCTGGGGATGATATGAAACTGCCAATCTTTCATGGGAATGGGTCAGAGGACCCAGAACAACATTGGTTTTTATGTGATGTTGTCTGGACTGTCAAGCAAGTGCAAGATGACAATGTAAAAAGAACATAACTAATTACAACTTTTTGAGGTCGTGCTTTGGATTGGTTCATGAAATTTGCAAAGGTACCTACTAGACAACCACATAATACCTTAGTAGAGATTAAAGATGCATTAAAGGATGAATTTAAGAAGCCAAAATTCGAAATGCAATGTATTACTAAACTCAAAGAGATCAAGAAGTTGACAGATGAATCTGTCTGGGATTTCGACTAGAGATTCATGACACTAATGAACCATGTAAGCTTCCAGATGGTTGATGTTCAACACAAGGAATGGTTTATAGCTTCTTTGGTACCACATATACGAGTCCCTCTAATGCAACAAAATATTATGTCGCAAACTAAGGCCCTTGAATTGGTTACGAAACTAGAAGCATCACCTGTTGGAGAAACCGGAGCAGGTACGGCTCAAGTCCAGTCACAGTTGGCAAATCTATCATTACAAATCCAAGACATCAAGAAAGGAAATGACAAAAGAGAAAAATTTTGGTGTACCAGGTGTAAGAAGGAGGGTCATTATAAGGACCGATGCACAATGTTTCAAGACTTTATAGTTGTCGGAGCTCCTAATCCGCTGAGCCACGGAGCTGGAGTCTGGTGTAGGATCTGTTAAACTAGGGGACATCGACGAGAAGAATGATACCTATTGCAAAAAATTGTAAGTACTCCACAAAATCTATTTTGTAAATTACGTAGATCAGTTGGCCATTATGAGAAGGACTATCGAGCATATCAGTTGCTCATAGAGCGAACATCAGATGCTTATAAAATGAAAGGCAAGGAATAAGGTGAAGGGAGTAGTGCGCAATTTAATCAATAGAGAGGTGGCTTCTGTGGAAGAGGATGAGATGGACTTGGTCGAGGTAGAGGTCAGGTAATCTGTTACAACTGTGGTTAGCCAAGACATTTTTCCAAGGACTTTCCAAAGCCATGTTCGACATGCACATACTGTAGAGCATTGGATCACACTATTGAAGACTATCCACAACTCATATCAAAGTGCCAATCCAAGGGAAATCAAAATCAAAACAGGAACCATAATGTCCAAAAGATCTCAACAAAAGATCTCAACAAGATCGAGATAGAAGAAGCCAACTGTTGTTGTTACAAGAAGAGGTGTTGCAACAGGAGATGATAGAGAAATATGTGTTGATCCACATGCCCCTAGAATCAGGCCAAACATATTGTAGCGAATAGTATCATTTTATGTTCAGAAGGAAAAAAAGACATTTGTGGACACAAGGAAATAATTTACTACAATACATAGGGGACCTTCAACATTTGCATCACCGGTCTTCGACGAAGTTCCTATATATGATATGCCAGCTTTCTTCGACCGATCATCTCCAAAGCAAAGTCTAGGAAAGGTAAGTGCACTGAGTTTTTTTCTAAAAAGTTGTCTAGACCTAGTTAAAGATGAAACTGCTTTAAGGGAGTTGCATAATTTAATTAATGAATCAAAAAAGAAATTCCTCACGAAAGGGCTCTAAATAATTTGCAAAAGAAGGTAAGAATGAGAAGGGAATTGTGACTTAGTGCACAGATTGGGGACTTCGAGATGGATTTTATTATTATAGATCTGGGGTCATATTTGAATGCTATTACTAAACAGGCATGGGAAGCTATGGGAAAACCTAAGTTGGTGTGGTCACTAGTCTAGTTAATATTAACTAATCAACAAAAAGTAATACCATTTGGAAAAATGGTGGGTGTCCTTGTCGAGATAGATGGACTGTGAAGTTACACTTATTTCGAAGTTATAGAAATAGTGGATGACACCAATTCATACCCAACATTGCTTGGTATCGACTAGGAAATTGAAAATTATACTATCTTAAATCTGAATAAAAGAGTGATGACATTTGAAGGAGGGGATATCAGAGTTGTTGCACCTTTGGATCCTTTGGAGGGTTCGAGGTATTTCGAACCTGTCTGAGAGGAATACAATGTTGAAGACTTAGAAAATATTTATAAAGTCATTTCAAGAATGGATGATTATGTTAATCCAACAGTAGATGGTACCTTGAGTTAGCAAAGTGTTAGATCGTGTTCCTCAAACTTAGGGGAAGCACTGGAAAATTGGAAGAACATGTTACATGAAGTATCCACGAGGAGGTGTGCCTGTGTTACAAAATCACTTCGCTAGGTTGGCAAAGAGGTATGTGATGTACCTATTTATGAAGGGTTACCTAATTTAGATGTTTTCATTTTTTATTTTGAAATCAAGGTAATTGAACAAAAAACACTAATAGCTCTAGATGTAGCTTTAAAAGCTACCCCATCTAGGTGGTGGGCTACCCATAAGGAAAATATACAAGGTTGGTTGTAGTGTAGAAAGATGCTAACTAGTGTTGTAGATCACTTAACGTCATGTATGAAAGAATGGGAACATGTACCTAAATAAGAGTGGGTTCAAATGTTTATCCATACCCTAGATACTATACCCCGAAGTTGGTATACAACCTTGGAACTGCGACAAGGAACAACAGAATGGGATGACATGGCCATGAGTTTCAGGAGAACATTCAGCTACAAAGACGAGAATCCATCAATCGACGCAGCTTTGCAGATAATAATGACCAAGATTTATGCAGAAGTACTTATGTAGTTACCTAATATGCCACAGTGGACCACGACACTTGAGCAAGTAATGGAATATTACAATAAAAAATATAATTAGCAATCAACATGCGATCAATCTCCTGCCCAATTAGTGACTCGCCCGACCCGTAGCCCTGAACATATAAACACAGTAAAACTTTTTAACAATGATTTCAGAATAACCATATACCAACAAATGTTTAATGTTCATGTATATTGCTTTTATGAGCCTTTGCACGAGAACATTTGTTTGTTGCAGTTCCCTTTAGCCACGGGTGTGATGAGGATGCATATGCACACAACAGATTAGTTCCTTGTGGCTCTTCTTTATTACTTTTACTGCTTGTCGAACATGATAAATGTTATATTGGAATTTTATCACTTCCTCGCCTAAGCGTAGAACTGATGGATGGATGCACCCTGCCTGATTGGATGAAATAATCTTAAATGCATTAAATCAGCTATTTGGATCAATAGATATCCCTCTTGCTTGAGAAGTGAGAGAATATATATTAGAATAAATATTTCCCACTATTAAGAAAAGGCCATTTATTCTTTTTAAGACGGTTACCTGCAGGAGGGCCCTATAGGGTTAATGGCTCTCTTATATTTAACGATATTAACCCAAGAAGTAACCATAGGTCGTGTTTCCTGGATCGATAACCCAAATGCCCTTCATGCACCCCAGTGAGAGAACCCTATAACATTCAGTCTTCTTAGGCAGTCTTGTATATTAGGTAGTCTTCTTAGTAGCTTCGATTAGACTCTCTTAGTTCATGACATGCCCCTCACCCTAGTGGAATGCATCGAGTTTTAACACGAAACGACCACATGTTCTAACTTGATGCGCCACATGCTTGAATGAATAGGGCTCGAACGAAACCTTGATGCGCCACATGCTCTTCCAATTCTTCACTCATCAATCTTAGTAGGGTAGGGTACCACTTCTGTGCCTCTTGTCAGGACAAGCTTCACCCGGCCAACCCTGTTGAAAGTACCAATTATTTCACGTGCCTTTCTTCTGATGTGAAATAATTGGTGGAATTTCACATAACATAAGATTATGCAATATTGAGTGGTGGAGCTGATTTCGCTCTTTAGCCGAGGAGAAATCAATAGTTGTCAGAGTAGCGGCAAGCTAATTTGTATAAATCATTCTTATCTAAGCTCTTGCATTGCCCTCATTTAGGAACTACGGCCAGAACTGCTGATTGTAATGCTCGTGCTGGGAAGACTTTTGTTGCCGCCGCATCTCTCCTGCAACGTATAGATGCAATATCGTATTATTTAGATTATTCCCTTGATTTCCCATTGGACACTATATAAGTAGTAAACCCATTGGATTGGATTAGTCCCATTGGATTCTTATTTCCCTTCCAATTAAAATGGCAACGATCTATTGGTGAGATACTTTGTATGTAGTGTCGGGGTGGACCTTTGCAACTTACTTCCAGCATATTTATCCTTATGCCATGATATCTTTGTTGTCATTTATGCTTATTATGCTCCACGGAGCAAGAGAGACCATTGAAAATACATTGGTTTCTTACTCGTGCAAAGGGACTATTTCTTGGCAACTTATAATGATGTTTGTCCCGCATGTCACTAGGAGGATTGGGATCCCTATAAAAGGATTTATGAGGCTCCTGTATCAATTCATATTTAGCCTCAAGCAATCTACGTCTGTGATCTCGTATATTTTGCTTATCCAATATATTACTAATAATCCCCCTCATCCCTCTACGAAAAGCCGCTCCACAATGGTAGAGTATCATCTTGCGTGTTGGACGAAGTTGCAATAGTTACATTGAACCCTCGGATATGCTCGGAAATCTCGAAGTGATCTTTTAGTTCCAGGAAGAATTCGCAAAACTTCGTATCCATTGGGAATTGAATGGAGTTTTTCCGTATCTCGACCGGATAATTGTAGAGAGACATTACTGCCGAAATCTTTTCCAAGGAATTATACATCATATGCCCTCGGGGAGGCGATCCAGATGACGATCCAAGAGATTTGCATATTCCATAAACATAAGGAAGCTGAGATCTAGAGGGCCCTGAGATCACATCTGATAAATTTTTTCAACCATTGAAGACAAAGAAGGTAAACATAGGTTCAACTGAAAATCCAAAATTTGCTAACATTGGGAACTACTGGGATGATGAAACTGTAGGTAAGCTTATTGACCTACTGCATGAATATCAAGATTTATTTCTTATTAAGTTTTCAGAAATGAAAGGTATTACTAGTGATCTGGGAGAGATGAAAATACCACTAAAGCCTGATGCAAAACCTATTAAACGACGTCCATATAGATTGAAACTGAAATATAAGGAAAAGGTAAGAGTGGAGCTCAACAGAATGATAGATGCAAGAATTATTGAGCCTGTCGAAGAGTTTGAATGGATTAGTCTGATGGTGGTCCAAGATAAAAATACTGGTGAAATACAAATTTGTGTAGATCTGAGGAAGTTGAATGATGCTTGTATGCATGATCCATTCCCGACACCTTTTACAGATGAAGTACTAGAGAATGTGGGTGGCCAGGAGGCTTACTCATTCACGAATGGATTTTCTGGATATCATCAAATCAAAATCACTAAGGAGGATCAACATAAGATGACACCAATCCACACCCAACATTGCTTGGTATAGATTGAGCAATTGAAAATCAGGCTATCGTAAATCTGAAGAAAAGAGTGATGGCATTTGAAGGAGGGGATATCAGAGTTGTTGCACCTTTGGATCCTTTGGAGGGTCCGAGGTATGTCGAACCTGTTTGAGAGGAATACAATACTGAAGACTTAGAAAAAATTTATAAAGTCACTCAAGAATGGACGATTATGTCAATCCAACAATAGATGGTACCCTGAGTTGGCGAGTGTTAGCTCGTGTTCCTCGAACTTAGGGGAAGTATTGGAAAATTGACAGAATAGGCTACATGAAGTATCCACGAGGAGGTGTGCCCGTGTTACAAAATCACTTTGTTGGGTTGGCAAAGAGGTACGTGGTCTACCTATTTATGAAGGGTTACCTAATTTAGATGTTTTCATTTCTGATTTTGAAATCAAGGTACCTGAAAAACAAAGACTAATAGCTCTAGATGTAGCTTTAAAAGCTACCCCGACTAGGTGGTGGGCTACCCATAAGGAAAAGATACAGGGTTGGTCGCAGTGCAGAAAGCTGTTAGAAGTCAGATTTGGAGAAGGAATATATTATAATAGAGAGAAGTATACTGGGATAACTAGTCATGTAGATCACTTAACATCTTGTATGAAAGAATGGGAACGTGTACCTAAATAATAGTGGGTCCATATGTTTATCCATACCCTAGATACTATACCCCGAAGTTGGTATACAACTTTAGAACTGTGACAAGTCACACCAGAATGGGATGACATGGCCATGAGTTTTAGGAGAACATTCAGCTACAAAGATGAGAATCCATCAATCGACGCAACTTTGCAGATAATAAAGACCAAGATTTATGCAAAAGTACCTGTGTAGTTACCTAATATGTCGCAATGGACTGTGACACTTGAGTAAGTAATGGAATGTTACAATATTACTGGCGATCCGGATGACGATCCGAGAGATTTGCATATTCCATACATAGAATGAAATTGAGATCTGGAGGGCCCTGAGATCACATCTGATAAGTTTTTTCAACCATTGAATACAAAGAACGTAAACATAGGTTCAGTTGAAAATCCAAAATTTGCTAGCATTGGGGACTACTGGGATGTTGAAACAGTAGGTAAGCTTACTGATCTACTGCATGAATATCAAGATCTATTTCCTATTAAGTTTTTAGAAATGAAAGGTATTACTGGTGATATGGGAGAGATGAAAATCCAACTAAAGCCTGATGCGAAACCTATTAAACAATGAACATATAGATTGAACCCAAAATATAAGGAAAAGTCAAAAGCAGAGCTTGACATAATGATATATGCAAGAATTATTGAGCTTGTCGAAGAGTCTGAATGGATTAGTATGATGGTGATCCAAGAAAAAAAGACTGTTGAAACACAAATTTGTGTAGATCCGAGGAAGTTGAATGATGCTTATCTGCATGATCCATTCTCGACAACTTTTACAGATGAAGTACTAGAATGTGGGTGGTTAAGAGGCTTACTCATTCATGGATGGATTTTATGAATATCATCAAATCAAAATCGTTAAGGAGGATCGACATAAGACCATGTTTGCGACTGAAAGGGGTTTCTATCAGTATACAATGATGCCCTTTAGTTTAAAGAATGCGCCATCTATTTTTTCCTGGGTTGTGGTCGCAACATTTAAGGAGTTCATACATAAATTTCTGGAGGTATACTTCAATGACTATATAGTCTATGTCTTGATGGAGAACCAAATTGAGAACCTTAGGTTGATGTTGGATCGCTATAGACAGTATCATAAATCACTAAATTTGAAGAAGTTTATTTTTTGTGCTCCATTTGGTATATTGATGGGTCATGTGGTTTGTAAATAGGGTTTGTTGATGGATCCTGCAAAGATCGTCATTATAATAGATTTTCCACCACCAACATCAGTTCAACAATTGAGAACAACTTTGGGCCATATAGGGTACTATAGAAAGTTTATCAAAGGGTATGTGTAGACCATAGCGTCGATGGAGAAGCTATTGAAGAAGGATACTAAGTTTAAGTGGAATGAGGAGTGCCAACAAAGCCTCGACACATTGAAAGAGAAGATGGTAACAACACCGATTTTAGTATTTCGTGATTGGCGGAAAGAGTTTCATGTTCATGTCAATGCTTCCTCTGTTGCATTGGGCACAATTTTGGCTCAACAAGTGAGGGATCCATTGATCATCCTATTGCATTTGCTAGCAGGAAGTTATCCATTGCAGAAAGAAATTATACTACGACAAAAAGAGAAGGATTAGCTATGGTTTATGCACTGCAAAAGTTCAGGCATTATCTGTTAGGGGGTCATTTTAAAGTCTTTACATATCATTTTGCTTTGAGATACCTGGTCAACAAGCTAGTGTTGGGGGGGAGAATCTGCAGGTGGCTCCTATTGTTCCAGGAATATGATTTTGAGATTATAGTTAAACCAGGAAGGCTAATTACGGGACCTAATCATTTGTCGAGGTTAGAAATAGGGGAGGAACCGATTAACTTGGATGACAACCTCCCAGATGCATAGTTGTTTTCAGTAATAATGGTGGATGAATATTTTGAAGACATTGTAAAGTTTCTTACCACATGTATGACACCCATAGGGTTATCTGTCAATCAAAAGAAGCATTTGGTTGTCAAAGTAGTAGAATATCAACTGATAGCAGGCCAATTACATAAGTTGGGATCATATGAAGTGTTAAGACATTGTGTTATGAAGCATGAGCGACTAATGATTTTGTCCGAAGCTCATGAAGGTGTTGTAGGAGGCCACTACGCAATAAAGGCTACAACTAAAAAGACACTACAAGTAGGGTTGTGGTGGCCTACACTCCATAAAGATGCTAATGAATATTGTTGACCTTCTGATGTCTGCTAGAGAACATGAAAACCATCCAGGAGGGATGATATGCCATTAGTATCACAGGTGACCTTACAAGATTTCAAAAAATGGGCTGTGGACTTTGTGGGACCAATCAATCCACTCGCGAAGAGATCAAGAGCATGTTACATAATTACTGCGACAAATTACTTGAATAGGTGGGATGAAGTTGAACTGATAAAGGACTGTAGTGCTACAATTGCTGCGAAGTTCCTTTTTAAAAATATAGTTAATAGATTTGGCTGTCCAAGAGTTTTGCTGAGTGATCAAGGATCTCATTTTCTTAATAAGACTATTGAGGCACTTACTCAAGAGTTCCAAGAAGAGAAATCCGTACCACCCACAAGCGAATGGGATTGTCGAAGCTTTCAACAAAATACTGGAACATGCTTTAACAAAGGTCTGTAATGTCAACCGCAAGATTGGGACCTGAGGATCCCTGCAGTCTTATGGGCATATAGGACAACGCACAAGAAGTTAACGGGCCAGACACCCTTCAAGTTGGTATATGGTCGAGAATTTGTTATGCCAATGGAGTACATTGTGCCAAGTTTGAGGGTTTCTGCATTCACAGGTATGTTAGACACTGGTGCTGTCGAGGTGAGGTTGTCATAGCTACTCCAATTGGAGGAGGATAGATTTATAGCAAGATTTCAATAGCAAGTCCAAAAATATAGAGTGAAGGAATGGCATGATCAGAACATTACGAAGAAGTAGTTTTCGAGAGGAGATCTAGTACTCCTATATGACAGAAGGAGGTGTTATACAATTGCAGAAATTGAATGTAGATATCCTAATGGGTTTTGCAAATGGAAGTTGACTTAAACTTTATAAGGATAGTTGTGCATTCCCACACTGAGCATGCATGTAAATATTGAAAAAAAAATGGAAACCCCAAGTTATTTTTGTGTCAAAGTTTAGTTCATGTTGAAGTTAGGCCAGGTTGGAGTCTAATGTGTGTCGCAATTTCTTTTGTCATAGTAGGTATCTGTACATAATTTATATTTTTGTTGAAGTGAAGGTTGAGTCTAAGTGGCCCAACCGCTCATTAATTGCCACATTTATGCGGTGTTAGTGGAGGATTTCGCAATAAATGTCAAAAAGACACGTTTGTGTGAACAAAATTGCTACAGGAAAGGGTCATCATTGCAAAGGATTTAGTCTAATTAACTAAATCTTGGGAAAAGCATTGACAAGACAAATTCAAGAAAGGATTTGAAAGCCTATCAGGTCGACAACTTGGCTCATTGTTTCCTTGGCGAATTGAGTGAATTGTGAGAGCAACGAGCCCAGAGCGTTAAAGCACTGAAGAAATAAGAGTCGAGGTCTATAACAATGGAGGCAGTTATGTCTGAAATCAGTGTTGAGAAGATATCCATTGAAGAAGTTGTTGTTGTCCGGGCAAATATTTCAGTTGAGCAAGAACAATCGGAAATCATGTTGTTGCAAGCTCTGGCTGAGCCGCTGAAGAAGAAGAGGTCATTAGCACGACAAGCAACTACTAAAACCAGTTCGAAGAGAAAAAATGACCAGGAAGCCTCAGGGTCTGGAACCGGCTCTGCTTCAATGCTTCCGTAGTATGTGCCGCCAAAGAATCCAAACATGAATTCAATGAATATTGGGAGGAATTCTAAGTATACAATGGTACTCCCAACGATATTGAAAGGTGCCATTACTCAAGGGGATATGGTGGGAAAGATTGCCAAGTTATCATATGTAGACCATAACCTTCAGAAGTTCCCCGAGTTCAAGACGACAAACTATATGCAGCCAATTTTACTACCGGGAACTCAAACAACTTTTCTAGAGCCTATGCCCTGGGCCCTAGGATTGCAACGATTAGGCGTTCTATCGCTGCTAGACATACCACATTTTGGGAGGACTATGGAGGTTAATGCATGCGTCAAAGAGTTGTTGCTCTGTGTGCATGGTGGGTTCTTATGGGTCAACAAGAAAATTTCTATTGATTATGACTTAATTTCACAAATCACGGGCTTGTCGAAGGTAGGCCTCGACCCTGCCACATTTTTCGTGGGAAAGAGAAAGATAGGGAACTCGCAAACCGTATGAAGGAAAGTTATAATTTGACGAAGGATAAGAGGGGCTACGAGATAGCCTCAATGAATGACCAAGGTGTGCGCTTCGCAACAAAGGCGTTACCTAGCAAAGTGCTGAAGAAGTGTCGCTTGAACCAGGTACCTACAACGCTCATTGTGGTAGTGGAGCAATGCGTGTAGGGGGTGCAGATGAATTGGGATGCCTTTCTACTGAACAAGTTCCTTAGCGATTGTCAATATGCATTGGATAAAGGTAACCCATTTCATTATTCATGGCTTATCATTTTAATTTCATTTGTTGCTTGGGTCGAACCAGATGAATATCATGCAATGGATAGTCGGAGTGGTCAATGTTTGGCTGCAAGGTATGCTAACCTTTGGTACAACGACGAGACTAAGAGGTAGATTGATGACAATGTAGAATTCTATTTGCATATAGAAGAGCCGCGACATAATGTCCCAATGATTCTGCACATAGAGGCATTGGTGGTTGCTAAGTTCAGAGGGATTATAAGATTCAAAGTCGTACCGCACCACATGTATGTGCAGGCGAGGCATGACCCGGATAAGCAGTGGTTAGTGACCAGTTACAAGCTATATGAGCAATATATCCTCACCATCACTGATGAATGGCCATTGGAGTGGAAAGTTCCCATCGAGGCTGAGAAAATATCCACATATGTGTTGTAGCAAGATCAGGGACAGGGTGGGACCTCTGCGCAGAATGGAGCTCATGGTGATGATAGAGATTCCCATCCTATGGGGAGTACTGGTGGAAATAGCTAGAACTATGAAAAGGTGCAAGAAGAAGGACGAGATTCAAGCATGATAGAGACAGACCCGGAGCCTGGTGACAAGGGGAAGGCATCGAGTGCGACGCACGGGCAAAGGAAGAAGTCAAAAGCATAGAAGAAAAAGGTTGTGATGGCGTTAATCGTGGATGATATTAACATCTTGTATGATCAAATGACAGAACTAGCGGAGGAAACATAAAATATAGAGGAGGAGAAGACTCTGCAATTATTTGGGGGAGTGAAAGATTAGCTTGTCGGTTTGCGACGAGTTATCCAGGGACTTCAAATTGCTCCAGTTCATCCTGGAACTACGCAACGAAACGAAGGAAGGGCAAGTGAGGAAGTGGTACCTCAAGCATCCACTGCTACAATGGGCAGGGCAGTTCAACTATTACCATGGACATTAAGTTTTGGCGAACCAGGATTACAGGAGCAGGCTCATCAATTGAGCTATATTGATTTGAAGGTGTCCATGTTACTTATGTTCATGTTGCAAAACATTCAACAACATGTCGCAGAGGAAATAAGGGTGTGCGAGGAAAACACATACGGTGAAATGATTAAGTACCATGCCCAACATAGTACATTGCATGAAGAGTATGAGAAGTTGCAGAAGGAGCACGAAGAAATCGGTAAAGAAAAGGAGCAACTGTAGAATGTTGTTGAGGTAGCTTTCCATGTAGTACCATAAGCTAAGGTAGTTGAATATATGGATATCGAAGAAAAGATGATGCGGTTAAGCGGAGCCATTTCGGGGTTCCGAGAGAATATTGGAGAGCTGGAGGTGAAGTTAGTACCTAGTACTGCACCAAAGGTTATTGCACATCACAGTGAGGACGTCACTGAAGACATCAAAGCAATCAAGAGCTGCGAAGGTGAATGTGTCAGATTATTTGAAGACGCTACATAAGTGTGGGAAACAATACTAGATGATGCAGAGCTGGAAGCCATCAATAACAGGCTGGAAGACACATTGAGTAAGATGTTAAGTCCAAAGACTCAACTCAAGACTCTATTGCCTGCTAGGAAAATGGTAAAAGTTGCAAAGAACAAACAACTACAACATGAAGTCAGTCAACTGAGGATTGAGCAACATAGGCGAACTGAGACAATCAAAGAAATTCAGAGCGAAGTAGAGAAGGTACTACAGATCATTAGTGGTGCGAGAAGTGAAGTTTAGAAAACAGTAGAATGGAGTGAGTAGCAAGTGCAAGCGCATTTTTCTGGAGAGTTGGTATAAGAAGTGTGCTAGCATAGAGACCGAATGCAACACACTATCGAGGAGTTGAAGCAGAAGTATGCATATTTTTCGGTGAAGTCCAAGACACCTGCAGTGAAACCTTAAAGTGGCTCGGGACGAGCCACATGTGAGTGTTGGGGGCCTGTTGGGTCGGGTAAAGTTTTGTACACTTGGGAAGCAGTTTTGGTGTGAACAAAGTTAAAGCGAAGTGGTCCAATGAAGAAGGGTCAATTCTGATGGAGTGGCCGGGAATAAGGGAAGATGCGTATTTTGAATATGTCAAGGGTGGAGTTGGGTAATTTAGTTAGGATTTTGTGTCCACATACATTTATGAATCGAGCAGTTGAGTAAGTGGAGTAGTGGGAGCGGGGAAGGCTGTGTGCACCCTATAAATATGTAGTTGGTTGGGATTTTTGGGGTTGGTTAGTCTTTTAGCAGTCTTTGGGTTCGTCTTTGTCAATATTTTGGTTGGCCTTTTTAGTTTGTATGTTGAAGATATTGGATACTGTGAGAAAAGAGTCGCATGATCTGTAGGCTGCGTGCGCAGATCCATTGTAAAGAGAATGAAGAAAATATGTAAGTCATTGATGTAGACATGAAGTGCTTATTTTACTGCGACTCATGAATAAAGAAAGTGCTTTTGTGGTTTTATCCTGTTTGGGTTTCCACGTTATATTTGGTGTTCAATGTGTATAAATGATGTTATGATGTGCTATGTCTCTTGTTACATTCTACATACTGGTGAATAAATGTTAATTGATGTGGAAGTATGAATACTATGGATACTACTTAGTTAATAAATATATGTTGCATCAAGATAAGTGATATGTATGCAATCTCTGTGATCTGTTGAGGTCTGGAATGTTATATTTGGTAGATTCTTGTTGCACCCCTTCGCTACTGCATAAATCTGGTTCTTGCAGTTCCCATAGATACCTTAGGTGATTCTGAAAGGGCCAGTGTCTTGGGGTTTGTTGGTGATTAGTTGAGTGAACCCCGGTCAAAGTAAATTTGCGCCAACACATATTCCTCAATGTTTTTTGCTTAATCCTATGGCTAATCATGGACACTATGCTGGCCAAATCGATTTCCTTCCACCCCCACACTAATGGATAGATAGAGGTAGTCAACATAATGATTGTGCATATCCTCATAATTTTCAACTCCAAGCATCTACATACATGGGATGAAAGAATTTCATGTTCAACATAGCTATAATAGAGCCCTTCACAACTCTATTGATCATGACCCTGTTCGGGTTTACTTAGGGATCCAACCATTGGCCCCAATTGATGTAGATTTGCCTATTGCATCTACACATGAAGAATCCTCCCATGCTCACATTGAGACAAACAAAGCAACCAAATTTGTTGAACAAATCCAACACATCCAACAAGAAGTTCATGATATTTTGTAGAAAGCCAATGCTAAGTACAAGAAAGGACAGGGTCAACATCAAATTCCACACAAATTTTAGGTTGATGATAAGGTATCGTTGCACTTGGAGAAAGAGAGATTCATAGTCCACCTCCATCGCCAAGGTTGTGGGTCATAATGCTTTTGAATTGAGTATTCCCTTATTCCTTGGCTTCCACCTTATATTTAATGTGGACTACTTTGACCATATTTTCCACCTCTATCGGACACCTCAAACATGGTAGAGCACTTGGTCCCTAGCAAACTCAAACCTAACTACATTGACTAAGTTATAGAATCATGAGCACTAAGATGAAGGGCACTCACTAATAGAACATATAGCTCTATTAGGTTGTCGAGGTGGGACAACTTCTTCACTAGGGAAAGTGGTTCACTAGGTGTCAAATTCAATAGAAGTTTCCCCATGTGATGTAGGAACTTGATGTGATGGAGACCAATGCTTCTTAAAGGGAGATGACTAATGTAGGTGGATATAGGTGGCTACCTACCTAGGAAATGGTCCTACACCTTAGCAATTCTACAATAGTTTTGCAGGTCCTTAACTTCCCGTGCATTTTTTGGGTACTTCCCATGCATTTTTGGCAATTGACACAACTTGGCAATCTTTGATTCCCAAGCTTACCAAACACATAGAGCTCGCAAAACTCATCCCTCTTAATCTTTCACTTTCTCCACCTAGCTCCTAAACACAATGGGTTGCTAAGTAGAGGATTTGAATGTTTGATGGCAATCTCCTCTAGTTTGGGAGAGTGTAGATATAGGACTAACAAACTAAATGATATTTCATATATGAGGCACTATTATTGAACTTTATGGTGTTTTTTGGTTTTCCAATGTTTATAGAATCTATTATCGCCAGGGAAAGTAGGAATAATTGATCTAATCAATTATGTAGGAGGGGCTAATGGATAAGGAGGAGTATACAAGAGCCCAATCGACACCCCACTCCATCTCTTTTCATCGCCCTATTCCTTTGTTTTTGTTTTTCTCCTCACTTGAAGCTAATTGAATTATCTATGGTTGGTTTGTAATTTTCAAGTATTAATATAGACAATACTAGACCTTTATCTTGGGAAAAAATACTTACCTATAATAACGACTGACAAGGAAGACTCATTATACAAGCTTGGAAACTAGTGACATTAATGGTTAGTTATTTAATGGAAAGTTCATAAAAAAGTTCCATCCCATTATACTTGATTGTTATTAAAGATAAATTGATATTCTAGTTGAGGAAGCTCAAAACATTGCCATGATAAAAAACCAAGCTTTTTAATGATACGTTCCCAACAATGCTATATGATCAAATAATTGTTAATTATTTTTTCATACATAAAAGAAACAGTAACTTGTTATTCATAGTATGAATCAAAGTTACATGATAAAAAATCTTAGAATTGTTCACTCACAGTTCATACCCCAACTATTAAATAAGACAACAAAAAGTTTAACGTGGATGACCATATTCACCCCTAATACACCTTGTATATTCAATTCATGAACTGTCATATAACATATGACATAAACAATCCAACAAAGTACAATCCTTATAGTATATAAACATAACCACAAATCAAAACATCCTTATCTTGTAAACTATCAATTCTTAAAAAGATACATATTTTAACATACTAAAAAAGGTCCATATCAAATATCATGCAGGATCCTCTCCCAAAGAGAGCACCTAAAATCAAACAACTAACAGTATTGAAGACTGCCACTATCCAACTTCCTATGCTCCTCTTAATATTCAAAATATGTTAGTCCTTCAATCATTCCCAAAGCCTTTTTGGAAAGACTGTCCGCAATTGTGCTGCCTGTAGATATGAATGAAAGATAGATGAAAGAATTGAGCTTTCATCTCTTCAATTCTTTGTCTTCGATGCTCCAATGTACTGACTTGAAGATCAAATACTTGTTAATCATACGCACATAAGCTTCAAGTAATTGTTAATTGCACCGAGAGTTGCGAGGTGCTTACAATCTAGCATGGGGGAGATGCTATCACATTTGCCACGAAACGTTCCCATGTTGGCTCATAACTTATTGGAAATAAAAAGTAATTAAAAAATTCATATCGGCTCATAAAATAAAAAAATTAAAACCAACATAGATTCATCTTAAACCCAGATCTATAAAGCACTGAGAGGAATCCAATTTCTTTACCCCTCAAGAAAATGGATCTCTCTATATATACTGATTCATACACACATAAGCTTCAAATAATTGTTAATTCATACACACATAATGATAAATTAGCAACACATAGTCTTATTTCTTTGCTTATTATGAATAAGCTTGATAAATTAGCAACACATAGTCTTATTTCTTTGCTTATTATGAATAAGCTTGATAAATTAGCAACACATAGTCTTATTTCTTTGCTTATTATCAATAAACTATTCCTTTGCTTATCATCAAAACTAAGCCTTGCTATTAAAAGAAAGAGGTGCACAATTAAATTTTCGCTCCCTATATTAAATCATATCATGCAATGTGAAGTTTAAGACATATATAATCACACACCAAAAAAGGGGAAAAATACATTACCATGTGAAATCCAATACTTTCCTTTACCCTAGTTTTTTTCTAAAGGTTAAAATGTTCAATGCAATTTTACTGCTTTCTATTCATTTGTAAAAAAAAAACTAGTATCTCCTTTATAAATGAAACCCTCGAAACCCTAATTCAGGTTATGAAATAGGGGTGTGGTATATTATCAAACCCTTAAACCCCCAAAATTGACAGAGGAGAGGAGCTTGTGAGGGAGACGAAGGTTCAGGAACAATGGTTTCGCTGAAGTTGCAGAAGCGGCTCGCGGCTAGCGTTCTGAAGTGCGGGAAGGGAAAAGTCTGGCTCGACCCCAATGAAGTCAGCGAGATTTCCATGGCCAATTCCAGTTAAGTTTGTAAAGCTTATCTAGAGTTAGGAATGGATTTTTGTTTTCTTCGTCTTCCTTATGAACGTTTTTCCTGAATCTGCCTCTGTGCTATGGTCATGGAGTAATGCATGCTTCGTCTTCTGTACAGAGATTGGTTTAAGGGTAAATGCAATCATTTTTCTTCAGTTTGGATCCGCGATAATTTTTCTGGGTTTTTGGTTTTGTTACACACAATATTGTGTGAGTGGTTTTAAGGAATGTGGTGGTTATATTTGCTCCTTATGTGTGTTATTTTTGGTTGTAACAACACAAATGCCTGTTATTTGTCTGTCAAAACCTGTTGTTGTAGCATAAAACTCTCTACTTTGATTAAATAAGATAAACATCCGGACAAAGTGCTGTGTCCATTGTCTATGTTTAGATGCTATCTGTTTTTGTTCGATTGGTTGTTTGGGATTCGGTTCGATTGGTGGTTTGGGATTGGGTTTTGGTTTGCTATAGTATGGAAATTTTTGCTTAGATCTGTAGATTTTGTCAACATTAAAGTTCGTATGTTGGTGAAAGTTGTTTTTTTGGTTCCCTGGTTAAGATTCAAATCCCCATAGACATGTTTTTGTAAACAATAAAGTTCGTATGACCTCTGTTGTAAACAATAAAGTTCGTATGACCTCTGTTTTTGTAAACAATAAAGTTCGTATGTTGGTCAAAGTATTTTTTTGATTTGGTTTGGTTAAGTAATGGAGGTGATATTTCCCATCAAGATTCAAATCCTTCAATAGACATGTTTCGCTTGGCGTGGGCTGTGTTGCCTTTGCAATCCGTCTTCAGTTTAGGGTTGGACTCATGCGCAAGTCCGATTTTTTATTTTTATTTGTTAACAGTGTTGTGTGTATGTGGCGGGTTTATAGGGTACATGTCGCAGGGATAATTTTTTCTCGAATGTTGAACAGAACTTATACTCAAGTATATTTTTCTTATTGCAGGGCAAAACATTCGGAAGTTGGTCAAAGATGGGTTTGTTATCAGGAAGCCAATGAAAATTCACTCTCGTGCTCGTGCTCGACGTGCTTTGGAAGCAAAAAGAAAGGGTCGTCATTCTGGATATGGTATGTGCCGGTTTTATTGGTTTTCATATGTATTGTGCCATTGTAAATCCTTTTGGTGTAGCAAGTCGCTGTTAGTATCATGTAATTTTTGTAGCTATTCATTAATTCATTAAATCGTCCATAAGATTGCTGTATCGTCCTATTATTAAAATCCATGTTTTCAAATACAATTGCTGTGTGCAATTCTGTTTCTTATGTATTACAGATTAATATTTTTTAAAATATGCTACAGCTGTGCATTTATATTCTATTGAATACTTGCTAAATGATTTTCGATGTTCGATTTCCACAGGTAAGCGCAAAGGTACTAGGGAGGCAAGGTTGCCTACAAAGATTCTGTGGATGAGGCGGATGAGGGTTTTGCGTCGATTGTTACGCAAGTATAGAGAATCTAAGAAAATTGACAAACACATGTACCATGATATGTACATGAAAGTCAAGGGTAATGTGTTCAAAAATAAGCGGGTCTTGATGGAAAGTATTCACAAGTCCAAGGCTGAGAAGGCTAGAGAGAAGACCTTATCTGACCAATTTGAAGCAAAACGTGCAAAGAACAAGGCAAGTCGTGAAAGGAAGATTGCTAGGAGGGAAGAAAGGTTGGCCCAGGTATGTTTGCCTTTGCAGGCCATTAATTATCAGCTGAACCTATCTATTGTCTTTTGCTTTGTTTCCATGACATGATGAGATGTGTAGAGATGCAGACGAGTTTGTTCTTTTTTTTTTCCTTGGAAAAAGTCGTAATTTTATTTCATTAATGAACAAAATTACATTCTGCACATGTAATAGAATCTTAGAGATCCCTACATTGTCAACATATACTGTCCATATGACCAAACAGGCCACCGATATCCGGGTACATATGACAGTCAGAGATGACTGTCTATTGTCCCTTACATTTAAAATCCAGATCTGAAAGTAGTCACTCAGCAGAAAGTCCAATGTATCTGAGTTCACAGCTCGATACAGTCCACACTGTTCTGTGTAATGTATCCAATCAGCAGATTTTATACAGCCAATAGGCAGCATATCGCTCTCACAAAGAAGTCAATCAACAGAAAATTTCTGTCCATATAGCTCTATACAGTCCAATCTTAATGTCTGTCCAATAAAAGCATCCAATACAGCTCGCAATCAGCTGATACAGTCCACTCACTGTCTCAAAAATAAGTATCCAATCCGCAGAAAATTAACTTCTGTCCATACAGCAAAACACTGTCTCAAAAAGTATCCAATCAGCAGATATTTATGTTCTCCATACAGCCGATAGCCGGTCTAATTCTCGATAACTAGCTGGTTAAATTCTCCAATCAGCCGATAATTAAATTCTCCATACAGTATTAAAATGTTGGTCAATTCTCCATATGGTCCACAATTTCCCCAAAGAAAGGCCTGTGTATATAGCTGTAGATGCCTTCTGTTGAATGAATCGTGATCCTCCATGTGCCAAAAACCAATGATTGAGCTTCTTTAGATAGCAGGTCAGCCGTCCCATTTCGTTCCCTGTAGACATGTGTGAATGTAATGCAGTTAAAAGCCTGTTTTAACCGTAATACCTCCTCCAATATTGGTAAGAGTATCATCACATGACATTGTGTACTCTCCTTTGCCCATTCAATAACAATTAGAGAGTCTCCAAAAATCTGGAGTGTTAAACATCCTTGTTCAAGTGCGAAAAGCATCAGTAGCTTAAGTGACATAAGTTCAGCGTAGTTATTTGAACCACTCCCCAAACCAGCCATTATATGAAAATAATGGGACTCTGATTTGTGTAGAACACCACCACCACCACACACTGATTGCTGGTTAATAGATGAGCCATCAAAATAAGCCCACGGCATGGATTTATCTATGAATTCCATGATCACAGGTCTGATGCTAATCGCTTTTATGGATGACTTGTAGTGTAGAATAACAGCCACCGCTTGTGCCACAACCTGCTCCAAAGGGACCCGACAATCCTGAAATATGATCTTGTTTCGAGTGATCCATATGCCCCAGGCGAGAATACAGGGGACAGCCCGAAACGTTGGATGCTTGAGAGATGTCCACCCCTGTTGAAAGGCGTCAGGAAAGTCCACTCCCCACCAACTCACATTGAGCGCCAGATGTTTGCAAGTGGCAGCCCATACAGCTTGAGTAAAACTACAGTGAACAAATATATGTGAATTTGTCTCTTCCGCTTCCCTACAAAGAGGACAGAACCCCGGCCCCTGAGTGAATCGCTTCTGCAGAATGTCCCATGTCGGTGCCTTATTTTCCAATATAGCCCAAGAGAGTAGTTTTGCTTTCCCCGGGCATTTTAGTGTCCACAGATGTTTCCACCACCACACCAAATCCCTGTTATGTATATTCACATTCAGCTGAATATATCCATGTTTAGGGGTGTATATACCAGATGGATGGTGTTCCCAGATTAGTTCATCAATCCGATTTGTAAGGCGAATATTAGTGTATCTTAAATTCCGAATATAATTCTCCCAAGCTCCAAGCAAGTCATCTGGAATCTCAAGTTGCTGTGCTGAGATCCACCCCTGTTGCCATAGAGTGGATGATCCCGGTTGTTCAATATCAGCCAGAAAGTGACAACCTCTAGCTGCCAGAAAATTCCTTAAGGCCGCCGGTAGGACATGTCCACCGCTACAGCCTACCCAGGGATCCAGTCCAATACGAGCGTGTCTCCCATTGCCAATTCTCCATACTAAGCCAGACCCAATCAGATGAAAATGCTGCACCACCGCTTTCCAGACCAAAGAGCAATTTGCCCGCGTCTTATTGCCCTGCCGAATCCATTCGAGAAGAGTTAATGGAGCAATATATTTATGGTACACCACTCTAGTCCAGAGACTCTGAGTTTGTATAATTTGCCAAGCCACCTTTGCCCCTAAGGCTTTGGCAAAAAGGAAAATATTCTTTAGGCCCCATCCTCCCAGGACCAAAGCACGGTTATCACCCTTACCCTTCCAAAGAAAGGCAAAACACAACCGCCGGATCAGCTCCAAGACTCCTTTGGGAATCCAAGCGAGTGACATCCAATACACAGGAATCGCTTCCAAAACTGATTTAACCAAAACCAGCCTCCCTGCCCTCGAAAGCCATTTGTGACTCCATCCACGAAGTCTCAGTTCTAGTTTTAGCAATGAGCCAGTGCCAGTCTGCTTTCAAATATGCATTCGGTTTTAAGTGAAAGCCAAGGTACTTTAAACCAGCATCAAAATCAAAAGTCCTGTAGGGTAGTCTCGTAGCCAATCTGTGAATCTCCATCTCGTTTAGATGAGAGCATGTGATCGTTGATTTATCGATGTTAACTAACATCCCCGCTGCCTCTTGCAGTAGAATGAGACCTTCAGCTACCTTGTCGATATCCTGTCTCGATCCATCACAAAATATCAGGATGTCATCAACGAAAAGGAGATGTGTAATTTACAAAACCTGTGAGATGGAAATGCCACGAAAAGAACCTTCAGCTTTTGCTTTCAAAATAAATCGACTGAGTCCTTCAGCTACAAGGAGAAATAATAGCGGTGACAGTGGGCATCCTTGTCGTAGGCCCCTGCCAGCGTGAAAGAATGAATGGACTCGCTGAACCATTTATCAGAACAGCAAAGCTCACCGTGGAGATGCAGGCCATAATCCAGCGTATAAATTCATAGCAGAAGCCCAGGTGTGTTAGAAGCAACCGGATATAGAGCCAGCTAACCCGATCAAATGCTTTGGAGAGATCAATTTTGATCACAGCACCCTTCTGTTTCTGCACCTTCATAGTGTGTATTCCTTCCTGTGCAACTCCAATGGCCTCGTGAATTTGCCGGCCTTCCAAGAACCCAAACTGTTCACTAGAAATATTCTGAGACAGGATAATCTTGAGTCTCCTCGCCATAACCTTTGAAATAATCTTATAGATGCAGTTGCAGAGAGAAATAGGTCTGAATGCATCAAAGTTTTCAGGCTTGTCCGTTTTGGGTATGAGAGCTAAAAAGGTCGAATTGAAGGGTCCATGAACAAATCCAGCCTTTCTAGATTCTTCCACCACGTTCAGAAGTTCTTCCCCGAACAAATCAAAGAAACCCAAGAAAAATTCTATAGGCCACCCATCGGGCCCCGGACTCTTATCTTTCTGGAAGGAGTGCATAACCTGCGAAAGCTCATCCGGCAACACCTCGGCCATTAACATAATGTTCTCCTCCTCTCCCACAAAATGAGGGAAGAGCTGAGCCATTCGAATTACCTCAGCAATAGAGGCCCCAGGTTGTGCTGTGAATAATTCTCCAAAGTGTCGTACTCCCATATCAGCCAAGCCATCAAAGCTGGAAATCTGTTCCCCTTCAGAAGAGGATAGTTCCCAGATAGAGTTTGTAGCTTTTCTCCCCTTTGCATAGGCTTGAAAAAATTTTGTGTTCTCGTCCCCACACTGTAGCCAGAGCGCCCTGCTCTTCATTCTCCACATCTCTTCTCTATCAGACAGAATCACATTTCTGCAGCATTCCCACTCCAACAGCTCACCTTTCTGCACTTCATCTAGATAACCCAAGCCCCTGCAATGTAGTAGTCGATCGATATTCATCTCAGCATCCCTCAGCTTTTGTTCATCTTTCCCTCTTTTTTCAGAGGCCCAGCGAATGGTGACCTCTTTAATTCGCTTGAGATTGTGTTGAAAGTGTTCTCCCCGCATGCATCAGAGACTCCGGTGGTCGATGAACCCACTGATCCTGTATTAATTTGAGAAAATCCTCCTCCTTCAACCAGCTAGGATTGAATTTGAATGGGCTGGGGGGTTTTTCTCTACCTCCTCGTAATTCCAGCAGGATTGGGCAGTGGTCAGAAACCCCCCCTGTCCCAACCCATTGCTTGACCACATCAACTCCCATAGCCAACACATCAGTTACCAGAAACCTATCCAGCCTCTTAGCCACCCGTTGATCCCCTGTTCTCTTATTCCTCCATGTAGGGGTAATCCTGGTAGGTTGTATGTCAAGGAGGTCCTGCCTTGCAAAGGCTTGTATGAAATAATTTGCAAGTGGATCCGAAGCAGCCCGAGGCCCCCAAACTTCAGAAGTCCTCAGTGTAAGGTTGAGATCCCCACCCAATATCACTTCCCTTCCAGCAAAGATGTCCATACTAAACAAAGAGTCCCAGAATCCAACCCTATTTAGATAGGGCCCATAGATATTGAGGACTGTGATCCTCCTCCCCATCGATGCATCCCAAACTTCCAATCCAATACCAGAGGGAATGCCCCAAGAGCAATCATATCTGCAGCTTTTCATCTTCCACCCTGTGGCCAGCCCTCCAGAGCGTCCACGAGCATCCACACCAACAAACTTCCAACCAGGTAGCAATAGTTCCAATGCCCTAACAACCTCCTCACTGCCACCCAAAGTTTCTTGTAACAGTAGGACATCCGGTTGATTTAAATCCACCAACCACCGAAGTGACGATTTTTTAATGGGACTCGCCAACCCACGACAGTTGAAAGACAATAATTTCATATGAAACCCCCTTCCTGGGTTTTCGCTGCTCTAAGTGCCCATTCGATAGAGGATTGTGTACCCATAACTAGATCAACTTTTGCCCGCTCTTGAGCTATTGACAAATGAGATTTTCTGCCCCGCCCTTTCCCCCCAACACTAACAGCCATTTCAGCAAGTCCCTTACCCCCCGAGCCATCAGCAGTGATCATCCGGTTTCGGAGAGCATATCGGATACTACGTCCAGTGCTGGGAGAGTGTTTAGCAGAAACAATGGACGGTGTGTATACACTATCCGGAACAGTACAAGGAGCAACGGGACAGACGAGTTTGTTCTATCTAGTAATTTTGCAAGAATAAAATTGAAAAATGTTGCATATGTGTGTGTTATCTTTATCTTACATAGTTTCAAGTTGTCTCTGATGCTTATTGAAACTCTGAATCAGGGACCTACCGAGGCACCACCAGGACCTGCACAACAATCTGCTGCAGGGTAATGATCTTATTTTAAAGTTTGCCTTTATGTTAAATACTATTAACCCTAATCAACGAATAATTTTATTTTCTATTATGCCTATGTGAGTTTTCTTTCTTATGGTAAAAGATAGAGAGTATGATCAATCTTAATGTTTGTATTGCAGGGGAACAAAGAAGAAGAAGTGAGATGTCAGCTTTAGAACTTAGTGTAGCTAGAGTATATGTTATCTTGTGGGGCTTTCTAAGAGTTACTTTTAGAAGCGAAGATGAGTAGAGAAATCAAGACTGTTGAATTTTTATCTGTAGAGCAGGGCGAGCTTATAGCAATTTTGATTTTAATGGATCTTTGCAGGGCGAGCTTATAACAATTTTGATTTTAATGGATCTTTATGGGTTATTTACTTGGATGGATTAATGCATATGATGATACCTATTCACTTTGCCATGACAAGTGCTAATTTATGGTTAAATTGCTCGATTTGTACCCTGCAATGTTTTTTTGGATTAAAGCAGAATTCTTGTGCTTTTCATCCTCAAATCTTTGTAGAACAGATTGTAGTGGTCTCTGAAATTTGAGTTTTCCATGCGATTATAGACTGTAGCAAAAATGTTGAACTTATAATTTTGTTATAATGCTCCAGTAGAAAAGGTAGAAGCCATAAGAATTTCTTGATTTTAAAGGATTGGAGGTGGCTTGAAGTTGCACTGGTCATTTGTAATGTACAACTTTCCTTAGATTGGAACTTGGAAATCATTCTATGTAAATTGAATTTATACTGGTTGTGCAATATAAGGCAACAGAATGTGTTAATGGTTCTGATTATTACTAAAATTCAGTAAATAGACTTGTATATGCTGCCTGATGCATCGTTGGTGTGATGGTGTATTGGTTTGCTAATTACCGGTAAAATACCTGAAACAGTCACTTTTTCACAAAGCAGGTCTATGAATATGACTAAACACTAGTTCTGATTTTACTTGCACCATCTGACATGGACAAATCTAAAATCTGTATTTTCATCGTGACTCCAATCTATGACAATGGTTGCGAATTTTTACCAAATACAGGTGAGAACTCTTAATATTTAGATTTCTCTGGAAAGGTATTGATAACATTTTTTAAGTTGATGTGATTATGTTTTTATCAAGCGATATGGTTGTTTTCACCGAGGCATATGATTTTATAATTGTATTTGAGGTATCTGGTTATTGATGTTTGGACCCTTTGAAACAAGACTTTTGCTCGTGTAATTTTTTTTGTAAAGTTCGAGCTTATATTAAACTACAAAAGAAAAAAACTGTACATATCAGAGCAGTCTTTTGCATCACTAGTCCGGATATCATGGATATCATGATCAGAGCATAGGATCCAAAATTGAGGCCAACAAAGGGTCATGTCTGAAGTATCTAAGCCTAGCTTGAGTCTGAGAGTCAAAGTTAAAAATGGCAACTATTTATTCATAATGATCCCCCACAGGCTGGGGGTTATGGCCAGCAAAAATGAAATTGAGGGGCAGTATAAAACCAGAAGACTCAATTGAAACAAGATAGAACTAAGTCTAGTCTTCATCAGAAATTATGACATGGGATTGGCCAGCACCTAGTCTTCATCAGAAATTATGACATGGGATGGGCTTGTTACAGCAGCTGGGTATTCCGTTTTAGCAGCATGTGCAACAGCATCTGGGCAGCGACGAAACACGGGCTGCAGGGCCGAAGGTCAGGACGGAAGTGGCTTTCTAAAGCTCTTCCCAGTGAGCTCGCCGCCTGAGGGATCCTGCATTTCTTCCTGAAATTTACCCTTCACACAGTTGTCCATTGCCACGCTGAAAAGAGATTTCATGGACCAATACATTCCCAGGGTTTTGGTGTGCCTTGTCTCACCCCGTTCTGGAGGAGCTGGAATCTTCGACCAATCCCTTGAAGTTATTCCTGAGCTTCTGTGCATTGGGGTGTTGCTTCTTCCCACGAAGCCACTTCTCCGTGTGCTCGGTTTTTTCACGAGCCTGATGACTAACCGTAGCTTCAAAGAAACCTTTTGTGTTCTCCATCTCCATGAGCGCTCGTGCCATGTGAGATCGCTTAGGGCCATTTGTAGTCTTGTGCTTGGTGGTCTTGGAGCAGACCGACCATACTGAAACCTCCAACGCTGGGATACCAGGCTGAAGGCCTCCGCCTACCAATGAGATAAGAAACAGACAGCTTCTCAGGAAAGATCCCCCTCCAAGAATGGAAAAGGCAGCTGAACTCAAGCCTACCAATGAGATAAGAAACAGACAGCTTCTCAGGAAAGATCCCCCCTCCAAGAATGGAAAAGGCAGCTGAACTCAAGCCCTTACCAATGAGATAAGAAACAGACAGCTTCTCAGGAAAGATCCCTCTCCAAGAATGGAAAAGGCAGCTGAACTCAATAAACATGGATGCGAAGATGGTGCCGACAATGGCTTCTCTTATTAAGAAGGCTTACCACCTCACGATTTTCCATCCCATCATGGTTGAAACTGTCCCGAAGAGCCATGAAAGCCCACACAAGCGAGTATGCAGGGATCTGTATCGGGACCCTGTCACCAAGCTGAAGGTCATATGCTTCCCGGATGTGGTTCATTATAACCCAGCTTGTCGCATAAATGCCCAGGAGGTGGGGACTGCCACCTGCCAGCCCACATTTCCAATCACACCCATTGTCATTCTAGGTGCCAATGATCCCTGCACATGTTATCGTTTTATTGTTTTGATGGCACTTGTCGTGGTGGTGCTCATGTTATAATCAATAGTTCAGCGAAAAAAAACCATACTATTGCTATTCAAACTGAATCAAATAGTACAAATGTGCATAAATCAATAGTTATCATGTTTACTATTCGAGCGCAGATTGTGAAATACATGTAATAATTGGCTTGAATGTATGACTGGGTTGTTGCATTGGGTGTTTTTTATTTGAAAAACATACTGATTGTCTTCTGTTATGTAAAAATGTTCTCAACTGTGCATTGCAATTGTGATTGGTTTTGACTGTGCATAGGAGTGTTTGGCAGAACAATTGTGATTGGTTTTGACTGCATAGGAGTGTTTTGCAGAAGGTATTATAAGGCACAAAAGCCTTGTATCAGATAAGATAGCAAGTCCAGAAAATGTGCATTGCAATTGTGATTGGTTCTGACTGCATAGGAGTGTTTGGCAGAACAATTGTGATTGGTTTTGATTGCATAGGAGTGTTTGGCAGAAGGTAGTATTATAAGGCACAAAAGCCTTGTATCAGATAAGATAGCAAGTCCAGAAAATGTGAAGTATCAGAAGGCACAAAAGCCTGTATAGATAAAATAACAAGTCCAAAAAGGTCATATCATAACGCAGTTAATAAGATTCAACAGTACCCATCCACATGAAAATTATGAGAACTGGAATCATAAAATACCAGAAGTTTCAACAGTACCCCATCCACATGAAAATTATGAGAACTGGAATCATAAAATACCAAAAGACAGAATTGGAGGGAGCAAGGAACCAAGTGTTATTGCATTGGGGAGGTAAAGAGGAAAGAACTCTTTTATTTCTTTTAATAAATCTTTTTCCCCAAATTTAATGGGGAGACAAATTTGATTAAAATAAATAAAATTGAAAAAGGTAAGAGTTCTATTTAATAAGAGCAGAGATCATTTTCTGTATATATGCTTTTATAGCAGTGCAAAACTATCCAAAAGGATTCTGTGAGAATTTTATGGGGAGAAATTTGACTAAAATAAATAAAATTGGAAAAGGACATAATTCTATTTATTAAGTGAGAATTTTATGGGGAGAAATTTGACTAAAATAAATAAAATTGGAAAAGGACATAATTCTATTTATTAAGAATAGAGATCACATTCTATATATATGCTTTTATAGCAGTGCAAAGCTATCTAAAATGATTTTGTGAGACTCATTGATAGGATATACTCGGCCTCCAGGAAAATCAGTCGAAATTTGTCAGGATATATCATTTGATGTCTGACTATTTATCATCATATTCTGTATATGCTTTTTGATGTCTGACTATTTATCATCATATTCTGTATATGCTTTTATAGCAGTGCAAAACTATACGAATGGATCCCGCGAGACTGATTGATAGATATATTCTACCAAGAAAGTAAGGAAAGTTACTTTCTAGATTTGTCAAAATATATCATTTGATTGTTCTGACTATTTATGTGAAAAAATACAGCTTCAACTGTCAAAAACTTTTCAGGTATAAATAGCACTCTTTTAAAGATCCAGACCTGAAGCGGGTTTGTAAACTCAAGATCAAATATGAAGAACAGAAAACCGCTGCAGATCATCAAGAACAGAAAGCCTCTGAATTAATGATAGGCGTGGAGATCTCCGGTAATATAGAACCATCCTTATATTCCTTCCAGGATACTAAACCAACTATCCAGAAAGAGACTTGTCTTCAAGAGCTTGTTCATATCTGAATTGCGCTTTCTGAAAATACAAGTAAAAGAGTTCAGATTCAATACACAGTTCTGCACTTCTCAAGATGGGCCATGGAAACAAATTTGATATTTTATTTGGACTGGAAATTGAATTTGGACTGGAAATTGAATTTATAACCACTTTAGTGTACCCAATACCCTGAAAGTTCTGGACATTTTGAGTGGCAAGTTCTAAAATTATATCGAGAGCAGAGTGGAGCAAAGCTGGTAGGACCCCTCTTAAAAGAACGTTGAAACAAATGAAGCCGGTCTCAATAAGAAATAATATCTCCAGCCACACAAAGAAGGTTGGGGTGTGATAATTGCCTGGGAGTGGATTTGGGATCAGATTCGAAATAAATAAAAGTAGCCTGTTGGCTTCAGCAGCTCATTCGAAGGGAGAGAAATTCGTCTTCAAAGATTCTAACCTTACGGGTCAGCCATATACCCCATGAAACAATAATATGGGCATGGCGTTGAATTCTTTTAGTTCATGCTTCAATTACCCCATGTAACAATAATACAATAATAGGTATGGCATTGAATTCCTTGAGTTCATGCTTTGAAGCATTCAACACTAGACCCCCGCTTGCCATATCCATGTCAGTGAGTGCATATTTGTCCATGATTAGAAGATGGGCAATAAGTATTTGCTTGGACCATGTTTGTCGCTTTTCTGCAGAAAATACCGAGTTAGGGCTTTGTTTGAAATAGTTAGTCATAAATGTCTTCGGGACTTTAGGTGTTCATAAATATGTCTTCTGGACTTTACGTGTTTTTTAAAATTTTCCTTGAGATCCTCCACTAACAATGTGGACCTTCCATCTTGTTAAAGATTGCATGGCTTTAATCTCCTAACCTTGGAGTGTTGTGCTGATCTTTAAATGGTAAGTTTATGATCTGTTCGTCTCACCAACATATCCTACTGCAGTAATAAAATTCTTTCTCTGCAATTCTTGGAAGCCTGTCAATGCAGATTTCATTAATTATGAATGAATGAAAAGCTCCGCTGCAGATTTGGGTTCATTGCCGGTTGCAATAAATGAATTTCTGTTCAAAGTTTTAAACTTAACAGGTTTTATCAATCTGTCGAATCTCCATCAAGTAGAAGATTGTACTAAATCCATGCAATTGATATATCTACTTTGTTCAAGCAGCATCGCTGCACCATGCACTTTTACATGTGCACATACAAGTCTTTATAAAGCATAGAAGTGAAATATATCCATATACATGTACATGCATCAGGAATCCGCTAATCATTTATGAATATGCTTAAACAATATATTGCTGTAGGTGAAGGCATAGTATGCCTCTGACTTGCCCATAAAATGAGAGGTTGGTTGGAGTTAAATGTCAACACACGATCTTGGAGTGTATGCTGTATCTTGCCAGCAGTGTACCGAAGCAATGCTACTCATTGCCATCACAATAATCCATGATATGATTGCATCAGACCATTGGATTGTGACGTGTAGTTGAAAGTAACACACAAGTCAGTTATTACTCCTAGTAAAACAAATAAAGGAA
The DNA here is from genome assembly GCA_027924585.1 of Larix kaempferi. Lineage (NCBI taxonomy): Eukaryota > Viridiplantae > Streptophyta > Pinopsida > Pinales > Pinaceae > Larix > Larix kaempferi. The sequence goes on along the minus strand of BSBM01000445.1, from coordinate 29,000,182 downwards.
TTGTTATAGAGGAATCGACGTGTGGTTGTAGAAACAAATTGCTAGGCAATAAGGGGTGGTAGGTGCGGGGATCGTTCGTGATCCCGAAGGACATGAAGAACTGTACTATGAATGGGGATTAGGAAAGACCACAAACAACCAGGCAGAAGCGGTAAACTCTTTATCAAGGCCCTGTTTGTTTGGACGAGATGAGTGTTTGTTTGGATGAGACCAGATCGTCGTGATTGGAGACTTTGAAATCATGATTAAACTTATGCTAAGTACCTCCCCTAAGGACATTGCTCTGTCTAGATAGATAATATGGATCAAGAATGATGACAAGAATTTCAACAACATAAGATTTTTTTCATGTTCTTCGTAAACAAAATCAAGAGACGGATGCAGGAGCTAATAATGCCTCGAGGAGATTAGCAGAGATTCTCAACATAAATGGGGACATCAAAATGAGTCAAGTTCCCTAAAGTTTTCATGCATAAGATGTCTAAGTGCAAACAATTAAATCTCATCAATTTCAGACTAAGCAAATCGATATCCATACTGCTTGCACAAGTGGGAGATTGGGAGCAGTAACCACCGAAATGATGAATTCAAATTTCTTCCAGAACATTCGCAAGTTGAGTGGGAAGCATCACAATCGTGTTGAGGAGAAGGCTCATGATGGTTTCAAAGCTCGCCCCGTCTCTGTCTTTGCTCTCATAGGTAATGGACAGGTCTTAGGGGTCAGTCTCTTCTCTTGTTTCCACAATTACAAAAACTAGGGCGCCAAATCAAGGGCAGTTCGATAGGCAGGGGTTAATTCTCGAATCATTATGACGATATCATAGTATTGTAAGAGGATTTGACAAGAAACGCTAAACCTTGTTGGAGGAGAGCTCCAAGTTATAGCTATCAGACACCTGCTGTGTGTAGTCTCTTGTACGCTCAGGTCGCCTTTTTATCAAAATAGTGAAAATTCAAATCAATTCAGAGCAGGCTATAAAAGATACGGCATTAGGCTTTTTGAGATTGACGAATTTAGTCTCCAGTCAGATTCTCAGGCTTGACATGCCTTTCCTTTGTCATACTGTGTTGGGTCTCTACAGAGAGAGTTGAGAAGAGCAAGATTAGTACCATGGAAGTAGTAAACATAAATTTAGATATCAACATTGGAACATTGAAAATGGATTGTCCAAGCTGCATAAAAAATATGCATGAGATAGCTGATCTAAGGAAAGCCGTCAGACGCGAGGAAGACCAACTAAAGAGCAATATTGCAGTAATCCATTCTCTCAGAACTCTTCCAAGAATTCTCTTGGAAATGCAAAATGCCACTACAGCACAATATTGCAGTAATCCATTCTCTCAGAACTCTTCCAAGAATTCTCTTGGAAATGCAAAATGCCACTACAGCAGAAGCCGTGGGTGCCCATTGTTAGCATATAATAACGGTCGAAGAAACAGTGGACACTCTCCAAAATGCAGCCAACAATGAGAGTCATAACTCCGCAATTCCTGTCTCGGATCAACAAAGTTCAATGGAAGAAGTCCAAGGTCTTCCAAGGGAGGAAGAAACAATTTAACAATCGCAAGAAAATGTGAAAATTATTAGAATTTTTCCAACACTCTATTTAGTTAATAATTTCATATGCTTTGCAAATGCATTTTGATATTAGGACTGTTTTATAGGATATATACTATTAGAAATTGCAGTAGTTGTTCAAAATTGGAGGACTGTAACAGCAGTTTTGATTATCTTTCATACTTGTGCCTTAAATGGCATAAGCTCTTCGTCTCTAATCTTTTAGACCTTGTTAAAGAACAATTTTATTAATGCAAAAACTACTCGTTTGTGTGAAAAAAATTGTTAGTCAAACAAGAGGAGAAATTGCGTTGTGGTTGTTAATAATGATATGCATTAAGGAATTGCTAAAAGAACCATGGATACATTTAGCCATATGATAATAACCATTAATCAATCCCAAACCCTAAATTATAATCAAAACAACAACAAAATAGTGCTATGTCACACAATGTTTAAATACCATGGTTGAGATTTTTCATTACCATGGATACATTTAGCCATATGATAATAACCATTAATCAATCCCAAACCCTAAATTATAATCAAAACAACAACAAAATAGTGCTATGTCACACAATGTTTAAATACCATGGTTGGGATTTTTCATTGGAATATATGCTTCGTAAATACACCACTCGAAACAAACACAAACAATAACATTCACATTTGAAACATATATTTTACCTTTTCTAAATCAAATAGGAAAATCAATCAAATAGGAAAATTAACTTAACATTTGGTGGGGTTCTATTATGCTTAGAAAATGGTTACAATGGCAAGCTGCATCAAGTAGAGGTTTGATGTATTTTTTATTTATTAGGAAGATTAAGATGACTACTTTTGATTTTTTAAGGGGTTTATTTTTTCAAATCTTTCATATTTTGCTATTCCCTTGCTTTTTCATTTTTCTTAATTTTGTTGCTCCCGTCTCTTGAATGTATCCTATGTTTAATAGGTTGCTGTGGAAAGCCAACCATTCCAATGGTTAGTTTCTTGTTCCAAGTAAAAAGGAATTTTAGGATGTTGCCTTTAACTTTGCAAAATTGATTTTTTAATTTATTACAAAGTTTTATATAAGAAATTTAATTAGGCTCCAATTTTGAACAAGTGCCCCAACGATGGTTCGTTTCATGTTCCAAGTAAAAAGGAATTTTAGGATGTTGCCTTTAACTTTCCAAATTGATTTTTTAATTTATTACAAAGTTTTATATAAGAAATTTTAATTAGGCTCCAATTTTGAACAAGTGCACCAACAATGGTTCGTTTCACGTTCCAAGTAAAAAGGAATTTTAGGATGTTGCCCTTAACTTTGCAAAATTGATTTTTTAATTTATTTCAAAGTTTTTTTATAAGAAATTTTAATTAGGCTCCAATTTTGAACAAGTGCCCCAAGACAGGGTTACAGGGTTCATGTTCCAAGCAAGTTCATTTCTTAATCTTTAATACAAACAAGGCACATATTGAGCTTAGCTATGTATGTTTTTGACAAATCCTTTTACTTTTCCATATAGACCAAAAAGGTTTACATGTTACTTTCATGTCTCCAAATTGAAGAGAGCCAAATTAAATATTCCTTACCTATGAAGCAACCAACTTTTTCCATTACTAACTCTCAGGCTCTAACCAACTACCTTAGGCTTGGCAATAAGTTTGCCATTTAACCAATGTGATACCCTTTTTGTCCCTATTCCTAGACTAAAGGAATTTGAAAATTATTTCCTTGATTTTATTTCTAATCTCTTTGGGGTTATAGGCTAGAGAATTCCAGTACACACTAGATTGGCTTTCGACACCGACTTGACCTAAACAACCCTTCCACCTAAGAACATCCCCTTGTTACATCACTAGTTTATCCTCTTTTCCACCTTTACAATGAACCATTTCAAATGGGTGAGTACAAAGTGGTTACTCAATGGAACCATGTGGACAAGAAGGAAATAAACATCCTCCTACTTTCAGAATGATGCATAGTCATGGTACTGTGGGAGTATTATCACACTTCATAAAATCACAATTAAGACTTAGCCACATATAATTAACTCCATGTGAATAAAAAAAGGTGAGGACGTTTCACATCACAACTATGATGATAATAATTAAGCTTACCAAACACACCAAACTCATCCACATAATATATGCACCTAACTCACATGCATAAGTGACACTCCAAAATCAAATAATTGATGCATGGTGCATGAGCCCCAAAGATAAATGATATATGGCTTAAGACCCTATAGTTTGTCCCTATGCCATGGTTTAGGCCATGACATCCAATAGACAAATATTATGTCCTAGACCTTAATGGATTTTGATGATCAACCAATGTTACATGGTCCCCAAGAACAATTTGTGATTCACCAATCATAAAAATGGTGATATCATGACTCGCAGAATAAATATTACATGACATCCAATCAATTTGTGATTCACCAATCATAAAAATGGTGATATCATGACTCGTAGAATAAATATTACCTATGTAAGGTCAACTATGGTGTGGGGCACTATGCATGGCCCATGAGCCATAGAAGTAATTGTTGTGGCATTCTACCTGATTTTTCAACCTTGCAGTACCATGGCTTGGGCCCCAACAACCATTATTGTTTTTGTAGATATCAAAATCGCCATCATATACCAGGTGTATGTGAAAGATTTTGTTTACAAGACTTGGGCCCATGCACATGATCCATGAGCCCCAAAGACTTCAACATGGTTGTCATGGTTGAGTTAATGCTTCCTCTGTAGTTGTGTTGGAAAAAAGAAGATCAAGAAGGGAGAAAAGCATATGCATGGGCAATACTGGTGCACTCCATTTGTGGAAGTGGTTTAGGATAATAAGTATTGTAAGACGTCACATCTTTTCTATGGATACATTATATAATCTATTTACACACCATTAACATAACTACTAGATTGCTCCCTTATATATGTGATCTAATTATTTGATATCCGTAATCATCATGTGCCCCTCTCGATCAATTGCTTAGCTCAACCATGCTCATTCACTCTCTATGAGTCTTGCCCTTGTTTGTGAATTTTGGTTCATCTCACTTATGCCATGTCTCACCTCTTTATCATGTTTGGTTGTTTGAAGTGTTCTTATATGTGGATGCCTAGAAGCTCTTTGGGTTTTTTTTGTTTTGTTTTTGTTTTTTGTTTTTGTTTTTTTTGTTTTTTTTTTTGTTTTTTTTTTCAGACCGTAACTGATAGATAGATTAATAAGGATCCGGAAAAACAGCTTCCGGGGACTGTGCTACACTGGAAGAATCTTTTAACAAAGCAGACTGCTCTGACATGAAAGGGAGAGTCCAACTTTGACCAATTACAGAGAAAACTAAAATCCAAACGGCCTTGGAGATGCAACGACTTGCTGGCGCTTTCACTATGATGTCTGGAGGACTATATCGCCGGTGGAGAGCATGATAAACGTAGCAGAAGACAAAAAAACTACAGAGAATGAGCAAAGAGGAGCTTGCAAGCATATTGCTCTTATACTTGCTGACATAAAAGAAGGCGAGGGAGGCGATCCAGTTGTTGTTTGATATCCAGTTTGGAGAGGTTCTTCTTGACAGCGATCTCCAGGGAAGTAAATCTGCATCCGGAATCTCCAAAGGCGGCTGCAGCATCTTTGAGTTGGGTGAGCTCTGCAAGTCCCTCTGTGATGAGCTCTGCAAGTGCGCAGATCGTTGTTGATGGAGTCCAAGCTTTCCCCTTCTGAGTCAAAGACGGGTTATGGTGAATGGCCTTGCACCATGAATTGATTCTGGAGCATTCCAAGTGCTTTTTCCTACACTGACTGCATAGGTCGCAGTGGACAAGCCTGGAAAAGTCACGGAATAAAGCAAACGGACTCAACCCCATTTTCAGTAATAGTACCCCTGCTCAGGAGCGTATCATGATTAGCCTCAAGATCAGCAAGACTGTTGAGATGACGTAAAACATGGTAGTAGTTTATAGCTTGAAACTTGCCCGCTAGAACCATAATTTTCTGGAAGATACGCTTCATGGGGAGGCTAGTTGGCCGAGACTTTGTGCGCATGGCCACAACGATTTTAGAGTCACCAAAGATAGAGATCGACCTGATATTGAGTCTGATAGCTTGCCTGAGACCTTGCCACAGGGCATAAAATTCCGCAAAATTGTTTGATTCCACCCCCAAGCCCCAGGAAAAGGAGGATCGAGTGGAACCTGAGGGGTTGAGGATCACTCCTCCCCCACCCGATGGACCTGGGTTTCCCTTTGAGGCACCATCAAAAAACAAACAGTGTTCCTCCAGCGAGCACCTCCATTTTATAAAGTCAGCATCTTCCAGGCGGATTTTCCAATCAGCATGCTTTGGTTGCCTGGCAATGAGGGTTTTTTGAGCAGCAGAAGTGATGGCTGAAAGCCAAGTTGTTTCCAAGTCATCCATCGACTGAGCATTGAAGAGTCCCAGCTTGTGATCCAGGGCCTCTCCGAGGAAAACTCTTGCTTTGAGCACGATCTTTGAGGGAGGATTTTCCACATTTCTGAAGAGACGGTTGTTTCTTTCCAGCCACAATTTCCAGATGATAAACTTAGGGATTAACAGCCAGGCCGATTTGAGGAGGGCCTTTTTGGAAAGGTGAAAGGGAGAGGACTCAGCCCATCCGGAAAAGAGGTCTGCAGTTAAGTCAGGCAGAAGGAGATTAGAGTGGGTCAGGGAGAGGGCTTCTCTCCACACTTCTCTTGAGAAAGGGTAGGAAATCAGAAGGTGATCAATGTTTTCTTAATCTTTCTTACACAGGGAGCAGATTGAAGGCCCTTCCAGACCTCTTTTCCTAAGATTCTCAGCAGTGAGAATACTTCTGTGCACTACATTCCAGCAAAAGAGGTCAACTTTTGGGATGGATAGGGTAGACCAAACGAACTTCCATTGGATAGGGTTTGGGGCAACATGAGGAGTAGCCAATAAAGAGCGATAGCCTTCAGCCGGGGTGTAAGCTCCAGATTTTGTCCCCCATCCTCTTTTGTCACATGCTGATTGATTAAGGGGGGCTTTGCCTTGCAGCAGCTTGGCCAGAGTCTTTGCTTCCTCTTCAAGCCAGGGAGGATGGTCACCTAACTTCCAGCCAATCCAACAATTGTCGGTGTCCCAGACAGAAAGATCCCACAAAGTGGACACGTGCTGATCCTGGAGCCATTGTTTTACATTCTGCAAATCAAGGTTTTGCCCCAAAGCCTCGTCCCCCATGATTGAGTCTTCCCAAACTTTGATTTTTTCCCCATTCCCAGGAATCCAGTACAGTAGGGATCTGAAGTGATCCAAGACTTTGAGACAAAGTCTGTAGATTGGAGAGCCTTTTTTGAGAGGAGGATTATTATCTAAGCAGCGAAGTTACTGGCCAGAGAAGTATTTTTTCCACAAGACCTTTTTGCTCCAGCTTGGTCTCCTGGAGACTAGCTGCCAGAGTAGCTTTGTGCCCATTGCTAAATTCTGAGTTTGCATACTTCTGATTTGGAGGCCGCCTTCACTGTAGGGTTTTTGAATTTTTTCCCAACTGACAAGATGTAGTTTTTTCAGATTTCCTTTTCCCCCTTCCCACAGAAATTTTTTGAGAATGCTTTCAATCTTGTTGATGACAGAGGATGGGGCCATGAGGATGGAAGATTGATAAATTGGAATGCTGGAAAGAACCGATTTCAGCAGCACAAGTTTTCCTGCAAGAGTAAGCCAACCAGCCCCCCAATTCTGGATCTTTGCTTTTAACTCGTCAATGATGGGGTTCCAATTCGCCGGTTTGATGGAAGATTTGAAGATTGGAACCCCAAGATAAGTGAACAAGTCCCAGCTTTGCGAGCCTTCCATTTCCATAAGTCTAGAGATTCTTCCCATTTCTGCCACAGAACAGTTCCAGCAGTAAATTTTGCTTTTTTGCAGGTTGATTTTGCTTCCTGAGATCTGGATGTAGGTTTCAAGCTCATTCTTGAAGCTCCTTGCAGAGTGAATACCTGCACCTCCCAAGAGCAGTGTATCATCTGCAAATTGGGCATGATTAATGTCTTTGACATTATGAGCCATTCGGAGACCAGGGAGGGAATGAACTTGCTGACAGTTGTTTAGTTGGAAGCTGAGAACGGAGGCCTGAATGGCATAGAGGAGCGGTGACAGGGGGCAGCCCTGCCGCAGCCCTCTTGATGCTTGGAAAAAGTTTGTTGATATCCCGTTTACTAAAGGGGCTATCCAGGGAGCACAAATGCAGCCTTTAATCCAGCCAATGAAAGCAGCGGAAAACCCAAATTTCTCCATCACCAAGAAAAGGTAGTCATATCTCACCCTGTCAAATGCGTTGGCAAGATCAAGCTTCACTACCATGCCTTTCTCTTTCCGGTTCAAGCTTGAATGGATGGAATCTTGGACAAGAATAACATTGTCAAGAATTTTCCTACCCTTTATGAATCCTCCTTGGTTCTCAGGAATGATCCTGAGCAGGATTTTTTTCAGCCTGTTTGCTATGATCTTAGTAACCAGTTTGTAGCCGGTGTTGCAAAGGGAGATATGCCGGAACCTGGAGAAACTTGTAGCCCCTATCTCCTTCGGGATCAAAGCCAGGAAAGAGGAGTTTGTACTCCCACCCAGTTTGTTATGACTCTGGGAGTTCCTAACCATCCGCAGAAGGTCATATTTAATAATATCCCAACCGGTTGAGAAAAATCTGGCTGTGAATCCATCTGGACCAGGGGCGCTGTCCGGTTTCATTTGGGATAGGGCAGTTTTGAGTTCTTTCATTGTAACAGGGGCAACAAGATGGTCATTATCAGGGCCTTGGACCAAGTTGGGAATAAGGGATAGGGGGTGAGCAAAGGGGTCTAAGGGCTCGTCAGAAGGAGTAGAGAAGAGGTCTTGGAAGTGGGAAAAGGTTGCTTGTTTAATGCCTTTGAAATCTTTAATTAGAGTGCCTTGATGAGTGATTTCTTTCACAGTTTTGAAATTTTTTCTAGATTCAGCATGTTTGTGAAAGTAAGAGGTGTTTTTGTCACCGCTTGCTAACCAAAGGCTTCTGGATTTTTGGCGCCAATACTCTTCTTCAACTCTGCAGGCTTTGAAATAAGCTTTCTGAAGGTTGCATTCAGTCCGAGAGATACTATCGATGATAGAGGCAGTTTCCATGATAGTTTGATGGTTTTCCAAGGCAGCTTGGGCATCTTTTCGGCCAGAGACCGGGGAGGGGAGATGCTTGGCCCAGTTCTTCAGTTCATGTTTTAGCCGCCTGAGCTTTTCTTCCCAAATGAAGGAAGGGTTTCCAGTAACCTTTTGATTCCAGGATCTAGAGACAAGGTGGTGAAAGCCCTCTTGTTGGATCCAAAGGGGGCTGAATCTAAAGGGAATGGGCCCTAGGTTTTCTTCAAGGTAAAGATCAAGGAGGATAGGCTTATGATCAGAGACGCAATTAGGGAGAATTTTGGAGGACGCATGAAGCCCCAGAGAGAGAAATGCGGAGTGGATCAGAAACCTGTCAAGACGAGCTGCAATATGCCCAGGCCCTAGCCTTTTGTTGGTCCAAGTAAATTTACCCTTGGAGGGTTTAATGTCAACGAGATCCCATCCCAGGATGATGTCTTTGACCCATTCACGGGAAGGATCTCTCACAATGGAACCCCCTTTTTTCTCATTTGCTGCTAAGGTGACGTTTAGATCTCCAGAAATGATAATATTTCTTTGCATGTGGGTGCTAAGGAACGAGTCAATGGATTCCCAGCACTCTTTTTTTTCGGTTATTAAAATAGGAACATAAAGGTTAAACAAACTTACTTGATGGCCCGAGGCCTTGTGAGTGAAATTGGTGAAGATCCAGTGCGTAGTACTATGAAAAGAGAGCAACTCAAACTTGGAGGCGTCCCAGAAGGTGGCTAGACCTCCCGAGGCTCCCCTGGAGCTTGCGGCTTTCCCAGGGCCTTTTTTCCAAAATAGGTTTCCAGCTTGGAGGGCAAGGCCACCCTCCATTTTTGTCTCCTGGATGAGGAGGATCTCAGGCTTGTTGATTCTAACTAGATCTTTCATTGCTTCAGCTTTCTGGGGACTGCCTAGTCCTCTACAATTCCAGGAGATGTACCGCATTATTTACTTTGAGAGGGGGCAACCCCTTTAGAGGCCTGGACTTGCTTTGATCTAGTATTCATCATACCTTTGAGTGTTTACTGGGAGCCCTGCAAAACATTTGCATAATACTTTTCTTCCCTTTGCTTTTTTTTGGATTTCTGGCCCCTCGGCTTCTTGATTGGGGTTGCATGCGAACTACTCGACTCGGTGGCTCCTTCATCTGAGAATCCTCTTGGATTAGAGTCAACTGCTGAAGGCTCCACTTCCACTTCTCGGATTTCTTCACGAGAAGGAGGACTCTTAGCCATTGGGGTCGCAGATTCTGGTTGGGAAGGGATTTCCCCTGGCTCCAGCGATTTGGAACTGACTTTTGCCCCATGGGGGTTGTGGCTTCAGGAGGAGTGGATTCCGGAATGACTATAATCGGCGGAGATTCTGGGGCGTTCATTGCATAGGTACTTGCTCCTTGGACCATGGTAGCTGGCTGCAGATTCGAAGGTTGTGGCTGGGCTGGAGTTTTCGGAGGAACTTTAGGATCTGATTTCTGAGCATTGCTTGGAGCCCTCTTGTCATTCCACTTGGAGGTTGCCTTACCTTTTTTGACCCTCTGCCATCCCTCCCCTTCCTCTACCGGTTGGAATTTTGGGCAGTTGCATTGAAAATGTCCGTGTTCATGGCAGTGCCGATACTTAAATGGAAGCTGTTCATAATCGAGTTTCTGGAAGTGATTCCAAGAGCCTACTGAGAGCTTGACGGCTTCTAGAAGCCCCGCCTCTAGATCAACTTCAATGCATATCCGAGCGCAGGAGTACTGACCTTTGTGTTCGGCTTTGTCAATGAAGCAGCCTAGGGCATTTCCTATTTTCTCTAGAGCTTGAATGTTCCAGCAGTGGATTGGGAGATTGGGGAGCCTTACCTAGACTGGGACCTCTTTGGGTACATCTATTGTGGGATCAAAGTGGGAGACCATCTGTTGAGGTACAGGCCTTGGGAGCCCATGAAATAGGGGCCGCTCCGGAAGATGAGATCGCGATCCTCTTTGGATATGAATTCAAAGACGAAGAATCCTCTGCCAACCGGGTAACATGTGACACTATGCTTAAGATGGGGCCTTCAGTTACGCTGAATCCAATTGTCCGTGGTTTTGGCTGAGGTCCAAAGCCCCATGAACTGGCCAACCAAACCTCTTTCGGAAAGTGCCAGAGCTATTTTGATCGAATGTTCCTCTGGCAATGCGATTTCAGGTCTTGCGTCTAATTTCTTGACAAATTTCGGGATCTCTTGGGCCACCGGTTTCTTCCCGGGGGGCCCTAGCAGCCTACGGAATGCTTCTTCCGCAGAGATCGGGGAGGAGGGAGGGGGATCCCCTCCCCCAGGAGTGGCCATGGCGGTGGCCTGAGAGCGTGAGCAGAACCCTAGAGGAGGGCAGCAGCGGCGGCATGCAGCGCACGTCCAAAAAAAGATTCTCCTAGAAGCTCTTTGTTAATCCCTATATATTGTGACATTATATTTCTTTTATTATATTAGCATTATATTTATTAGTCGGCTAGGACCCTAATTACGTAGGCTCTAGAATGTTAATGGTACTCTTTATCTCCAATATATATATATACACCAAGTAGATCTAGTTTGGGATAATTTCATATCATCTTGTTTTGTATCTGAAATACATTGTAAAAGAGGTTTCCCCCTCGAAAAGGTTGGTTATTCAATCTTTTTATTGCATTATTAAGGCGCCATAATACTATCTCTTCTTTTTTTATGCTATTTCTGGGAATTTGGTGCATAACATTTGGTATCAGATCCATTTTTGCTATAACTTTTTTTATGGGGCATTTCAGACAATGAAACTTGGAGGGGACACAAAGGAGATACCAAACTAGTAGTGGTACTTTCAGGTCTTAACTCACTACAAGTACAAAGTTATACTAAGTGGAAGTTAGGGTTTGTAATATCCCAATAATTATTCCCTAGGTTTAATAGTTGATTTTTGAATAGATGCATTATTTTGTATTTTGGATGAAATACAAAAATTTAAACACCATTGAGGATAAATTATGGTGTGGATGTAAAATTCTTTTAATTATCTCCACATAGTTAAATGGGTAGAATCAAAGATAAGAGATGCCATGGTTTTACTAAGGGGGCAAGTTGACCTAGGTAGAATGAATCCAAAAAAATTACCCTACACTTTAGATTATATAAAATCACGTAAGCTAAATTCTCTCAAAACCTAAACCGTTGATGTGAGGTGTCACTCATATTAAACCTAAAGAAAGTGACTAAATAGATAATTCTCTCAATACAAAAGAAGGAAGAGAGAAGTTAAGAATGGGGATTCTTGGCTATTTTCTTTAACCAACTGAAGATGAGGAAAAACTTCAAGAGGTCAACTAGAAGAACCATGAGAAAGATAGTTGCATAAAAAGGCACAAAAAGTGCATGAGGCATAGGTTTTCCTGCTTGGAACCTAAGAAAGACTGTTAAAAGATATTCTTGAATAGTTAGTAACATAGATCAAAATTCCCTTAGAGATAGTTCTATTCAAGTTTAAAACTGGTAAAGGATTTACTTGGGTAGATAGTACCCTAGTAAGACCATGGCCCGACTTGGGGGTGGATAAAGAAGGGCATAAATATTTTAGTGCACTAATTAGTCTACAGTTTCGAGGCTGCCCATCTAGATGTGCGGAAATAATTCAATCGAAAGACATATCAGTTTTTTTTGATTCCGAGTAAGAATCCTTTTTCATTACAATTTATGTTTTACGATGAATAACATCTAGTATAAAAAAACTTCATAATGGTACCCATATTACACTCATATGCCAAATATTTCCTTTATAGTATTTTTTTAGTGGTTTGGGACCCTATTCATAGTCCATGAGCTCTAAAATATATTTTAGTCCACAAGAAATTTATTTTCATCTTTTGACCATGGAAAATGCCCTAAGACCCCATATCTGGTGTGTTAAAAGAAATAGTGTCATTGACGTCCATGCTATGGTATCGACGTTTAATATAACATCAATACCATATCCTAGATGTCGAAGTAGCGTCGCTTAAGCGATATATAATAAATATAGACATAAAAAAACCTAATGAAATAAAAAAACTCCTTAAAAAATCATTGGAATTTCCTTTAATAATGTGTTTTCCACATAAAATCTCATGAGTTATAACCCAATTGGGGAAGGGAAATTTTATTTCATGAGCCTCATAATATCTCATTCTAAAGATGTGGAGGAGAATGTGGAATTGAAGTGAAACTTGCACAAATAATCCAACTAGCAACAATGAACAACAAACTTGCAAAGTTTAGAGAAGAATAGAGAGAATCAGTGAAAGAATTGTATTGATTCATTGAAAGAATGATAGTAAGTCACATGAAATACTATGCATGGAATGAACTAATTTTACCTCATAGCGTTTCTAGAGAAATGTGGAGTCATACAACAATCACCTAAATGAACTACCATATATTAACAGTCACCAGAGTGAACTGCCACCTAGTCCTAGTTAACTGGTCATGCAATTGATAGTTAACTAGATAAACACACAAGAGGAGTGAGAGAATCTCATGCATGCACAAGTGGAGCACCTCTATAGCCTCATGTAGAAGGAAATGGACCTTCTTGGTGATGGTTCCAATGTTGCATGCATGCACTTGGTGATGATGCCAAAGTTTCCTTGCAAGATTGGAGTCCGCTTAGTCTAACTAATGTGTAACTGGATGATCATTGACAAGGATGTGGCCCCTTTGTCTAGGGGAGAATATATTAGACCAAGGGAGCCTCAACATAGACTAGATAAACATATGAAAATAAATACTAGGTGGGTGTGTAATATCTCCCTTGAAGCACTATGGGGAGTGCACTATGAATGGGTCTCGAAAACAAGGCCATGTTAGGTGCCCATTTTACAATTCATCTAAGTAAATGAAAAATGGAAAAAGAAGAAAGCGGGAAAACCTCATGGGAACCCCCCCTTAAAATACAATACTGAAAAAAGTAATATAACTACTAGGCAACTGTGTCCTTGACCCCAAGGACGTCTCGCTGAAAGTGAAATCTTTGCTCGGTGAATGTCTTAATGAAGATGTTCACAATTTGTTCAAAAGGACTGTACTACAAGTCGATGATCCCATCATGTACTATTCCTTTGATGTAATGCATGTGGATCTCGATGTGTTTTGTTCTCTACCGTTGCACTGGATCTTTGCAAAACTTTAGTGCGTTCTAATTGTTGCACCAGATGACAGTTGGATAATGAAACATGATACCGAGTGCTGTGAGGAAGTACTGTAGCCAAATATTTTGAGTTGTGACATTGACTACACCTCTATACTTGGTCTTTGCTGATGATTTCTTTTTACTGGACCAACAAATGGAGTTAGATCCCAATCCGAGAACATATCCTGAAGTGGACTTATGATATGTTCTATCTCCAGCCCAATATGAATCAATTTAGCCAATGACATTTAGTGTACAACCTATTGCATAATGAATCCCATAGCTTGTGGTACCTTTGACATATCCGAGGACGAGCTTGGAAGCTTTCCAATGTAGCTCATGCGACTCCTGCATATATCTATAAATTTCTCACATTGCATACGATATATCTGGATGGGAGTGAGTGAGATATATGAGACTCCCCACTAGCTGACGATATTGGGTGCAATCAAGCAATGGTGTATCCCTGCCATCCTCGAGATTTACCATGGATAAGAAAGGTGTGGCTGCTGGATCACAGTAAGTTATGTGAAATCTAACCAAGATATATCTTGCATACTTTGACTGATCCATCTTGATCCATGAATCAACTTGATTGATTTCAAGACCAAGGAAGAAGTGTAATAGAGCCATGTTTGTCATGGTGAAACTGTAATGCAAAGATGTTTTGACTGCAGTAATGGTGATGGATGTACTACCTGTGATTAGTAAACCATCTACATAGAGCACTATAATCAACTGATTCAGAAGTCCTCAACATATAAACATTCAGATCGGATTTACATCGAAAGAAATTTTGAGAGAGTAAGTAAGAATCCATTTTAGCATACTATGCTTTAGGTTCTTGCTTGAGGCTACAGAGTGATTTCTCGAGTCTGCAAACTAGTGATGAATTATGTACATACCCTTATTGCTGCTTCATGTATATTTCCTCTTTTATATCACCATGAATAAATGCACTCTTCACATCTATGTGGTGAACTTCCCACCTTGTTGCTGCAATGGCGAGATCCAACCTAATGGAATCCATTTTTTCCACTGGAGCAAATGTCTCATAGTAATTGATCCATGAACTTGTTGAAAGACTTTTGCCACCAATATTGCATTATACCTACTCACAAGTCCATTTAATTCTTTCTTTGTCCTGTATACCCACTTTCATCTGAAAAGCTTGTGATCTGATGGAAGCAGAACCAAGTTGCATGTTTGGTTCTCGATGAGGGAGTTGTATTCCTCATTCATGGCTGCTTCCCAATAAGGATTCCCTTCATCCTCTACATAGGATTGAGGGTATGATGCTAGAACCATGTATCAATGCATGTGAATTACAGGTTTTGTAGCTATGAGTACATGAGGAACTTCCTTAGTTTGTGTAATGTTCCCATCCCTCAATCCAACCAACAGAGGGGTCATTAACTAATTACGGGCTCTCAAAATTTTGCCTCATAATCATAATTACGAATTCTTAAATTTAAATTGTGTGTGCAGATGCAAAATAAAAATACACAATAGAAATAAACTCAATCCACACACATATAGTATGCATTTACAAGCATAATTACCACATGCATAATAATAAAATCATTGCACACCAGATACAAGAGAATACTTATCTTTAACAAAGAAGATCCAAGCAACTAGATGCGCAAGAGTGATTTTCCACCCAACTGTAGGTACTCTGTCCAACATATACTATTTTTGCTAAGAGGCCAACCCCAAGCTGGGCTATGAGGCCACCAGGGCGAAGGAAACAACTATAGGATTCTCTCACTCAACCCACAATCTGTTCTGTTCTCTATGCTTAGCCAAAATCTCATCTAGAGCTCTACAGGGATCTCACTAAGCCATGGCACTCCTTCCAATTGCGCCACACAACACAAGGAAGGAATTTCCTTTCATTGGTCCACAGGGCCATTTTCCAAACTTTACAAAAACATCTACATTTAATAGCTAGTTATAGTAAAAAAAATACACACTTTTTTGAATTTTTGTAAGATTTAGAAGCTAGTTAGAACGAAAAATATATGCATTTTCAATTTTTTTTCATTAAACTTTTATCTTAAAGAAGTAATTTTTGGACAAATTTCTAAACAAAATGAGAAAAAAAGACATTTCAAACCATTTTTCAACGCATTTTCTGCTATTTGATGTATAAAAATGATACTCTTTAACATTATTTTCCATAAAGTGATGATTCACATAAAATCAACAAAACATATACCATATATTTCTAAATAGCATATTAAAAACATAACAGTTATTCTCAAAATAAAATCTCCAATTCAAAACATTACAAAAATATCTCATAAAAAATTTGTCAACTTTGACATTTTCCTCAACAATATGAAACTAATCAACAATATCATGCATCCCAAAATCTTCATCGAAATTGACATTTTCTGCTGGTTGCCTCTCTTCCTGGACCTCAATGTGCTCTTCCATTGGGTTCTCTACTTCTGCAAAATGTCCAAAGTGATATTTCCCGAAAATCCCTTTTAAAGGAGGGGGGTGGTATTTTGACATCTTTGCCACAAGTGACTCACTGAATTCTCCTTTCTTCAAACCAACTTCCTGCATTTCATCTGGAAGAACTTTCATAGCATTAATTCTTTGCTTGATATAATTGCACTGTAGTAGATCATTCTCAATGGATATGCAATTTCTTCCTTTTTGTAATGAACATGCTATTGTTGTACCTAATCACCACATACAAAAAAAAGAAGTTAAATAGCATAATGAAACATAAATTTAAAAGATATATTACTGAATTTAGATTACAACACTAGTTTCATATATAATATCAAAAATATTACCTGATCTCGAGAACAAATCTAAAACCCAATCTCCTTCTCTTGAAAAAGTATCTATGAGATAATTAATTAATGCTTGTGGCTTCTGGTATATGTTTACAGTCTCTCCTTTCAAATCTCATTCTTCATATGTCAACTTGTTAACTACGTGTAATGTCCCTTATTAGGAATTTTATAAAAATTGCAATTTTCCACTTTTTTTCCCTAGTTTGACCTTTGACTAGTTTTGATCTCCAGGTCCCAAATTTGCCCCAAATGATCCCAAATCTTCTGAGAAGGTATATGAATGATATTAGAACATAAATATGTGTTTTAAGGATTCCTTTGGACCTTTAAAATACTTCTGCAAATCCTCTTTCAATTCTGATCAATGTAGGTAACTTTACTAGTGATTTTCCTTTGACTAGTATTGGTCTCTAGGTCTCAAATTGACTCCAAATGCCTTCAAATATTCAAGGAAGGTGTATGAATGATATTAGAACTTGAATATGATGTTTATGGATGACATATGTCCACCAAAAGACATCTGCAAACTCTCTTAAGATTCTGGACCAATTATGCAATTTTACTAGTAATTTGGGGTTCAAATCCCCCTGGGGTAAGTACTGAAAATGGCTTCCCAAATGCCTCCAAACCCACTCAAATTTATGAAAAGAGGTATGTAATGTGTTAATTATTTTATTAAAGTCTCATATGCACCATTAATGGATTATTACAACTGTTCTCACCCTCTCCCATTCAACTGCAAAAATCCCCAATTCGACCCTTGGGGGAATGGCACTATTTCACCTCCCAATACAACTAAACTGAGTAAAAATGCTTCAAATTCTCAAGAACAGTACATGAAACTTTTAGAAGACATCCATGGCAGTATATTGATCACAAATATATCAGAGAATCATCCATTCATTCGAAATCATCATCAATACATTGGCTCACAACAAGGTAGTGGGGAAATGGCATTGTTCTTCCATTAAAAATGAGATTTATACATTTATACTTGGAATTTTGACCTGAAATTTTTTGGAGATGAAGAACAGAGTATTTAATTCATATTAAAAAATAATGGGGCATTAAAATCTTCCCCAAAGAGTACAATAGCTCACCAAAAACGCCCTCCCTCAAGGATCAAGAATATGCCATCAAAACTGGAAATGGTTGAAGGAGTGAGCTGCAATAGAAGAAACCATGAGCTGCATTGTAGCTTACACCTGCAAATAGAGACTCCATTAAAGCTCCAAATGAAATGTCTGAATGGCCTTTCCAATTACCAACTTGGATGGGAATCGTTCACCCTCGAAATTGGCTAAGGCAAGAAACTAGTCATCCACTAGCTCTCCCTCTTCACAAATGCAATTGAAAATTCTACAAATGATCAAAATACATTCTCATACTTCATTTCTACATTTTATAACCAACATTATCCTTCTAAGGGTCGAAATCCTCTCAATAGATTCAATAGATTTCCATTTAGGAAATATTCCACATTTGCCACTTGTCTCCTAGTTCCAACCTTCCATCTTCTCCCAAATTCGATTTTGAGTCTCTTTGGCTTCTCCAACTCCCAAATTCACCTTCCTTGAGCCTATTTTTGGGGCTGACATGTCATAGTGGTCAAATGTCAGAGGTCAGGTCTGCAATTTGTCATAGTTGTCATAGATGCTCCATCATTGGTGTCATAGGGGCTAGGGAATCTAGCCCAAGTGTCCACAAACTTCTACTTTGACTCTTTATCTTCCATGGAGGTTACCAATCCTTCCCAATTCGACCTAAGATGCTCAATGAAATGTGTTATGACTTACCAACTCACCCAAGAGTGTTCACATTCCCATTAATTCGAATTTGCAAAAGAGAGATACCATGTGTTATGAAAAATCACGCTAGTGTGGGTCCCACATCCTCCATATGTCTCCAAAACCATTTGTCACCTAGGATTTCTCTTGAATTTATTTATTCACTCTATTTATTAAATACTTGAACCATTCTAATGTCTAAACATCATTTATTATCCCCCTTATTCCAAATCCCAAAGCTTCCACCCCAAACCTAGGAAACTAGTAATTTTCCTCCTTGGCAATTATTTGACCCTTAACATCAATTTTACAAACTCTAATGAATATGGATAATGTGATTAGGCCATTGTGACCCAATTCCAAATTTGGGACATAACAAATCCTCCCTTCCCAATATTGCTTGTCCTCAAGCAATTTCAAACATGGGTGTTGAAGAACCTGCTTTCTGTATAATTCTTTGAAGTTGCCATTGAATTGCCAAACCTTGAGTCTTTGAGTTTCCATGAATATTTTAGAGAGGAACCAACATGCTTGCTGCTGCACTACTCTGATTAAAATCACTTTATTAAGTGGGGAATCCATCTCCCATACTACTTGCTTCCCCCCAAAAAATGAAACCAATGAGACAAAAATTATTCCAGGGTCCCATTGCTTGTATTGCACCCCAATAATTAAGAGTGCTCTCCAACCTACACCATTAGATAAGAGGATTCCTGGATCCCATTTTCTTGTATGCATTCTTCCAAACATCATGAGTACAAAATATATATCATCAAAGTACATAACAACATAATGAAAATGTACATCAAGGATATGCTTCATCAAAGAGTCATGAAAGTGCTTATACCTCCAAGCAAGTAGACCACCATTTTCCAAGTGCATACAAGCTTCAAGTGACCAATCAAATCTGCTCTAATGACATAGGTGAGGATCCCATGTCCTATAATGCTGATTTAAAAGGATGTGATATGCATCAAAATATTCAGCCATGTATTCTTTCATCCAAGAAGTGAATGAAGAATCTCCACTAAAATCTGAACCAAATAATGAGCAGAAAAAACAAGGAGACTTCAAATGACTCAAAGAAGTCTCACCCATACATCCATGAATGTGAGAATCATAAAAATATAACAAAGTATGTGGCTGCCAACAAAAATGTTCTCCAATCATAAATCTATTCTCCCAAGTGTTGGATGGAGTTCCTCCAACATCAAATGTTGATCAAGAAAAACCATGAGTCTTCAAGTGACTCAAATGCATATCATAGGTGCATCCATGTATATTTGCATCATCATAAAGTGACAAATAATGTTGCTGCAAATGTGAATAAGAATGTGCTCCAACCATGTCATCATAAAAGGTAAATCTAGGAGTTCCATACTCCTCATGTGGCACCATCAAAAAGAACCCTTTCACCCATACTTCATTGAGACTAATACTGCAAAACATGGAATTGTAGGATGTAGGAGAATGAACTAACTCACACAAATGATAAAAAAGTGCAGAAGTTTCATCATGGGAAGGATCCATGTGGGTAGTATCATGCAGCTCCTTCAAAAGTGGGAAACCTTTGTCATAGATTGGTTCCCATGTAGAGGAATCATGCTCTTCTTTAAAAATTGCATAAGCTTCATCAAGAGACAATTCAAGTTCCTCTTCCACCACATCAAGTGTTTGGATATCTTCAAGTTCATCTTCAAACACATTAAGCACATTCAAATTCCCACATTTCTCATGATCCACCATGTCATGAGAATCCTCCAAACAATCTACCATTTGACAATCTGAAACATAGGAGGAAAAACAAGTATCTTGCAACTTTTCAAGAAGTTTCTCATTTTGAATTGTGAGCTTATGAATATACTCATTATTCTTCAAGTAGGCATCATGTAACAATTCATTAATCTCAAACAAATGGTTTCTATAAAAAAGCAAAGACATGAAATTACATTTGATGTGGCACATTGCTCTTTGAATCTTCTCCATGTCTTCAAGGAAGGATGTTTCCTCCAATGAAGTAGCTCTCCAACAAGAATTTGACACCAATGCTTGAGTGTCATGGAGAATGCTGAGGGACTCTTGGATCTTATTTTCATTCATATTTAAGGACCCTTCAAGAAAATGAGGCTCTTGCAAATGAACCTCCTCATCTTCTTCAATTTTGCTTGGACCAACTTCATGAAGCTCAAGTGGTGATGGGGAAGTTGATCTTGGTTCTTCTTCAACTGCTACAAGGTCTTCATTATCATGCTTAATGAAACTTGTACTTGTAGAAACACTTTCAAAAGTGATCTCTATGTCACCAACATAGAGGTGTGAGCACCCATCAGTAGATACTCCTTCATGTTTAAGCATCCATCAGTAGATGCTCTTTGGTTCATGTCTAAGCGAGAAGGTGTCTCGAAATGATCTTCCATATTTTCAATAGAATCTTCTTCATGTTCTTGTGATGTCTCTTCCTTTTTATCCTTAAAGCAAGCTGATGCATTTTGCCCCTTGTTTTCCTTAGGATCAATATATTTGGAATCTCTTCTTGAATAAATCTCAAAAGCTCTCCTCAAGGAGGACATCATTTCATGCACACATATATGATACTCGCTCCAAGGGTTTTTACAAGAAGGGCATAAACCTTTCTTCACTAACTCCACATCTTCATTTTTGGGCCTATTTTCAAAAACATGTTCAGCATAGTACTCAAAAGACATGGCATTTTGTGTATTTTTGCTAAAAGCAAGATATTCTTGATATTTTTGATATTGTTGGGTCAAGGTTTTATATTTTGCTCTCCATCTTTGGAACTCACTCATAGAATTATCCTTGGTTGGTGTGACACACTCATATTCATCAGATTTAAAGTCATAAGAATAATCTTCATTTCTCTTGAAATTGTAAGAAGTGTTGCATGATGGCACCTCTTCCTCATACCATTCACATTCTGCTTCATATTGCTCATAAGCATATGCATATTCCTCATAAGAATTGTACTCATAGGATTCATCATAATAGTAAGACATGGCTGCCAATTATTCTTGAATGTATGTACCTAATACACAGGTGCAAGGACCATGCTCTGATACCATTGTAATGTCCCTTATTAGGAATTTTATTAAAATTGCAATTTTCCACTTTTTTTCCCTAGTTCGACCTTTGACTAGTTTTGATCTCTAGGTCCCAAATTTGCCCCAAATGATCCCAAATCTTCTGAGAAGGTATATGAATGATATTAGAACATAAATATGTGTTTCAGGGATGCCTTTGGACCTTTAAAATACTTCTGCAAATCCTCTTTCAATTCTTATCAATGCAGGTAACTTTACTAGTGATTTTCCTTTGACTAATATTGGTCTCTAGGTCTCAAATTGACTCCAAATGCCTTCAAATATTCAAGGAAGGTGTATGAATGATATTAGAACTTGAATATGATGCTTATGGATGAAATATGTCCACCAAAAGACATCTGCAAACTCTCTTAAGATTCTGGACCAATTATGCAATTTTACTAGTAATTTGGGGTTCAAATCCCCCTGGGGTAAGTACTGAAAATGGCTTCCCAAATGCCTCCAAACCCACTCAAATTTATGAAAAGAGGTATGTAATGTGTTAATTATTTTATTAAAGTCTAATATGCACCATTAATGGATTATTACAACTGTTCTCACCCTCTCCCATTCAACTACAAAAATCCCCAATTCGACCCTTGGGGGAATGGCACTATTTCACCTCCCAATACAACTAAACTGAGTAAAAATGCTTCAAATTCTCAAGTACAGTACATGAAAATTTTAGAAGACATCCATGACAGTATATTGATCACAAATATATCAGAGAATCATCCATTCATTCGAAATCATCATCAATACATTGGCTCACAACAAGGTAGTGGGGAAATGGCATTGTTCTTCCATTAAAAATGAGATTTATACATTTATACTTGGAATTTCGACCTGAAACTTTTTGGAGATGAAGAATAGAGTATTTAATTCATATTACAAAAGAAATAGGTCATTAAAAGCTTCCCCAAAGAGTACAATAGCTCACCAAAAACGCCCTCCCTCAAGGATCAAGAATATGCCATCAAAACTGAAAATGGTTGAAGGAGTGAGCTGCAATAGAAGAAACCATGAGCTGCCCTGTAGCTTACACCTGCAAATAAATACTCCATTAAAGCTCCAAATGAAATTTCTGAATGGCCTTTCCAATTACCAACTTGGATGGGAATCATTCACCCTCGAAATTGGCTAAGGCAAGAAACTAGTCATCCACTAGCTCTCCCTCTTCACAAATGCAATTGAAAATTCTACAAATGATAAAAAGACATTCTCATACTTCATTTCTACATTTTATAACCAACATTAGCCTTCTAAGGGTCGAAATCCTCTCAATAGATTCAATAGATTTCCATTTAGGAAATATTCCACATTTGCCACTTGTCTCCTAGTTCCAACCTTCCATCTTCTCCCAAATTCGATTTTGAGTCTCTTTGGCTTCTCCAACTCCCAAATTCACCTTCCTTGAGCCTATTTTTGGGGCTGACATGTCATAGTGGTCAGATGTCAGAGGTCAGGTCTGCAATTTGTCATAGTTGTCATAGATGCTCCATCATTGGTGTCATAGGGGCTAGGGAATCTAGCCCAAGTGTCCACAAACTTCCACTTTGACTCTTTATCTTCCATGGAGGTTACCAATACTTCCCAATTCGACCTAATATTCTCAATGACATGTGTTATGACTTACCAACTCACCCAAGAGTGTTCACATTCCCATTAATTCGAATTTGCAAAAGAGAGATACCGTGTATTATGAAAAATCAAGCTAGTGTGGGTCCCACATCCTCCATATGTCTCCAAAACCATTTGTCACCTAGGATTTCTATTGAATTTATTTATTCACTCTATTTATTACATACTTGAACCCTTCTAATGTCTAAACATCATTTATTATCCCCCTTATTCCAAATCCCAAAGCTTCCACCCCAAACCTAGGAAACTAGTAATTTCCCTCCTTGGCAATTATTTGACCCTTAACATCAATTTTACAAACTCTAATGAATATGGCTAATGTAAATAGGCCATTGTGACCGAATTCCAAATTTGGGACATGACACTACGGTATTATAAGACAATATTTGACTATATTTTCCTTCACTCTTTTCATTGATTAAAAGAGTTTCATAGGTCTCTTCTTTTGCCAACATGCAAGATGTATGTTTTTAGTATCACTCATAAATGGATCAGTGCTGGAGCTACGATGTTAGGCTTATGCCTATAACATAAATAGATAAGAATCTAATTAACTTATAGAAAAATAATTTTGGTTTCTAAATTCAAATGTTTAATAATATATTACAAATATCTTACCAATACAGTTGTTTCCTTGAGTTTGCTTTATCCTTGAAGGTTGTTAGCACTGCTCCTCCTTGTACGTTTGAATGGAAAACACGAAATATCCATAGAGGTGATGTTGTGATGTCCAGAAATCCCGAAACCACTTTATTGCATGACTAGTATGTATAAGGCTCACAATCATAAGTAATGTTTTTGATATTGTATCCATGAGGGATATTTGCAATAACTAGGGAGTGCTCCTTTTTGGGAACAAGATTTGCAATGTTTGCACAATAACCCAAAATTACTTTATATTGCACAGTGGCGATCCCATTCCAAACGTGATGATCAAGGGTGTCATCAAGTTCAACGTTTGCAAGACGTTGTCTTCTTTGTCATTCTATTTTGGCTCTTTGAATATGAATTTTGAAAGACTTTGGTACTGTATTCTTCTTTGACATCTTTGAAATTTTTTTTTTATCTATAAGTATTAAAATAGAAATGAATTCACGTAGAAATAAATAAAATAGAAAATATCATAAATCATCATACCTTTTTGTATGCAACAAAAAAATCTTTTAAGTTTTCCATGGAGCTTGAATCTTGATAGTTGCATCTGACATCATCCCAACTCTTCTCACCCAACATTATAACCATATCCTCTTATATTTTCATGTAAACCTTATGAATACATGATGTAAAAATAAATGGCGTTAACAATGACATCTAATAATAACACAATGCTTATTTAATAAAAAATCTTAAACTAAAAAAAATAAAAACAACCTATAAACTTACTTTTCAAAATCATTGCACATTTCCTCCATGGATAATTCACCTGAATTTACATGTGACAATATTGTAGATATAAGTGTTTCATCCTTCACACCTTGCAATGATCTCCAAGGTGTTATAGTCATATCTTCTGGCAGAATCTTGACATCGGGGCCTCCTTGACTACTACTCCATGCAATTGCTTTATTTTTTTTACTTTCTGATATTTTACGCCAATATTCTCCCACATGATAAATATGTCATCAATCAAATCCCATATGGGGCACGTTCTAAATTCCAACTAAAAATAGTTATCTGCAGCTTTGAATGCATCACTTCCTTTCAAAGTTTCACATTGTCTTCTTTAATAGGGATACCTATTTCCATACAACATTGTTTCCGAAAATCTGCATCAACTTTCGATCTATCCCCACCACATATTTGTTCAAATTCATTGTGTATAAATATAACCCTTTGAACTAATGTCATGGACATCCTATAGTCACTATCTGTGTTGTGATCCCATGCCGATAGTTTTGCTTCCACATCTGTTAAACCAGCATAAATGATGCATTTCACTGTTTGAAAAATAGGGTTTTTGGGAAACTATTGCATCAATTCTCTTCTAGCCTCTGCATAATGATTCCCCCCCAAAACATAGTAGTTGTAATCAAAACATTTTGATTCTTCAAATGCATCTCTAACAGGAACATATTTTGGGTCAACAAGAACTAGGTAGTCAACCACATGTGCATAGGGATTGTGCCTCATCAATGCTTTCAAGTTATGAACATGCAAGCGATGTGGTTTCCTAATTTGGTACTTCTCTTGGCCTTCTGTGTCTATAAAGTTGCTTTACATTTAAATCAAATGCATGCCCATTGTGAACCAACTTATCCCTATGTAATCAATCTCGAATAGAATTTTGTGTTGTCTTAACAACACCATCATCTAGATCATCACCCAGAGTAATGATTTCCAAACTGTCCCCCGAGTTCTCACTATGATTTTCAACATTGGATTGAACATATTCTCTCCTCCTTTTATGTCTTGAAGCAGTTGTATCTAAAAGAGAATCTTGTTGATTAGGAATGGAAACATCCTCATCCATAGGTCTTTTAGAAGAGTGTCTCTTACTCTTACCAACAAAAGTAACATTGTCATCACCAACAATTCGTCGATCATGTTTAGTTGGGAGAGATATCCTTTTGAATTTAACCTTCCTCTATACTTCATTTGATCGTTGGATGCCTTTTCCTTTCCATGCTTGTACTTCTTCAGGAACATTTTGCACTCGTTTTTGCATTGGTGTTTCTCCCTTCTTTGGTGCTTCTACCTTATGAAGAGGGGAATCAATGACATCTATCAGATTTTCTTCTATAAAATAAATTCCATTCAGAATATGGGAAAGTGGCATAGCAAAATTATGGGAAATAAAAACATTATTGTATTAAATCTATTACATGGTCATATAATTCAAAGTATAAGAAATTCAGAAAGATATAAAAATATAGAAACTTACACTCTTGTGCTCAATATCGTGCATGACTCCTGCACACAATTCTGTGAAAATTTCATCGATATTATAGTTTGAAACCTTCAAATAATATCGTATTTTGACAAAGGTTTTAGCTTGTTTCACTAGTACATAAAAAATGTCTTTACCCGACACCAAACAAATATCTCGCAACAATCCCAATGAGTGATAATCATTTTTAATATATGCAAATCCAACACAATATAAGTGAATATTGTCTGAGTTGCCTTGATATTTCTCTTTCAGAAACCAAGAATAGTCAATTTTCTCTTTAGCTGGTGCGTGTTTCCATTCTTTAGCATTCTTGGATTTTAAATCATCACTGGGTACAACTTCATCACGCACAACATTGTCAGATGGATCAATGATTTTTTTCGATGACTTCATCGACGATCTTGCTCCAGAGATGTTTACAGATAGCTTTCTTGATGCCATTTTTCCTATAGTCAGAAACAAAACAAAAAAAGTTTAGCATATGTTTAAAAAAATAGTTACACTTAAAAAAAATTGTTAACATATAGTTATACAAAGCATAACAATTTTTTAAATGTAGAGGGAGCTCAATATTTAAAAAAAAAAAATACATAGCCCTTGGGATATGCTACGGGCGCCCATAGCATCCGTAGCATAGCCCAAGGGCTCAACATTTGTTGGATTAACATAGCCCAAGGGCTATGCATGGGCGCCCCACACCCAATGCATATCCCTTGGGCTATGCATGGGTACCCCACGCCCAATGCATATCCCTTGGGCTATGCTACGTGCACCCTCGTAGCATAGCCCAAGGGCTATGCATTGGTTCCCCTGTAGCATATCCCAAGGGATATGCAATGGGCGCACCATTGCATAGCCTGTAGGATATGCAATAGATCATGGCTATAGCCATGGGATATTGCATTGCCTACGGGCTATGCTACGGGCGCCATTGCTTAGCCCGTGGGCTATGCAATGGGAGCCATTTGGGCGGCCCATGTGATAGCCATGGGATATTTCCTTTGGGAGGCCCATGCGATAGCCATGGGCTGTTTCCTTTGGGAAACCCATGCGACTATGACTTTTCCTTTTAGCTACAAGATTGTTGGGGTTTGATAGTTGCACCGTTGTACTTTTGGTGAGGAGTGTGAGAAAATTTCATTCTCTTATACTTTTTAGTGAAAAGTCATGGACTCATCTGAATCAATATCAATGTCTGAATATGTACGTGAAGATGGTGGAAATTTTCATTTAAGTGGGGATTTCAAAGGCACTGATGATGATTTACCTTCAAGTGAGGATTTTAAAGTCATTAATGATGATGATGAAGAGCTTCCTCCATGTGGAGATTTTAAATACATTGAGGAAGATGATGAAACTTTTCCTCCAAGTGACGATTTTCAAGGAACCAATGATGATTTTGCTCAAGGAAATGATTCTCAAGGGATCAACAATGATTTTCAAGGCACTAACACTGATTTTCCTTCAAGCGAGGATTTTCAAGGTACAAACGATGATTTCCCTCCAAGCCAAGATTTTCCTTCAAGCGAGGATTTACAAGACAACAAACTTGATTTTCCTCCAAGCGAGGATTTTGATGGGATAGATAATAATTTTGGTGAGGATCAAGGCACTAATGATGGTGTAGATGATTTTCCTTCAAGTGAGGATTTTAATGGCACTGATGATGATTTTCCTCTAAGCAAGGATTTTAATCGGATTGATAATGTTCCTCCCCCAAGCAAGGATTTTGGTGGCACTGATGGTGATTTTCCTCCAAGCGAGGATTTTAATGGGACTGATAATGTTTCTCCTACAAGCAAGGACTTTGATGGCACTGATGATGATTTTCCTTCAAGCGAGGATTTTAATGCGACTAATAATGCTTCTCCTCCAAGCAAGGATTTTGATGGCACAGATGATGATTTTCCTCCAAGTGAGGATTTTAATGGGACAGATGATGATTTTGGTGAGGATAAAGGCAACACCAATGTTGAAGATGGTTTTCCTCCCAGCCAGGATTTTGGTGGTTCTAGTGATGATTTTCCTCCAAGTGAGGATTTTAATGGGACAAATGATGATTTTGGTGAGGATGAAGGCTCCGATAATGGTGAAGATGATTTTCCTCCAAGCGAGGATTATGATGATAGCGAAGACGATTTTCCTCCAAGCGAGGATTTTAATGGTAGTAATGATGATATTCCTCCAAGCGAGGATTTTAATGGGACGGATGATGAATTTGGTGAGGATGAGGGAAACAATAATGGTGAAGATGAATTTCCTCAAAGCAGGGATTTTGATGGAACCAATGATGATTTTCCTCCAAGCGAGGATTTTGATGGCACCGATGATGAATTTCCTCCAAGCGAGGATTTTAAAGGGACATGTGATGATTCTGGTGAGGATGAAGGCACCAATAACGATGAAGGTTATTTTCCTCCAAGCAAGGATTTTGATTGAATTGATGATGATTTCCCTCCAAGCGAGGATTTTAATGGGACAAATGATGATTTTGGTGATGATGAACACGCCAATGATGTTGATTTAACCTCAAGTGATAAACTTGATGCGGATGTGGATAATCATTCTCCTACTAATTTTGGTGATGAGAATCTCAATGAGAGGGATGATATTCCTCACATTGATGGGGATATTCATTCTAATGAGGATGATTTACTGGTTCATGAAATGCAAAGGAAAATTGTACCAATGAGCAAGATTAAGTGTAGGACTAGGCCATTTTATATCAATCCAAAGCATTCTAGTTATACAAGGTCTAGGAAATATTTGCTCACAAGTCCCAGTTCTATTACTGATTTGATTTCAAGTGAGCGTTGCCAAACAAATTGCCTGAAAAAAATACACTACAATTATGCCTTAGAGAAAAGACGAGCATATCTATCAATGAACAAAAATATGCAAAATTCATATTTGGTAGGGTGCATGATTTCTACAAAGGCAGGTTATGATTATCACATTGGAAGTATTTTGCTTTGCAGAAGGGCATTAAAAAATAATCCACTCAATTGGTAATCTTAGACTATCAAGAATCCAGTCAAGGTTAGAAAAAGATCATACATTTTACTCTAAAGAATATCATGCACGAGCTAGTGGTCCGTTAACAAACATTGCAATGTCATGGATGAATGACTTATTTTCTAACCATGGAGAGAGTATGCCAGATAGAGAAACCATACACATTCTAGATAATTTCTCAAGGCAGGAAATATACAACTTGTACAAGGCATTTGTTCAAGATGCAGAAGGAAATAACAATTTCATTAGATATGCATATTTTACAAGACTATGGAAAACAGAGTTCAACAATGTCCGTATTCCTAAGAGGTCAAGGGTGGGGGTTTGAAGTATATGTGCTTCTCTTAAACAAAGAAGGGATAAATCAGAAGGGATCGAGAGAGGTATGTCTCTAAAAACTTTATTTTTTTGGAATAAATATCTATTACGAAAGCTCATCAATGTTTTGTTTTTATTTTATTTGTAGATTCTGTTGTTAAAGAAATTCAAGCACATCTCAATAAAAAATCAGTTGAACGGAAAAAGTTAAACAAACATCGCAAGAAGTGTTATGATGAACCACATATATGGGTTTGATAATTGATGGCATGGATCAGAAAAAAACACTTTTGCCACATTTTGTTCGTGTACCAAAAAATTTAAAGGAGGAAAATTTTATTTAGTTTCACTTGGTTGGTTGTATGGTTTTTAATGGTCAAATGTCTCCAAAGGTTTACTTTATAGTTCCCAATATTTATAATTATGAAAATATGACCATTACCGTAATTCACCATGTGCTGACTCATTGGTCTGGTAATCTTCCTTGAGTTCTATATCTGCAATTGGACAACACCAGCCGAGAAAATAAAAATCAGATCGTGTTTGGTTATCTAAACATGCTTGTTGGATTGAGAATTTTTTAGAAGGTTAAAGTTGGTTTCCTTCTTGTTGGGAAAACACATGACCATATTGATCAAATGTTTATCCATTTTGCAGTGACATTGGGGAGGAAGAATGTTGGTATCCTGCCATCATTAACTGAAATTATTAGAAAAAGATATAGTCCAGAGCTTGTTGTACTAACACTGGATGAAACTATTGACATGTGAAGATTTATTTTGGGATCGCATGGTGAAGAAAGGTGCATTGAGAAGATTAATGATATTAGTTTTCAACATCAATTTCGTATAAAAAAAATTGATGGGAAAACACTACTATGGGGTAAGAAGTACTCAACAAGTGCTGAATGGGGGCCTACATTAGGTTTAGCATTTCTGAAATTCATCCCAAGTCGTCAAATGTATGCTTCAAATTTATTGTTGTTGCAATCAGCTGTTGAGATTCAAAATTCATGCTGACACAATAGAGATGTTGATTCTTCTCAATGCTTGGAAGAAATAAAAAAGTCTATCAAAGATACATATGACTATTTTGATGTTGTTGATTCTGTTTGGTGGGAGTCATTTTTCATGGAGCAAAATGACATAATTACAAACTCTACAAATGGAGATATTTTTTTGAAGACTCCATTTAGTTGGACACAAAGTATGTCA
Organism: Larix kaempferi; assembly: GCA_027924585.1. Lineage (NCBI taxonomy): Eukaryota > Viridiplantae > Streptophyta > Pinopsida > Pinales > Pinaceae > Larix > Larix kaempferi. The sequence continues at coordinate 28,969,552 of BSBM01000445.1, read as the reverse complement.
AATGAAAATGAGGAGAGAAATGTTGAGCTTGAAGGTGTTGAGCCTTCTCAATCAGAATAAAGGGAAATGTACATTGGGTTTAGAAGATCATCAACACGACGTGAGGCGATGGAAGACCTTTACAGAGGCTCAGTACAAGATACTAAGGAGAGTTGCATGATTGCAATTTTGGCCACAAAATATCCACGTGGTTATCCATTCTGGATTGCAAAAGTTGTGAAGGTCAATAAAGAAAATGAAGAAGTTATATCTATTGAAGTACATTGGTATGCAATAGACACACACCCATTTGATGGTGTGTACAAGCCGGAGATGGTGATTGAGAAAAAGGTTTTCAAAAAGAGAAAAATAAAGGGTCAAAATGTAAATCATTGTCGCATAGACATTTTGAAATTAGAGGATGTTGATATACTAGTTTATGACTTCCAGTTGACAAGGAAAGGCACTCTTCGCTCCAAGACTATAGAGCTTATCAAAAGATTGTTGGCACCAGAAATAGTTGCAACATGGGAGTTTGCTAAACCAAGGCATAGATCTAGAAGGAATATGGCATATGAAATGTTGGGCATACATGAAGATTTAGATGGTGCGCTCATTGATATTAGAGAAGAATACAGGTCATCTACATCTTCATCTAGTCATTCATTTAGAGAAAATGTAGCTTCTGATGGTGTGTCGGAATCCATATGTTGATTTGAATATTTGCACATGAAAGATTTTGTCTTTTTTATTAATATGCCATTGTTTGTATGGAAACTCTAAAGGAGTGCTTGAATTTTGATATGAATTACTTCTAAGTCTTATGGTTTAATATATGATTTTATGATGAATATCATAAATTTTTGTATTTGATATGAAAAGAGTGGTAAAATTATTTCTTGAATAATTTGTGTTTAACTCAATGAAAGTTTTATATAGTGTTTCTAAGAGATTAAATAAACACAATTTTCAATTATGATAAAATCATATAAAAATGCCATTTTTTGAAAAAGTGTGCTACTAGGTAGCATTAGTTTTCAATTTAGAGCTTGATTTTAAGGTTTTTGCAAACAACAATAACAAATGTTTTGGTTCATTTCTATATTTTTGACCCCAAATCAAAAAGTGGTGCTACCGGTAGCACCACTTTTTGATTCAGGGTTGTTTTTTGGTGTTTTTTAATGCAAAAATATGGGTTTTTATGGCTAGAGTTCTTGTTTTGAGTATAAAGTTCTAGTCAAGTTGTATAACATGTTCATGGCTAAAATATGCCTAACAAAAACTACCTTTGGAATTCCTTTTACAATCCTTGGGTTTCCTTCCTCATCAATGCATATAAAAGTCTTGCTATAACAGTCAAGTTTAACTTTGTGTGCTTTCAACCAGTCCATTCCAATAAGAATATCATATGAACCAAGTGGAAAAATATTAAGATTTTCACAAGTGAACAATCCATCCATTTCTAATGGACATTTCTCCACCATTTCACTAACTTTTCTCTTGGTTCCTGTGGCCAGTTGGACCAACCATGATTTACTATGCTCGGTTTTTTTAAAAGCACAAATCTCAACAATTTTAGGAGTGATATAACTATGAGTAGATCCAAGATCAATGTAACGAACACAATAATTAATAACAATTAATAAACACTATTAATAATTAATATTAAATATAATTTATAAGAGGATGTGTCCTCTCCATTATTCATGCCCAAGCTATATTTAAGTGTGCCAACCATTGTAATGTTCATCATCTATCAATTCAATTGATTCATATTCATATATTTATTGTTAACATGGAAGTCGAATTCACTTTTTAATCTCAGAACCGGATTCGGTTCTTACATTGGTATCAAAGCGGGAAACCCCTCCTCAGAGCTCATATTCGACTCTTTACTCATCCTCTTTCCATTTTTATTTTGTCCACGACTCTCCTCTCCTTCACTCCAGTCGTTGCCATCTCCTTCACTATTCGCCGATCCATCTCCACACATCATACAACCTGCTCATCGCCTGCCCTCTCACTCTACACGACCTCCACTCCCCGTCATCTCTTTCTCTTCCATATGCTGTACCTTGATTGCATTCCCACCAGATCTCCATCCTTTCTGCACTCCCTCCCTCACAAACAATGTCTCATCTCTATGCCTCTTCTTATCCCCATATGCCACAATTCTACCACCTTGAATAACTCCCGCACTGCTACTCTCCCTTCCATGCCGCTCTGTCCCACATCGCTCCTTCCCATCTCTCTCATGCTACTCCATGAAACTCCCTCCACTCCCCAGCCTGCGCGTACCCCTCCACCAACATGCCCTTCACCAACCACTTCCCTCCAACAAAACCCGCCCTCTAAACACCGACACATTCTCTCCTCGCCATCCCATCTCTCTACTCCTGCGCGCCACCTTCCTTCCATATCTTCTTCACTCCACTTCTCACACAACTCTCACGCCCTCCCCCATTCGCCATCTATGCCTTCCCTACCTACTACTTGCTACATGCCCCCACACACGACAATTATCCATCCTCTTGACTCCCACCCATCCCTCCAACCCCACTCCATCAACCTATCGCTTCCCTCCTCCACGCTTCGCACAACCTCCTCCCAACTCTTCCCCACGCGCCCTTCCACGCATCTCGTCATCGTGTCACCCCCTTCATCCACTACACTCCTCCACTTTATCCTGCTCCCCGTCTGCCTTCCCTCCCCTTCCACTCCATTCCACGTAAACCCTACAAAAGAAAATTGAATAAAAAACAAATATTATTATAATAATATCAATATTATTATTATATAATATTATTTTTATTAAAGTTTTATTATCCAAACTTTATAATAAAATTAAAAATATATAATATAATGATATTATTTTTAAATCATCATTATTATAATTATATATTTTAATTTTAATTTTCTCCATATATGCCCCCACATACCAAACCATGACGACGGAATTGAAAAAAACGTTCAAGAAATTGGATGTAATGAACTAGAAACAAAAAAGCATGGATAACAAATTGGATTCCATCATAGAGATATTACAAAGCCGAAGATCTAGTGATTGCCATAAAAAATGAAGTAGTAATTCAGATGTATCAGTCACCTGATCCCGCATCTCCGCGTCACCATCCTTGCAGTATCCAAAAGAAGACCTATGTATTGAAGATGAGGAAAATAAAATAAGGGAACCTAAGATAAACACTGAAGAAAAAGAGACAACAATAAGGTGTTAAAGCACGTGTTTGCGTTAGATCAACATCCACTAGTTGAGGATTACGAAGCTGCAAATTATGGATCTACAGTACCTAATGGCATGCCAGATGCAATTTCTCCTACTCATCATCATGATAAAAAAATGATAATATCATGTTTGGAAAGAATAAGGAGCATGAAAAAGCACTTTTACTTTGTTCTCAACCAATTTTTACGAATAAAATTGATCTGATTGATGAAGTTGGAAGCCATGGAAGTAGTCAATGTATACTTAAACAGATTGGAAGAGTTGATGATGGTTTTACAAACACAAGTGTAGAAGTACCTCTTAAAAATACTTCCATTATCATGACATCCAATTTTGGATCCACAACCAGTGCAAAAAGTGGAAGTAATATAATTGAATTCACTTCTAGAAAGGAAGAGCATGAACATAGAATTTTAGTTGCAACAATTGAAGGGATATGGACTAATGACTTAACCAAAATTATACCATGAAATTCCAAAATATCATTATTTATAGATGTAAGACTTAGAATTCAACGAAGTTTCTTCTCGATGAATACCAAACACAAATATGTTGGTAATGAAGGTCCACAATTGCTCATAAATGGAATCCCAAAGACGATATGGAAAACAAATAATTACAAGTTGTATTGTTTCAAAAACTCACCACTCAAGCAAAAAGGATTACAATATAAAGGTCCAGGATCACATCTAGAGAAAGGGACAAATCCATAATACACTTCTCCAAGCACTTCAAGCAGATCCAAAATAAAGTTGATATTAGTAAAATCAGCTTTGAGGACAAAGCTGCCCTTAAAGGGGGTGGCAATGTAACAAACACAACAATTAATAACAATTAATAACAACTATTAATAATTAATAATTAATATTAAATATAATTTATGAGAGGATGCGCCCTATCCATTATTCATTCCCAAGCTATATTTAAGTGTTCCAACCATTGTAATGTTCATCATCTGTCAATTCAATTTATTCATATTCATATATTTATTGTTAACATGGAAGTCGTATTCGCTTCTTAATCTCAGAACCGGATTCAGTTCTTACAGTCAATCAAAATAGAAATAGTTTTCTCATCATATCTTACCTTCAACCTCAACCACAATTGATTGATGGTTTGCTTGACAGTCCTCTAGTGCAACATAAATTCTAGGGATGGTCCATGTCACTTGACCCACTGTTTTAACTTCTTGAATGTTGTGAAATTGCTTTTCACTCCCATTCCGATGTGGACAATTTCTAAGCAAATGGTCCTCTCCACATCCCCAACATTGAATTGGCTCTCTTGTCTCTCTTGGATTGTCTCCTATCATCTTAGTTGTCTTTGTCACACCTTGTGGTGGCGGCCTTGGCTAATTTTTTAAATGAGGAGGCTTGAACCCCTTCTTTCTTTGGTCAAACTTCTAATTTTTCTTGGCCTTCCATGCCTTATGGAAATATGGCTTGCTTTTGTTTTGGTCATAAAAATGTTGATGTATATGTAACTTCAGAATGTATTTCACATATATGTATATTGTATTCCTATAGAGATGTTATTATTCCTCTATACGAAAGTGTTTTTATTCCTATAGAGATGTTATTATTCCTCTATATGGAAGTGTCGTCATTTATATTGTAAGTGTCGTAACTTATACTTGATGGGTTATTAGACCACCTTGTTGGGGTCGGCCCTGTATAAGTCATGTGGGTCGAAGGGTTATTAGACCACCCTATTGGGGGTCGGCCATGTGGGTCAAAGGGTTATTAGACCACCCTATTGGGTGTCGGCCCAGTCAGCATTATGTTAAGTGGTTAAGTTGAGGCCGACCTAGTTGAGTAAAGGTCAAGTCAAGTTAGTGTATAAATAGAGAGTGCGTCTCTCTCATTTTACACATTCTATTCTCACACTCACACTTGGGAGAGTGGCGCACTTGTAGAGGAGAAGGCTCTGCTGCTAGGAGAAGACTATCTCTTGTATTCTGGTTATATCATTTCTCTATCTATCTCTGAGGAAGTTATTGGGGTTTTTCATCTTTATGGTTTTCCCCAAGTAAAATCTGTGTCTCTTGTGTGCTTGCATTATTGTGTCCATGATTGATATGCTGTAGATATGCTGTACATGTTGTTCTCTCAGTTAAGATCCTAGATCGTATTGAAGTAAATTCTGAAAATTTAACATGGTATCAGAGCTAGCCTGAAAGAAGGCATGATATGGCATGTATGACACTTGTTGCACTTACGATGCTAGGGCTTGATATAGAAAAAACCAGTCATCGTAGCACTTTCGCTATAAATCCATTTTGGTGATGTTTTCGGATATGTAACTTTTACAGGTCGAAGATAAGATCCCCATGTACCTTGTGTCCAAAGGAAAACTTATAATTCGTTGTAATTTGTGATTTATGATCTGTACAATATAGAGTTTCTGCCTCTTCCAGATCTGAGTCAAAAACATGTGACCTTGGAAAAAAGGTCATAACTTGGGCTAGGAAGTTCCAAATGAAATTTCGTAAAAAGTGACAGCTAGTACACAAACTGTACTATCTCAAGAAAATTTTTCAGAGGCTGAAGTTGAACCAGTGACACGTGGAACGCCGTACAAGTTTGATCTCCTGTTTTATCCCATAAACAGGTCACGTTGCGACACTTGGAATAAATCTCTCTCTCAGAGAATCCAATTGAGGTCAGACCTATCGGGATGGAAAGATAACAGGTTGGGATATCTCAAGATATTTTTTCAGACCCTATGGATCAAAAAGTTCGGAGTCACACCAGAAACAATCAAGTACATATTTCTGTCAAAACAGAATTATTTTTGAGCACCTTCATTCATGGCTTCCAGAATTTAGGGCTTTGGAGAAAGTTGGAATTTTTGTAATCGGAGACCACGGCTGGATGCTACTCATCAAAATAGAAATTTAGATACCAAGATCATATTTTTTGGTTGGGCGGAAGGCCGGGCTTGATCAAACCCCAGTTCGGGACTTTGATCGAAAAGATGGAAAATTAGGGCTTCTGCAAAAATTGGAATTTTGGAAATATGTGAACATGGTTGGAAGCTCCTCAGAAAAATCGAATCTTAGAGCTTTGAATCAAATCTTTTGGTTGGGTGAAGCTCCGGGAAACTCAAACCCTAATTCAGGGTCCTCCCCAGTGAATCCGAAAATCTAAAAGGCAATTTCGAGGGGTGAAACTTTGTAGTTTTCAAATTCTGAATATACCAACTTGATCAGATCATCAAGGCGCATATTTCTATCCTTTCGGAAGTTTGAAATTCAAAGTTTGAATTTTTGGGGTTTCTTTGACAAACCCTAATCCAGCTCCAGGTCCAGTTCAGGGTATTTTTTAAGGATTATAAAAGTATACCTAAGTATAGTATTATAAGCGATTATTTTGGATTGAAAAAAACATATATATAGATTGGTAGGCGAATATTAAATATGAAACATATGATTTACTACTGAAACTTGTAAATTTTGGTGAATATTATGCTAAAACAACATATTTTATGTAAATATAGGCGATAATAGAGGCTAAAAATGACCAAATAGCGAATTTATTTTTTGAAAAAAAGTCCAAAAAATAGCCAATTGGCTAAATTTCGCCCCTAAAAATTTCCCTGCTCCAGTTCTTGCAAATCAAGTGGATTGGGTTTATCCTAGAAGAAGATGGATTGGTCACCTGCATAAGTGAAGAAGTTCCTGTCTCAGAGGGAGATGAGGCTAAGACCTTCCATAAGAAGATTACAAGCAATCTTGACAGGTATGTTTCATGGTTAAGTTTATCATATGTTTGTCTTCATATCATTACAGTACAATCTTGATTAATTAGTAGACTTGTCGTATCATCTTAATAGAAGATATTCATTGATTAAGGTTTTGACACTTATGAATGTACTAATGCATTGTGATGTTGTATGAGGTTTATGTTGTCTGCTAACATAAAAGGTACACCAAGAAAGACAAATCATGTTCTACTTCAAGAACATATGATCATGGTGACAAAGATTCATCCATTGTCATGGATCACTTAGAAAATCTACTTACGATGCATGTATAACTTGGTTCTACAATGGATAACTTATGAGACATGCAGGTTACTAGCACAAGTCATTGAAGAGAACCAGAAAACATTATGTGGGTATGTTAGACATAACTAGCTAGCATGCTAATCCAGGTATGTTTTTCCTATATCAAGCTAGAATCCTACCTTGTGTTAGGATCTTATACCGTTGTGTTGTTGATAATGATTATTCATGAAGTCATAGGTTTGAATAGTCATGGTTGTGTGCATATTATGCTTCTTACCATAATTGATGATATGACTAACCAGAAGAATAATGAAGGTATAGGTTTGAGTAATCACGGGTTTAGGCATATTATGTTTCTTACTTTAATTTATGATATGACTAACCATAAGAGTCCTATATAAACCTTGAAATGCTTATTATTTCTGTTTGAAATGATCATGACTATACATGCTTAATATTATTGTGTTTTGATAGTATTAAGAATATACTAATGAATGTATGATTATGTATGAGACCTCAATGATAACACAATGATGATACTAATAAGCATGCATAGTGATTAAGGATGGATATAAGTTCAAGGACAGGAAATCCAGGAAGCAAAGATCAGGAGGGAGGACACTCTAGTTGTTCTTGCAAAGAAGCAAAGATCAAGAAGGAGCACACTTCAATAGTTTCTGCAAGGATGCAAATATTAAGAGGGATTTGACCACTTCTCACAATCCACATCAGAATGGAGTTGCAGAAAAGAAGCAAATACTGAGAGGGAGTCAACCCAACAAAAAACAAAGATAAGTATTTGAATTGTCATTACTTGCATATTTTATTGTTTAAATAATACTGTTCAATAATGTATATACTGATGTTCCTAGAATTAGGTTGTGTATTATGCATATTAGAATAGTTGCATTGATGAACAGTATACTACTAATATACATGGGTAAGAGGCCTATGGAACTGTACAACATTCCATTGCTACTTATCTAGAATGAAACCTCTTTGCTGACATGTTGGGAGTTGTGCACACTCTTAACAATGTTCTGGTAGAGATTGGAAGGCATCTAGAAAGTTACGGGATATGGATAAATGTTGTATTGAAGCATTGGCTAAGATAATTGCATGACTGTATGACATATTTCTTTATGTGTAAGAATTTGTTCTAAAAACTATGAGATGTTTTCTAATCATGCAATTTAACTTGTTGTGTAGGAAAGATCGTATACCATCACCTACAAAAGAAGGACTACAACATTTGTTTAACAACAAAGTTATCTATTGAAAATATTGAAGATATTGAAGTTCCCAGGATCTGGGAAGAATGCCATGATCGAGGAGTACCAGTCGATCATGGAGATGTTTGGGATGCAGTGACTTCCAAGAGGATCTACAAGATCAAGCATGCTGCAGGTCGTAGCATAGAGACTTTTGCTCCTGTAGCCAGATACACTTCCATTAGATCCGTACTTGCTCTGGCTGCAGTGATGAAGTGGAAGATACACCAAATGGATTTCAAGACAGCCTTCTTGAATGGTGTAGTTGAAGAAGAAGTGTATGAGGAGAAGCCACTTGGTTCAGAGACACATGACAGGGAGTCATATATGTGCAGAACTTGGTATGGTAGAAAACTTTCTATCTAGTTTGGGATTTACCAAGAGTAAAGCGGATTCCAACCTTTACTACAAGGTTGAGGAAGGCAATCCAGTGATACTACTTTTGTATGTGGATGGCCTGTTTATTATAGGTGAGGATAGATTGATTGCCGACACGCAGCGGAAGCTTGCTTCCGAGTTAGAGATGAAGAACTTGGGTATGATGCACTACTTTCTTGGTATGGAGGTGTGGCAGAGTGCAGATGGAATCTTCCTTGGACAAGGGAAGTATGCAGTAGAGATCCTGAAGAGGTTTGGGATGATGGACTGCGAGGCTATGGCATCGAACCTAAAGCTTCTGTGTGAGGCTTCATCTGAACCGGTTGATGTCACTATGTATCGTCAGATGATTGGGTCCTTGATGTACCTGACGAACACGAGACCATATATTTGCTTTGTGGTGAACACATTGAGCCAGTTCCTGACGGATCCGAGAGATGTTCACCTGGTTGCTGTAAAGCATATTCTGAGGTACCTGAAGGGTACAGTTGATTATGGGCTCAAGTATGAAGCGAATCAAAAGTTTAACCTACAAGGTTATGTTGATTCAGATTGGGCTGGCAGTGCTGCAGATAGGAAGAACACATCTGGATGCTGCTTCAGTATGGGATCGGGTGTGATCTCTTGGTTTAGCAGGAAGCAGTCCTGCGTAGCACTGAGTACAGCTAAGGAAGAGTATGTTGCAGCTTGTTCATCTAGTTGTGAGGAAGTATGGAATTGTAAGCTACTGTCTGAGTTATTTGATCTCCCGTTGGATGCTACTGGTATCTTCTGTGATAACCAGAGTTGTGTGAAGCTGTCCGAGAACCCAGTGTTTCATGACAGGTCGAAACACATAGAGATCAAATATCACTATATTAGGGATATGGTGCAAAGAGGAGCTGTGAAGCTCCTGTACATTGCGACAGACGAGCAGATTGCAGATGTACTGACGAAGCCACTAGCCAGGGTGAAGTTCAAGTACTTCAGGGAGAGGCTTGGTGTTCTTTAGATTGATGACACTTCGAGGAAGAAGTGATGGACACATTTGTAGAAGCCATTCCAAGCATGTTGGAAGGAGGATCCTTCACATGGCTGTGGATGTAAGTGCTGGATGATGAGCATCAAGACGATGCTCAAGTTACTGCTCTGTGTATGCATCATGTTGGATACTGGATATGATCAGTTGCATCATTTATATGTTTATGTATGTACACATCATGTTGGATGCTTGTTATGATCAGTTGGATCATTTTTATATATATGCATCATGTTGGATGCTGGATATGATCAGTTGAATCATTTATGTATGTATGCATCATGTTGGATGCTGGATATGATCAGTTGGATCATTTGTATGTATTTTGTATATGTATCAGGTGGATATTGAGATCATGTATGTTGATATGTATAAGGTGGATACATTGTGTGGATCATGTATCTGTGTATGTATAAGGTGGATACATTGTATGATCAGGTAGATCATGTATGATGATATGTATCAGGTAGATACTTGGTATGCATCAGGTGGATGCATTGTATGATCAGGATGATCTTGGATGACGAGATTCTCCAGATGACATGCATCAGGACGATGCAGTGATGATGATCAGGATGATCATGTGTACATCAGGATGATGTATGGTGAGTATCAGGATGATACTTTGTGGCCGTGGATCAGGTTGTGCAGATGAGCATGTCTGGGAGATCCTATAGGTCGGAGTTGTGTACCCGTAACAACCTGGGATGCTCTTTCGAGACATTGCTCTGGGAGGACATGTAATTTGTGCCCTGGGAGATCTTCAGGTCGGAGTTGTGTACCCGTAACATCCTGAGATGCTCTTGCGAGGTTTTTTCCTATGGCATGTAATTTTCTCCTGGGAGATCTGGACAGGATGAAAAAGGCCTCAGATGCTTCAGCCAGGTTTTTCCATGACCACATGTAATTTGCTCCTGGGAGATCTGGACAGGATGAAAAAGGCCTTAGATTCTTCAGCCAGGTTTTGTGGTGGATCACATGTAATGTGCTCCTGGGAGATCCGACAGGTAGAGCTGCGTGCTCGTAACAGCCTGGGATGCTTCAGCCAGGTTTTGTGACGGGTCAAATGTAATGTGCTCCTGGGAGATCCGACAGGTAGAGTTGTGTCTCGTAATAGCCTGGGATGCTGCAGCCAGGTTTTGTGATGCACGTAATAAGTCCTGAGGATTCCACAGTATGTCCAGTGATGATGAAGACCTGCAAGTGGTGGGCCTACATCCAGTATGAAAAAGGACTGTCTATGTAGAACTTCCTATGACGAGTATATTCAGAGATTGATTGAGATAGCAACAGCAGTGATGATGACGATGACTCAATGACGATTATCTAGTGACGATGATCCAGAGAGGAAGACTTGTGCTAGAAGACCTGTGTCGAGAAATACCTTCCTAGTTAAGAGGGAGTGTTGATGTATATGTAACTTTGAAATGTATTTCACATATATGTATATTGTATTCCTATAGAGATGTTATTATTCCTCTATACGGAAGCGTTTGTATTCCTATAGAGATGTTATTATTCCTCTATATGGAAGTGTCGTCATTTATATTGTAAGTGTCGTAACTTATACTTGATGGGTTATTAGACCACCTTGTTGGGGTCAACCCTGTATAAGTCATGTGGGTCGAAGGGTTATTAGACCACCCTATTGGGGGTCGGCCATGTGGGTCAAAGGGTTATTAGACCACCCTATTGGGTGTCAGCCTAGTCAACATTATGTTAAGTGGTTAAGTTGAGGCCGACCTAGTTGAGTAAAGGTCAAGTCAAGTTAGTGTATAAATAGAGAGTGTGTCTCTCTCATTTTATACATTCTATTCTCACACTCACACTTGGGAGAGTGGCGCACTTGTGGAGGAGGAGGCTCTGCTGCTAGGAGAAGACTATCTCTTGTATTCTGGTTGTATCATTGCTCAATCTATCTCTGAGGAAGTTATTGGTGTTTTTCACCTTTATGGTTTTCCCCAAGTAAAATCTGTGTCTCTTGTGTGCTTGCATTATTGTGTCCATGATTGATATGCTGTACATGTTGTTCTCTTAGTTAAGATCCTAGATCAGTTTGAAGTAAATTCTGAAAATTTAACAAACAATACTTGAAATTTCTTATGGTCCCATCTAGAGTTCGAGGTTCATCGAACTCAATTCCGTCTTTGTAGGACTGAGGAAACCTACTTAGAAAACACTGAATTTTCACTTTGTCAGCCTTGATATACTTGACATATCTTAGCAAATCCAAGAATTTACTTGCATACTCCTCCATAGTCATTTGGCCCAATTTCAACTCATGGAATTATTTAATCTTTCCGTCATAGTACCTATCAGAGAGGTAGTGACTTTTGCTTGAATTATTTCTTGAATTGCTTCCACACAATATTTCTTTCATTGATCTTCTTCACTTTACTAAGGTGATCCCACCATATAGATGCTCTTCCATTCAGATTGAATATATCTATTCTTGCCTTCATATTTCCAAAGTAGTATTGGACTTGGAAATACTTCCTCATCCCAAGAAGCCAAGTCTCAACTTCTTGACTAGATTTTATTTCACCATCAAAAGTATGAGGTTTGGCCTTCCTAAATTCTCCATATGATTTTTCCCTTAAGGACATGGGTTGGACTACTCTCTCTCTCTCTCACACACACACATTTTATGATGTTTTCAGAATTTGGTGCATAACATGTGCCCTTCAAGAAATGGAATTTGTAAGGGTTGTACCATCTTGCAACTGATGTAAACATGTATATATACGGTAGAAATGGATGAATGCGGCTTGTATGTTAGATATTGATGTTGTTGTTGGATTTATTAATCCTTTAGGCTGAAATTGTAAGAAAAATGGATGCAATATGTTTTTGAGGAATGAAATGGAATGGAAGTTGTGGTAGTTCCCCCTTCAAAATTATTTTGTGTTTTTTTCTATTTTTTTTCATCTTTGTGAATGTAAAGAATGACCTGTAGTGATTAAATGAATGCTTAAGATACATGTTCTATTTCTTTATTATTTAAGTCTATTCTTATAATGTTCACTAGTGTCTTGGGTGATACATTACCCTTCCAAGGTATTTAAAATGCTGATACTAGTGGAATTTATTGTTGACATGTGTACTGAACCTTGGGTATGATGTTTTGGTGCCAACAAAGACTTGGTGGAGATATTGGTCTTCAAAATTCTACAAACTAGTCTTATCCATATTTTTTTCCCATATAAACAATTACGTTTTGGGTCCATGTGAAATGGGAAATAAGATCAATAAGATATGAGATGATGGGTATTTCCTACTAACTAGTCTAAAATATTTAAAACATAATGGAAACCTCTACTAGAACCCATAAACAAAATTTTTCATGGTAGACATTGCACCAAGGCCATGCTATTTCCTACTAACTGGTCTAAAATATTTATAACATAATGGAAACCTCTAGTAGAACCCATAAACAATTTGTTTCATGGTAGACATTGCACCAAGGCCATGCTATTGAAGACAAGCTATATAAAATGAGATATTTATAATTCTTTTGTGAATATAATAAAGACAATATTCCTTCAACTTAGATTTTTCCTTAGCCTTAGCTAATGTGATGCTTTGGTAAAAATGATTAGTTTTTTTTTAAATTATTTTTGGAGAACAATGAGACATTAGTATATTCAAGGAGCACTACCTCTAAAGTCTACAATTTTAGTAAGGTCCAACTCCTCACCCTCTGGTACTATGCTTGTTGACTTTAATGTAAATTATCATTACATTCCACTATAGTGTAAATATGTACATATCACAGCCTTAAGATCATATGTAAGTAGTGTAAATATATACGCATCACATCCTTCAAGATCATATGACTTACATAGAATGGTTGTTCATGCCATATCTTGAAATGTTTTGCTTATCACTATGTTAGAAATAATTAAAATCAAATAATTGAATACTTTTATTATTTTATGTTAAATTAAATTTATTGAAACAACATATTGGACAATCCATATTCTCCATTGAGACTAAAGAAACAAAGTATTATCTTAGAATTACCATTTATAATATACACTTATAATGAAAGTATTAATGTAAAACAAAATATCTGAAGAGAAAATGAGGGCTACATGAGAATGATGCAAATTTGATGACTTTCATATGGTGTATTTTCACCACATGAGGGGTTTGAAAGACTATTCTTATTTAACTCCACCTTGTCATGATGGTTGTAGAACCCACCACCAATAAATGCTTGATATTCTTCATTATTAATGCAATAAAAGAGCTTTAATATTTATGTTGTACATATTGAGTGAGGTGTTACAACTTTAATTTGTTTGTATTGATTTCTATTATTTAATTTTAAAGAGTTCGGTAACAATGACTAACTACTATGTGTGGCAAGTGCGAGGGGATCATCATGATCCTAGAGGAACCAACGAAATCAATTACTCTTGGGGTATTTGAATCACCGCTAACAATCAAGAAGAGGCCTATGGAATACTACACGGGATCTAAAGAATTGATACAACCAAGATCAAGTCTATTTGTAATGTACCCAACCCCTATTAGGCACACTAACTCAACCCCAATGAGCCAATTTAAACAATTATGAAACTAGGTACAAATTCTAGCTGTGGAGGCTAAAAACTGCCTTGTTGCAAATAATCCCAAACACTCTGAGAGCCTTTTGAAACTGTTAATAAAGACTTATATGGACTTAATTAGGCCTGTAAAAAGTTGATCAGACCACTATTAACTTCAGGAACCTTGTAAGGAAGTTTAATACTCATGGGTGGAATATTAGGCATCAATAGGAAATTGTCTCAGAAACTCAAACACCCCTGAACTAGTTTGGATTCCAAACACTATCAGAACCTCTCAAAAAATCCAAGAAGATTTGGTTTCAACCCAAACACATATTAATGAAAAATTACAGGTGGAATCAAGGTCAATACTTCTATAGCTTCACTTTCGAGAGTACGTCACATCTGGGTAGTCTCCTTGGGCTAAACCCAAGGCTTCAAGGAAATTGCCTTGGGACTTCTTTGGAAACTCTACTGCTTCTGGTGTAGTATGGAAGTAATATAAAATTAGGTAATCTAAATGGAATTCCCCCAACCTTATTTGGAATTAATATGACTTGACAATAAGGATCTAACATCAAAAAACTTGACTAGGTGCAAAAGGGTGAGACTTGGACTAGTGGTAGTGAAAACTTCCAGATGAATTCAAATGGCCTCTGGAGCTTCCTAATTTATGTTATGGAGGTATGGATGGGATGTAATAAATAATATTTGACTAAAAATACCTTCATATCAGATATTAGTAATGCATTAGATAATTAGAATCATCCAGACAGTAAACCAGGTAATTGTTTTGCTACTAGGGCGCAAACAATGAAGCAATGAATTACATGCAGCATTAAATGCTCACAAATTCCTCAATAAAAATGATATATTAAATCAACTATATATCCTTGAAAAAAAACAAGCTTAAATCATAATTTTAGAACAATAAATGATAGGCTATTAAATCCAAACTTACAAAGATTCCTCAATCCTTAAGATTTTACAATATCGAAGTAAGAATATTGAATCTGAGAATGAAAGGAAGGAATTTCACCACTTGATCAGAACCATGGGAAATAAATGACCACATAACATCTCATTGAAGGCACTTGAACAATTTCTACAACTCACAGGGGGCACAATTGCTTAGATTTCCCTCTTCTTTGGTCAAATCACATGACAACCACAAAATCTACTGGAACTATCTCTTCACATTCTCTTGGAATTCAAACTCCTCATGCTATGGATGGATCCATTCTAAAAATCACACTCTCATGGCTACATTAGACTATGTGAAGAATACTGGGCATCATATTCATCAAGCTTCCAACATAACACTTCACAATATTTCAGTTGGATCAAAGTTTGCAATGGGGCACATCACCCAATGTTGGATAGGGGCACATCACCCAAGCCTATGAGATGCAAATCTCTCAATAACAATTATCAAATGACCAAAATATGTGAATGAGTGCATTCACCATTCTTTTATTGACCTCTATTAGCTTTTCTGCCTGCCTTCTAGGACTTGCCATCTATGAAATTCGAATTTAGTCATGAGTGGGGCTTCTTTGGCAAGTTCCTTTTTCATTTTGGACCCACTTGCCTCAAGAATTCACCCTCACTGGATAAAATTAGCCTCTGTATATTTCTTGGAGCCTTTTGGCTAGCTTTCTTCTTTTACTAAACTTTCCTAAACCTTATCTTCCAAAATCATGAAACTTCTGCCCTTTTAGCTTTTCTGCTGCTTTTCCTGCATTTGGATGTTGTTTATGCTTTTGGATGCTTTCTATCCATCTTTTATGAGGATACAACTCATATCCATTGTCCTCATCCTATGCACACTTTTGGGCAACCTAAGCCATGGAAAACTCATCAATAATTATTAGAAATATTAAATAAAACAAAATTTAGGCCCACCATTAATTATTTATTTACATAAGGTAATTTTTTTGTCAAACTTAACCCCTTAGTAATTGATTTAATTATTTTCCACTAGGACCCATGTAAGTTGAATTGGCTAGTGGTGGACCACGACGCTATAAAAAATGGGGACATTACAGTCCTACCCTCCCAAAATTGCTTGTCCTCAAGCAGTGCCAAGGTCCAATTGCTTGTACTGCACTCCAACAAACATTAATGACATCCAAGACAATCCATCATACCAAGGAATGCCTGGATCCCACTATCTCAGCTGCATCCTCCCTAACATCAATGGTGTCTAAATCAAACCATCAATGCCTGGATCCCATGATCTACATTGCATACCATCCATCATCACTGTTGCTTGTGACAATCTGTCACTCCGTGGTATGCTAGGATCCATCCACCAAATGGGGATTTTTCCATTCCCAATGCAAACCATCAAATCTGTGATCCTCTGCAACAAGATGTGAAACTCCACATGTGAAAAAACACTCCAATCCCATGTCTCACAATGCTATCACTTGTTCCACCCAAATGATTCAAGTGGAAATCCCATGCTTTGCCATGCATGAGGGAAGCATTAAATAACACCCATAGATGCTTCAGCTGCTCATAGGAATGAAACAAGACTGATGTATTTTTCAAACCCAATGGGATGACCAAAAAATCAAGATAAAATGGAAGAGAAGACGTGTGTGCCTCCTCATGTGCCATCACACATCTTGCTCAAGCGCTACTGCATTCCACATACTAGGAGAGTAAGCATAAATTTATTGCAAGGTGAATCCATATTTGCCATGTATCTTTCCACCCAATCCATGGATGGATGTGAACTAGAGGCATCATATTGCATCCATATGTACTTTTGATGCTGCTCATAAAACATGACAATGTGAGATGCATCAATTAATCCAAAACTAACACAAAAAAACTTTTACCTCCTGGAGTCTTCATCTTAGCTATGTATCTATTCACCCATTCAATGGATGCATAGATCTCTTTGCTGCTTGGTCCCAACATAATGAACATAGGAATATACTCCATGACTATGTATTCCTCACATAGAGAAGGATCATGATCTAATTGGAGCGAAACTAGTGCCTGGAAATCCTTCTTAATGTCAAATCTTCCTTCAAGCGCTTGCAACTCTGAAAATTCTTCATGTTCAAATCGCACATGAGGTTGCTCCAAAATATCATGTGTGTAATCAGCTACACATATCTGATCACATGTGGTCCTGGGGAATGAATATGATCCTACCAATTCCATGTGAAGTTGCTCTACTTTTGCTACCTTTTCTTCTACAAATTTGAGAGCAAGGTCTCTATCCATGAACAACTGTAAGTAATCTTCTTTCATCTTTTCTAGATCTCTTTTAATGATGCATAGTTTGGAAGTAGAGTTTCTTTCCATATATCCTCCTTGTCTCTCCTCCAACTGAATCCTTCCAATAATATTTTCAATGAGTTGTTTTTCATCATTATTTCGGGACAAGGCTTGCAGTAACCTTTCTTATGTGACCAAGAGTTGGTTCTCTAAGTCACTCAATGGATTCTTAAGAGAACTATGTATGACACCACATGTGTGTGCATCCAACTCTTGTGAGTCATATAGACTCCCATATATCAATTTGGCCTTCACACTGCATTCTTTCTTGATACCAAAATTTTGAGTCTCAACAGTGGAAGACTCTTGCATGCCAATCTTCTCATTGGAAGTGGCTGTCATCTCAAAATGAAAAAAAGGAATACAAAAATAAGAATTGTGGCAATAAATTTGTGTCACCTCTGTTTTCTCATGTGGTGGAGTGATGATGACATGTTCTTCCACCCAAATTTCAAGTTCACTCTCAACTGGTGTGTGGTTTCCGTTTACTTCTTGTTGAAGTTCTGATGATGTTCGAAGGACTGATCTTTGCTCTTCCTCTAAATCTGCTCCACAAGTTGTTTCACCATCACAAATTCCATCTACCATCTCCTTTGTAGTGATCTCAAACTCCCCAACAAGGAATCTTGGGTGTTCAAGAATGGATTCGATCTCCACACAATCATCATCCTCTTGCATTGTGGCTTGGCCTTCCATTCTGCAATGTTCTTTAGTCTCCTTGGTATTCTTAGGATGAATATTCTTGGAGTCTCTCCTTGAAGAAAACCCAAAGAATCTCATGATGCCACTATATGCAAATGCCTCTGATGAAGCTTCACATTTGGTTCCTTCTTCTTCTTCTTTACTCCGAGAGGTGGAAAAACTTGGTTACTCTATGGATGGTTTGCTTCTCTCAAAAGAATATTCATCAACATTCCAAGGCCAAAATCCATGCTTTCAAGTGAAATAATATTTTAAGGGAATAGTTGCACAGATCTTCTCACCCAAAGCTAGATACTCCTGATAGCAGTGAGGCATGCTAGCACTTGCTGCTAACCTTCTAATTACTAATTCCTCCTAGAGGCTAACCATTGGTGGATAAGGATTTCTGTCATTTCTATATATTGGTTCATAGAAGAATTCATCCTCCTCCTGTGACATATGCAAACCTACATCTATGTAGATCACCTCATCTCCTTCATATTGCTCACAATGATCACCTTCAACAAATGGAATTAGCCTCATCTTGCAAAATTTTCTTCAAATGACTAATGGTCACAATGAATAGGTGTACAAGACTATGCTATGATACCATTTTAATGTACCCATTGTCCTATTAGGCACACTAACTCAACCCCATTGAGCCAATTTCAACAATTATGAAACTAGGTACAAATTCTAGCCGTGGAGGCTAAAACCTGCCATGTTCCAAACAATCCCAAACACCTTGAGAGCCTTTCGAAACTGTCAAAAAATAATTATATGGACTTAATCAGGCTTGAAAAAATATTATTTGACCACTATTAAATTCATGCACATTTGTAAGGAAGTTTAATACTCACAACTGGAAAATTAAGCATCAATAGGAAATTGTCTTAGCAACTCAAACACCCCTGAACTAGTTTGTATTCCAAACACTATCAAACCCTCTCAAAAAAACCAGGAAGACT
This sequence comes from Larix kaempferi, assembly GCA_027924585.1. NCBI lineage: Eukaryota > Viridiplantae > Streptophyta > Pinopsida > Pinales > Pinaceae > Larix > Larix kaempferi. The sequence goes on along the minus strand of BSBM01000445.1, from coordinate 28,950,155 downwards.
TGGTTTCGACCTAGAAACATATTATTGAAAGAATAAAGGTGGAATTAAGGTCAATAATTTGACAACTTCACTTTTGGGAGTACATCACACCTGGCTAGATTCCTCGGGCTAAACCTAAGGCTTCAAGGCAATTGCCCCTGGAATTCTGTGGAAACTCCGCTGCTTCTGGTGTAGTATGGAAGTAATATAAACTTGGGTAATATAAATGGACTACCCCAACCTTATTTGGACTTAATATGACTTGAAAATAAGGATCTAACAGTAAAAAACTTGACTATGTGCAAAAGGGTGAGACTTGGACTAGTGGTAGTGAAAACTTCCAGATGAATTTGAATGGCTTCTGGAGCTTCCTAATTTCTATTTTGGAGGTATGGATGGTATGTAATACATCATATTTGAATATCATTATCTTCATATCAGATATTAGTATTGCATTAGATAATTAGAATCATCCAGACAATAAACTAGGTAATTTGTTTGCTACTAGGGCACAAGCAGTGAAACCACGAATTACACACAACATTAAATGCTCACAAATTACTCAATAAAACTGATATATGAAATCAACTATATATCCTTGAACAGAATCAAGCTTAAATCAAAATTTTAGAACAAAAAATGATAGGCTATTAAATCCAAACTTATAAAGAGTCCTCAATCCTTAATATTTTACAATATAAAAGCAAGAATATTGAATATGAGAATGAGAGGAAGGACTTTCACCACTGGATCAGAACCATGGGAAGGAAATGACCATATAAAAACTCATTGAAGGTTCAGGAATAACTGCTACAAACTCATAGGAGGCACAATTGCTTAGATTTCCCTCTTCTTTGGTCAAGTCACATCACAACCACAACTCTACTGCAACTATCTCTTCACATACTCTTGAAATTCAAGCCCCTCATGCTATGGATGGATCATATCTGCAAATCACACTCTCATGGCTACATTAGACTATGTGAATAATATTGGGCATCCTCTTCCTCAAGCTTCCAACATAAGACTTCACAATCTTTTAGCTGGATCAAAGTTTGCAATGGGACACATCACCCAATGCTGTCCAGGGGCGCATCACCCAAGCCTTTGATATGCAGAGCTCTCAAGACAAATTATAAAATGACCAAAATGTGTGAATGGGCATGCTCATCATTATTTTGTTGACCTCTTTTAGCTTTTCTTACTGCCTTCTAGGACTTGCCATCTATGAAATTTGAATTTAGTGATGAGTGGGGCTTCTTTGGCAAGTTCCTTTTGCATTTTGGACCCACTTGCGTCATGAATTCGCCATCACTGGCTAAAATTATCCTCTATAGATTTCTTGGAGCCTTTTTGCTAGCTTTCTGCTTTTACTAAAGTTTCCCGAACCTTATATTCCAAAATAAGGAAACTTCTGTCCTTTTAGCTTTTCTGCTGTTTTTCCTGCTTTTGGCCGCTGTTTATGCCTTTGGCCGCTTTCTATCCAGCTTTTTATGAAGAGACAACTCATATCCGTTATCCTCATCATATGCACCCTCTTGGGCCACTTAAGCCATGGAAAACTCATAAATAATTATTAGAAATATTAAATAAAACAAAATTTAGGCCCACCATTAATTATTTATTTACATAAGGTAATTTGTTTTTGTCAAACTTAACCCCTTAGTAATTTATTTAATTATTTTCCACTAGGACCCATGCAAGTTGAATGGGTTAGTGGTGTACCATGGTGCTATAAAAAATGGGAACATTACACTATTCTAGTTTCTTATGGGACTCAAGGATAATAATTAAGCTCATGAACAAGGATCACTAATCTATGAACATCTCTTTCTAGAGTTGTCTCTTGAATAAAGAAAGAAGCATCTCAATTTTAGGATATTATCTTTTCCCATGTTCTCTAAGGCCTAAATGATGAAGTAGACCTCCAATCCATCTTATCCACACAATTGGATGAGGGCCATTGTAAAAATATGGGGATATGAGCCACCTTCCAATCCCCTAATGTTTAGTTTAATGAAGTATAGTAGATACATCATTAATCATAGTCCTGCAAGGGAACATGTAGCAATGTGAGTCGTAAGTTGAATTATGGAGCATTAAAGGGCTAGGACATGTATGGGATATCACCACACATGCCATACCTTCCAACATCATTTAATTTTGATGCATGAAGTGTGATTACCTTGGAGAATGTGGGATAATGTGTGATAATCTGCAGGAATCTAGCAACTGTAACAATCTCACAATCAAACTCTAAAGATTATTTGCAAAGAAGAAGAGAAGCATGCACTCAATAATCACTCATAAACACAGAATAATGGACAATGTCAATATCATACAATGAATAATGAATGTAAAGAATGTGATACAATAATTTATGATGAGGCATCATATAGGATTCGAATTAGCCAAGTAGGGCATTCGAATCTGAGCTCAAAGTCTAGCATGAATAACTATGGAGATATCATCCAGTCGGTAGTATCAGTCATAAATGGTAAGAGTCAGTCAAGTGTGTCTAAATGAGTCTAACAGAACCATCTAGCCATAAATCAGGGAATGGAGACTCCAAGGGGGGTGCATGAGGCTGTCTAACTCAAAGTCTAGCTTGGATAACAATGGATACATCATCCAGTCAATAGTATCATTCATAAATGGTAATAGTTAGTCAAGTGTGTCTAACTGAGTCTAACATAACCATCTAGGCATAAATCAGGGAATGGAGACTCCAAGGGGGGTGCATGACGCTGTCAAATAGTCAAGTGGAACTCCAGAACTAGCTAACTAGAAGCTACAAGCAGTCAGCATGAGAAATCAGTGGAAGAACTACTCAATCAATGCACTAACTGAATGATAACTCCCGGTAGGTGAGATAAGGCACCCTAACTGAGTGATAACTAGTGGTAGGTGAGAAAAGGCGCCCAAACTGGCTGTGGTAGGTGGGACATGTGCACTTGCCATGCAGAGAAGTCAAGGAGGGCGCATTAGGTAGGTAGGAGGCCAAATGGGGCTGTAGACAGGATCGTTAGAGCTAGAAGCAAGCTCTAGGTGCTGGGAGACCACCGTGATGATGACTGGATGCATGTAGTGGCATGCAAAGCATGCATATTTGCATGCAAGAATGCAAAATATAAAAATGATGGTGTGAATATTCCAACACCCTGACACAAGATATACTATGAGATAATAACCGAAAACAGAAAAATAGGGCCCTGGTGACTAAGACCAAAGGTCACCCCGTACAATCAATCTAAATAAACTAAGTGAGGAAAGAGGGAAAACCCAGTGGGAAGAAATCCCTACCTCAAAATAGATTGAAGGATGATAAAGTAGCATATCATCTCTCACCTTTGAAGGAGGTAAGTGTCCTTCTTTTCAAAAGAAGGGTTGATCGATATGAAATGGATCAGTAATGTGAGAAGGATGAAACCTTCCATTTTGAAAATCTGATCTGGTTCTTCTATGATCATGTGGATCATCAACCAAACCACCGGTAGATCGGAATGTAGTGGTTTCCCATCGAGAAAGAGGAGGAATATCAGGTGAGAGATCTTCAAGTTCTTGTGGATATGGATCTCCCATTCGCTCATCTTCATCATTAGTTGCTAGACCTTCAGGTTCTTGTGGATCTGGATCTAGCATTCCATCATCATCTCCATCTTCAGATTCTGAATCATGTGAATATGTATCTACAACTAACTCATCATCACACCCAAACTCTGAATCTGAAATCTCATGAGGAGAAGCAAGTAGAACCCGCTCATCATCACATACAAACTCTGAATCTGAAATCTCATGTGAGTAAACATGTGAAGTTGACGTCTCATACTCCAAATCCAAACTATCATGTGATGGGGATTTTCTCTCTTGAAACTCATCATCACTCTCAAACTCTGAATCTGAAAGCTCATGTGAAGAAGCAAGTGAAACTGGTTCATCATCACTTCTAAAATCTGAATCTGATGAAGTGGGAACATCATGAAACTGCTTCTGAAGCTGGATGTAGATCTCTGATATCTCTCTTGAGCCATCATAGGTGAGATTTTTACCAAAAGAACTAGAATCTGATGATGGATCCTCAAAAAGATCACTAGTGGATGTAGTAGTGATGGCCCGTTTGGCCATAGGAGTTGAACCAATAGGTGCTAGATCTTCAAGTTCTTGTGGATCTGGATCTAGCATTCGCACTTATTCAAGATTCCTCTTTTTCTCAATCTTCTTAGATCGATCCTTGCCTTTCAAGCAATCTTTGTAGGTGCCATGAGAAATCTTGCTATTTGGAAGATCTTCAACCACATCTTGAGCAAGCTTGTAGTTGAGATGAGATAGTCTGCTCTATTCATGAGTATGAGAGCGAAGAGCAGACTCCTTTGAGAGAGGTAAGAAGTGGGAAAACTCATAGAGTTTTGTCTCATGATTTGCAACACTTTTTGAAATTATTTCCCCTGAAACCATGTTTTGTACTTCGACTTCATTTGGAGAAAAGATCACTCTTTTGGGATCTCCAATATGGGTCATTTGGTACACTGAAAGTAAATTTGCTGCAAGAGAAGGAACATAAAGCACATCAGAAAAGTAACCAGAGTCAAGATTGATTCTTCCAATCCCTAGAGAGGAGACTTCTGAATCATTGCCCAATCTAATGGAAGGGCCAACTGAACTTTCGAAATTGGAGAAGAGATATTTGGAGGAAGACATGTGTCTCAATGCTCCTGAATCTATGATGAAAAAAGAATCTGTTGATGCACTGGACATGAGCGCATGACATCTTTCTTTGCCTTCAGATCTAGAAGGTTCAGTATCGGGATCTTTCTTCTTTGTGCATGCATGCATATGAATATTGTTCTTCTCAAGTAATCGAGCCATCAAATCTATAGCTTTCCTCATACAAGCACTCTCAGGATGGAAACATCTACGACAATAGGTGCACTTGGGTCTTTTCTTCCGAGAATGCTTGGTCTTCCTTGAGTTCGAAGCCCCATCTGACTGGTATGGACTATCTGTGAACCTTGTATTATTCGATCTCTTGTTAGAAATATTTTGCTTGTCTTTACCATTCGCTCTCTCTGCAACTGTAAGAGATGAATCCAATTTGGGTTTGATCATTCCCATAGAGATCAACTTCTCTTCCTCTTGAGTAAGAGATTGGATGAAGTCATCAAGTGAGGGAAACTTCCATCTTGGAATGGACAACTTAGTTGACTGGAAAGTATAAGCTGCTTGTCTTCTTTCACTATCTCATATATTTTCAACTATGATATAAAGCTTTTGAAATTGGTGAGGAAGACATTGATAGATTCGAAGTTGTTAGGACTCAAACATATGAGCTCATTCTCCAATTTGTGTCCTTTCATATCATCTTTCTATCCAAAAAGGGATTCGAGCTTGTCCCAAACCTCTTTAGGAGATGTAAGATCGATGACATGGAAGTGAAGATCTTCAGAAATTGAGAGAAGGAGGAGACCAACTGCTTCATCAAGCCTATCCAAGTACTTGGACTTTTCAACTGCACTGAGAGGTTCTACCATCATTCCGTTGAGTATTTGGGTGAAGCTCTTGGATCTCATGAAGAGAGCCACCTTGTCTTTCCACTCAACATAGTTGGAATATGTGAGCTTTAGATCCATCTGAACAGAGAAAGTTGAATAGTTGAAGAAGATTTCGAATGGGTGAATAAACCTGCAAAACAAGAGAAGTTTTTGTTGATGGAGAATGTTACACTTAAATTGAACACTACCTTTTGAACACTGAGCACATAGACGAATTCCTTCACACCTGGATAGACCTCATTGGATTTCTCCAATGAATTCAAGTAATAACACCAGGATTTGCTATGGAAACTCAGAGGCTTCTGGTGCTCAAGTGAAAGATAGCTGCTCAAAGAAATGCTGCAACTGCTGCAATGGATGCAATTCAAATAATTGTTGACTGCTATGATACCATGTGATAATCTACAGGGATCTAGCAACTGTAACGATCTCACAATCAAACTCTCAAGATTATTTGCAAAGAAGAAGAGAGGCATGCACTCAATAATCACTCATAAAAACAAAATAATGGACAATGTCAATATCATACAATATTGAATAATGGATGTAAAGAATGTGATACAATAATCTATGATGAGGCATCGTATATGATTCGAATTAGCCAAGTAGGGCATTCGAATCTGAGCTCAAAGTCTAGCATGAATAACTATGGAGACATCATCCAATCGGTAGTATCAGTCATAAATGGTAAGAGTCAGTCAAGTGTGTCCAACCGAGTCTAACATAACCATCTAGCCATAAATCAGGGAATGGAGACTCCAAGGGTGGTGCATGAGGCTGTCTAACTCAAAGTCTAGCTTGGATAACAATGGAGACATCATCCAGTCAATATTATCATTCATAAAGGGTAATAGTCAGTCAAGTGTGTCTAACTGAGTCTAACAGAACCATCTAGGCATAAATCAGGGAATGGAGATTCCAAGGGGGGCGCACAAGGTTGTCAAATAGTCAAGTGGAACTCCATAACTAGCTAACTAGAATCTACAAGCAGTCAACATGAGCAATCAGTGGAAGAAATACTCAATCAAAGCACTAACTGAATGATAACTCCTGGTAGGTGAGATAAGGCACCCTAACTGAGTGATAACTGGTGGTAGGTGAGAAAAGGTGCCCAAACTGGCTGTGGTAGGTGGTAAAGGCGCACTTGCCATGCAGAGAAGTCAAGGAGGGTGCATTAGGTAGGTAGGAGGCCAAATGGGGGATGTAGATAGGATCTGGAGAGCTAGAAGCAAGCTCTAGGTGCTGGGAGACCACCATGATGATGACCGGATGCATGTAGTGGCATGTAAATCATGCAGATTTGCATGCAGGCATGCAAAATATAAAAATGATGGTGTGAATATTCCAAGATAATGGAAGTGACTATTTATTCTTCCTTGGGCGCAACGAGTTAGTTTCAACACCCTCAATCTGTTAAGGTATGTTAGAACTTGAATCCTAGTTCTTTTAGTGGCTTAAATATTTTTTTGATCCACAGGGTATCTTCAATTTTTGGTCTATTCTCTGGTCTCAACATTGGGGGCACTCATGGATTGAAAGGATTCTCCAATGGACCCGTTGGTATTTGGTTTGGTATTTCTGATTCCATATCCATTTGGTTAGGCTTGGAGTCTTTTGCTCTCTCTGGATTGTGTTGTTACTTTGCAAATGGTTTAGGCATCTTGTTTTTGTTTTTTATGAATCCTCTTGGTTTGTGGAAATGGGGATCCTTGTTATCCCTATGCATTCTAGTTATTTCTTATCAACAAATGGTTATAGATCAACAATTAATTATGAGATCTGGATATTACGTTCTAAGTGGAATGCAGGTAATTCATTGGTCAATTACTACCCCACCCTTGGTGGTGAAATTTCATTCCCTACTCCCTTGATATAGTCATTTTACTTCTGAGCGATATCTGTTAATATTTGGTTGAGCTTTGATATTCAATTCTTTTAGATGCAGAAACTTGAAACAATGAGACAATTCAATCACATGAAATTCATACATCCACAACACAAGATATACCTTGGGGAAAATCCTCAAAACTATGAGAACAAAAACCCCATCAATTCTTCTCAGTATAATATAATGGATAGTAGAGAATGCTTTCTTTTACAACATAGCAGATTGCTTTTGCAAGATAAGAGATCACCAAAACACTCTTGGTGAAGATACATAAGCAATAGAGAAGAGAGATCAATTAGATGTGTTTTCCAATGTTCCCAACACACCAATAAAAAACAAGAACAATAACCTACACAAAGAGAAGTGCCTTTCATTCAATGGAGAAGAGAATTTGATTCACATTGAATTCATCAATCCCGTATAACATATTCATACATTCTTCTCACATGCATCAACTTCTTCTAACTTCAGGATGAACTTGCCCTCAGACTGGATGTATCAATCTTGCATGAAGAAGTGCACCCCACTTCTCATGCAGTGATTTATCTCATTGAACTATCTCTTAGGATGAAATCTGCTCTTAACTGAAAGCTTTCCCACTTAGTTAAGTGGCTAACTTAAGTTTTGTCATGCAAGTGTCGCAACTCAAGTGTCATATTTTAGTTTAACATAAGTGTCATCATGCCTTAGTTAACTAGATCTTCTTTGTTGTCATTTAGTTAACTCTCTTTAACTGATTATTTCTTGATAACATCACTGTAGTGATTAATTCGAGTTCTCCTTGATTTACTGAAGTGTTGTCTTTTAGTTTAACTAAAGTGATAGCACTTTTGTTAACTAGTCCTTCTTATTTACCGCTTAGTTAACTATTATTAACTGAAATCATGCAGATTGATTTACTTGTAGTGACCACTGTGAGTTCTTTAGTTAACAGGGCATACAATGTAGCTTTAACTGAAGCTTGACAATTTGATTTCAGTTAGTCATATCCTGATCAATTCAAATTCTCTTTTTCTCTATGCATTTATCTTTATCTCTTTATCTTTTACTGCATGGTCAATATGTGCTAACTTTAATTATCCATCACATTACATTATATTAAGAGGAATTATCGGATGCTGTGATCATAGTATATTATCCCAGATCAAATGATCATATGCTAAAGTAATTCACTTTAGGAGTGATCAATCTCTAAAGGAGACTTAATAGCTCAATTCAGTGATCATGGTTAATAATACATCACACAACATTGAATTCTTTTAACAAGTAAAGCATGACCTTTATACGGAAGGTCCAACTCTATACGGGAGGTCCATCCCATGGATACCTTTATATGGAAGGTTCACATGAGAATCATGACTTGAAACACAAGTACGGAGCCTTGTCCAACAAGACTTTACAAAATCATTACTTTGATTAATTACTTCTACACGGGAGGAATAACCTTTACACGGAAGGAAATCAAAGTGTTCACCTCTATACGAGATGATCAATCTTGGTTGCACAAGATTGGTTTGGAGAACGTCTCTTGATGCTGTACATTTAACAATATCAAGCATCATGGATTGCACAAGTTACCATGGTAAATACCAACATACTATCCTAGAAACTTAGAGGATTTTGAGAAGGCACAAATGTTTTATTAATGAAAACACACTTCTCTTATATCCCTGTCCAACACAGTCCATAGTAATGGACATTCAACCCATTTTGAGATCAAGGGCATTCTTTTGCACTAGAAAGGTCAAATTCAAGATCTTGAGTATGAATGCATTACTCTCAAATCCACAGTCGATGTTATCCTTTAAGGAAACTACTCAACAAACTCCAATCATTGATATTCTCTAGGCTCTACTCCAACATTCATCAAAGAAGAAGAAATATTCTTACAGATGATGGAATTCATGGATATTGAGAGTCTAGGGCCTCAACATGACAATGGAGATCTTGGAGAAGCCTATAGTTATCATTCATTCCACTAAATCTCAAGCATGATATGTAAGCCCCTTTTTGTTATAGGGGTATATTACTGGGTCTATACATGTAGTAGTCTTTTAACTTTCTCCCAAAAAGACTTTAGGACACATATATCACCTTTTTGTGTTTTTGGAAATGTGGTGACCATGCCCAGACCATCTCATACTTTTGTATTACTTACTTGTACAGTTCAATTACAATCCTTTTAATGCAAACTTATAATGAAAGTGTTTGAAAAAAAACAATGACTAACTACTATGTTTTAACTCAACAATGTTTTTTGTTTATTATTTTCTTTTCGAAACATTGCCTTCATAAATGTGAGACAAGTGTAAAAGTATAATATTTTGAGAGTAGAATTTTATAATAGTTTGTTTAGTTACAATGATTTTATTAACATTTTAAAATCACATTTTACACACACAATTTGAATATTTTATATCTTTTGAAGTCTACTTCATTTTGTTAAAAACATATAAACATAACACATCATAAGCCTATAAATAAATTATGAATAGCCAAAAATGTTTATTCATTAATAATTGGGATCACATTTTATATATCTATGGATCATTTCTCTATCTTTTTATATAAAAGTGGTTAGATTTACAAAAGTTAAATCTTAACAAAATAAAATATTTTAAAATTAAAAACAAAAGAAAAATAATTTTTTTTACTACATTATATTAGCTTATAATCTTGTTCTCTATGTTAGGTTTCCCACTTGGGAAAATATGAATATTGGATAAAACAAATCCAAATAAACAATAAACCATATATAAAAAGATGAATGACGTGAAAGCACTATATCTTCTCATTAATTAATGTATATATATACAATGAGAAGTGACTCTTAGAGTTCAGATTACAAGTGGTCTCTTGGACTCCCAAATGACTCTTCACATTCACTTATGACTCTTAGTCTTCTTCTCATGTGAATGGGGAGGAAACAATACAATAATGTGATAATGTGCCTAACCGTAAGGATTAGGTTCCCAACAATTCCCCCCTTAATCCAAAGGGGTGTATGTGAGTCCAAGAATAGAGAGCTGAATAAAAGGCTTGACAATCCGACTATGCTAAGCAAGTTAGCAAAAGATGACTTCTCCTGCTAAATACAAGTGCTCTATGAAGAAGTGGTTTGGATGACCACCAAGCAAAGGGGGATAGCAGAAGCTCATGTATTCTACTACATGGGTGGTTTAAATAAGACCACAAACTCTCAATCTCAGCAGCTGGAAAATCATGAACCATGAAGGTGGTTTAAGGATGACCACAAACTATGGAACTTGGATGGAAGGATCATAGGTTCTTGGAACATTCCAAAAGGATAGCATAATCTGTCTTTCTTCTACTAAATGAGTGGTTTGAAGCTGACCGCAAACTATGGAACTTGGCGACAACTCTTGCTCAGAGGTTCTCTGGAACATTCTGAAAGGTTAGTAGAATCTTGTGCAATATTCTACTAAATGGATAGTCATGGCTCTAGATTTGACTCTGGCTACAGCTCTGAGTGTGGTAGGATCAAGGATTTGGATCTGATGCAGGATCGCTTGTTCTCGCACGCTTATTTTTGATGGTCTTCATCCCCCCCTGTCAGGAACAACATGAGGAGAGGAGAGTCTCATGGTGTCAAAACTAGAAAAAAAACACATGAGTACTCTGGGAATGGTTCTCTTCTGTCTGTGCGGCTACATCACTGAATCTGGCCTTCGAAACTGGATATGGATTAGGCTTGCTTGATCTTGCTCGCTTGTAGAAGGACATGTCTTTGTTGTCAGAAGGAGGCTTTGAAACTTGATTCCTGGAATCATGTTCCCCCCTGTTAGGTACAAAGTGAGGAGAAGAAGATGTCTCAGCTGCAAGATGTGTCAATACTTGTGAATGAACTCCCTGGTATGACTTATAAATATTATTGGCTGTTGATGATCGTTGCCAAGAAACGATCCACCCATAATGAATCTTCTTTCTTGAAGGTTTCTTCAGAATGAAGAATCTGTCTGATGAGTGTGTATGTTTTACACAATGCTTACAAGGGTGAATATGAAAACAATAATATTTCATGTGGCCAACTCGATCACAGTGTGGAATTTTCAAACTTTGAACTGATGTGGATGAAGATGAACTCTCATTGAGAAATCCAACACTCTAAAATTAGATGGGCTTGGAGAAATCAGGAATGTGAACTGTCACTTCCTTGTCATATCCAAGGCCGGTTCTGTGCTTGTTATGGCTGATCTCTTCCCATGTTCTAATGATGGGCTTGGAAGGAACAAGGAGAACCTATTCATGCATGTTTTCATCTTCATTTTCTTTCACTTCTATACTAGCGCCACTGATTTGCACATGTGCTTTTGAAGTGGCATCAATCTATGCAGGCTACAGAACTGGATCATAAAGAGTATTATTCTGAACATGAACAAGTTCAGAATGTATTTCTTCTCGTTGAAGCTGCAACTCAAGTTGTAGGAACTCAAGAGTATCTTGTGATTCTTTTGTATAGTCTTGAATGTGAGTGAGGGTGGTCTTTTCGACCATGACAATGTTGTCGATATAGGAGAGAAGTAGAGTGTTCAGTAACTCTACCAGGCCATTTAATCACGCCATTAAATACAGATGACTAAATCAAATGGAGAAGGGCTTCTTGCAAATCCACCCTTTTACAACAAGACTCCACAACTAAGATTTTGAGCTCAAACAATGAAGGGTGTTGGGTTCAATCGAGAGTGAACCCAATTACAACTTAGTTTCAATTTGACAAAAACTATTGCATGAGAAAACTTGCAAAATTGATTGATTTCAAGTTACAATATAATGTATGATATGAAATTGACTTGATTGAATTTTAAAAGAAGAATGCTTTACCTATGAGATCCAAAAGAAGAATTTGAGTTTGTCAATCCAAAAGATTGGTGGCTATGGCATAGAGGAACTATCTTTTGAAGCAAATGTAAATGTGTTAGGGGTGGTACGAGTAGAAAAATAAAGTTCCAAATGGAAAAATAAAGTTCCAAATGGAGTGTTTCTTGAATTAAGTCCACCAAATGTTTGACCAAATGAGGAGCTACTTCTCTACAGGGGCATTCTGATGGAACACTATTGAATATGAAGCAAAATATGAAGTAGAATTTGCACCTCCACCAATGGGTGAAATGTCCCTACTGTCTTCATCACGACCATGTTGGAAAATGATTGGAAAGCTCAATGGCAAGTAGTTCGTTGTATTTCAAACCATAAAATACTTTCCAACATCGAGACCATCAATTTATTGTTCTCATTTGAAGCATGAAAACGACTGGCAATGCAAAGAGCGTGGATATTCACAAGAACTTAGCGTATGATATATTTCCCTTATGTCAATCTTGCATTTTCCATTAAAGATATTACATCATCAATTAAAAAACCATGAAAAAATTAGTTTGAGAACCATGGGGATGAACTAAAGGTTTCAAAAGCGATTCCGAGCGTTCAGTTTGCCCAAGATGCAGATTTTACAAGTAGAAGAATAGCCGAAGGTAGTCTCCACACAGGTAGCAAGGAATCCAACCAAACTGCAAGTAACCACACTTGGAAAATGTCCCTCAATAGCTGGAGGAAAAAATGATCTGTTGCCAACATAAGAGAATAAGGATGGTCTCAATATACTCCATGCAGGGGCAGCTCAAGGGACACCACATAATATCCACATTAGGTCTTAATACCCAGCTCCAAGCAAAAATCTAGGTCAACTTGGGTTCAGGGTGAAAATGCGAAGTTGGGTAATGTTTTTTTGAGAATGGAGGGGAAAATAAAAATAGTGTGCGCAGATAAACACGCAAAAAAGGTCGACTTCAAACTCTAGGTCGAGAGTTTAAAAAACTCTAGGCCGAGAGTTTAAAAAGCTCTAGGCCGAGAGTTTGTGAGAGCTAAAAATTTAGCACGAGAGTTTGAACCAATCATAGCAGTGTATTTTTTAAGAAACTCTCAATCAAGAGTTTGAACTAAACTCTCAGCCGAGAGATTGGAAGATATTTTCTTGGCCGAGAGTTCGCGGTCAACAAAACTTGCGAAAATCTCCTACATCTTTCCGGAACCTTGCAACTTGAACAAGGCCGAAACCATGCAAATTTTTAAGATTATTTATAGGACTTGGTACCAATGGATTCATCTCTGAATCTAGTTTCCAATGATATAAGAATTGTTTCATTTCATTTTGAATTTCTATTTATAAATATTTTTTTTCGAAACCTTCTCCCTTGAGAATTTTATTGTTATGAAAATCACCTGAAATGAAAATTCAATATCATAACAAGGACAACACCCAAAAAATGAAATATTCACATAGATATTCCTTGCCCTATCCTCTTCAAAATGGTACTTTTAGTTTTTTCAATAAGAGACACACCAAAAATAAAATTGAAGCTCACCAACATGTGTCGATAAGGCACCATTTTCTGAACATATGTTATTTCGATAAATAATAAAAAATAGTTCTCAAGTCTTAAAAACCTCAAAATATAGTCCATTCACAGGTGCAGTGTGTGTAGATTATGAGCATACATTTTTTTTTCCCTTAAAAGGAATAACCATCTCTCAAAACATTAGAGCTCACGCAGGTCACTCATTGTCCATACCTAAAATTTTCAAGTATATTCCATTGGTGAGAACCAAATTTGTTCCACTATATGTCCATAAAAAAATTTAAAATATTACGAGTACGAAGCTAATTCAATTCTCTAAACATTGTGTTTACTTCAAGGTCAAATTCCTAAGGGAGCTATGTGTTTAAATGGGTCGAAGTTGACAAACATAAAATTTTGCAGTTTTGTTTGTCAAAAAACAAGCAAAATAGTTACCCCACTTCATGTTTTCACCCTTCACCACATATATGTTCAACTGGAAGTGCCTCATTCACATAACTCCATGCTCGCCCCAATGAATATATTAAGGTGGCAAAGTCGCTGGTATAAGTGGGACTATGAATTGATCACCCAGCTCAAAGCTTTAGAGAGTGAGTACTATATGTGGCTTAGAATAGCCTCACACTGCTTAGACAGACCTCATGCAGCTCTAGATCGATTATGAGTATAATAACATGTATTATGTTCAATAAATTACCATCACACAGGTAAAGGTCACGTATAGAGGGTACCGTGTGCAACAAATCCACGAAAGTCTATTAACTCCAACTTTCACAGCGCAATAACTCACTATAGCGTACCAACAACAAAAGAATACCCCAACTCATGCAAGAGGAATACCATTGCGGGAAGGATCGCAACTATAATTGACGATCCAAAGGAGAGGACAATGAGTTTCATATGTACACTACAAGTACAACTACTTTAAGTAGGATAGACCGTGAGCAACCTTGGTTAGCAAAAACTAGTGTATCTATAGGGGAGGGATGCCAGTTGTTGGACACCCCACCTGGCTCCCCTCCCCACGCCACGTGACCACCTCGATAGGTGGCGTTTGCGGGCTTACGAGGCAGCACCACCTGTTGGGTAGGTGGGCGCCTTTACGCCGCACGTGGGGCACACGTTTTCACGGTCCCATGGACCTTTTCTCGGGACGACCTTTTGCCCCTGTGTCTTTTTGTTCGGGCCTGGAGTGTGGGCGTTGTGTTGCCCTAGTTATTGATCACCCCGCCCTCCACTGCGGTGATGCCCTTCCCTGATCTCTGTTCACCTCGCCCTCGTCTCTGTTCACCTCGCCCTCCGTGGTGGTGATATCCTGCACAGGTTAGTGGGTGGTGGCTCCTGCTTGTTGCTTCGGACATGGTGGCATTTCGCTCACTAGTGCGCTTCTTGTTGTTCGGTGGTGGCCATGACATGGATTATCCCCAGTTTAGTGGTGGAGATGGCGGGTTCTTGCTCCTGTGGTTTCGGTGGTGGAGATGGTGCCTTCCTGTTCTTGGTGCAGTCGCTGCGGTGGCTTTGTTCGGTGGTTTTTGGTGATTTGTTCGGTGGCTTTGTTCGATGGTTTGTCGATGCAGTGGCTTTGTTTGGT
Source organism: Larix kaempferi (assembly GCA_027924585.1). NCBI lineage: Eukaryota > Viridiplantae > Streptophyta > Pinopsida > Pinales > Pinaceae > Larix > Larix kaempferi. Next base: position 28,934,771 of record BSBM01000445.1, on the reverse strand, counting down.
GGCTTCGTTCTTGGTCCAGTCGCTGCGGTGGCTTCGTTCGGTGGCTCACTGGTAGGTTTCCTACCAGCCATCATTGCGAACGTGTTTTTCAACACTCTCAACCTGCTGGGGATTCTGTGGACCTTTTGTGCTGCATTTCTAGGTTTAATGTTGTGTTTTGAATTTTGGTTTAAACGGTGCAGTTGAATTTTGGTGCTGCATTTTGTTGGTTTAATTGTTGAACTGATTGAGGCTGCCAGTAATTGGTATGCCGGGCAGTGGTGAATTGCATTTCGCAATATGGTTCTGTGGGTTTTCGTTTGAACTGTTCAGTGGTTTTTGGTTTACGTTTGAACTGTTCTGTGGGTTTACATATGAATTGTTCGGTGGTTTTGGTTTGCATTCTGGGGATGCCAAGATTTGGTGAATATTGAATAATGAATGGAATTGTGCTCCTGTTAATGCTGAATAATGAATGTTTATGTATTTGCAGTAGGGTTTATGAATGTTTTAGGGTTTATTGATATGCAAAATTGATATGGAAAATTTATATGAAGGATATGCCAACGGGTCATGCGGAATTGTTGTTTATTGTTTATTGTTATGAACTTGTTATGTGAATTGGTCATGCAGAATAATTGATAACAGTCTGGGCTGAATAATTGAAGGTTCTATGGTTTATGTTGTAGTAGGGTTTATGAATTTAGTTTGTTGTTGGTTTATGTTGCAATCCCTGCAGTAGGGTTATGGTTTATCAATTTAGTTTGTTGTTGGTTTATGTTGCAATCCCTGCAGTAGGGTTAGGGTTTGTGAATTTAGTTTGTTTTTGGTTTATGTTGAAATCCTTGCACTAGGGTTAGGGTTTATGAATTTAGTTTGTTGTTGGTTTATGTTGCAATCCCTGCAGTAGGGTTAGGGTTTATGAATTTAGTTTGTTGTTGATGTACGTTGCAATCCATGCAGTAGGGTTAGGGTTTATGAATTTAGTTTGTTGTTGGTTTATGTTGCAATCCCTGCAGTAGGGTTAGGGTTTATGAATTTAGTTTGTTTTTGGTTTACATTGCAATCCCTGCAGTAGGGTTAGGGTTTATGAATTTAGTTTGTTGTTGGTTTATGTTGCAATCCCTGCAATAGGGTTAGGGTTTATGGATTTAGTTTGTTGTTGGTTTATGTTGCAATCCCTGCAGTAGGGTTAGGGTTTATGGATTTATTGCAAAATTGTTGACAACAATGACTTTTTCTATTGCTTTAATTTACAAGTAGGGGAGGGATGTCTATTCTTGAAATTTCATGGGAGGGATGTTAATAGTTAAAAGTTAAAAATACATCATATAGGGGAGGGATGCCAGTTGAAAACAATGACTTTTGCGATTGTCTCATCTTATTGGGAGAATACCCATAATTCAGTTTTTGATATCAGCAAGTGTGCCACAACAATGGAGATATGAGTCAAGGAATGAGATTGGCTTTTACTTTGATTACGACTATAGGAAACACAATTGGCTATTGCTTTAATTTACAAGTATATGATGTAGTTTTAACTTTTAATTAATAACATCAAGTGCACTTTCAGTAGCCCTGCTCTGCTCCATCCTTTGACTTTGATTTGTTCAAGGCTTTAATGCGCCAATATGTTCTCATAGATTAAGACATATCTACTTTGTACTTAGTAGTTTATGATAGGCAAACTGAACCCTCCCTTGATGGAAATTTAAATGAGGTCATTACTTGCATTATGGGCCAATTTATGATGTGAAATTATTTTGAAGGCCATTTACTTTCTTCTACACTTATTTGATATGCAAAATCTACTGTGATGGGTATTGTTAGTCCAACTCAGATTGTTTCTTATCTATGTGAGAACTCATAATATGTTTCTTGGGTAAAATAGACTAGCCCTAATTCTTATAATTATGGAGATAATGCATAATTAATATGCAAAATTGTTATGCAAAATTGTTGATGAAGGATATGCAAAATAGAAGAAGTTAAATTTATAGTTTTTCTTGCTGATTTGGTTGTAGGTATTTTGTTCAATTAGTTGTTGGGTAGACCATATCATGCATTTATATACACGTGGTTTTATTAAAGAGTTTGTTGGATTGATTACTGTTGTCTATTGCTCTAGCCTTCAAAAGGATATCGAATTTGTTTTTGGTTCCTAATAAAGTATCATGTCTTCTTTGTATCTAACAGAACATTATTACATAGAAGGGATGCAGACTATAATTTGATATTTGATATTTATTTTGGTTGAAGGGCTGCAGACTATAATTCATAGGCAAACTGAACTGCACCTATAATTTTTTTCTACATACACTAGACCTCATTTAGGCCTTTTATGTTGATTAGTATGATACTGTATTTAGGTCATACTCATTACTCTTAGGTGTAATAAGTCATGCATGAGAGCCCTCCATGGAACATTCCTTAGATAAGCATTATTAGTCTTAGGAGATAAATATGGGCATGTTTTTATGAGTTAGCACGAATGGATGGGTATCACAACCCAGGTAATGGTTCAAACCCATTCCTAACTGTTACTTTAAGGCTTATAGTCCATGTACAAGGATCTAGACCATGCCACATACATCATAGAAGGAAGGAAACATAGGGGTGTCAAGAGTTGTACATTAAAAAAAACACCCCTAAAAATTCATTAAGGATCTAGACCTAACCCTACTTCAGGGATTGCAACATAAACCAACAACAAACTAAATTCATAAACCCTAAAAAATGTTAATGAAATGTTTAATCATGGAACATTACAGAGTGTTGTGGAAATGATGAAATTGTATATTAAACCTCATGATAAACCCCTGATTACAATGCCGCAAACATTAGGGAACGCTATGACCTAGGATTGTATCCAAAATGGCCATGTTATAGACATTAGAGCCAATGATTACAAAAAAATCCACATTGCAATGTGGTCACAACAAAAAATTTGGCACCCCCATATGACACCCCTATGCTTGATGTCCTCCAAGATCTTCACTGCCCAATATTGTTGAGTTTCTTGCTTGAGCCAAGTTGGTTGGCCTACCTAACAATGGATGATTAGGTTGTGGCTGATTGCCTCCATATGATATCCAATTTGCTTCTTATATCCATGGAGGAATTGAGTAGCCACAGTGCACACTTGTGCTAATAAACCCTGCATTAGGTTGAGCCCCCCGATAATCATACATACGATTGACACCTGCAATGGTAGGAGGGAATAAAGTGGGCATGCGCACTTGTTGATAGTGGGGGACTTGGATGTTTAGGAGGTCTTGGAAACATGGAGTATTATCTACAATATGTTCCATTGTGTTTGGCATCATCCTACTCCCCTCCACTATGTTTGCATCACTAGCAACCCTTTCTGCCAGTCCTTGATCTTTTTGAAGCAATTGCTGAGCCTTTCTCAATTCCTTTTCCTGCCTTGCCATCTGCTTTTGATGAGCCTTTTCTTGTCTTTCTTTCTCTCTTTCAAGCCTTTCCTGTGCTCGAAGTTCTGTTGCAGCAATCCTTGCAGCCTTCTTTTTTTTAGTTAAGTCCTTCTTTTTTTGTTTTAAATCCTGGATTTCAAGTTTCCTATGCTCAGACTCAACTAATAGTTTTATATAGTCTTCTAAGGTGAGTAACTGTGAACTTCGGCATAGACAAAGATTGTCTACTGTTGCTTGCCTTCTTTTTGCCGACACTCTCTCTATTGGTAGCTTTAGGATCCGACCAAGCAACTGGCCCTTTGTTGACACTTGCTGCTCCTTGCTTGACACTTGCCTTTCAATATTTGGGTCATTGTTCTCCTGCTCTATATGAACCATATTGTCCTCTTTAGCTGGAACCTCATTGTGGACAGTATCTTCTTCCAGATTTCCATTGTCCACAAAATAACGAACAATTTCATCGTCCAATTCTCTTGGCTGTGAAGGCATGTTCATGCTTTCTTCATTGGTCCTTGAGACATTATTTTTGTTCAAATTCACCATGGCTTCTGCCAGCCATGATGGTGGGGTAACCTGGCTTGGCAAAGTCAATTCTCCATTGTTGCTTCATGGAGCATGATCAACGTTTTCATTGACATTCTCATTGACTGTTGCAAGATCACATGTAGAAGTTGCAACTGTTTCAGTTGGTATAACAACCTCCATGTTACTGTCAAATTCTTCATTGTTATATTGTGTTTCACTTACATGTTCATCATCATCACCACAGTAGGGTCCTCCTTGAGAGAGGGATATGATATTATCAGAAGCAACAACGTCTTCCTCTACTTCCACGTCTTCTTGGCCATCAACATGTGCTTGGACATCCCCTTCTTCTTGACCAACCAGTTCAAATGCCTGGCTACAACTAGTATCATGCATGAGAGCCTTAGAATTTAGTGGCCATATTCCAGTCCTCTTAAACCCAGCCTTGATATTTGAAGGTGTGAGAGCCCTTTTAAAGGATTTACTTGCAAGCTCGGCTAGCTCAAACCTTTTTACCTCCACCCTTGGATTCTTTTCCATCCATGAAGCTTGCTCACCCCTGAAATAGTTCTTGAAAGGACCGAACACACTGACATCTAGGGGTTGCAATTTGTGAGTGGTATGAGCAGGCAGTGTCAACAGGTCGATGCCCAAATTGTTAGCCTCCTCAATTGTTTGCACAACAATGTGGCTTCCATGTCCATCTAAAACCAGCAAGGGTCTGTTTACAGGTGAGACACCGCCTAGTATAGATGCAACAAAGTGAGTAAGCCAATTCAAAAAGAGTTCTTTAGTCATCCAAGCATGGGGATGTGCAACCATGCATGCACCTGGTTCACAATTATGTATATAGTTTTTGAGTTGAGTTTTACCTTTAAATAGATAAAATCCAGGGATTGAAGCACCAACTGCATTGACACAACATATAATAGTGATCCACTCCCTACTCCTAAACAAAATCTTAGGCACATTACGACTCCCTCTCTTGGAAATTACACGCATACCACAGTTCCTTCCTGCTTGTAAACTTGTTTCATCACAGTTCCATATATGGTTTGGAGCATAACCATGTTTCTCGTATGCACTAGAAAGGGTGGCATAGAACTTAGTCAAAATTGCAGGGCGTAGATTTAGAGCCCTGTATCTATCTAGGCCCTCGGCTGTATGCAACACAAGGTCTGGATGCCTTTTTCTAAACCCAAACCACCATGACTTACCAGGAAACCCATCTTTGAAGGGGTTTGGCCTCCCTTGACAGATTTGAGCTACAGTGGATTTAAGCTGTATCAGCTCTAGCCCATGTACCATTTGAGCCATCTCCTTACACCACTGAACCACCTCGGCCTCCTCCTCTTCACTCATAACTGTAACAGGCCCTCTGCGCTTTGTATGTGTGAGCCCATTTATCCAGTAATGTACTGATGAGGTAACAACTCCATTTTTTTAGCAGCAACACGAATGGAATATCCATTGAACTCTATATCATCAATGGCAGCTAACATGTATTCTTTTGTCCAGCCTCTTATTGCATTGATTTTGGTGGTTGAACTTGTTCCTTGAACTGTGGTTGACGATGGCTGTGTGGTTGATGGTGGGACAACAGTGTCCTCTACCACCACATTGTCATTCTCAACAACATTGCTGGGTGCATTGTTGGCATTTGATTGATCGACCCTCTCCTTGTCTGATGAGGTGTAGCGTAGCTGGGCACCCTTGCTCAGTTGACGACTTGTTCTCCTTGCATTGCTGACTCTTGCCATGCCTGCAACAACTTGCACATTTACAAGGGAAGCTAATTATGTAGAAGGAAACTGGAAGCTGATTATAACAGAAATATAAATAACATAAATGGAAATAACATTACAAGGGAAGCTGATTATATAGAAGGAAATTGGAAGCTGATTATAACAGAAATATAAATAACATAAATGGAAATAACATGAACATTGAAGCTGATTATGCAGTTACCTGATTATACTGTGCACATACTCTCTGATGGTATGTCTCCACTGTGCACACACACTGCAGGTTGAATGTTTGAAATGCAACTTCAGTAAGGGTTGTGGTTCTTTTATAGTTGTTTGCTGTTGAATTTGATTGGTAAGAAGGGTGCACATGGATTGCAATCTCTCAAATTCGAATGTGTGTTGTGGATTGATTTAAATGTGATCCAATGGCTGTGAACTTGTCATGGTGGATTCTTGTGCCTTCATCTGTTTCATGATCCTTGTGCTTTCATCTGTTTAAGGGGTGCATTTAATGGGTAGGTGTCATTTATTGAATATAGTGGGTTGGATTATTGAACAACCATGCACTTATGGCTGACACTCTCGTGTTATGGCTGACACTCTCGTGCTTGTTGCTTGAACAGGTTTTAATGAATGCTGGGATATTTATGCTCCAATAGATATTCATGGGTCCTCATTTGATAGGTACCTTGGAGTAGGTGGCAAATACAAGTTGGGTTATTTAGTTGTTCATGTACTTTTGGATCTGTATGTAGTTGGGATAAGATGTTTTGTACTCTTTTGCATATAAAGACTATTTATGGACACCTGTTGGCCACTCACTTAATGGACAATTTTTGGACACAATTTAAATATTTGCTACACTTAATATGGAATATTTATGTTTAATTTTTGGGTGTTTTTATGTCTATATGTGGTGTTTTTATGTCTATATGTAGTGACTGTGTGGAATCATTACTATGATAACTACTCGCCCCTGCTCAAGAATAAACATCCATAGACATCCCTCCACTATAGCTATTGAGAAGCATTAATATGAATCTTAATATGAATCTGCTTTCATCCTTCTTCAACACACATTTTAAATATATTGGTGAGTTTGATTAGTTGCGTGAAAAAAACCTTGTTGGTCGGCTATACCAGCAATTGCTTTGTTTTGCGCAGTCTCAATATTTGAAATCTGTGGCCAACTATCTTTATTCTATAGGTGTAGTGGTAACTCAATGCATGCACTTTTAATACAAAACAAAGAATACCTTTGATATCAACTCTCCCAATGATTTGTATTGTTTTCAAAGATGGTCTTCACAACAGTCTCACAAACAAGTTGAGATGGCTGAGAGGTAGACGGCGATAGGTCACGCACCAGCTGTTGACACACTGGGACTGTTGCATTCAACACAGCTCAAATGCATACCTTTACACCAACGCTGGTGAGATTAGGGTTTGGGCACACAACGAGCACATCGCCATAATTTGACTCTCGAGCCTCAACTCTCAAAATGAAGCTCCCAAGGTGCCAGTGTATTCTCCATTCTTCATTGAAAGAACTAGTCTATTCAATAAGTAGCAGTTAATCTTCAACTAAAAAATTCGTGAGGCAGCTCCAATCATCAACGGTCTCACTGTATGAGGAATTCCAGGCAATACACAAACGAATACACAACTATACCACTTCACGCACAAATGGAGAATGAGAGTGTCTCTGCACGCACAATAACTCTGCTGGGCATCAGTCTCCACTTAGCATCAACGCAGCTCCATCTCAGTCAAGAGTCTAACACAACTTCAAGCTAACACAAATTCAAACAATCAACATCAACCAGATGTAGTCGAAATGATGTGTTGGTTCATGTATACGGGGTTGCTTCATCTTCTATAGACATGAAACGACTCCTTCAAACTCAAATGCCAAAAAACTTTAATTTCCGTTAGATGGCAAGGCTGCACTTGGCTGTACTAAGATATCCAGGTCTTGTGAATCAAGTGCTTGAATTTTGAAAAAAGGATGGGAATGCTTAACTAAATCATCTTTATTGGAGAAGTGTTGGTTTTTCTCTGTAGGCTTGAATGTGCGGTTTGTAAGGGCACTAAGGCCGTCACAAGTTCACAAGCGTCGTTCAGTCTCTACAGTCTAAGGAATAGTTGACGTCGTACATGCCCCATTTAGATAGAACTTGGTCTTGTTTCATGGCCCTTGGCAGGAAATTTAAATACACAAGATGGATAGCATTCAAAGGTGAAGATGGATAGTCTTTCATCTCATAAAAACAATAATAATAATTGCAAATACAATGCAGACTAGGCACATGGATTGAATGGATCAATACAAGAAGTAGAAAAGATACTCAACCAAACCAAACCACTTCAAGAATCTAATACACTAATATAATTAATATGTTCAACCGACAATGTCCATTGGAGTATCATGCAGGTATTGAGAGAGCGCAGAGAGAGATAATTACTTTGACTGGGAGCACTAGGTAGTCGCAGGTTGGAATGAAGGTCTGAAAGAAACGTTACAACATCATATGCAATCACGACAAAATTCTCACAATTCTGACCTGGGCTCATGCAGCAAAATAATCTCCGACAAATCGAATTAGGGTGTTTGAGGCACATGTTGCAGAATTCTAGTCACATGCCTAAGAACAAGGCAGGCCAAAATTCTCACAATTCTGACCTGGGCTCATGCAGCAAAATAATCTCAGACAAATTATGACTCTTAGTCTTCTTCTCACGTGAATAAGGAGGAAATAATATAATAATGTGATAATGTACCTAACCCTAAGAATTAGGTTCCCAACATTATATAAAACTCTTTTATTTAAAAAGAATATTATCTCCCTCTTTCATATTCATATTAAGTGAGACTCTATATAATTTATTATGGTGTTCTTTGTTTGTTTAGTAGCTTCTCTATTATTAAAAAAAAATATTATCTCCCTTTTTCATATTCATATTAAGTGATATTCTATCATACATGTCTATATCTTATAATTGATTATGGTGTTCTTTGTTTGTTTAGTAGCTTCTCTAAACACATCTTGGGATACTCTCTTATGTTTTGTTTGCTTAGTAGCTTCTCCAACCACATCTTGGGATACTCTCTTATGTTTATGTGTATTAATTTTTAAGTGGTCTTTGTTTATTATTTACTTGTTTCATAACAGTTTTTTCAATTAATAGTGGTTCTAAAAATACTTTAATAAAATTTAGTTATATTAAAATAAAAAAATGTTTTTTTTTTTTAAATTTTATTTTCATTATAACTATTTTTCTTAAAATTATTTATAAAATTTTATTTATATTAAACAATTTTTATAAAAATTTATTCAAGATAAAATAAATTTCATGATATTTCATTTTTGAAATTATGTAAATAGAGTAAGTCATTCATTTGTGATCCATAGTGAATAGTCCATTAATTTTTATAAGTCTAATTCAAATATATAAAGAAAATAACAAATTCAAATTTAGAAATAAAGGAGTTTACCTCGTAAAGGTGCCATTTTCTTTCACAGTCGTCAAGTTATAAGATTTTGCTTAGAAAATCTATAAGCAGCTAAGGAAAAAAGTATAAGCAACAGCCAATTATTAACCTGTAATAAATAAAATCGTGGAGCACATACATATGAAGAAAATAAAGTAAGGAAACTATAGATTAAGCGGAAGATTATCTTAACCCATAACCTGTAATAAATAAAACTGTGGAGAACGTTTATACTTCAGAAAATAAGATATCCAAGTTCACAAATAAAAGAAGATATATATATGTTCGAACACAGAACGAATATTAACCTGTAACAAAGAAAACGGACGTAAAGCGAGACTGATCCTATTCTAGTCTGGGCAAATACTTACTCCAAATTCTTGAGCTTACGAATGGTTTCTGGTTTTTAAAGCTTCAACAAATAAATCTAAATTCTTATTAGAGGTGCCTCCGTCCATCACTGTAGTCTTCAAAACCGCTCTAATAGGCTCGACCTTCAATCTCAATTTTCTCCCTTCTTCTTCGTCCATGAATTTGTTGAGGGTCCTTGCTATTTCTTCCCGAACAACCAATTCTCTACAGTTTTGGAAGCTCCTGTTACTCCCACCCAAGTCCATAGCCACTCCCCAGTCTTCTACAATCAGCTTTCTATTTGTGTATTGATCTGCTAATAACGGAAACGCTAACATGGGGACTCCCAGTAGTAAGCTCTCAAGAATGGAGTTCCATCCGCAGTGAGTAAGAAATCCACCCACAGATGAATGAGATAAAACTTCGAGCTGAGATGACCATGGAACCACCAAACCCTGCTCCTTAATTTCCTCTAAGAATCCTGCTGGGAGTATATTTTGAACGCCGGAGGCAACAATATCCGGACGAAGTGCCCAAATGAACGGTTGTTTGCTTTGTAGTAATCCCATGGCCACTTCCTCTATTTGGGTTAAAGAAACATGAGCAAAGCTGCCGAAAGAAATATAGAGGATTGAGATTTTGGGCTTGGAGTCGAGCCATCTGGTGCAGTCGGATTCAGGGTACATGCTGGCCGTCCGTAATGTTTCGTTATGGAGACCTTTTCCTGCATCGAAGAAGGCTGATGGAAGCAGAGGACCAACGGACCAAAATGGTTTTCTTGACTGTAATTCTAATTCTGCAATCGTTTGGCTTTCGATTTCGTCAACAGTATTAGAGATAATCCAATCTGCCCCTCGAACCGATTGAAACGCTTCGTATATTATTCTGTGTACACTAGTTGATAGATCTAACTCCTGAAGATAGGAGGGAAGATCTGTTAACTTCAAGGCTGAAACTCCGGGGATATAATTTATGACGTTCTCATGTTCATCCTCTGCAAAACCACAAAACATGTTTGACACAGCTTAAACAACCCTATTCTTTTAACTTTACAGCTTTAAGTTCTGAGAAATATAATATCACATTTATCATTACATACTGGCGGACTTCGCATCAAGAAATGGAAAAGATACCGTGGTTGAGAAATGGACAATGGCCATTTTTCACAAGCAGATCCCAGTGATAAAAGATGGAAAAGACGGTCGCCGTCTGTGTCCAGAAGGAAGCATGAGAAATCCCAAATTTCTTTGCTACGCGATTGAGCGAAGGGAAAAAGGTGTCCGCAATGATACACGACACGACAGTCTCCTTTGTGTTGAGATGTGCGATCAGCTTCTCAAGCTGCAGTATCATCTTGGTGTGGACGGATTCACTATACTCCTCCGCATTCAAAGATCTATCAAATTCCAAAGGCAATCCATCGCTAACCTGAACATAGCGGATATCGAAACCCAAGCTCCGGGCGTGACAGAAAGGGTCCTCCCCGTTATGGGCTTTGATGATGTTGGCATGGCAAAATTCTGTATTAACAAAGGTGACAATAACGCCATTGGCTGCAAGTTTCTTTGCGAAATTGAACATTGGAGTAATGTGCCCCTGCAGCGGAATTGGAATTGCAACGACATGCAAACAATTGATTGCGGATTCCATTGAATCTCAACTTCACCAGTATAGAATCTCTTCTCTTTAACTGGCAGTACCGACGTAATAAGGCAGGGGTTCTCAAGTGGATCCACTTTCCTTCGCCATGCATATACTTCATGGCAATTGGCATCGTTGAGAAAGTAATGCTTATGTTTGGTTTGACTTATTGATATAAGTTCTTGTCAAATTAATTAGGTTGAGGGTGGATCAATAAGTTTTTGTCAAATTAATCAGGTTGAGGGTGGGAGCCAGTAAGGGGCTTCATGGTTGATTGAGGGAAGTTTATGGATTGGGGTTGGGTATTAAGGTATTTGTTATTTGTGTTAATAAAATTATTATAGTTATATTAAAGCTTATTTAAATTTTAATTAAGATGTATTTGAGCATAACAAGATACGACCATGAAATGAATCTTCACTCTACATTTGTTACATTTGTTACACTTAAATTAATCTTATTAATTCACTAAAAAAAATCCAAAATCTCACATAATACATTAAATCTTATTAAATTAAATCAACATACAATTTATTATCTTTAAACTAAAGATATTTAATTATAAAATGATCTCAAACTAAATATCTCATAGATGCTTTAAAAACTTTAAAGTGAAGTAACGCTTAGAGATGCTTTAAAAACTTTAAAGTACTAGATGCTTTAAAATCTTTAAAGTGAAAGGACGCTCATAGATGCTTTAAAAACTTTAAAGTACTAGATGCTTTAAAAACTTTAAAGTAAAGGTTCCTGCAAAATGTATTACAAAGAAACTTGTGAACGTTACTTTCTGAAATCCATGAGTGGTTATCATAAGTTGTTCCACAAAGACGAGACAGATGATCGATGACCACTCGTTCAGATACGACGGACAGGACGATCGATGACCAGCGACATTGATGTTATGTTTTTATTCGTTTGCAACATTATTGGGGAGTAGGGTTCAAAATTGAATATGTCACATCATGTCAAAGGGTTCCAAGCACGTCGCATAAGTATTGAAAAAAAATTATACCTAAAAAAAATGTAATTTTTAATTTTGATATTTTATGAAAAAGTGTAATAATTATATTAAAATTACATAAAAAGGGTTAGGTTTCAAAATGCTTGTCAAATATTTTTAATTCAATGTTCAATTCTTGATGTGCTGCTAGCCTTAAATGTGCCATAAATTATCTCTCTATGAAGAAAAATGAAAATTACTTTGGGAAGAGTGGATTGATGGTGCTCTACTCTTTAATGGATGTGCTCCTTTCCTTGAAGATTGAGCTGATTTGGTTTCCTTCTTGAAATAGTTTTATGTTTCCTTGTTTTGAAGGTTTTTCATGTATAGCAGATATGTAGGGTGCTCTTTCTTTAACTCTGATCCTTTGTTTATCTGGAGGATTATGATTTTTTCCTGCATCATTATTTTTCGATGAAATAGTTATTTATGGCCATAACCAGAGCGTCTATGTAATCTGGAAAAGTATTTTTTGATTTTACATAATAGCAAAAGTACAATTTTTTTCTCCTTGAAAAAAATTCCAGCAGGATGGATGATGGCCATTGGCCATCTCTATTTGCAAGTCTGCCCCTTGAAAAAATAAAAACAAAAACTATTAAATACATTGTTACGAACTTATCTCCCACTATTCTCATATCTAATCTCAACAAGTTTTGAGATTTATTTGTTTCTTGATTTCTTTAATAACAAAAGGACAAACTTGATAGGTTAGCGACCGAGCAAGCTTAATTTAAGTCCATTATTGAGCATATCATAGTGATACATGATACAACTGGGTTGCATTTTGTTCACATCAAATTGCTTAATTCATTATCTTCATGACAATTTTGAGCATGGAAAATTTTTAGTTGTAGTCTCGACTCGAGTCAGTTCAACTGTTGTGCCTACATCCACTACAACTCTTTGTATAAATGACATTCCCATGAAGAGGATCAAGTGGGCTTTGGGTTTGAAAATGATTCATTTGAATGCTTGTTATTTTGTTAGTCTAAATAAAACTCTTCTTGACTTGTATTTATATCTAACTGAGTTATTTTCTATTGATCATGTACCATTGAACAAGTTATTTTCTCTCTATTAATTTCTGAACATTTAATGTATTGATGAAGGGTGTCGTATCACTTCAAGGCAATACCACAAGGCCTGCCCTGCCAAGACTCAATGCCATGCTCACCTGTTAAGATTGGTCTCTATCCCATCCACCATTACAAGAAAAGAATGGTTGCGTCGCGTCGTAATTTCCTTCCACAAAATTACTCACCAGGATAGATTTTCACGACTTATTATACACGCATTCATTTAACAAACCAGTTGTTCTTCAATTACTCGCTGCATTTTCATAGTAGGTGTTTCATAGGGAATAGACCATGCTTCCCACTAATGCTAATAAGAAGTCTTTCCCCGCTTCTATAAATACATTTTAGCAACACTAAATCATCCCACCAAAAAATAATAAATCCAAATGTCGCAAATTAAAAAATTGAAAATGGGTAAATTTTATATAAGAATTAATATCTTTGTCTTAGAAGGAATGTGTGGGCAGAATTGAGAGTGCAGAGAGAGAGCTTAGAGGGATCCATGTGTAATAAAAAATGAGATTTTTAATAAAATATCAAGTTGCAGAGTCTGGGACAAGGTACGATCATCCAAATATCTGAGTGTTTATACAATATTAAAAAGGTTCAAGTCTAGATATTAGAAACCCAGATCTCGCATGGTTACAAAGACTGAGTTTTTGAATTGGTGTTGGTTAATTAAAAAGAAAAGAAAGGAAAACATGAATGGGTTCAACTACACTAGATTCCTAAGCTGGGCATAAACTATTTACAAGCAAAGATTCCTAAGTTGGACACCAATGATTTCTAAGCAAGGATTCAAGGTAGATGTGTATCTTCCCTCCATTTTTTTTTTGTTATTGAAACAATTTGATTTTTTTTGTAGATGTGATAATTATTGATTTATTGATTTATTTAGTGACATCAATTTGATTGAAAATATAATATTCTATTTAACACTATTTTGTATAAAATGTGTAATTAATTTATTATTGTCAAATAAAATGTGATTTTTTTAAAGATTTTCATCCTAGAAGTAAGACACAAATATATATCCTTCAAACTAAAATTAAGACCCGCTTTTCAAATTTGAATCCTGTTGGGGGGAGAGAAGCAGCTTGTAACAAACATGATTAATCTTTAAAGAAACATGGCCTTAGTTCGTTTAAGGATTTTAGAAGGTTTTGGTGATTGAGAATCCCTCAAATCAAGATGAGGATCTATTGATTTTCAATGATGGGTGTTTTTAATATAATTAGTGATAAGTGATGGGAGGTGTTTTTAATATAATTAGTGATAAGAAATGTTAATTAGTTGGGTGAGTAGTTAACATGAAAAAATGTTACTTTGACGTTTTAGAATTCAAATCCCATTTTATTATATTTTTGTTTTGAAATGACCTTCAACTTTTCAATTTTAGTTAAATATAAATTTAGGCTTATCCTCACAACTTCCCAATTATATTGTTAATAAAGTCTTTTATGACCTAATTTTTGGTACTAGGATGTTTCTATGTTCTTATTTTTAGTTGGATGTCTCCGTTTTTAGTCCCTAACATGCACGAATATGTTTATGTTTATGTTAAGTTGGCTTTTCATAGTTTAGTAAATGTGTTTTCAAAGTTTTATAAAATTAAAAAATATATATAATTAATTTCATTAATTTAAAACATAAATTTTATTTATTTTTAATTGAGATATAAAGTTGATATCATAAAATATTTTGGTTTGATTAGAAATTTGGAGAATAATTATGACATTTAACAAATTAAATTTAAAATACAAAAAAATTATAGTATTTCACATTTAAATTGAAATTCAAAATTATGACATGTGGCATTTGACATTTATTTTGAAAATTATGTGATCAGATCTATTTGTTTTATGATAATGTTAATTTGTCAAAGTTTATCTCATTTTGAATGTTGAAACTCTGAAAATATCAAATCTATGGAAATCTGAAAATCTACAGATAATGGAAGGATCGATTGCCTTGACCCCCATGTTGTCTCTGGTATCCCTATGGTGAGTCTAGTCCAATATTTGTACACATAATATAAGAGTAATCAATAACATGTATTGCATAAGTAAATCTAGTTGTCGTTTATGCTAGTATCTACATATAAATCAATTGCATACTTAGAATCATATGTACCATTTGGTGTCCATGTTTGGTGTGGTGACCAAGGATACTCTGGGTCACCTTGGTAATCTATGCCCACATAGGGGTAATCCTCAATGACTACAAGAAGTTGCCACCACTGAGCGAAGAAGTCCTAATCAAAGACGTTTCCCACATTATCGTCCCCACCCCTTAGCATCATGTGCTCCCATTGTCACACCCAGGGATCCACAGGCCTCACATCTTAGACTATAACATGGGGTTTTAATATCAACACTCTATCGAAGAAGTACAAGAATATGAAGGTGCCAAAGCCAAAATCTCCTCCCCTCCTATTGCGCTAAGTAAGTTGACGTTGTATTACCATTAAGAACATATGGGCCCAATCAAAGTACATGCCACCTAATATTTGCTTGATGATGGTCATCTGATTGCTGGAAACTTTATGGTTCCCTCATTACCCTAGTACACTCACTACACATATTACCATTGCTCATGTCTCCAAGCGTCATATGTCCTCCATCCAAATGGAGGATTCATGTAGTGAAGCCCCTTTCATGCAATGGGCCTCTTAATAGTCCTCCATAGCAACATCTTATGGCCACACTAGTCATGTCTCCACTATCACTCCAAGCATAGGAAAGCCAATGGATCCTCTCACCCCGCACCATGAAGGCCTCAATGTTTGGTTCCTAGTACTAGGTGATATTCACCAATAAAAGACCACCTGATCTCATCAACATGTTCTCAATTAGCATGAGAAGCCTTGTATCATGCTAGTGTCCTCCGAATGGCTAGGTTATCCTGGAGTTCCCTAAAGAGATACAAGAGGCCCCTCTCACTCCATCTCCCCCTCATGGTTTCATTTTTGTCCAAAACATCAAATAGTTAGAATTCACTTTTCCCCAAGAAAAGTGTGACGCCTGTCACAAATTTCCCAAGATCAATAGTGATGAGGCATTATGCTTGTTCAATGAAATATTGCGACCCTATTACACTTTTTCTCTAAATAAGTGCAATGGACCATTTCATGATTTCACCACCCAAGTGTAGCATTGTCACACATATTGTTTCCTTTTCTGTGTACTACATCATGAAAAAGGATTTGAAATCTGCAACATGTGACAAAATCCTTCCAAGGATACCTATGATCCCAACATCCCTAATCTAAGAAATGAAATGGAAAAAATGGAAGAGTAAGGAAATACCTCTACCCTATAACTCACAAAATCAAAATTTTATAGATGAGATCCTCCATCAGTGAACTGTAAAAAGTACACCTAATTGCATGGGACCCACCCTACTTATATAATTTGGGTGTTTTTTTTCTCCTGCTCCATACAATCTCATATGACATTTATTTGTTGTTCCATTCACATCGGTCAAATCCTAGTTCTACACTCTTCTTGATTTGGTATCCATATTTGTGTGATTAGGATTTTTTTTGGGGGATAGAACCTTACCTACATGGGTTACCATTCATTAGTATCCCAAGTGCATTTTGGTACTCATGTCACAGTTTCCCTTAGGAATGGGAGTATGACTAGTCCATGATACTGAATTTATCTACACACGATTCTTCATTCTCACTCATTGGCCTACCCCTCAGACTCCCACATCATGAATTTTTATGTTTCATTTTACATTCATGAGTCCACTACTTCACCCATACTATAAAAGTTCCCTTAATTTTACAACATTAATAAACCCCTGTGGATATTACCATTAGTGTCCTACCCCTTAGACTCTTCCATATACTATCACATGTTTTATTGATTCACTTGGTTGTTTGTTGGAAACTTATCTCCTTGAATCTCTTTTCCTTGAGTAACTATTTACTTGGGAACCCATTTTAATAGTGCTCCTTAGCACTAATATAGACTGTATATGATCTCGCATGGCAGTGTCCCTAGTTGCTTTATTCAAATAATTATGTGATGAGTCACCCATGAAACCTTTCTAATGTTATCTACCACATAGTGTTGACCTTATTACCCCTTCATCCCCCTCCATGAGTTTTCTCATTGTAGTTATGTCCCCTGGTTATTCATTTGTATCCCTCTCTTGATATTATCACGAGTTATACATATGTTGTGAGGTCAGTCATACCTTCATGCTTTGGAAAAATGAAGTCTTGAGTCGATCACTTTATGACCCTCCATTCCCCCTTTGGTGTCTCAGTCCCAGTATCTTTCACATCTTGGTATTATCCCTCGTGCTAATAAATACAACTCCTCATTTCTTTGTTTTTAGTAGGGATCCCTATATAGAATTCAACATATATATTCTATAGGATTGACCTAGAGGCATTCTATACCTTGGCCCCATAAACATCATTGATGGGTTACTTTGGACCAACAAAGGGGAGACCTAATTACCCCTTAGCTTGGTTGGTACCCACGTTCCTAACTCCAAGTCATCATCGCATCATTAAGAATCATATAGTGTTGTCGATCCCTTATCCTAGTTTGGTCAAAGACCCCATACATTCCTTACTCCCTACATCTTTTGACTCTATTCTAGAACCCCTTCATTTATTAGCTTCATGTGATGTCTGAGTTGCGTTGGAAACAATGATCTAGATTCAGTTGCAATTCCATGGACCTATTTGGCTCAATATTTCTTCACTTGATCCACTTATGAGGAGTTTCTCATGCTATCCCTCCTTCAAGATCTCAAGGCCCCTCTAATTTCAGTAGGTCTTAAGTTGTTGCAATTTGTCATCCCATAAAGATTCCATTGTTCCTACTCATGTACTTCATATTAGCTATGGGGTCAATTTATGTACCTGGATTAAGTCCATCTTTGACCCCCATGATGTATTATACCCAATAGTTATTCATGTATAGTGATCATACCCCTCCCGATCTGAATAACATACTGTATTGAAACATTGATATGAACACGGGGATGCCGATCTCATTTATATTTGAGATTGTATACACCTAAATCCTTTGGTTGTTTTTTTTGCAGGTATGGAATCTATATCCCCCCTGGGGGTGTTACGCCTAAATCTCGTCATCATAAGACCCATGTTAACTCAATGCCTTGATCCCTGAAGTCTCCCTGATCAAGTATTCATTTAGAGCAAGTTGTTTCCCTTTGTCCACCATTTCTAGTTGGGACGGCGCAGGTTTCCTTCTAGCAAGAAGCGCCCAACTAGGTCAGGTGCAGGTTGTATTCTGACAGACTGCGCTAGTGGCTCAGGTTGCCTTTGTGCAGCCTGTGCTTCCCCTCTCGGGCACAGGTTTCCCTCATTTAGCTTGCGTCGGAGTTGGTTAAATTGGATAAAGGTAGCTTTCGAGCGAATTCTAGAAAGTGGATGAGGTGGATCTCTATCCCTAACTCCTAGGTGAGTTTTCCTCCGGTTCCCTAACTTCAAGGGAGGATCCCTTAGTCCTCTCCCCATGATCCTCAACCTACTCTATCCACTTGGTCCTATAAATACAAAGCTCCTCTCCATTCCAAGTGGAGGAAGTCTATAGCACTTACATGCTAGTGGAATTAACCTAGGTGATCCCTATCCATCTCTTGGGAGGCATACATTTCCTTTGGAGGCATTGGCTTGGCTTGTTGGAGGAAGATTGCAACGTTAAGGCTTGGGTTTTAATCATCACTCTACTATGTATTTCTCACTCTTTTTACAATAATATAATCTCTTTCCATAAATATCGCTGCGTTGATGATGTTTATAGTTCACTTCCTTAACTGTTTACTTGGATCAATTAGTGTTTAGATGTACTGTTACTGCTTGCTTTGTCTCTATGGATCTGACGACCACAAATTTTGGAGCATAACAAGGAGAAAGATCTACGAATATGAAGGTAAGACATCTAATTACCTTGATCTCTAATTTGATCTAGGAAAGTAGTGTTATGTTCTGTTTCCATTTGTTCTAGATCCACTTGGACTAGGAAGATCATGCTCGTGTCTGCTCGAGTAGATTGTCTTCTTGCTTTAATTTGATAATTTGACATTCTTGGTCTCACACTCATAAGAAGAAGGAAGGCTTGTTTCAGATTTGTGTGCATTTGAGTTAGATAAGATTATTAAGTGATTTTCTTTGTTTTTCATTTGATTGGAAACGTTTGTGGAATCCTTCTTTCCGCAGCTTAGATGTGTCTTTTTCAAGTGTAAAAAGATAGGAAATGGATTAGAATTATAGCATTTGGTGTTCATAAAAAGATCTCTTTTATCGCTTTAGGACAGTTTTGGGTGCATCATTTTGAGTTTTTTCACTTGTTTCCAACATTTTGAAAAGAACTAAAATTGCATTTGCATGGGGTTGTGCATTTGGGAAGAAAATATATCTCTCTCTCTCCTTCTTAAGTAGAACTTCATAGAAACGAAGACTTGCATTTTCATATAGATCAGATTTGCGTCTTATTTAAATTCCAAGTCTTCACTTCATGGATTCACTTAACCGCATAAGATAAAATTAAGAGCTAGTTTAAGTTAAAATTTTTTAGCAACTTGTGTGTTGGGTTAGTGACATGTTCCGACATCGTTAAACGTGGCAGCTATAGTTATCTTCTTGCACTGCATTCCGGGGGCCTGCAATTCTTCCACGTACCAACCGGTATATCGAAGGATCTTTCACGTACCTTAGGGTATATCGAAAGGCACTTCATGTAATCGATAGTATATCAGAGGGCTCTTGTCGTACTATTGTGCATTATACAACACCACTACGGATTGGCGCTCCCACATAGATTGAGTATATAGGGAGACCCCATTAGGATTCTTGGAACCATCTGAGCAAACCTTTCGACCGTCTTGTTGTCGCAATCCCCCGAGAACATCACTCAGGGGGATTAATACGCATGTATTGTTAGGTATTCGAGTTATACGGCCAAGGGTACGGTCCCACTCCTCCTTGGTCAACGCTCTGAAAAATTGGGCCGAGTATAACTATTGGACCCTACAGTATATCGCGAGTTGTGAAAACTTGAAACACCCGTGAGGATCCGACTTTTACATCCCTCCTATTCACAAGTTTTCTTGCTTCTTTTAGTTTGAGTAGAGTTTCTTGTGCATGATAATTAGAAGGACTTAGAGAGTTTAGATATGGAAACCTCTTTTGGGACTACTAATCAAGAGGCTCCTTTTCAAGGGGTACCTTTTGTCTTTCCTCTAGTTGGAGATATTGGTCCTCCCTTTATTGCCACTTTAAATCTTCTTGGATTAACCATAGGATTACTGGTATGGTTATTCAATCCAGTGATTCCGACTGTACCCCATGTTTCAAATGTTAACTCTCCACCACGAGAGTGTCAATCCCAAACTGCTCCTTCCCCTTCTTCGGATGCTTCTTCTTCCTCGCCCGATCAAAGCAGTAGTGTTAGTAATCAGGAGGATAAGAAGAAGAAGAAAAGGAAGATAAAGAAGAAGAAGGATAAGAAAGAGACCAAGCATCAAACAATTGCCTCTAATGGCACTCATCCTATTCGAACACCTCATAGACCCAAGTTCCCTTGCAAGCTTTGCAAGGGTGATCACCTTCTCAAGGATTGTCTCGGTCTTTCCAAAGTGTTAGAAGAATGGTCTAAATCCTCCAAACCAGCTGCATTGTCAGCCTCTGGACATCATACTGATGATAGCCCATCAACCAGTGACTCTATGGTTAAGAGTCGGAAAGGTAAAGTAAAAAATCCTTGTTTGTTATGTAAGGGTATGCATCTTACTTACCTTTGTCCACGCATTGATGAAGCTTCGCAATTGTTGGAAGACATTACTGTATCTCAGAACCACCTTCCAACCGGATATCGTAATTCGTCCCTTGACCCCCATTGGTTGATGAAGTGGTCGATCCAGCCCCACCCTTGGTCGATCCCACTCTTTCTTCAAAGAGTGAAGTTGAAGTGGTCGAGTCGATGTCACCTCCACTCGATCCCACTCTTTCATTGGAGAATTCCCAGACTGAAGTAGTCACCATGATAAAATCTTCGTCTCATTCTAGTTTTCCAGTTGAGAGTCAATTCGAAACCACTGATGTTTTCCTAGTCAGTTCAGATTGTTCTAGGTGAGGGGAACCTTATCCTTTTCCACAGAATCTCCTCCAAGTACTGAGGTCATTTCATTTGATTGGAATGGTCTAACATAATCTTGTCTTCCTTCGAGTGTTCCTTTACAGATATCTGTAGGAGTTTCTGATAAGGAAAAATTTCGCACTATAGTTGACGAGGGAGCTTCTGTTAGCATTTTATCCTCAACTGCTTGGAAAGCTATAGGTTCTTCTCAGCTTGTGCCAGTCACTTACCAGATATTGGATTTTAATAGAAGGCGTACTGGACCTTTATGGATCCTTCCTCACTTACCTATCACTTTAGGAGGGAAAACTGTCTGTATTGATGCTATGGTAGTCCAAGGTCCCTTAGATTTTAATCTACTCCTTGGACAAGACTATGTTTATTCCATGAAAGCCGTAGTGTCCTCACTCTTTCGAGTGATGTATTTTACTTATATTGGGAATATGGTTAGCATTGATAAACTTTCCTTTGTGACACTCACTCATCGCATGACTCCTAGTCATCAGACTTCCCTGAATGTTCCACACGTTTTAGTGGTTTCTTCCCCCTAGAGATGGGGGGCATGTCTCCAGCCTCTTGAAATCATGTTGGAGTTATTCCCCTAGCTTCTTATTCTATGGGTCACTCTACCAACCTATAGATATCATGTTGGGAAGGAACCCGTCGATGGGCCTTAACCATGATCATAGTTCTCTTTCAGTGTCAAGCTCATTAAAAAATGAAACAGGTTCTCATGAGCACATATTAGTCTTTGATTCCAAGCTCGTTTAAAAATGGAATAGACCCCTACAAGCATAGTTTACCTTTGGTTTCGAGATTGTGTAAAAATGAAACCGTTCCCGATCATAGTTTACCTTTGGTTTCAAGCTTGCATAAAAATGAAACCAACTTCATGAGCATAGTTCCCTTTCTGTGTCAATCTCTTTAAAAAATGAAACAAGTCATACGAGCATGGTTCTTTTCCTGTGTCAAGCTTGGTATAATATGAAACAGATGACCATGAGCAGAGTTCTATTCCTGTGTCAAGCTAGTTAAAAAATGAAACAGATCCTTTTCCATTGAGTCGAGTCTTTCCATAGACTTAGTACCTGGACCTTCTTTTCATCCTCCTATGCCATTTGATCTTCCTTTTGTCTCTGGTGAACATATTCATATTAGTAACCAGGAGTTTAATCGAGTGAATATGTAGATTAGGTGAATGAAATGAAGCTTGGGGGGCATGTCTTCAACCTCTGGACTGTTGGGACTCAGAAATGTCCTATTTTCATCCACCTTACCTTCTACTATTCCTCACATTTCATCATCCCATCAACCTTTCATCATACCATTTCCATACATATACTTGAGTTTCATCTTATTATTTCCACGTTATTCATTTTAGTATTATAAGTGAATTTATGATTAAATATTGGAAAATAACATGTTTTTCACTAATATCTCAAGTATGGATGAGCTTTGTAATGTGTAGGAATATGGAAGGATCAATTCAAAGAAAGACTCCTCGAATATCTCCTCCACCATTTCATGGAGATAGTTATTCAAAGAATATTCCAAGGAGAAGATCATGGAGATTTGGTTGGCATATCTTATTTAGGATGTATGAGAAACATGTGGAGAATTTGTGAGAGAGATGTGGAGGATTTGAATGGATCATACTTTGTAATAATAGGAAATTAGTTGAGAGTGGTTGAGAGAATAGTGGATCTGTCATTATGAGATGGTTATCTTCTTCTCAAAGAAATTCATGTATAAAAGAGAGTGCTCTCTCTTCATTTGAAAAAAAGTAGATTGATAGGAGATTAGAGAGTAGATTAGGAGAAGATTAGTCTCAGATTGTAGAAGTTATTTTTGACTTTGTAATATGGAGAAGGGGATTCTTAGCTTTTCTTCATAATCTTAGTTTGATGCTTTCATGATTTGTCATTGATTGGTGTGATGTAAATTAAGATTTCTTTATTGTTAATGTGAGCTCACATGTGTTGTCTCGTTGCTCTTCATATGTTGTCTTTCTTTTATGCAATTTACTTTCAGCAGTGTGTTTCAGTTTCCAGCATTAGATTAGCGATTGTGTGTTTCAGCTTAAGGGGGACTTAGATTAGCAATTAGCCATTAGCAAGGGGGGGTTAGATTAGATTAATTTCACTTTAGTCTTGCATATACTTTGCATGTGCTTCGTAATCCTACGAACCTCAGATTGACAAATTAAATGGTTGGGAAAATACTACAACGAAATTAAACGACAATATTTTCGCCTAACATGGACGTTATGTTGAAGTCAACTCGATCGCATATCCACGCCATGTTGGAGTTAAGTCACTTAACTCTAGCAATCATGCTGGGGGCATGTACCAACCTTTGGATATCATGATGGAAAAAAATACACCAATGGGAATATTTTCGAGCATACTTTCTTTTGGGTTTCGAGTTCGCTAAACCATGAAAATAATCCCGAGCATAGTTCATTTTCTGTTGCAATCTCGTTAAAAAATGAAGCAGATACCATAAGCATTCTTCCAAACTATCTTCGAGCTTGTTAAAACACTAAGATGGTATTGAGCTTACTTTTCACTTTATTCGTGCTCTGGTTGAAACATGAAAAGTGGTTTGAGCTTACTTTTTACTTTTTCGTGCTTTGGTTCAAACATGAAAAAGATTTTGAGTGCTTTTGATACCATTGTCGTGCTCGTTAAAAATTGAGTAAAAAGGTGTGTCTAACGAGTATAGGTTTATCACTTTATCCGACCTCGCTAGATTACTTATGAAAAATGAACTGTTTCGAGTTTACTTTTTCCTTTGTCGTACTCGGTCACCAACCAATATGAGAAAGTTGTACATGGAGTCTTCTTTTAATCTCTTTTCAGGATCCCTAAATATGAAAATATTGCCAAGTGAACTTGATGCTTTCACACTTGTAAAAGTATTTGAATGATCGTTTTCTGGTGATAGTTTACCCATTTTTCGGACCGGAAGGTACTATTTACGAAAAAGGAGCACTCTAGCCAAGCATGACTGGAAGAGTTCTTTCTCACATTGTTTTATCCTTTTTTGGGTGAGGAGACTAAATTTTGCAAAAAAATAACTTTTGGAGTCTTCTTTAGTTCTTTTCAGACTCTCTAAACATGAAATGACGCCGAGTTTACCTTCTTTGGACTCGTTAAAATTTAACATTGAAGGTCTCGTCATGGGACGAACCCCTCCTATCCTAGGTTCGTAAAACGTTTGGATTGGACTTGTCCATGGGATGAGATATAACGAGCATCTGTTTACCCTCCTCAAGCTTGTTAAAAAACAAGAGATGCACTCATCAATCATGATGGGGAAAAATGGAAGATTTTGTGTTACACTATAATCCATGGAAGTACATAGTCGCTCTTGAACATGGCACTCATTTGTATTTGCATTCCATACTTGGGTAATCTGTTTGTCTTCGAGTCATACTGATTTCATGAGTCTTGTCACTTATTTGATTCATCCAAAGAATGCTTCTATTATCAGTCGCATTGGGGGTTGGTGTCGTTCTCGTCATGTCGATACTGTCAAGTCATGCCCTACCCATGTTCAAGAGGTGTTCATTACTCATCATTTGCAGTCAGCATGCTTTCCATCATGTTGGTCTACCCTGAGTCAGTCTTGCACATTACTCTATCGTCCAATCCAATCCAAACATATGTTATCGGGTTTTGTGTCGATGATGGGGGATTCATCATGGCCCTCCTTCGACGGTTTCATCCTTGTCGACTTCAACACATCATCCAGGTATTGAATCTAGAAACCAATCAAGTACCTTGGGCCTGCATGCCTTAATGGCCGGTTATGTCGCTTTCAACATGAGTTTACATCATTGACTCTTGATTGAAATATTTCATCGAACGTTCAACCTCAACTCATTTATTCATGCTCGGTGATGTGTACTATGATATAACCTTGGGGATCATTGACATCAATGGTGATTTCCATCGCACTTGTTAATGGTATACATTAATGACCGGTAATCAAGTGGTTTCTACCATGTCCGACTCCAAGACATTGTAATCACATGGATAGATTCGTATCATTGCGGGTTCGGTTTGAATACCCTGTGGGAAATCATATCTTACCCAGGTTGCGATGGTGATTCTTTTGAGTCATATTACACGGATCCACTTTGTATTGGTCGTGGATGTGTTATCATCTCATCATGGATCTACGATTGTGTCTAGTAGCCATGATTGTGTTCAGTCAGTCCCTACTACCATGGATCTGCATTGTATTGGTCAGTAGCCATGTTATGCATTATATGAGACTTGTATATCAGATTCAGTTGTACTACAGCAGCATCTTCCAACCAGCAAGTACTTGCCATCCATATTTCAAAGCACTTCACTTGTCTTGTTTTTCCAGCTTCATGCTTTGGGGGGAATCATGTTACACCTAAATCTCGTCATCATGAGACCCATGTCAACTCAATGCCTTGATCCCTGAAGTCTCCTTGATCAAGTATTCATTTAGAGCAAGTTGTTTCCCTTTGTCCACCATTTCTAGTTGGGCCAACGCAGGTTTCCTTCTAGCAAGAAGCGCCCAACTAGGTCAGGCGCGGGTTGTATTCTAAAAGACTGTGCCGGTGGCTCAGGTTTCCTTTGTGCAGCCTGCGCTTCCCCTCTCAGGCGCAGGTTTCCCTCATGCAGCTTGAGCTGGAGTTGGTTACATTGGATAAAGGTAGCTTTCGAGGGAATTCTAGAAAGTAGATGAGGTGTATCTCTATCCCTAACTCCTAGGTGAGTTGTCCTACGGTTCCCTAACCTTAAGGGAGGATCCCTTATTCCTCTCCCCATGATCCTCAACCTACTCTATTCACTTGGTCCTATAAATACAAATCTCCTCTCCATTCCAAGTGGAGGAAGTCTATAGCACTTACATGTTGGTGGAATTAACCTAGGTGATCCCTATCCATCTCTTGGGAGGCATACATTTCCTTTGGAGGCATTGGCTTGGCTTGCTGGAGGAAGATTGCAATGTTAAGGCTTGGGTTGTAATCATCACTCTACTATGTATTTCTCACTCCTTTTACAATAATATAATCTCTTTCCATAAATATCGTTGTGTTGATGATGTGTCATGTCCCAAATTTGGAATTGGGTCACAATGGCCTAATCACATTAGCCATATTCATTAGAGTTTGCAAAGTTGATGTTAAGGGTCAAATAATTGCCAAGGAGGAAAATTACTAGTTTCCTAGGTTTGGGGTGGAAGCTTTGGGATTTGGAATAATGGGGATAATAAATGATGTTTGAACATTAGAATGGCATAAATATTTAATAAAGGAGCTAAATAAATATATACAAGTGAAAATCAAAGTGGCATTTCATCATGAAGACACATGGAGGAAGTGGGACCCACATATGGCTAGATTTCCCCACTACATTTGGCATCATTCTCTCACCAATTCGAATTCAAGGTGAATGGTAACATACTTGGGGAAGTCCAAAAGGTATTATTCATGGCATAACTCATCCAAGGTCGAAATATAGAGGAAGAGTAACTCCCATGGAAGAGGAAGAGACAATTTGGAGCTAGTGAGACACTTGGGCTAGATTCCCTAGCTCTATGACAACAATGATGAAGATGCTATGACACCTATGACACAAATCAGACCTGAAGGCTGACATATGACATATATGACATGTCAGGGCTAAAAATAGACTCCAAGAGGGCGCTCAAGGGTGTTAGGGCAGCTAAGATGCTTCCACATGTGATTTGGTGGAAGTGGGAGACTAGGAATTGTTGTACAAGTGGCGTTCTTTGGAATCTATTCCCAACTTGAGTTGGCATGAGTCTCTTGGAAGGAATTCGACCCATGGAGGACATTAGAAGTTTATAAATGTCAATAACAAAGAATGAAACCAGCTTTTGATCATTTGTAGAATTTGTAATTGCATTTGTGAAGAGGGAGAGCTAGTGGATGACTAGTTTCTTGCCTTAGCCAATTTCGAGGGTGAAAGATTCCCATCCAAGTTGGTAATTGGAAAGGCCATTCAGACCTTTCATTTGGAGCTTTAATGGAGTCTTTATTTGCAGGTGTAAGCTACAGGGCAGCTCATGGTTTCTTCTATTGCATCTCACTCCTTCAACCATTTCCGGTTTTGATGGCATATTCTTGATCCTTGAGGGAGGGCGTTTTTGGTGAGCTATTGTACTCTTTGGGGGAGCTTTTAATGCCCCATTTCTTTTTTAATATGAAGTAAATACTCTGTTCTTCATCTCCAAAAAGTTTCAGGTCGAAATTCCAAGTAGAAATGTATAAATCTCATTTTTAATGGAAGAACAATGCCATTTCCCCACTACCTTGTTGTGAGCCAATGTATTGATGATGATTTCGAATGGATGGATGATTCTCTGATATATTTGTGGTCAATATAATTCCATGGATGTCTTCTACAAGTTTCATGTACTGTACTTGAGCATTTGAAGTATTTTTACTTAGTTTAATTGCACTGGGAGAAGAAATAGTGCCATTTCCCCAAGGGTCGAATTGGTGATTTTTGCAGTTGAATGGGAGAGGGTTGGAACAGATATAATAATCAATTAATGGTGCACATGAGACCTTAATAACATCCTTAATACATTACCTACCTCTGTTCAGAAATTTGAGTGGCTTTGGAGGCATTTGGGAAGCCATTTTCAATACTTACCCCAGGGGGATTTGAACCCCAAATTACTAGTAAAATTGCATACTTGGTCCAGAATCTTAAGAGAGTTTGCAGAGGTATTTTGGTGGCCATATATCATCCCTGAACATCATATTCAAGTCTTAATATCATTCATACACCTTCCTTGAAGATTTGAAGGCATTTGGAGTCAATTCGAGACATAGAGACCAATACTAGTCAAAGGCAAATTACTAGTAAAGTTCCCTACATTGGCCAGAATTGAAAGAGTATTTGCATAAGTATTTTAAAGGTCCAAAGGCATCCTTAAAACACATATTTATGTTCTAATCTCATTCATATACCTTCTCAGAAGATTTGGAATCATTTGGGGCAAATTTGGGACCTAGAGATCAAACTAGTCAAAGGTCGAACTAGGGAAAAAAAGTGGAAAATTGCCATTTTAATAAAATTCCTAACAAGGGACATTACAGTGGTATCAGAGCATGATCTTGGCACCTGATGTGGTATAATATTCATGAGGGCAATAATTCAGGTACCACCATTAGATATTGAAACCGAAAGTGCTTTTGTTGAAGAAAAAAAAAGTAGGAGAAGAAGAGCAAATTTTTTGAGGAAACTATGACTAGGGATGAAAAGGGAGCCTCATATGATGGTGAGGAGCATATAAAAATTATGAAAACAATATTTGAAGATATGACCAAGCAACTTAAGGAAGGATTCGAATTGTTTTCTATCGAACTTGTGGAAAAAATTATTGATTTTAAGGAAACCAAGGGGAAAAATGCATCAGCTTGCTTGAAGGAGCAAAAGGAAGAGACATCACAAGATCATGAAGAAGAGTCTATTGAAAATATGGAAGATCATTTCGAGACACCTTCTAGCTTAGACATGAACCAAAGAGCATCTACTGATGGATGCTTAAACTATGAAGGAGTACCTACTGATGGGTGCTCACACCTCTATGTTGGTGACATAGAGATCACTTTTGAAAGTGTTGCTGCAAGCCCAAGTTCCATTAAGCATGATAATGAAGACCTTGCAGCAGTTGAAGAAGAACCAAGATCAACTTCTCCATCACCACTTGAGCTTCATGAAGTTGGTCCAAGAAAAAATGAAGAAGATGAGGAGGTTCATTTGCAAGAGCCTCATTTTCTTGAAGGGTCCTTAAAGATGAATGAAAAGAAGATCCAAGAGTCCCTCAGCATTCTCCATGACACTCAAGCATTGGTGTCAAATTCTTCTTGGAGAGCTACTTCATTGGAGGAAACATCCTTCCTTGAAGACATGGAGAAGATTCAAAGAGCAATGTGCCACATCAAAGGTAATTTCATGTCTTTGCTTTTTGATAGAAACCATTTGTTTGAGCTTAATGAATTGTTACATGATGCATACTTGAAGAATAATGAGGATATTCATAAGCTCACAATTCAAAATGAGCAACTTCTTGAAAAGTTGCAAGATACTTGTTTTTCCTCCTATGTTTCAGATTGTCAAATGGTAGATTGTTTGGAGGATTCTCATGACATGGTGGATCATGAGAAATGTGAAAACTTGAATGTTCTTGATGTGTTTGAAGATGAACTTGAAGAGATCCAAACACTTGATGTGGTGGAAGATGAATTTGAATTGCCTCTTGATGAAGGTTATGCAATTTTTAAAGAAGAGCATGATTCCTCTACATTGGAACCAAACTATGACAAAGAGTTCACACTTTTGAAGGAGCTGCATGATACTACCCACATGGATCCTTCCCATGATAAAACTCCTGAACTTTTTGATCATTTGGGTGAGTTAGTACATTCTCCTACATCCTACAATTCCATGTTTTGCAGTATTAGTCTCAATGAAGTATGGGTGAAAGGGTTCTTTTTGATGGTGCCACATGAGGAGTATGGAACTCCTAGATTTACTTTTTATGATGATATGGTTGGAGCACATTCTTATTCACATTTGCAGAAGCATACTTTGTTACTTTATGACAATGCACATCTACATGGATGCACCTATGATATGCATTTGAGTCACTTGAAGACTCATGGTTTTTCTTGCTCAACACTTGATTCATTTGATGTTGGAGGAACTTCATCCAACACTTGGGTGAATAGATTTATGATTGGAGAACATTTTTGTTGGAAGCCACATACTTTGTTATATCTTTATGATGATGACATTCAGGGATGTATGGGTGAGACTTCTTTGAGTCATTTGAAGTATCCTTGTTTTTTCTGCTCATTATTTGGTTCAGATTTTAATGGAGATTCTTCATTCACTTCTCGGATGAAAGAATACATGGCTGAATATTTTGATGCATATCACATCCTTTTGGAGCAGCTTTATAAGACATGGGATCCTCACCTATGTCATTGGAGCAGATTTGATTGGTCACTTGAAGCTTGTATGCACTTGGAAAACGGTGGTCTACTTGCTTGGAGGTATAAGCACTTTCATGATTCTTTGATGAAGCACCTCCTTGATATTAATTTTCATTATGTAGTTATGTACTTTGATGATATATATTTGGTACTCATGATGTTTGGAAGAATGCATACAAGAAAATGGGATCCAGGAATCCTCTTATCTAATGGTGTAGGTTGGAGAGCACTCTTAATTGTTGGGGTGCAATACAAGCAATGGGACCCTGGAATAATTTTTATCTCATTGGTTTCAAATTTTTTGGGGAAACAAGCAGTATGGGAGATGGATTTCCCCACTTAATAAAGTGATTTTTATCAGAGTAGTGCTGCGGCAAGCATGTTGGTTCCTCTCTAAAATATTCATGGAAACTCAAAGACTCAAGGTTTGGCAATTCAATGGCAACTTCAAAGAATTATACAGAAAGCAGGTTCTTCAACACCCATGTTTGAAATTGCTTGAGGACAAGCAATATTGGGAAGGGAGGATTTGTCATGTCCCAAATTTGGAATTGGGTCACAATGGCCTAATCACATTAGCCATATTCATTAGAGTTTGCAAAGTTGATGTTAAGGGTCAAATAATTGCCAAGGAGGAAAATTACTAGTTTCCTAGGTTTGGGGTGGAAGCTTTGGGATTTGGAATAATGGGGATAATAAATGATGTTTGAACATTAGAATGGCATAAATATTTAATAAAGGAGCTAAATAAATATATACAAGTGAAAATCAAAGTGGCATTTCATCATGAAGACACATGGAGGAAGTGGGACCCACATATGGCTAGATTTCCCCACTACATTTGGCATCATTCTCTCACCAATTCGAATTCAAGGTGAATGGTAACATACTTGGGGAAGTCCAAAAGGTATTATTCATGGCATAACTCATCCAAGGTCGAAATATAGAGGAAGAGTAACTCCCATGGAAGAGGAAGAGACAATTTGGAGCTAGTGAGACACTTGGGCTAGATTCCCTAGCTCTATGACAACAATGATGAAGATGCTATGACACCTATGACACAAATCAGACCTGAAGGCTGACATATGACATATATGACATGTCAGGGCTAAAAATAGACTCCAAGAGGGCGCTCAAGGGTGTTAGGGCAGCTAAGATGCTTCCACATGTGATTTGGTGGAAGTGGGAGACTAGGAATTGTTGTACAAGTGGCGTTCTTTGGAATCTATTCCCAACTTGAGTTGGCATGAGTCTCTTGGAAGGAATTCGACCCATGGAGGACATTAGAAGTTTATAAATGTCAATAACAAAGAATGAAACCAGCTTTTGATCATTTGTAGAATTTGTAATTGCATTTGTGAAGAGGGAGAGCTAGTGGATGACTAGTTTCTTGCCTTAGCCAATTTCGAGGGTGAAAGATTCCCATCCAAGTTGGTAATTGGAAAGGCCATTCAGACCTTTCATTTGGAGCTTTAATGGAGTCTTTATTTGCAGGTGTAAGCTACAGGGCAGCTCATGGTTTCTTCTATTGCATCTCACTCCTTCAACCATTTCCGGTTTTGATGGCATATTCTTGATCCTTGAGGGAGGGCGTTTTTGGTGAGCTATTGTACTCTTTGGGGGAGCTTTTAATGCCCCATTTCTTTTTTAATATGAAGTAAATACTCTGTTCTTCATCTCCAAAAAGTTTCAGGTCGAAATTCCAAGTAGAAATGTATAAATCTCATTTTTAATGGAAGAACAATGCCATTTCCCCACTACCTTGTTGTGAGCCAATGTATTGATGATGATTTCGAATGGATGGATGATTCTCTGATATATTTGTGGTCAATATAATTCCATGGATGTCTTCTACAAGTTTCATGTACTGTACTTGAGCATTTGAAGTATTTTTACTTAGTTTAATTGCACTGGGAGAAGAAATAGTGCCATTTCCCCAAGGGTCGAATTGGTGATTTTTGCAGTTGAATGGGAGAGGGTTGGAACAGATATAATAATCAATTAATGGTGCACATGAGACCTTAATAACATCCTTAATACATTACCTACCTCTGTTCAGAAATTTGAGTGGCTTTGGAGGCATTTGGGAAGCCATTTTCAATACTTACCCCAGGGGGATTTGAACCCCAAATTACTAGTAAAATTGCATACTTGGTCCAGAATCTTAAGAGAGTTTGCAGAGGTATTTTGGTGGCCATATATCATCCCTGAACATCATATTCAAGTCTTAATATCATTCATACACCTTCCTTGAAGATTTGAAGGCATTTGGAGTCAATTCGAGACATAGAGACCAATACTAGTCAAAGGCAAATTACTAGTAAAGTTCCCTACATTGGCCAGAATTGAAAGAGTATTTGCATAAGTATTTTAAAGGTCCAAAGGCATCCTTAAAACACATATTTATGTTCTAATCTCATTCATATACCTTCTCAGAAGATTTGGAATCATTTGGGGCAAATTTGGGACCTAGAGATCAAACTAGTCAAAGGTCGAACTAGGGAAAAAAAGTGGAAAATTGCCATTTTAATAAAATTCCTAACAAGGGACATTACATGATGTTTATAGTTCACTTCCTTAACTATTTACTTGGATCAATTAGTGTTTAAATGTACTGTTATTGCTTGCTTTGTCTCTATGTGCTTTGACAAGTCTTGCAGCTACAGATCTAACGACCACAAATTTTGGAGCAATAACAAGGAGAAAGATCTACGAATCTAAAGGTAAGACATCTAATTACCTCGATCTCTAATTTGATCTAGGAAAGTAGTGTTATGTTCTATTTCCATTTGTTCTGGATCCACTTGGACTAGGGAGATCATGCTTGCGTCCGCTCGAGTAGATTGTCTGATAACAGGTGGGTGGGTCTCTTTCCATTTATTCTCTCTTTTTCTTTGTCTTCGTGCTCATGGTTCTTTATGGATTAAAAGAAAAAAAATGTATGATGTGTCTTGGACAGACAATGAGCTCCTGACCTCACACATCAAGGGGAAACTATTAACAAACTAATTTGGTCACCTTCCTTGTCATGAGTTATATTACCATTATACATCATTATTGGAAGTATTAGCCCCATTTCCATCACATCCGTGTCTATATGACCTCAATAGTATCATAAAATTCCAAAGAAAATTCAAAGTTTAATCGTAACTAACATATCACGCATTTTCCCTAAAATTGTGCAACGACACATTGCACTAAAATATTTGGAAACCATGACAGGATCCCACAACCATAATTTGGTTACTCATAATTTTTTTGCACCTTCCGAAAAGGTGTAGTGGTTGAAAGTGGAAAACCCCTAATTGTTATGGTAAAAAATAGTTGTTGATTTGGTCTCCAAAATCCAACTTCCCCAATAAATTATCAATGAATAGCGAATCATTCACATTAGAGCTAGATCTCAGTATTGTCCACAATATTTCCTATAAATACAACCCTTAAGATCACCCTTCAAAATCCATACACACAATAAGGTTAGTTGTTGGAATTCCTACTGAAAGTGAGAGAGAACCATCATCCCTTCCCCCCTTTCACCATTTGGGAATCAATCAATGCAAACAATTGGCTGGAAACTTGGGCATAAAGGAGAATAAGAACCCTCCCTTGGGTCAGTTGTGGAGATTCATTTCCTACCACATTTAACACAAGGTGTTATTACCTCACTTCATTTTTTTTGTATTAATCTAAAAACCAATATTTACATGTAATGCATGTTATCTTTTTAGCTAGTTTTCTTATTTGTCTTGCATGCATGGTTAAAGAAATAAATAAATTTAGTTTAGTTTCCCTTTACCATTTTATATGTTACTTGAGATATCACAACCCTCAAGTAAGTACATTTCATATGTGTGCATGTGAAATAACCTACTCTAGTCATAGTCTCATGTACTTCAATACCTTAGAATTCTATCATTGCACAATAAGTCAAGTTAAGGAAGGAGGAGTTTCCATGCATATAAGTGCCTTAGAATGAGTTTCTAAATGTATTCCAATTGTGAGCATATACAAAACTATCATTCAAATATAATCAATTTATAATAATGGAGAGGCTCCATGGATTAGCTCAATTAGTAAGTTCTCTCGTGTGAAAGTTCAGAGAGGTCTTTAGAAAAAGCATCATTAAGTTCCTTGGGGTTATTGGGTAGTATTTCAACTGATGGTTATTTCCATCCTCCATTCAAAAAATAAAATAAGATGGGTTGAAGGAAAGGAAATCGAAATCCATGGATGATTAGCAAGATACCATCATCCTCTCTTGGAACACCTAACACATGGGCAAGTAGGGGGCTATATTTATCCATGTGTGTGTGTGTGTGAGAGAGAGAGAGAGAGAGAGAGAGAGAGAGAGAGAGAGAGAGAGAGAGAGAGAGAGAGAATGCTTTTATCAAATAAAACATAATGATGTGAAATAATGAATTAATCCCTTTTGCATGATAGTAAATACATAAATGAAAAATATTTTATGCTTCAATATATCACTCAATTCAATAATAACCTATTTTGAAATACGTATAGATAAATTCTTGGAAATAAAGACAAAGACCAAGATTTAAGGTGAACCAACAACAAACCCAAGGATTCCTAGAGACAACTTGAGCAAATGGTCATTTGGGTTGTGATGACCATGCCATATTAATATGAAACTTTGGCCAAATTGCTTTACAACTCTTTTTCAATATCATTGTTTCCCCATGTAATTACACTGAAAGTTTATCTCTTCTATTAGAAATCGAACCATCACATGCTTGGGTAAAGTATGGGGAGCAATGTAAACCTCGTATACTCTTATGTAGAAACTAATTTTCACTAATTTGTTACAAACACCTCGATGAACTCTAGCAAGAAACACATGATGTATGATCATTTCATTAAATTTGGATTAATAATAAGAATATATACTAAAAAAGCTATGAATTTAGTGTTCAAAAGTGTAAACATTGATGTTTCGAAAGCGTAAAATTGGACAATGAAAGTGTGAATATTGGTTTTCAAAAGTATGAATCTCACATTTTTGAAACATCTATTTCAACTTATCTCCAAAGAGGCCTAGATTGAAACTAGTCCAAATTTAATAAAATGGTTGTTTCCTTTAATAAAAAGGGGATAAGAAAAAGTTACATATGGTGGAATACTCCACATATTTGGTCATCAACAATATCTGAAAATATGCATGCATTCGTGCAAAGATAGGTTGCTAAGTGGGATTTGTAATACCCCCAGTTTTGAGTTGGAATATATAAAATCAAATAATGTAACCGACGTGAATATGCTAGTATGGATTCCTAGTGTGGAGCTCAAGGCCAATGCCCAACTAGTGAATGGCTAGGCATGTATAATGTAATATTTTTATATGGACTATGTGGTTGGTTTAACGTACCAATTCGAAATACTATGTAAATATTATGTTGGAAAATAATATAATGGTCCAAGATGGTTGTGTAAAGAGCACTGGAGGGGATATTATTCCACTAGAGGAGAAAAGGAAAGGGGGGCCTATGGAAGATTAAATTCTCTATTTCCAAGTGTCAACCTTAGAACTCAACCACTTGCTTCCATTCTCCTTAAATGAGCCAATTAATCCCTTTTTATTGTTTCACCCAATCATTGAATGCATGTGTGAGGTTGGTGGGGAAAGTATCCTCATTTAGTTATGGAAGCATGGGATGCATCGGTCGAATTTGCATCCGTCCTAGCCCTTCCGAAGCCTTTTAGCTCGTCTCAGAAGTGTCTGAAAAAAATTACACGTAAAAAAAAATTTAAAATTTAAAATTTACCCGTCCAGTGAGAAGGTCTAACTAAACATGAACCTTTCAAAACAAGGGAAACTCTTTCGATTGGCCGTCCATATCATCATCAATTTATGGTTACAAGAATAACGTATTGAATCAATCGTTCCATATTTTGTGTAGAGTGCAGACCATAAAATAGTCACTTCACGAATTTCAATATAAAAAAAACCTACCAAATTGCAACCTGGACCTGTAGACTGTACTCTCAAGCAAATTCAAAACTTAATCATCCTTCCACTTAATTCGTGCCTGTTTGTACACATAATTTCAGAACTGAATCACCTTCCACCACGTATCATCATCCTTGGTTTCGGTGAGAGAGATGCGGAAGGAAGCTCATGTCACTTAGTCGCTAGCTGGGAGAAAATTTTCTTCATTGAAAAATGATTTCAAAACACTTAGTCTATAGTGCCAATTGAAAACGACCACGCGTTTGTACCTTCGCCGCGGCTTTAGCCTAAAAATCTACCTGTACAAGATTCATTTTTCTAATCTGTTGAAGATATGCAGGATTTCTACAGGTTTTGACCAACTCTTTTAATAATGTTTCCCTATAAATTGCTAATTCTGCTTCTTCGCCGTTCATTTCTCTCACCTGTCAGAGATAGGCAGGATTACTGCAGGTTTTGACGGGTCTTTTAACAATGTTTCCCTCAATTGTTAGCACTAACTTGTCCAGATTTCTGATCATGCAGTTGTTCGCATCAGAAGATGCAGGAAAGAATCCCAGGAAGAGGGTAAGCGGGATATGTTAGAATACCTAGGATTTCTAGAAGGAGCATTGAAGGAATTCTATGACGAAAATAAGTAGGAAACAGGACGAGATCAATCCCTCAACTTTAATTATTTTCCTTGGCTCTACAGATGCTATGATGAATCAAACACGACCTTGAGCGATTTGAAAGAAATCTTTATGGGCGTGTTTCAATGTAAAACAATACAAGCCTTTATGGGCGCAGAGGCATCCATTTCAAATCGGGCTGACATGGAAAAAAAGAATTGTATGAAGTACTGGAGATAGACCCCGCAGCGTCTGCAAAAGACATAAATATGTCACAAGACTATTCTCATACATTTTCTTTGAAGATTCAATGTCTTTAGGAGCCCAGATCAATTCATGAACCTGTTTCTATCTTGGCGCTGGTTGTTGCTTCAACTTTCAGATCAATTCGCAAGCCTGCTTCTATCTTGGTGTTGGTTGTTGCTTCAACTTTCAAATTTTGGTTGCTTGCTTCAGGTATTTTTCTAAACAATATTTTACTGTATTTTTACCTCAACTATATTTAATACGAAATGGTTACAGTGGGGGCTTCAACTTCGTGTTTCCAGTAATATTGACAATATTTCAAATATTGATGTTTAACTTTTATAGCAATTTTGTTCAGTGATGTGATTTGGTGGATTGTTATAAATCAATATTTTGCTTTGCTAACTAGATCTTGTCTCTAGCTCTGTATGCTTGTAATAAATACAACTTCGACCTCTTTCACTAACCTTACCCTGGCTCCTTTGTTCTTGCTTTGGTGATAACACGAGCGTATGTCTATTTCAGATCGGGTAGTTTCATTTGCACAAGTAGGACTTCGATAGATTTGTTAATGCTTGACTTCTAGTGCCACTTAGACTAACTTAATTTCATAGAATTACATTTTTCCGTTGAAGTGTAATTATTTTTATAACTTTTCATCATTGAAGGGCTGGATGTTTACATACCCTTCCAAAAAAAATTAAGACCAACCCTTCAAATTTGACCACTGATGGGATGAATATACTTCTATGAATGCTATAAGATTCCTCTATTCCATAATCAGAACTTATGTCATCTATCTTTTCCACCATTCTCTCAATTTGGGAGTATTGTCCATTTTTCATTAAGCATTTTTTTACTGGCGGTTTTACACACTACACATAATTGTCATTTTGTTGTTCATTACCAATTATCAAACCAAGAAAAAAAACAAATTAGAATTTAGATACAAAACTATATTTTTAGGGAAAAAGAGGTGGCTTTAGGTGAACATAAAGGTTGGACAAGCCAAGGACCTTTACCATTTGAATTATGCTACTTTTGCATGCTTGAGAAGCCAAAAATTTATAAGGCTACAGGTGGTTCTCCAAAAAACATATAACAAGTTTGTTTCCTTCTATGCACACATTAGAAGCACCTGACAAATTGGATTTCCCAAGGGAACCGTGGATTGGTCAAAGGGATTCTTGATCCTAGAAGGGTGTTGTGTGGGGCAGGCACTGTTGGAGCTAAGGTTGTGCTGGATGAGTGAGATTCCTGTAGAGTTCTAAATGCGCATTTGGCCAAGCATAGAGAGTAGAATGGGTTGTGGGATGAGAGGGAGAGTTCAACTTGTAGGAGTTACCTTTTCCATGGTGGCCTCATAGTCCAACTTGGGGGTGGCCTCTTAGCAGAAAATGCATACGATGGACAGAGTGCCTATGCTTGGGTGGAAAATTGCTCTTACATAACTAGTTGCTTGGATCTTCCTTGTTTAAAGATAATTACTCTCTTGTATTCGCTATGCAATGATTTTATTATTATGCCCGTGTTAATTATGCTGGTATATACATACTGTGATGTGTGTGTGGGTAGAGTTTATTTCCACAATTTTTTTATTTATGCATAAACACATGCATTTTAAATGTTTATAAATTCATAATATGGTCATGGGGTGAAATTTAGAACCCATAATTCATAAATATCCTCTTTGTTGGTCAGATATGATGGATGGGGATGTTACATAGTGGTACCAGAGCTATTAGTTGCAGCATCGAGGATGTATGGGATAGAATACACAGTCACATGCATAAAACCAGAGATACATAGGAAGTGCTGATAAATATCCTTATAAAAAATCACATGTTTAAATTATGGATGGTGTTTAATGGGGCCTAGGAATTAAATATGTGTTCTACCTACAGGAGTAGTAGACTGGGGTGAGGAAATTTGGGAAGTTTTAAATTTGCAGACCTACTAGCAGAACAAATTTCCACTCTATTACACAACATAGATATTTAAAATAGGATGAAATAGAAATTTCGTGTATTTATAAAAATGTGAAAATTTGGGGAAATTTTAGATGGACCCCAACCATGCCATGCAGACAAGAGTATGACGTGGACCAGACATGTCAGAGGGATGTGCAGGTAGACCGACGTCCGAAGTTCATACGCATGGTGGAGAGAAGTCCGCAGGCATGGTGGAGAGAAGTCTGCATGCGCAATGGAGAGAAGTCCACATGCACGACGGAGAAAAGTTCGTTGGTGTGTTAGAGGTGTTGTATTGGAGTCCACACAGAGGAATCATAGGAATGTGCTGGATGGGGAAGGTATAATGGAAAATACTGATGGGACATGCATCAATGCATTATATTTTTGCGTCTGGATTTTGAGTCAGAGTTGTTTTAAGGTGTCACAAAAGGAAGGTACAATGGAGAAAACCCGAAGACAAACTGTTGTTGCAGCAACACCCCCCCAAAATTTTTTGTACAAATTGGGGCCCCTCCTTCTATTCTTGTAGAAAGTTTGCCTCAGAAGCCATCCCAGCCGTTATCTGTGTTTTTCAACATGAAGTCTTGTTTCCCAACGAAAATTCTGGCCATAAACCTTTCCTTTTTCCCCCAAGGAACCAAAAGGGAACTTAGAATTTTTCCCAACGTTTTGGAGTCTCTCGGGCTATCTCCCCGCAGTTGCGGAAGCCAAACGTCCAACCTTTCCGAAAGTAAGACTTAGATTTTCTTTTGCAAAATCGCAGACCGTGAGAAAGAAAATTGCGGAAACCTTCGGGTTTTCTTCCCGGAACGGCGGGAGAACTTGGGAAGGACTCCTTAAAGGATTTGGAATATTTTGTTAAAATCGCGGAAGCTTCTGATGGAAGCCGCCCGAAACGGCGGAAGAATTCAGCGAAGCTTTCCGAAACACCACGGAGAAATTCACGAACTTCTTTCGAAACTGAGAAAGGACTTAGAAATTTTTTGTTCGAGGAGAGATTCGGTTTTCTTCCCGAAACGGCGGGAGAATTCAGCGAAAACCGCCCGAAACTTGCGGAAGCCGCCACGATATCTTTTCGAAAAGAAACTCAGAATTTTGCCCATAAGTTGAGGGAGCCATTGGCAAATTCTTTCCGAAACAGCGGAAGGGTTTAAGATTTGCTCCCGAAACGGCGGGATCCATTCGTCTAAACCGCCGAAAAGACTTAGAAAAGTCTTCGTTAAGTAATTGCGGAAGCCGCTGAAGAATTGCTTCCGAAACGTCGGAGCTGTTCAAGTTTTCTCCCCGAAACAGCGGAGGTGATCGTCATAAGTTTTCCGAAAAGGGGAGTTAGGGTTCATTGAAACTTTGCGGAACGCGCCAGGAGAACTTTGCGGAACCTTTCATCTTTGTCTCCCGAAATGGCGGAAGCTTTCGCTGTGTCGTCCCGCAGTGGCGGAAGCCGCTTGTTTAAAACTCGTGAAAAGAAATCGGAAACTTTTCCAAAATATCGTGGGAGCCATCCGTTTACCTTCCCGGGAGCCGCTGAGCGTCTAAGTTTTGAAAAAAACTTGCGAGGTCTCGAAAGTCGCGGAAGGCATGCGCCAAAGCCTCTCGCAACCGCGGAAGCCTTCACAGAACCATCCCGAAACAGCGGAGGCTGAAGGCGTAAGATTTCCGAAATTACTTGCCGAAACCCCGCGAGGGTTAGAAATTTTTCGATTTGCGGGAGCTATTGGCGAGTTGCTCCCGAAACGGCGGAAGCCTTGGCGTTATCCGTCCGCGACACGGGTTTTCTTTTATGGAACGTTGTGAGTTTTCCTTCCGCGGCACGCTCGGAACGGCGGAAACTTTCGCTTTATCTTTCCGCAACGGTGGATAAGATTCACCAATTTGTCCTGCAGAAGGCGGTCGCACGCGGATCGAGATATGTTGACATGACCGTCGACGTACCGGTATTTAAACCGGGACTAAATGCGCCACTCACCTAACTAAATGCTCGCACGTGCCTGTCTTTATAAATATACGGTGGGGGGCTCGAGCCAATATACCATTTGTTTTCGATTGGCAAATGACGTGGAACGCCGTGCAAATCGCTCCAGCTCATCTCACTCGTCCGCGTTCGCGGCCACCTCGTTCAAGCAATCCCCACGGTGCCAGGTAGGATTTTAACCTTGAAATGTGCCCCTTTCACGGTTTCCAATTGCTATCGGGTTATCTTTCTTTTGAAAATGATGGGTTTTTGTGGGGTTTTGACGGGCAAAACGCTCGTCATGGGCGATTTTTGCCCGTCAAATACAAGTTGAATTGAGTTCTGGTCGTCACATAAAATAGAGACATGATAAAATTGTTTTGTGGGCGGAGACAGCTAGTTTGGACGGTTAAGTTTTTCCTTTTTCCTCCCCGGGCCGCATGCCTCGTTACTTAAAAAAACCGCCGAAGCCCACGGACTTTTCATATCCCCAGCCGAAAGCTTAAGACATAAAACCCCGGACCTTTTCGTAAACCTTAGTTCCAACATGACCTCTACCCAATTCAGGTCCTAGAAACCGATGCCATTGCCCCTGTTCAAACCTCGTAAGCGTTCAAGTTGCGCGAGCCGAAATCCGAAATTATGGCCACCTGAGCTTTTTTCGTCAGTATGTTTCCGGCGCCATCACCCTAGCTCGAACAATGGCATTCGAAACCCTCGCCGGGTCGTAGATACGAAACGCCCCCTTATTTCGTCAGCTTTTCCAACCCGAGCTTACCCACCATTAGCCTTTCAAACCGCAGCAGTGACGAAAGCTA
Organism: Larix kaempferi; assembly: GCA_027924585.1. Lineage (NCBI taxonomy): Eukaryota > Viridiplantae > Streptophyta > Pinopsida > Pinales > Pinaceae > Larix > Larix kaempferi. The sequence goes on along the minus strand of BSBM01000445.1, from coordinate 28,892,812 downwards.
CCCTTTCCCCAGAGCTAAACCGAAAGCACGTTGCTTCCGCAACGCGCTTATCTCCACAGGAGCATCCCAAACCTGCCCCTTTAAAGAATGAGGATGGCTAAATTTTATAATCATGTCCCTGCTAAAACGAAGATCATCATAACTCCCAGGGAAACCCGAGAGCGGATTGTTCCGCGACACACCTATCCTCTCGGGAGCATTCCAAATTCGTCCCGTTTAAAGATTCAAATGTTTAAATTTGAAACTTCACTCCAGGACACTAGGTGCACCACCGGTGTCCCTCCTGAAATCAGATGGGGTGACATCTACAGAATGATTCGGGACCAAGAAATCCCAGATATGTTGCTAGAGGAAGGACCAATTTATCTTAATATCAGAGCCTCAGGCATAACTAGAGCCACTACCCGCCCTGAGCTGTTCCCCTGTACTGAAGTGATCGGATGGATACTCCAACATGCCGATGCTGAAGGGAGAGTGATAAACGATAGCGGGAAAGTGGCTATTGCCTCATTTCAACCCGCGTATATTGCGGCAGCCTACAAATTTCCCCGTGTCCAACAAGATCTGACTGATGAATGGTTAAGCCAGATGAACAACATCGAGATGGCCAAGAAGCTACTGATGGCAGGAAAGCATTTGAGAAAGAAAGGAAGTGATGAATATGACGTACAGAATCTGAGAGCTCCTTTCAGATTGATCGCTTTAATGCTGTGCATAATCTTCGGCATGCCCGATGGAACGGTGTATAAGATTCAGTGGATCCCTATAATCCACTACGTGGCATTCAATGGAACTGTGTTTGACTGGGCCACTATCCTGTCAGATAGTCTGGCCTCGATGATAGTTGCTGCTAAGCAAGGACTAGCCTTGAAGAAGGCTGAATTTTTCATGTCTTCATATCTGATAGATTGTATTTTGGCCAAGATAGAGTTCCCCAAATTGGGATGTACATGGGATAGGGCCACCGCCCCGGTCTATATCGCGTTCAAGATGTTGTGGGCTCAGAATTACAAGCCCAGCTACAAACTAATCTGTGAGGGGTTCATCATGCCCCTATATGAGAAAATGTTCAAGGAAGAACCAAGCTGCCTATCAGAGAATGCTTTGGAAGTCCTTGAAGATTATGGGGATTTTTACTTTTCGGAGCAAGGGACCTACGTGAGAATGTTTGGAGGGACTAAGCCCCCATACATCTTGCCGCAATATGCCATGGATTATGTGGTTCTCAAAGAAGCAGTAAGAAAACTCTTCCTGGATGGGATTGGAGCAATGCTCCACAAACAACATAAGGATTCCTTTCCCCCCTACCTTTCTGCATAGGTGCTTACGAGTTTTCAGGGGTTGCCTCGGCCGACGAATTTGTTCAAGAGCTGAAATCCTTCCACTTCGGCGAGGTAATCTTCCACAGGAACGACAGAAAAGGTAAAGTGGCTGAGCATTGTAAGGACATCTACGCTCATTTTGAATAATCGCATTATCCCGATGCCGAGGAAGAGGTATTCAGAGGCATTAGCAACATGTCTGAGCTGCGGATCTGTCGCCAAGGCACTGGAGCAAGCTCTAGCTCAGCCAAGATCCAGAAGACCAGTCAGCAGCAGGAGAAAGAAGCTGAAGATGCCCGAGCCCGGGAAGAGCTCAGATTAAGAGAAGAGGCAAGGCTACTCCGAGAAGCTGAGGAAGCCAAGCTGCAGCGGGAAGCAGAAGAGGCCAGGTGGCAGCAGGAAGCTGAAATGGAAAAAGGGCAACAGGATGCTGAAGTGACAAGGATGCAGCAAGAAGCTGAAAATGAAAGCCTGCAGCGGGAAGCTGAGGAAGCAAGAAAGCAGAAAGAGGGTGAAGCTGAGCAGGTTGAGGCATAGAGGAAGGCGGAAGAATAATTGAAAGCAAGGGAAGATGCTCAAGCCAGTGGGTCCGGTGTCCAAGACATGGATATAGACACATCTCAAGCAGGTGGCTCTGGTACCCAAAATAAGGGCGTGGATCCAACTCAGGAAGTCCAGACCCCATCTGCTGAAGAGGACATAGACATCATAAACCGACCAATTGTCCCGTACACGCCATCAGGAAAGCGTACAATGTCCAAGTGGAATGAGTTTGTCTACGACAAGAAAAGGAAAGCTATGGTCCTCAAATCAGAAGAGAGGATAAAAAGCCCCTTCCATGAAGACATCGTTACCCACCGAGAGGTCACTGTAATGAAAAACACAGATCAAGATCCCGTTTCTATGGCATCCGCAGCTGTAGCAACAGCAAAGGCATCATTTTCCAATGTAGGGGTTATAGTTAAAGAAAATATATTGACAAAGAAGAGAGCTCGTGCGCTACAACAGAATGTGGCTAATGAGCAGGCCCAAAGAGATCTGGTAGTGAACAAGTATAATTGCTTGTACGCTGAGCATAAGGAGATGTCAAACAAGTACAGCCAACTGGAGGAGGAAAAGGACCAGCTAGCACTCCAAATAATAATTGTGGAAGCGGAGAAGAGTGGAGCAGAAGAAAAGGCATCTCAGCTAGAAGCAGACAAGCAGGCATTAACTGAGCGGTTAGAGCAAGCGGAGAGCATAACAATGGACATGTCCCCCTTCCATCAGCTGTCATGCAGCATCCCGAAGCAAGTATATGATACTTAGGAGCTAATCACTGATGAGGTTTGCAAGCTCAAGGCCATGGTGGTTAGGTTAAAAGAAATCAATGCGGAAGCTCATAGGCTCAAAGCGAAGAATACCCGTGTTAAGGCAAATATCATCAGTCAGATTGCATGGAGAGAAGGAAAAGGGGGTTTCCCCGCGCACCTCCCATTTAAATCTGTGGACAGTTTTAATGAGGACGTAGCACTGTTGGATTTTGGCAGGAACTGCGCCAGTAAGCTGATGGCCAGTGTGCAAAGAACAACAGATAAAATCAGCAGTCTCTACCAAAGGCTCCAAGAGGCACATGTCAAATGTACATTGAGCTTCCCTCAGACCCTGGAGGACTTTCCGGAAAAGGAGCAGCGTCTGTCTCAGCTAAGGGAAGAGCTGGTCGCTCAAACCGAGTATGTGAAAAGGATTGATGTTCTGGCTATTGATGACCTCCAGCATTATATTGGCTCATCATCTCTCCACAACCATCGACTGAAGGAAGTGCATCAAGCTGCAGCGACAGAAGTTCAAAGCATTAGAACAGAACTCGGGAAGAATGTAACTTCTCAGAAAATCCTGTTTCCTGCTGCAGTAAACATAATCATCAGGGACATAGGTGTGTGGTATAGCTACATAGAAGAGGAGGAAAGGAAAGCTGCAGCAGCAACAGGAGCATCAGCAGATCCAGGACCTTCTCTCCCAGCAGCCAGCCCGGCTACAGCAGTGGGCTCGATTCCCTCTTCCCCAGCAGTGGCAGAAAGCCTGACCAGCTCAATCCCTCCTTCCCAATTAGAAGCAACATCAGCAATAGGCTCGAGTGTTTCTTCCTAGGCAGCATCAACAACAATTAACTTGGGAAATCCTCTGCCAGCAGAAACTCACGCACAGGAATGAAATAAACTAACTGCAGTTGAGCAGCTCTCTTCAACTAAACACATGTACAGCAGGGAAAGCGTTGGTGTTAACATTATTTCTGCTATGTATATTTTGTTAAACTTTCGAGCATGTAAGGCGTAAGCTATGGGACAGCTGTCCCTATTTTTTGTCAAAACAATTCTGTAAAAGAAGTGGTCATTTCTTTTGGTGGTCGGTTACAGAAGAAATTCCTGTAATTGACAAGTGGAAGGGGCTAGGTGGCAGCCCAAATGGAAGAATTGTAATTATAAATAGAAGATAGGAAGAATAAAACAAGACTTTTGGCAGGGAATGAAATTTTGAAACCCATACGAGCTATCTTGTATCGGGCCTGTAAAAACAGAATTTTCTAATAAAAGCCACGGGAGATGGGCGTTTGCATAAGAATGATGGATGGATGTCTGTTGGACTACTCTAATGACTTCCGTACTGTAATGTGAGATCGTTCCTACTTTTTGAATTGTTTCTTTGTATTAATGGTTTTGCTCCTTCCTGTGAAAACGACTTTCTCCATTTCATGAACAATGAATGCCTTGAATATCAAATCAGGAGTTAACTGCTGATATCTTTACCATTGCTGTAGAGTTATCTTTTAGATTAAATGGCTAACTGTTCTTTCTTTAAGATAATTCATATCGGTCATCGTTCATGCCTTTAAATGTGCTCCCCGCAGGGATCTTTAGAGTTATTTCAGTTTGTTTATGTTTAGTTCTGTTTCTTTATTCTGTCTACGTAGATTAAATAATTGTTTTGCTTTTTCTGTTTTATGAGAAATAGATGTGTTCCATGTTGAATTAGAAGCTATCTTCTAAAGATCTTTATCTTGCTGTAGCTTTACTTGTGAGAATTAGCAGCTATCTGTCCTTTCCTTACTTTATTTGTTACAGCTTATTGCTCATCCCTTAAGCGTGTTCCCTGCAAGGATAGGTAGATTTACTTCAGCTTCTAGAATTAGATCTGTTTTAGTTGCATCTAGATCAAATATAATTTAGGCACTTGCATCTCATTTAAAAGACATAAAACCCAAAATAAAGGTGGATCGGGCCATAACCGGTAGAATCGGATTTAAATTCCAAATCCACGGTTGCCGGAACCGCTAACCGGACGGATTCCCTACACCAAACGGGAGATAGTCTAATTGGGACCATCTCTCGGGGAGAATCCCTTTCTGATTGATGCTACAATATCCGAGGCATCAACAGTTTTTGGCGCTAGAAGGAGGGCCTGAAAGTGCATGGCTGATAGAGGAAAATCTCCCACTTCCATAGAGGACACTGAAAACCCGCTAAAAGACAGCATTTCAAACAGCCCAGATCTTGGATAACAAATCAAGAACGCCTCATTTCTGACCCTGAGATTCAAGAATCTTTGTACGCTGTCCCTTTTGCAGAAGTAGAGGATTTAAGAAGACATACCAGATCCTACGTTAGACAGCTAGGTGGTTTAAGCGCTGTCAACTTCCTCCCTAAGAAAACTACCCCTAGAAAGGAGCCACAATACACCCAAGATTCGATTCTTGTTCAAAGTTTCGAAGAACTTGTGAATCTGACTTTGGAAGAAATTTCAGGCACTCTTAACAAGGCAGATCTGGACAACTCAGACAAAATTTCAGACCAAGAAAACCTTGAAGAAATTACCACTCCCAAAAGTACTCCACAGAATTCACCTTACAATTCTCCACCCGGGTCTCCACATCCAAACATGGCTGTACCTGCTTGGAGAGCAAGGGGAGCGCTGAACTTAGCTGGACCATTCCATAATCTTCCTAAAAACCCAGAAAAGGTCTTGCCTAAGTACGACCCAGGGAAAGCCATTTCGGCGGAAGATCACCTCAAGAGTTTTTACTTAGCTCTGAACCTTTTGAATGTACAACATGAAGACGTATTCTGCAGGTTGTTTCCGTACACATTCGAGCCAAAGGTATCATCTTGGTACTTTAGCCTACAACCCAGCTCAATCTCTAGTTGGGATGAATTCGAAAAGTGTTTCCTAAAGAAATACGGAAACCAAAAGACTGTGGCCACACTTATGAAAGAACTCTTATCCATGAGAATGGAGAAGAAGGAAAAGGTTCAAGACTTTAATCAAAGATTCACAACGCTGTTAAATAACTTCAGTGAAGCTAACAAACCCGCAGAGGAGTCTCTGATTGAATACTACACAACAACTCTTGAAGGTCCAATCGCAATGTTCGTAAAACGATCCAAGAAAACTACCCTGATAGAGAACTTTGAGGAAGCTAGAAAGGTAGAGGAAGAGGCTGATAGCATTGCTAAACATGCCTTAGATGTAGAACCAAAACCAGCAGCTAGCAAGAAACCTTTTCTCCTCACTAGAGGCAAAGAAGATCCATCTACGGACATGGAAAATGTAGTTAAGATGATGCAGAAATTATCTAACAAAATCGTAGATATCGAGAAAGACAAGGCTGCTAGTACATCTAGGAAACCTTTCAAGCCATTTTATAAAAGAAGGGAAGACAGGGAACAGTCTCATCCACCAATGAACACTGCCCCTGTTTTAAACTTGAATGAGATTGGGATGGAAAATTTCTGCACTTTTCACCAAGAACCGCACTCGGAAAAGAGCTGCCCGCAATGGATCAATTCCATGAGCTTGGTCATGAACCAAATGTTAGATTCTCAGATCCCAGACCAGGATGTTTCTCCAGAGGAGTCGAGCCCTAAGATTGAGGAACCAACCCCGGACACTACTATGGTGCTATGGGATTGGTTACCTATGACTGAATTAGCAAAAGAGGATCCCATAGATAGTTCTCCCTCCACCGTAAATGTTGCTACTCGTAGCAAAGGCCCTATTGCCGATCCCGTGCCAAGCATAGCTCCTCATAAGCCTAAAGTCTCAAAAGAGCCGCCTAGGAGGCATATAACAGTTATCCCACAACAACCCAAAGTTAGCCAAACAGTGACCAAACAGCCAAGCGCTGACACCATAGTTCAGCAACCTAAGGTCACAACGAGCAAAACAGATCAGCAAGCTCGAATTGGAAACGAGTCTGACATAGGATACGATATTATCGAAAACATCAAGAAAGTCAAAGCCAATGTGTCAATATTTGACATGTGTAGCTTGCCCCATCAACGAGACAAACTGCTGCATGTTCTGCAACCTCAGACCAGCACTCCATTAGCAGATTCTCAAAACAGTCCCGAAATTAATGAGGCTAGCATCGGTGGGAAGTCTAAATCTCAAACTTTGCCATTCCTATTGACTTTCGAAATTTTCAACCATAATGTTCACAACTGTTTGGTAGATTCTGGAGCATCCTCAAACGTTATGCCATTGTCAATTTGTAAAAAGATTAATGGGCAGCCTGTTCCATCTCCAGCTCAAATTATCCAATTGGATAGGACTGCTGTCAAGGTTATTGGGGAGATGAAAGATGTTTTAATTAGACTGTCAGCTGACCCTAGAGTCTGTCAATTCATTGACATAATGGTGGTCGATATTCCTGAAGCCTATGGGCTGATTTTGAGTAGGGATTGGTCTACCAAGCTAAGTGGCTACTTTGCCACCGATTGGTCTCATCTATGGCTGCCTTATCAGAACAAACAGAATCAGATTAAAGTTCTTAGGGAACCTCATATGAAACAAAACGTAACTTAGTTAGAAGAAAAGAATGAGGCCGTAGCTTTCTCATCCTCGGTTCTGGGGAATTACTTCCTAGAAATGGATCCGGGTAATTATCGATCTGAAACCATTAGCCATGAATCAGATAAATAGTCCGATCTCCTTCATTTCTCTCAGACTGATGATGTTGATTGTAACATAGTCAATTTAGTTACTGACATAGATCACAAAGAAACTAACTTAGTTGAATCTAAAGATGTTTTTTGGACATTATACTTTGATGGTTCTAAAACTCTGGAAGGATCCGGAGCCGGTTGTGTTCTAATGGATCCAAAAGGAAACAAGTATTTTTTGTCTTGTAGATTAGAATTCGATTTTACTAATAACACCGCTGAATATGAAGCTTTGGTACATGGATTAAAGAAGGCCATTGGCTTAAATGTTAAGTACCTGAAGGTCTTTGGTGACTCCGAGATAGTTGTAAGACAGGTAAGGGACACCATTCATTGTCTCTCACCTCACTTGAAAGGTTATCAGGCTGAGGTATGGGATTTAATCATGCATTTTGACGCTTTCAATATAAAATCAATTCCTAGATTGCAAAATTCTGCTGCTGATTTGTTAGCAACATATGCTTCTAGATTGGTGCCGTCAAATAATAAGTGCTCAATTGAATTGATTTTCAGGCCTTCCGTTCCCGATAACATCACGAACTTCAGAGTCTTCGATGATGATGAACAAATTATCAGCTTCCTAACAAACGAAGATAGCTTTCAAGGAGCTGCAATAGATGAGGAAGAAGATGATGCTGATTTGATGAAGAAGGAAGAGGAGAAAGGAAATTTCATGCCCAAAGGGGTAAGGTCCCTCGAAATGCTGTTCGATCTTCAAAATAAGTTCAAAAGGCCAGCTAATACCAAAACTAACAGCTCATCAATGCAACATGAATTAGTTAATTTGGGTACCGAGGCAGAACCAAAATTCGTCAACCTCAGCAAATGTTGTTCACCAGGAGAAAGAGATAGGTTCATCAAACTGTTTAAGCAGTACAAAGATGTTTTTGCATGGACCTATGAAGATCTGAAAACATATGACGTCCGCATCATTCAGCATGTTATACCAATGAAAGCGGGTGTTAAGCCATTTCAGCAGCAGTTAAGAAGGATGCATCCTACTCTAGAACCACTGATCCAAAAGGAATTAAAGAAGCTCCTGGACGCTAAGATAATCTTCAAAGTTCGGCATTCTGAATGGGTTGCAAACTTGGTTCCCGTAAGGAAGAAGTCGGGAGAGATAAGGCTATGCGTAGATTTCAGAAATTTAAACAAAGCCTCGGATAAAGACACCTACCCCATACCTTCAATGGAGCAAATCCTACAAATGGTGTCGGGATCCGAATTGTTTTCTCTCCTCGATGGTTTCTCCGGCTACAATCAAGTGTTAGTAGCGGAAGAAGATCGCCTTAAGACTACTTTCAGAACTAAGTGGGGAACTTTCGCCTACAGAAGAATGCCATTTGGTCTGATAAATGTAGGAGCTACATTCCAGAGAGCAATGGATATCGCCTTCCGAGGATTGGGTGGGCAATGTGTTGTTGTTTACTTAGATGATGTGACAGTCTTTTCGAAGAAAAGGGAAGATCATGTCGTGCATCTGAAGCATATTTTTGATCGCTGCCGGAAATATGGTATTTCTTTGAATCCCAAGAAGAGCGTGTTTGCTGTGCCCGAAGGTAAGCTCTTAGGTCATATCATCTCCAAAGGGGGAGTGCCAATTGATCAAGAAAGAGTCCAAGCTATTAATAAGATTCCAATGCCTCACAACAAGAAATCTATGCAGTCTTTTATGGGCACCATCAATTTTGTCCGCAGATTTGTTCCGGATTTCGCACAAATTGTTAAGCCATTGCAACAGATGGTTAAACAAAGCATACAATTCAAGTGGACAGATTTGGAGAAGGACGCATTTAGAGATATCAAGGCAGCTGTAGCTAAGGCTCCTTCCTTAAGAAGCCCGGATTTTGATAAGGATTTCATCTTGTATACCTTTGCTTCAGATGACTCTCTCGCAGCTGTACTCACGCAAAAGGTGGAGTTGGGGGATGAATACCCAATCTCATTTATGAGCACTGGTCTGCAGGGGGCCGAACTGAATTACCCCGTAGTTGACAAGCATGCGTATGCGGTCTTCAAAGCGGTCAAGCAGTTTAGGCCATACATTCTGAAGAACAGAACTAAAGTCATAGTTCCCCATCCGGCTGTTAGATCCCTTTTCGTTCAAAAGGAATTGGGAGAAAGGAGAGGGAACTGGGTCACAACTCTGCAGGAATATGATTTGGAATTCAAACCAGCCACGATCATTAAAGGACAAGGTCTGTGCAAGTTACTGGTGGGAAACTCGACTGATGAAGAGCAACATTGGAGAAATGAAGCTGAGTTAAATTCGGTTGAGGTGTGTCATATCTTCACAGCTCCCCAGTCATGGTATAGGGATCTGGTGCACTATTTGCAGCAGGGATATCTACCTAAACACTGGAACTCCAAGCAAAGAAGGGCACTCCGTTTGAAATCAACAGCCTATCAAATCATTGATGGGATTCTTTTCAGGAGGAATTATGACAGAGTTCTCCTTAGATGTTTGGAGAGGGAAGATGCAAACAAAGTTGTCAAAGAATTACATGATGGCCCCGCAGGCGGACATTATTCAGGCGAGACAACGGCGCACAAGATACTGAGAGCTGGTTATTATTGGCCCACTCTGTTCCGAGATGCCCACACATATGCACGAAACTGTGATGTATGTCAAAGAAGCACTGGGAAGTTACCTAAGGCAGCAGGACCATTGCAGCCGGTCATCATCTCTGAGCCTTTTGAGCAATGGGGCATAGATGTTATCGGAGAAATAAATCCAAATTCTTCGTTGCAACACCGATACATCCTGACGGCTACCGACTACTTCACTAGGTGGATGGAGGCCATCCCGTTGCGCAAGATCAATGAAGACTCAGTCATCAGCTTCTTGAAAGAGAACATCATAACCAGGTTTGGGGTTCCAATTTCCCTTGTTTTTGATAATGCTACTTATTTTTCGTCTTGCAAGATAAATGAATTTGTTTATGACTGGGGAATTAAGTTGCATTATTCAGCCAATTACTACCCTCAGGGAAACGGATTAGCTGAATCCTCAAACAAGAATCTGATTCGAATCCTTAAGAAAACTGTGATAGAAAACCAGAGAAGTTGGCATGTGGCTCTCCCAAACGCCTTATGGGCAGATAGGGTAACCCCGAAGAATGCTTTAGGTGTCTCCCCTTTCACTCTTGTCTATGGCAAGGAAGCCATCCTCCCCCCAAACATCTTACTACCATCCTTGAAATTGTCCCAAGCCTCTCGGGGTTCTAGTAACCAAGCCTTACAATCCAGGATCAACACCCTGCTTCAACTTGAAGAAGCCCGACACAAAGCTAAAGATCGATTCCATCAACACCAGGACATAGTTAAGAGATGGTTCGATAAGAGGAAATCCGGTAAGAGAGATTTTGAAGTTGGGGATTTAGTCCTGAAATGGGACCATAATCATGAAGGCAAGGGAATGCATACGAAATTTCAACATCTATGGGTAGGCCCGTACCAAATTTCTGCAAAATTAGGCCCATCTACTTATAAATTGACAAATCTCGAGGGAGAAGAAGTAACCCTTCCTCTCAATGGCCTCGCTTTGAAACAATACTTCGCATAGTCTCTTCGAGACTTCCTGTACATAAATAAAGTTTTCTTTTTGCTTTAGCCTTTAGTTGCTTTATTTTTTTGGCCGTGTTGTTTCTCCCTTTGGTATCTGATCTTTTACGACAAGTTTTGTTTTCTGAATCCCCTTTTGGTTGAGATCCCCGTTGAAGATAACTCTCTCTAAGAAAACTTGCGACCCATGAGTCTGGAACTCTGCTCAAGTAAATCCGGTCTGTTGTGCTCTCGCTGAAATGTTCAGAAGGGAGGAAGCCGACCCTGCTAGTCACACTAATACTGTTTAATAGCAGAGACCTATGACCATCTTCACTACTATCGTTGGGCTCCACCCACTCTCACACTTTAAAGGTGTCTCAAGAGGGTTACCAAAGTTGGACCCATGGAAAGTGGCACCTCTCGAGGACATAGGGTATTGAAATGACTCCATGCGGCAGATTGAACAACCAAAATGGCTTACATTCAAGAGTCTGTTTTCCAGTGATTCTCGCCTCAATTAAAGCATGGCTGAGACAAAAGCAGAAGACATGTAAAATCAAGAAGGTTGTCCAAAAGGCCCAGCTCAAAATGGGCTTCTCTCCGTCCGTGAAGTTCAATCAAATCAATAAAATTTCTAACTCACACAAAAGGACATTATGGATTGAGGAGCCTAGATCAAAGATCATGTCCAAAAGAAAACATCTCTGGAAGGCTCAAACAACTAAGCTGTCCAAAATACAAACATCCAAAAGGATGCAAGCAGCATGGGAATGACGAACAAGAGCAATAATGTCCATGAGAGAGTGTTGCAAATCCTGTGGAGTCCGGCAGTAGTGACCGTCTGAAAGACGACCCTCCTAAAATGAATCTCATATATTGGCCCCGTGAGAGTGGTGAAGATGTCTCGGTCAAAGCTCCCCTTTCCCCAATGGCTAGCAGGTAAAGTGCCTCCTTCCCCTCACATGAGTCTAAAATTCTCAGCTGAGTAGTGCACTCGAGATGGATATCTTCAATAAGGTTTCGGACCATGAAGAGGAATTTTCCAGAGATCTGTGTTCGCCAGCGACTCGCCATTGTTGTTGCAGCAACACCCCCCCAAAATTTTTTGTACATATTGGGGCCCCTCCTTCTATTCTTGTAGAAAGTTTGCCTCAGAAGCCATCCCAGCCGTTATCTGTGTTTTTCAGCATGAAGTCTTGTTTCCCAACGAAAATTCTGGCCATAAACCTTTCCTTTTTCCCCCAAGGAACCAAAAGGGAACTTAGAATTTTTCCCAATGTTTTGGAGTCTCTCGGGCTATCTCCCCGCAGTTGCGGAAGCCAAACGTCCAACCTTTCCGAAAGTAAGACTTAGATTTTATTTTGCAAAATCGCAGACCGTGAGAAAGAAAATTGCGGAAACCTTCGGGTTTTCTTCATGGAACGGCGGGAGAACTTGGGAAGGACGCCCGAAAGGATTTGGAATATTTTGTTAAAATCGCGGAAGCTTCTGATGGAAGCCGCCTGAAACGGCGGAAGAATTCAGCAAAGCTTTCCGAAACACCACGGAGAAATTCACGAACTTCTTCCGAAACTGAGAAAGGACTTAGAAATTTTTTGTTCGAGGAGAGATTCGGTTTTCTTCCCGAAACGGCGGGAGAATTCAGCGAAAACCGCCCGAAACTTGCGGAAGCCGCCACGATATCTTTTCGAAAAGAAACTCAGAATTTTGCCCATAAGTTGCGGGAGCCATTGGCAAATTCTTTCCGAAACAGCGGAAGGGTTTAAGATTTGCTCCCGAAACGGCGGGATCCATTCGTCTAAACCGCCGAAAAGACTTAGAAAAGTCTTCGTTAAGTAATTGCGGAAGCCGCTGAAGAATTGCTTCCGAAACGACGGAGCTGTTCAAGTTTTCTCCCCGAAACAGCGGAGGTGATCGTCATAAGTTTTCCGAAAAGGGGAGTTAGGGTTCGTTGAAACTTTGCGGAACGCGCCAGGAGAACTTTGCGGAACCTTTCATCTTTGTCTCCCGAAATGGCGGAAGCTTTCGTTGTGTCGTCCCGCAGTGGCGGAAGCCGCTTGTTTAAAACTCGTGAAAAGAACTTGGAAACTTTTCCAAAATATCGCGGAAGAACTCGAAGAAGCTACCCGAAACTTGCGGGAGCCATCCGTTTACCTTCCCGGGAGCCGCTGAGCGTCTAAGTTTTGAAAAAAACTTGTGAGGTCTCGAAAGTCGCGGAAGGCATGCACCAAAGCCTCCCGCAACCGCGGAAGCATTCACAGAACCATCCCGAAACAGCGGAGGCTGAAGGCGTAAGCTTTCCGAAATTACTTTCCGAAACCCCGCGAGGGTTAGAAATTTTTCGATTTGCGAGAGCTATTGGCGAGTTGCTCCCGAAACGGCGGAAGCCTTGGCGTTATCCGTCCGCGACACGGGTTTTCTTTTACGGAACGTTGTGAGTTTTCCTTCCGCGGCACGCCCGGAACGGCGGAAACTTTCGCTTTATCTTTCCGCAACGGCGGATAAGATTCACCAATTTGTCCCGCAGAAGGCGGTCGCACGCGGATCGAGATATGTTGACATGACCGCCGACGTACCGGTATTTAAACCGGGACTAATGGCGCCACCCACCTAACTAAATGCTCGCACGTGCCTGTCTTTATAAATATACGGTGGGGGGCTCGAGCCAATATACCATTTGTTTTCGATTGGCAAACGACGTGGAACGCCGTGCAAATCGCTCCAGCTCATCTCACTCGTCCGCGTTCGCGGCCACCTCGTTCAAGCAATCCCCACGGTGCCAGGTAGGATTTTAACCTTGAAATGTGCCCCTCTCACGGTTTCCAATTGCTATCGGGTTATCTTTCTTTTGAAAATGATGGGTTTTGGTGGGGTTTTGGTGGGAAAAACGCCCGTCATGGGCGATTTTTGCCCGTCAAATACAAGTTGAATTGAGTTCTGGTCGTCACATAAAATAGAGACAGGATAAAATTGTTTTTTGGGCGGAGACAGCTAGTTTGGACGGTTAAGTTTTTCCTTTTTCCTCCCCGGGCCGCATGCCTCGTTACTTAAAAAAACCGCCGAAGCCCACGGACTTTTCATATCCCCAGCCGAAAGCTTAAGACATAAAACCCCAGACCTTTTCGTAAACCTTAGTTCCAACATGACCTCTACCCAATTCAGGTCCTAGAAACCGGCGCCATTGCCCCTGTTCAAACCTCGTAAGCGTTCAAGTTGCGCGAGCCGAAACCCGAAATTATGGCCACCTGAGCTTTTTTCGTCAGTATGTTTCCGGCGCCATCACCCTAGCTCGAACAATGGCATTCGAAACCCTCGCCGGGTCGTAGATACGAAACGCCCCCTTATTTCGTCAGCTTTTCCAACCCGAGCTTACCCACCATTAGCCTTTCAAACCGCAGCAGTGACGAAAGCTACCCTTTCCCCAGAGCTAAACCGAAAGCACGTTGCTTCCGCAACGCGCTTATCTCCACAGGAGCATCCCAAACCTGCCCCTTTTAAAGAATGAGGATGGCTAAATTTTATAATCATGTCCCTGCTAAAACGAAGATCATCATAACTCCCAGGGAAACCCGAGAGCGGATTGTTCCGCGACACACCTATCCTCTCGGGAGCTGTCAAAACCCGAAATTTCCGAAAAATTTAAATTTTTTATGATTGCAATAAATGTTATTAAATTGCATTCCTTGATCTGTTTGTTTTTAATTAACTGATCATGATCTTGTCTAAAATATTCTGTCATAATACTAATGTGAGTTTTGATGGCAGTTATTGATTGTCTTTGTTCTTAAACCTCAAAGGGAGAAGTAGCCATAGCTGACTGGCTTACTTAGCTTTCAAGCTAATGCATAATCCGTCCTTTTTCCGCAGGTTTACAGGTAAAGCATGGATCATTTTAAATGAATTTTTATAAGCATAAAAGTTCCTTTCACTGTACTATAAAGCTCAGAGAAGATTTAAATATTCTTACCGATTGTCACGCGTAAGACGGTAGAGTTCCTTTTCTATAATCTTCATGAAATTTATGCTTGATAGATAGTTAAAAGTCTGCATGAAATGATTACTATTATTCTGGATAATATAAGATAGGCATTTCGATGAATTACAGTCTCTTTGCGTTGTGACAATGTCTCTTAGTTAATGCTGGATAAAGTCACTAGATCATGTTATTTGTGGCCTTTTCATCGTATACAAGACATATTGCTAGCATCGTGTAATGTTCCGTCAACTATTAGTTTTCGACTATGGCTGTAACCCTTATGAATTGCATGAAACTGAAGTTGTGTTAGATATAGCGATATACTGTTCTATCCAATTTATAGTTTATGAGACATCGTCATCTTAATATTTTTTTATAATTACACTAAGCTTATTTCATGCCTAAGAATCTTTGTTCCTTTGTTTTTGAACCACGTACAATGTATGGAAACATATAGATGAGTTTATATCATTATATCACAAGACTATAAGTTATTGTTCTTATCTTTGATTGTTAAAAAGGGTGATAGAAGAATTATGATAATAAGACCTTATAGATAAACTATGTGTCTATTTATATTAGCCAAGGTAATATTTAAGTGTTACAATGATGAGGAACTCTCGTTGAAATTGACTATACCACCTTTTAAATGATTGTAGGGGAAGATATTATGTACCCTAGGAAACTTTCGATGGCCCTAAATCAAGATATGCACTATATGATGATAGTGTCTCAATCATAGTGAAATATCTTTACTATGAATAAAACTTTCATCCATGCAATGATTTAAATCTGATGAGCAAATAATTCGAACTGCAGTTGGACTTTGGAAAGCCGACCCATGGCAAAATAAAAATCTTAAGGGCTACGTGGATGGCTCTCGTCCTTGCATTGATGATATATAAGACTGCCCGAAACCCTACCTGGTCATTCTCTCTGCCTTCGGGCTCGAGTTGTATGAGAGAAACCCTGCTTGTCTGAGTTTGTTCCTTATGGCACTGTAAGTTGTAACTTCTCCTATGGCTATAGTCATGGAGTTTATTCCTTGTATGGTTTGTAAGTCTATAGACTCTGCTACAAGCGTCCCTTACATTCGTTGGGCATATTGGTTATCGTTTTACTGTTACTGAAGTTATCAGTCGTATGCTGCTCACAGCCTTCCACTTATTGCTTGTGTGATTTAGAGTCAGGGTTTTCAAATGTCGATTTCTTTTAAGTGGCGATGTCCTGGGGTTCGTATCTCCCATACTGGTTTATCCCTGGAATGAGGGTATTGTTTGTATGATTCCTCGTCACGGCTTTCATGTGAAAGGAAGACCTGGAGTTTTCCTAGCTCATTATTCTGGTGATCGTGATTATGTTCTTCTATTATGCTCAACTCGTGGTTGCAATGGCATTCACTGGGTTTGCTTCCTCCAACAACTGCTGGTAAGAGTTATTAATTGTTTCGTTGTTTTCAATTTGAAAGAGATTGTTTATTTAAAATAAAAGTTGACCCTTAACTCGTCAACTTGCAATGTGCAGGCTTTGATTGCTTCTGAAGGTGTACGAGGCTCAACTTCTAGCGCTGGGCTCCTACCGGGTAAGCCTGGTTATACCATGGCTGTTTCTCTCTTTGATAGTTTGGTTGGTTAGGGTTAAGTCTGGGAAAACCACCTTTGTGACTGGTTGTTATCGTGTTTATGAACATGATTGTGGTCATATGTAATCTTCTGGTTTGCTTACAGTAGATAGGGTTTTTGAAAGAACTTATTGTGTAAAAGAAACAAGCCGTGGTTCGTTCTGACATTACAGTCTTGGGTTTTTATTATCTACTGTATTTCGTGATGAATTAGGGTATCCACCCGGTTTTGGGAAGTTTAAAAAGTATAAAGAAAAGGGAATTTGTAAATTAACTTGTATATTGTCTGCTTTTCCTACAAATTGATGCAATGTACAGTACTAGAATGTTTCTAAGTTTCAAACCCATTCCGAGAAGAGGATAAATCGACTGTAGGTGTTGGTATGGTTTCATTGCTCGACGATTTGTTTTATATGTTAAAAGTTGATAGTAGGATTCAGTAGTCCTTATCGTGATAGGCCATTTTAATGTGTGGATAACTCTGGAGAATTGGGGTTCTCACCCAGGTTAAAATATATATAAAAAAAAACATATGAATAGTGTTCCAGCTCTGTTGATCTCTTTGGTGGCTGGGAACGAGTTGTGTAAATTTTTGTTTTATGTTTACATACTGTAGTAAATGTCTCATTGTTAATAACTGAAATAGGGTTTGAGTTTGAAATGCCAACGATAGCCGGGTTCAAATGATAACTCTGTGTGTACTATAATGTTTGAACTATTGTCATGGTAGGACCCTGACGATGCTATGTATTACATGAAGACTGAGCTCGATAATGAGCAGAAACTATACTTGTGATGATGGAAAGATTTTGACAAAAGGAAATAAAATTTCTAAATTGTAAAGACTCGGCTTCGAGCTAGTTACTATGTTTGTCTTTAAATTCCTTCTGCCCTATGGTTATTAGCTCTGTCAAACTCTGTTGTGAACTTCTTGGTTGTAATAACAATGGAGATAGGTTTTGAATAAAACATCTTCGTCACGATTCTTGGTTTACAGTTTAATTGTTTGTTTTGGCTAAGATTTTGTTTAAAAGAAGATAATAGGTAATGAGTTTTCAATGATATGGCTATACTGCCATTCGAATTCTATGATGAGTCAATAACAGTTCAACTATATTCTGCCAGTAAATAAATAAACTTACTAATTAAAAAATGTTCACCTATCCTGGGTACAGATAATAACATGTATACTTGTTTAACTAATTCACGAGACAGATATAGACCAGTATGCTTGTTCAGCTAGGATTTATACCTGTTAAACTATCTATGAAAATGATTCACTGTGATTATAGAGTTGTCTATGATTCTATTCCTATAATTGTTTTAACAAGTATATTTACAGGAATATTTACAGTATAAATAATCTATACTTATCTATTTAACTATTGAAAATACACCAAAGTAGAATCACCATATAATTCTATTACTTATAATAATAACAAAACATATTATGTATAAAACAATTACTCGATCTATAGTGATAATAGGGAATTTCTAAGACATAACAGTTCTGCAGATTTTATCTAATAACAATACAGAGATGCTAACTTTACTGAAATAAATCCTATTCAAACACAGATGAGATAGTCTTATTCTACATTTAAATTTATTCAATAAATAGCAAGAAAAAGTGGCAGAACCTGTGTCAATGGTAGACAATAACAGCAATGGGAGGCTGTTCCTCCCTACCAATTCCTGGAGAGTGCCCAGACAGCACTTCTCAGGACCCCCGAGCTTGCTCTGGTCTAACTGGCTGGAACTAGGTACATCCAACAATTCCCTCAGCCAAAGCAGCTACACTGGAACCAAGTTACTGCAGCTTCCTGACTCAAAACACTTCCTTACTGTTTTTTCCACTTCCTCAATGGGACTCCTGAATAGCATTCACCTGAATGTATTCTCCCTCCAGAACTTTCCTGAACCCCGAGCTCAGTTCATTGAGTACTATTTAAAAGATTGCCTAGGTCTTAGTTGGGTTAACTGTCATTAATGAGCCGCCTGCTCAGATTCCACTTTCTTGGGGAATCATGACCCCAAAATATAGGGAAGTTGCCACCTGCAACTTAGGAAGTGTTAGAGGATGCTGCCACTTGTCTTTTGTCTTTCCACCTAGTTCCATCCACGAGTTAGACCAGTAACCTCTTTTAACAGCTCTCCCATGCTGCTGTCTCCATAATTTATTTATTAATAATAAAATATTCAGAATTTACATTCCATTTCTGGTGACTCTGCTGAGTCATCAATTCCTACTTAGCATTAAATTTAACATAATGTCTCAGGAATATAATAAAATAATTACATTATTTTTGCAAATTTGGGGTATGTGACATACACACCCCCTTAAAATGTAACATCGTCCTCGATGTTACTTATTCTTCATCTTCAGCCACCTGCTGGAATAGATTTGGGTATGCTTCCCGCATCTTACTTTCCAGTTCCCAGGTAGCTTCCTCAGGACTAAGGTGCTTCCATTGCACCTTCAGCTGTCCAATGGTGCGGTTCCGCAGAGTAATTTCCCTCCTCCCGAGGATACAATCCGGTTCCACCAGAACTTCCCCTTCTGGTTCTACCTATACAATGTTCCAGTCAATAACATGAGTAGTATCATGAACATACTTTTTCAGAACAGAAATATGAAAAACATTGTGTACTTTTAAGTTAGGTGGTAAGGCTAGCTGATAAGCAACTTGACCAATCCTAGATAAAATTTCAAATGGACCACAGTAACGTGGCGCTAATTTTGCACAACTTCCCAGTCTTAGGGAGCTCTTCTTTGGTCTTACCTTGATGAACACATGTTCACCTACCTGGAACTCTTTAGGAGTTCTTTTCAAATCTGCTTGACTCTTTTGCCGATCCTGGGCAATCTTCAAATTTACCTGCACTTGTTTCACAATCTGTTCCATCTCTTTTAACAAATCAGGACCTAACACTAATCTATCTACTGGATTACTCCAAGAGATAGGAGTGTTACATTTACGTCCATACAGAATTTCAAAAGGACTAAACTTAGCTGATGATTGATAGCTGTTATTGTATGCAAATTATGCTAAATGTAAATAATCCTCCCACTTACCTGGTTGATCTTTAACATACAGCCTTAGTAGATCTTCTAATATCTGATTAACTCTTTCAGTTTGTCCGTCTGTCTGAGGATGGAAGGAAGTGCTGAAATTCAATGTGGTGTTTAATCCTTTAAACAAGGATTTCCAGAAATTCCCTGTGAATTTAGGATCCCTGTTTGAAACAATAACTTTTGGAACACCATGTAACCGAAAAATCTGTTTTAAAAAGATATCAGCTATGTTTGCAGCCTTGTAAGTTGTTTTAACAGGAATAAAGTGTGCTGATTTACTTAATTTATCTACCACTACCATAATTGAATAATTCTGATGCTGATTTTTGGGTAATCCCGTAATGAAATCTAAACTAATTATCTCCCATTTCCAACTAGGAATAGGCAAAGGTTGCAATAACCCAGCTGGATGCTGGTGTTCTGTTTTTACCTGTTGACAGTCTAAACATCTAGCTATATACTCAGCTGTTTCAGATTTCATATTGGGCCAGAAATAATCTTTTCGCAGCATAGTGACAGTCTTCTGGTAGCCTAGATGCCTTGAGTAAGGGGTTTTATGAATTTCATCTAGAATTAACAGTTTAACTTTAGGTGCATTCGGAACATACAATCTGTCTTTAAACAATAAAAATCCGTCTTCATTTAAACTATATCCTTTTATCACACTTTCTGTAGGTTGTTCTTTGGCTGCAGCTTGTAAATGTTGATAATTTTCATCTGATTTTATCCCTTCAGCCAACTGTTCATTTAAATCAGAGGTATAGGTGCTGCTAGCTGATACAAAATTCAGCTTTGCATTTCTGCTCAAGGCATCAGCCACCTTATTTTCCTTTCCTTTTATGTGTTGAATTTCAAAATCGTATTCACTTAAGAATGCCAACCACCTGGCTTGTCTTGCATTTAAATTAGGCTGATCTAAAAGGTATTTCAGACCCTTATTATCAGTCAGTAAAGTGAATTTTCTGCCTATTAAGTGGTGTCGCCACATCTTTAAAACATGGATTACAGCAGCTAATTCTAGGTCATAAGTGGCATAATTCTTTTCATGAATTTTCAGCTTCCTAGATTCGTAAGCAATGACATGTCCCTCCTGAGTCAACACTCCTCCTAGACCGTCATTACAAGCATCGGTGCAAACCACGAAATCTTTATTAGGGTCCGCTATTCTGAGAATAGGCGCAGTTGTCAATAAAGTCTTAAGTTTCTTAAAGCTTTCTTCACACTTCGCGTTCCAATCAAACTTCTTGCCTTTCTTTTGCAAGGAAGTGATTGGGTTGGCTATTTTTGAAAAGCCTTCAATAAATCTCCGGTAGTAACCGGTAATTCCCATGAAGGATCTAACATCTGTTACATCTTTTGGTACCGGCCATTCTTCAATTGCCCGAATCTTTTCAGGATCAACTGAAATCCCTTCCTTGGTGACTACATGTCCTAAGTATTGGATTTCGTCTTTAAAGAAGTCACACTTGCTGAACTTCGCAAAGAGCTGCTGCTCTCTTAGTTCTTGTAAGACTATATGTAAGTGTTCTTTATGCTCCTCTTCATTCTTAGAATAAATTAATACGTCATCGATGAATACGACAACAAATTTATCTAAGTACTTATGCATTATGTTATTCATTAAGCACATAAAGACAGCTGGGGCATTAGTAATCCCAAATGGCATTACGACAAATTCGTAATGTCCGTACCTTGTTCTAAAAGCTGTTTTGAAAATGTCTTCTTCTTTAATCCTCACCTGATGATAACCCGATCTCAAATCTATCTTAGAGAACACCGTAGCTCCACGTAGCTGATCAAACAGATCATCTATACGAGGTAACGGATACCTGTTTTTAATCGTCATCTTGTTCAGCTGACGGTAATCTATGCAAAGTCGCATAGTTTCGTCCTTCTTTTTAACAAAAATTACTGGTGCTCCCCAAGGGGATACACTGGGTCGAATGTAATTTTTGTCTATTAACTCCTTTAACTGAGTTTTCAATTCGTTAAGCTCCAAAATATTCATGCGATACGGGGCTTTTGAACTGGGGACAGCACCTGGTACCAGCTCAATTGTAAAGTCCAGCTCCCTTTTGGGAGGTAGTTCTGGGATTTCCTCCGGAAAAACATCTATAAATTCATTGACTACAGGGATGTTCTCTACTGTTTTCTTGCTATTTTCAGACTTATCTATCTCATCTGTAATAGTTACAGCATAGGTCTTGCACCCTTTTCTGACTGCCCTTTTAAGTTATAAGGAAGAAATCTGCCTAACTACTGTTTTCCTAGGAATACCCCTAACAGTTACAGGCTGTCCATTACTGTTTACACATCTAAAAGTTTTGTCAAAACAGTTTAAAACTACTCTATGCTGTTCCAACCAGTCCATTCCGATAAGTATGTCATAAGAGCCAAGTGGCAAGACATTTAATTTAACTATAGTTCTAAAATCATTCATATTTAAGATACATTCTTTAACATAACAGTTTACTTTCCTTTTTGCCCCAGTAGCTAGTTGTACAGACCAAGAATTATCAAATCTTTCAACAGTCAACTTACATTTTTCTACTAGCTGGGGTGAAATATAACTAAGACTAGCACCCGGATCTATTAAAATAGTTACAGGGGTTTTGTTAATCATACCTCCTACTTCCACCATGGAAGTTTGGTAGTCAGCCTGGCGGTTCTCCAACGCTGCGTTGATTCGGGGCATAGTCCCTGCAAAGTCTCCAACAATCATTTCATCTTGTATGGTGTGAATGTTGCTGGTTGGTTTCTTTCGGTTTGGGCAAACTGAAGCATAGTGTGGGCCATTGCATTCCCAACACTTAACAGGTTCTTTACGTTCAAAATTCTTAGTGTAGTTTCCATGATTGTTAGGAGCCTCCTTGCTGCTTTTGAAATTGTTGGAATGATTAGCAGCTCCATTCTTGTTTCCCTGGAAGCTTTTACCATTAAAATGGTTTCCGTTCTTGTTATTTTTGAAGTTTTTCTGGGGTACAAACTCCTTTTTCCTGTACTCAGGCTGATTGCTGTTCTTTTTAGCTTTCCAGCTAGCTATCCCTTCTTTCTTTTTATTCTGTTCGTAACAGAAATTAGCCTTTCGCATAGCTTCCTCCAGAGTTTTGGGGTTGTCATATTCAATTATGTCCTTGATATGGTATGGCAGACAGCTAAGAAACCGCTGTATTTTTGGTTTCTCTTCAACAAAATACGGCACATACCTTAACAGACTTAAGAACTTACTGTTTAAGTCCTTCATCGTCATAGATCCTAGCTTCAGTTCATAAAATTCCTTGGCCCTCTCCTCATAGTACTGTTCAGACAGAAATTTCTTCTTGAAATATCTTTTAAAGGTACTCCAATTAAATTCTTTTTCTTTAATCCCCTTGACCCTTTTCAGATCTTGCCACCATATGTCCGCCTTTCCAGAAAGGTTGTAGATGGCCATTCGTGCCTTCAGCTGATTTGAGTAATTGTAAATCTGAAAATATTTTCTCATCCCGGATAACCAGGATTCTGCCTCTTCTCCTGTCTCAGATTCTCCATTGAAAGTTGGGGGTTTTATTTTCTTAAACTCCCCGGAAATCTCTTCATAAGGTCTGTACTTTTTCCTTCTGTTGTGCAGCTCAGCTTCACTGCTGTCACTACTAGTGCGATAACTGTGTTGTTCCTTTCTTTCTTCAGAGGATAAACTGCTGTTAGATTTAGCTGGTTTCGTCCTTTTAGACCCTCTTTGATGACTAACTTCTTCTGATCCAGCTCGTTTGCTCCTTCCTTCTGTCTGAAATTTTTCTAATAATAATTGATTTAGCTGCTCTTGTGTTTTCAGAATCCTTTCATTATCTTTCTTGACTGTTTCTATCTCTGTCTTTAATCCTTTTATGGTCTGCATCAGTTCAGTGTAGTGAGCAATTACCTCCTCTGTCTCAGGTTCTCTTGACATCTGTCTTGTCACAGTGTTTGGAGATTCTTGCTCAGCATATTCTTCTAGTTTTTCCATACCTGCCTGTAAAATTCAGAAAAAGGAAATTTTCTGCTCTGTGTCATGAAACAGAAATATAAGTTAGTACTTTATATATATTTAAATTTTCTTTTATGGTCACTGTTTTGCGGAAGCTAGTGGAGTCACATCCAAGCCTAGTGTCTGAACCTGGCTCTGATACCACATGTCAAAACCCGAAATTTCTGAAAAATTTAAAATTTTTATGATTGCAATAAATGTTATTAAATTGCATTCCTTGATCTGTTTGTTTTTAATTAACTGATCATGATCTTGCCTAAAATATTCTGTCATAATACTAATGTGAGTTTTGATGGCAGTTATTGATTGTCTTTGTTCTTAAACCTCAAAGGGAGAAGTAGCCATAGCTGACTGGCTTACTTAGCTTTCAAGCTAATGCATAATCCGTCCTTTTTCCGCAGGTTTACAGGTAAAGCATGGATCATTTTAAATGAATTTTTATAAGCATAAAAGTTCCTTTCACTGTACTATAAAGCTCAGAGAAGATTTAAATATTCTTACCGATTGTCACGCGTAAGACGGTAGAGTTCCTTTTCTATAATCTTCATGAAATTTATGCTTGATAGATAGTTAAAAGTCTGCATGAAATGATTACTATTATTCTGGATAATATAAGATAGGCATTTCGATGAATTACAGTCTCTTTGCGTTGTGACAATGTCTCTTAGTTAATGCTGGATAAAGTCACTAGATCATGTTATTTGTGGCCTTTTCATCGTATACAAGACATATTGCTAGCATCGTGTAATGTTCCGTCAACTATTAGTTTTCGACTATGGCTGTAACCCTTATGAATTGCATGAAACTGAAGTTGTGTTAGATATAGCGATATACTGTTCTATCCAATTTATAGTTTATGAGACATCGTCATCTTAATATTTTTTTATAATTACACTAAGCTTATTTCATGCCTAAGAATCTTTGTTCCTTTGTTTTTGAACCACGTCCAATGTATGGAAACATATAGATGAGTTTATATCATTATATCACAAGACTATAAGTTATTGTTCTTATCTTTGATTGTTAAAAAGGGTGATAGAAGAATTATGATAATAAGACCTTATAGATAAACTATGCGTCTATTTATATTAGCCAAGGTAATATTTAAGTGTTACAATGATGAGGAACTCTCGTTGAAATTGACTATACCACCTTTTAAATGATTGTAGGGGAAGATATTATGTACCCTAGGAAACTTTCGATGGCCCTAAATCAAGATATGCACTATATGATGATAGTGTCTCAATCATAGTGAAATATCTTTACTATGAATAAAACTTTCATCCATGCAATGATTTAAATCTGATGAGCAAATAATTCGAACTGCAGTTGGACTTTGGAAAGCCGACCCATGGCAAAATAAAAATCTTAAGGGCTACGTGGATGGCTCTCGTCCTTGCATTGATGATATATAAGACTGCCCGAAACCCTACCTGGTCATTCTCTCTGCCTTCGGGCTCGAGTTGTATGAGAGAAACCCTGCTTGTCTGAGTTTGTTCCTTATGGCACTGTAAGTTGTAACTTCTCCTATGGCTATAGTCATGGAGTTTATTCCTTGTATGGTTTGTAAGTCTATAGACTCTGCTACAGGCGTCCCTTACATTCGTTGGGCATATTGGTTATCGTTTTACTGTTACTGAAGTTATCAGTCGTATGCTACTCACAGCCTTCCACTTATTGCTTGTGTGATTTAGAGTCAGGGTTTTCAAATGTCGATTTCTGTTAAGTGGCGATGTCCTGGGGTTCGTATCTCCCATACTGGTTTATCCCTGGAATGAGGGTATTGTTTGTATGATTCCTCGTCACGACTTTCATGTGAAAGGAAGACCTGGAGTTTTCCTAGCTCATTATTCTGGTGATCGTGATTATGTTCTTCTATTATGCTCAACTCGTGGTTGCAATGGCATTCACTGGGTTTGCTTCCTCCAACAACTGCTGGTAAGAGTTATTAATTGTTTCGTTGTTTTCAATTCGAAAGAGATTGTTTATTTAAAATAAAAGTTGACCCTTAACTCGTCAAATTGCAATGTGCAGGCTTTGATTGCTTCTGAAGGTGTACGAGGCTCAACTTCTAGCGCTGGTCTCCTACCGGGTAAGCCTGGTTATACCATGGCTGTTTCTCTCTTTGATAGTTTGGTTGGTTAGGGTTAAGTCTGGGAAAACCACCTTTGTGACTGGTTGTTATCGTGTTTATGAACATGATTGTGGTCATATGTAATCTTCTGGTTTGCTTACAGTAGATAGGGTTTTTGAAAGAACTTATTGTGTAAAAGAAACAAGCCGTGGCTCGTTCTGACATTACAGTCTTGGGTTTTTATTATCTACTGTATTTCGTGATGAATTAGGGTATCCACCCGGTTTTGGGAAGTTTAAAAAGTATAAAGAAAAGGGAATTTGTAAATTAACTTGTATATTGTCTGCTTTTCCTACAAATTGATGCAATGTACAGTACTAGAATGTTTCTAAGTTTCAAACCCATTCCGAGAAGAGGATAAATCGACTGTAGGTGTTGGTATGGTTTCATTGCTCGACGATTTGTTTTATATGTTAAAAGTTGATAGTAGGATTCAGTAGTCCTTACCGTGATAGGCCATTTTAATGTGTGGTTAACTCTGGAGAATTGGGGTTCTCACCCAGGTTAAAATATATATAAAAAAAAACATATGAATAGTGTTCCAGCTCTGTTGATCTCTTTGGTGGCTAGGAACGAGTTGTGTAAATTTTTGTTTTATGTTTACATACTGTAGTAAATGTCTCATTGTTAATAACTGAAATAGGGTTTGAGTTTGAAATGCCAACGATAGCCGGGTTCAAATGATAACTCTGTGTGTACTATAATGTTTGAACTATTGTCATGGTAGGACCCTGACGATGCTATGTATTACATGAAGACTGAGCTCGATAATGAGCAGAAACTATACTTGTGATGATGGAAAGATTTTGACAAAAGGAAATAAAATTTCTAAATTGTAAAGACTCGGCTTCGAGCTAGTTACTATGTTTGTCTTTAAATTCCTTCTGCCCTATGGTTATTAGCTCTGTCAAACTCTGTTGTGAACTTCTTGGTTGTAATAACAATGGAGATAGGTTTTGAATAAAACATCTTCGTCACGATTCTTGGTTTACAGTTTAATTGTTTGTTTTGGCTAAGATTTTGTTTAAAAGAAGATAATAGGTAATGAGTTTTCAATGATATGGCTATACTGCCATTCAAATTCTATGATGAGTCAATAACAGTTCAACTATATTCTGCCAGTAAATAAATAAACTTACTAATAAAAAATGTTCACCTATCCTGGGTACAGATAATAACATGTATACTTGTTTAACTAATTCACGAGACAGATATAGACCAGTATGCTTGTTCAGCTAGGATTTATACCTGTTAAACTATCTATGAAAATGATTCACTGTGATTATAGAGTTGTCTATGATTCTATTCCTATAATTGTTTTAACAACTATATTTACAGGAATATTTACTGTATAAATAATCTATACTTATCTATTTAACTATTGAAAATACACCAAAGTAGAATCACCATATAATTCTATTACTTATAATAATAACAAAACATATTATGTATAAAACAATTACTCGATCTATAGTGATAATAGGGAATTTCTAAGACATAACAGTTCTGCAGATTTTATCTAATAACAATACAGAGATGCTAACTTTACTGAAATAAATCCTATTCAAACACAGATGAGATAGTCTTATTCTACATTTAAATTTATTCAATAAATAGCAGGAAAAAGTGGCAGAACCTGTGTCAATGGTAGACAATAACAACAATGGGAGGCTGTTCCTCCCTACCAATTCCTGGAGAGTGCCCAGACAGCACTTCTCAGGACCCCCGAGCTTGCTCTGGTCTAACTGGCTGGAACTAGGTACAGCCAACAATTCCCTCAGCCAAAGCAGCTACACTGGAACCAAGTTACTGCAGCTTCCTGACTCAAAACACTTCCTTACTGTTTTTCCCACTTCCTCAATGGGACTCCTGAATAGCATTCACCTGAATGTATTCTCCCTCCAGAACTTTCCTGAACCCCCAGCTCAGTTCATTGAGTACTATTTAAAAGATTGCCTAGGTCTTAGTTGGGTTAACTGTCATTAATGAGCCACCTGCTCAGATTCCACTTTCTTGGGGAATCATGACCCCAAAATATAGGGAAGTTGCCACCTGCAACTTAGGAAGTGTTAGAGGATGCTGCCACTTGTCTTTTGTCTTTCCACCTAGTTCCATCCACCAGTTAGACCAGTAACCTCTTTTAACAGCTCTCCCATGCTGTTGTCTCCATAATTTATTTATTAATAATAAAATATTCAGAATTTACATTCCATTTCTGGTGACTCTGCTGAGTCATCAATTCCTACTTAGAATTAAATTTAACATAATGTCTCAGGAATATAACAAAATAATTACATTATTTTTGCAAATTTGGGGTATGTGACAGGAGCATTCCAAATTCATCCCGTTTAAAGATTCAAATGTTTAAATTTGTTTTTCATATTGGAATGGTGTACTCTGCTTCCTAAACATACAACTCCCCATTGTTTTTTTTTTAATTTTCAGTCACATATCAAAACGATGGTGCTCTCTGTCAAAACCTCATAGTATGTTGCTCAATATCATGATGACTTGTATATGGGTGTTATCAGGGATAAGTCAAGATGCCGAAAACCGGTAAGAAGAAGGCTAAGATGACAGAAAAGAAGCCTGCGCCACTCAAAACTGAAACTTCACTCCAGGACACTAGGTGCACCACCGGTGTCCCTCCTGAAATCAGATGGGGTGACATCTACAGAATGATTCGGGACCAAGAAATCCCAGATATGTTGCTAGAGGAAGGACCAATTTATCTTAATATCAGAGCCTCAGGCATAACTAGAGCCGCTACCCTCCCTGAGCTGTTCCCCTGTGCTGAAGTGATCGGATGGATACTCCAACATGCCGATGCTGAAGGGAGAGTGATAAACGATAGCGGGAAAGTGGCTATTGCCTCATTTCAACCCGCGTATATTGCGGCAGCCTACAAATTTCCCCATGTCCAACAAGCTCTGACTGATGAATGGTTAAGCCAGATGAACAACATCGAGATGGCCAAGAAGCTACTGATGGCAGGAAAGCATTTGAGAAAGAAAGGAAGTGATGAATATGACGTACAGAATCTGAGAGCTCCTTTCAGATTGATCGCTTTAATGCTGTGCAGAATCTTCGGCATGCCCGATGGAACGGTGTATAAGATTCAGTGGATCCCTATCATCCACTACGTGGCATTCAATGGAACTGTGTTTGACTGGGCCACTATCCTGTCAGATAGTCTGGCCTCGATGATAGTTGCTGCTAAGCAAGGACTAGCCTTGAAGAAGGCTGAATTTTTCATGTCTTCATATCTGATAGATTGTATTTTGGCCAAGATAGAGTTCCCCAAATTGGGCTGTACATGGGATAGGGCCATCGCCCCGGTCTATATCGCGTTCAAGATGTTGTGGGCTCAGAATTACAAGCCCAGCTACAAACTAATATGTGAGGGGTTCATCATGCCCCTATATGAGAAAATGTTCAAGGAAGAACCAAGCTGCCTATCAGAGAATGCTTTGGAAGTCCTTGAAGATTATGGGGATTTTTACTTTTCGGAGCAAGGGACCTACCTGAGAATGTTTGGAGGGACTAAGCCCCCATACATCTTGCCGCAATATGCCACGGATTATGTGGTTCTCAAAGAAGCAGTAAGAAAACTCTTCCTGGATGGGATTGGAGCAATGCTCCACAAACAACATAAGGCTTCCTTTCCCCCCCTACCTTTCTGCATAGGTGCTTACAAGTTTTCAGGGGTTGCCTCGGCCGACGAATTTGTTCAAGAGCTGAAAGCCTTCCACTTCGGCGAGGTAATATTCCACAGGAACGACAGAAAAGGTAAAGTTGCTGAGCATTGTAAGGACATCTACGCTCATTTTGAATACTCGCATTATCCCGATGCCGAGGAAGAGGTATTCAGAGGCATTAGCAACATGTCTGAGCTGCGGATCTGTCGCCAAGGCACTGGAGCAAGCTCTAGCTCAGCCAAGATCCAGAAGACTAGTCAGCAGCAGGAGAAAGAAGCTGAAGATGCCCGAGCTCGGGAAGAGCTCAGATTAAGAGAAGAGGCAAGGATACTCCGAGAAGCTGAGGAAGCCAAGCTGCAGCGGGAAGCAGAAGAGGCCAGGTGGCAGCAGGAAGCTGAAATGGAAAAAGGGCAACAGGATGCTGAAGTGGCAAGGATGCAGAAAGAAGCTGAAAATGAAAGCCTGCAGCGGGAAGCTGAGGAAGCAAGAAAGCAGAAAGAGGCTGAAGCTGAGCAGGCTGAGGCAGAGAGGAAGGCGGAAGAAGAATTGAAAGCAAGGGAAGATGCTCAAGCCAGTGGGTCCGGTGTCCAAGACATGGATATAGACACATCTCAAGCAGGTGGCTCTGGTACCCAAAATAAGGGCGTGGATCCAACTCAGGAAGTCCAGACCCCATCTGCTGAAGAGGACATAGACATCATAAACCGACCAATTGTCCCGTACACGCCATCAGGAAAGCGTACAGTGTCCAAGTGGAATGAGTTTGTCTACGACAAGAAACGGAAAGCTATGGTCCTCAAATCAGAAGAGAGGATAAAAAGCCCCTTCCATGAAGACATCGTTACCCACCGAGAGGTCACTGTAATGAAAAACACAGATCAAGATCCCGTTGCTATGGCATCCGCAGCTGTAGCAACAGCAAAGGCATCATTTTCCAATGTAGGGGTTATAGTTAAAGAAAATATATTGACAAAGAAGAGAGCTCGTGCGCTACAACAGAATGTGGCTAATGGGCAGGCCCAAAGAGATCTGGTAGTGAACAAGTATAATTGCTTGTACGCTGAGCATAAAGAGTTGTCAAACAAGTACAGCCAGCTGGAGGAGGAAAAGGACCAGCTAGCACTCCAAATAATAATTGTGGAAGCGGAGAAGAGTGGAGCAGAAGAAAAGGCATCTCAGCTAGAAGCAGACAAGCAGGCATTAACTGAGCGGTTAGAGCAAGCGGAGAGCAGAACAATGGACATGTCCCCCTTCCATGAGCTGTCATGCATCATCCTGAAGCAAGTATATGATAATCAGGAGCTAATCACTGATGAGGTTTGCAAGCTCAAGGCCATGGTGGTTAGGTTAAAAGAAATCAATGCGGAAGCTCATAGGCTCAAAGCAAAGAATACCCGTGTTAAGGCAAATATCATCAGTCAGATTGCATGGAGAGAAGGAAAAGGGGGTTTCCCCGCGCACCTCCCATTTAAATCTGTGGACAGTTTTAATGAGGACGTAGCACTGTTGGAGTTTGGCGGGAACTGCGCCAGTAAGCTGATGGCCAGTGTGCAAAGAACAACAGATAAAATCAACAGTCTCTACCAAAGGCTCCAAGAGGCACATGTCAAATGTACATTGAGCTTCCCTCAGACCCTGGAGGACTTTCCGGAAAAGGAGCAGCGTCTGTCTCAGCTAAGGGAAGAGCTGGTCGCTCAAACCGAGTATGTGAAAAGGATTGATGTTCTGGCTATTGATGACCTCCAGCATTATATTGGCTCATCATCTCTCCACAACCATCGACTGAAGGAAGTGCATCAAGCTGTAGCGACAGAAGTTCAAAGCATTAGAACAGAACTCGGGAAGAATGTAACTTCTCAGAAAATCCTGTTTCCTGCTACAGTAAACATAATCATCAGGGACACAGGTGTGTGGTACAGCTACATAGAAAAGGAGGAAAGGAAAGCTGCAGCAGCAGCAGGAGCATCAGCAGATCCAGGACCTTCTCTCCCAGCAGCCAGCCCGGCTACAGCAGTGGGCTCGATTCCCTCTTCCCCAGCAGTGGCAGAAAGCCTGGCCAGCTCAATCCCTCCTTCCCAATTAGAAGCAGCATCAACAATAGGCTCGAATGTTTCTTCCCAGGCAGCATCAACAGCAATTAACTTGGGCGATCCTCTGCCAGCAGAAACTCACGCACAGGAATGAAATAAACTAACTGTAGTTGAGCAGCTCTCTTCAACTAAACACATGTACAGCAGGGAAAGCGTTGGTGTTAACATTATTTATGCTATGTATATTTTGTTAAACTTTCGAGCATGTAAGGCGTAAGCCATGGGACAGCTGTCCCTATTTTTTTTCAAAACAATTCTGTAAAAGAAGTGGTCATTTTTTTTGGTGGTCGGTTACAGAAGAAATTCCTGTAATTGACAAGTGGAAGGGGCTAGGTGGCAGCCCAAATGGCAGAATTGTAATTATAAATAGAAGATAGGAAGAATAAAACAGGACTTTTGGCAGGGAATGAAATTTTGAAACCCATACGAGCTATCTTGTATCGGGCCTGTAAAAACAAAATTTTCTAATAAAAGCCACGGGAGATGGGCGTTTGCATAAGAATGATGGATGGATGTCTGTTGGACTACTCTAATGACTTCCATACTATAATGTGAGATCGTTCCTACTTTTTGAATTGTTTCTTTGTATTAATGGTTTTGCTCCTTCCTGTGAAAACGACTTTCTCCATTTCATGAACAATGAATGCCTTGAATATCAAATCAGGAGTTAACTGCTGATATCTTTACCATTGCTGTAGAGTTATCTTTTAGATTAAATGGCTAACTGTTCTTTCTTTAATATAATTCATATCGGTCATCGTTCATGCCTTTAAATGTGCTCCCCGCAGGGATCTTTAGAGTTATTTCAGTTTGTTTATGTTTAGCTCTGTTTCTTTATTCTGTCTACGTAGATTAAATAATTGTTTTGCTTTTTCTGTTTTATGAGCAATAGATGTGTTCCATGTTGAATTAGAAGCTATCTTCTAAAGATATTTATCTTGCTGTAGCTTTACTTGTGAGAATTAGCAGCTATCTGTCCTTTCCTTACTTTATTTGTTACAGCTTATTGCTCATCCCTTAAGCGTGTTCCCTGCAGGGATAGGTAGATTTACTTCAGCTTCTAGACTTAGATCTGTTTTAGTTGCATCTAGATCAAATATAATTTAGGCACTTGCATCTCATTTAAAAGACATAAAACCCAAAAGAAAGGTGGATCGGGCCATAACCGGTAGAATCGGATTTAAATTCCAAATCCACGGTTGCCGGAACCGCTAACCGGACGGATTCCCTACACCAAACGGGAGATAGTCTAATTGGGACCATCTCTCGGGGAGAATCCCTTTCTGATTGATGCTACGATATCCGAGGCATCAACACAAACATAAACACATTAGTGTTGTGTAGCGGGGTACCCAATGAATGCCGATATGGAAAGTATAATAAGAGAGATCCGATGAAGGTCATTAGAGATGTTAAATAAAAAATTATTAAAAAAGTGTAGAGCTCGAAAATGGTTTTAGCCATAACAAGAGAAATTTATCTTGGAGTCTGATGAGACCTAAGGTGTTTGGATGCCATCGATGAAGGATACATAATTTTTATTGAGAGGCTCAAGCACATCCCACTCAAGACTCATCAACTAGAAAAATCAGGTCTACGCTCAATGTACGGTCAATCTCCTTATTCACCTTTTTCTTTATCCGAGGATTCATCTGATACAACCGATGCTTTATAGGATTTGTTTCTGGTTTGAGTGTAATATTCATCTCATTGAGTTCTCCTTGGATTCCTTTCATCTATATGAAGCTTTGCATAAACAAGTATTCATATTCTTTCAATAGCGATGTGACCTCAGATATCGTTTTGTCATCCTAGTAGTCCCCAATAGTTGGCATCTTTGGTTTGTCTCTATGCCAATGTTGAATTTGTTTAATTGAAAAGGTTGCATATATATTTACCTAGTGTCTTCTGGTTTTGTCGATCAGAATTCCCAAGCACCTTTTGTCTCTTGAAAGGTTAGATGTCTTAATTGTTCTAGTTCCTCTTGTTCAAGATTGTCTTGATCGACCTTTGCGCAATAGAGAGGTTGTCTAATTTTAGGGATGGAAAAGGGAAGTCTTGCCAATTATTCATGTGTAGGATAGACATATGAATGACCCAAATTACATAACTAATTGTTAAATAGTGCACCCTTGATGGCTGTTAATGCTTCTATTATTGTGTCACTTGTTGCAGAGAAAGAGAAATCTTGACAGAACTTGGCATGTAGCTTCTTCCAACAATCAGTTTTCCTCCTTGTTTCTTCATTTAGATACCAAGATTTTGGGATAGTCCCAAGCTCAAGAAAGAATTGGTGAACCCAAAAATTTGGTTGTAAGCCTCCTGACTCCCATTGGTGCTCACACATGTCAATATACTAGTATCGATTGGTCCCCCCCCATGTAGACTTCTTCCACCATGTTAGCGTGTAGAGATGGATTGAATTTGATCATCAAAGTTAGATGGGTTGTGTCCCAATCAGGAAAATAATCTTTGTGCATTTCCCGCCATCTTGTAGGAGTCCCTCTAAGCACTGTGTCCAATACATCCATACGATACTCTTCATCCATTGAAGATTCCATTTCTTGCAGGAACGTGCCTAAGCCATTGGCGCCATCGTATATTGGTGTATTATTTGATTTTATGCCGATCCAACCAACCAATTTTACCATTATGTAATTCCTGGATGAGAGTTCATGATGCCCATTTTTCCAATTGTCCTAGGATTCTTCATAACACTATCAAATGATTGAATACTTCTCCAACTTACTGAGCCTCTGCAGTAGGATTCACGTCGTCGTCTCTCTTTCTCGCTGTTAAAGAATAAATGACGTCCAAAACATGTTGTTCCATATTTTCTTGGATTGGTTATGTGTATCATGGACCTTGACGTGGATCTAGGGGTTGTGTTACCTTCATCCCATCAACCTTGAAGGTAATTGTTATGTTTTTCAAATCAATTATCTCATATTTTTCATAGGCCCTTTCAATTCCGAGCAATGCTGAATAGGGATATGTCTCACCCATGATATCAATTACTTCAAAATATGTGGTGGTTTGATACCCCCAAAATCCACTTCAACGTTCTCTATATGACCAATGGGGAAAATATGATACTGATTTTTCATTCACAGCTGAATGGGAGAATAGAAATGAGTTGGGGAACCCACTACTTCCTATGACTTCTTTGGAAATATGTTTACATTAGAACCTAAGTCCAAAATCACATTGTTAATATCATATCCATGTACTTATGCATCCAAATGGAATTCTTGACTAGTCCTCTTCCTTCGCCTTTATTGTACCAATTGTAGGTTTCTTTCTAGAAATAGGGCGCATATTTGTCCATCAATTTCTACAACATCAGATATGTTGCGAAGCACATCACGTAACTTTTGAGTGGATATATCATATTCCACATATCTTTGAGTAAGTGGAACCATAATGAAACTGAATCCTGTGCTTTATTAGTACCTGATCGCTCGGCCTCATCTCTTGTATCATTTTGTTTGAATTGGTGAGACTGTCTTATATTCTCTCAGGTTGAACGGAGTTGGTATTCGACCAAAAATATCCGTGGTATCCTAGAAGATCTCCTTTTGTTGAACTAGAATATACTTAGTCTTCTTAGGTGTTGCCTTTCTAATTACCAGGGAGTTTGGTTGTTGTTGATCAGCTCCAACTTTCACGCCTACCTAGGTGAAAACAAAGCCTGCTGCAATTCAGTCTTCTTAGGGTTCACAGTTTATAAGTTGTCCAGACTTATTACACGATATTCCGCTTTGGAAATAATCTTATGACATTCCTCCACAGTGTGAGTGTTAGTGCGATAGTTTGTACACCATGGTATTTTGGGAAAGGGATAGTCACATGTGAGATGGCCAATTTCATTACAGTTTTACCATCACAGAGGACCTATACAACCTCCTCCTTGTCCAAATATGAATCCTCTTCCATGACCCCCCTACTATTCATTGAGGTTGATAAGATACCTAGAATATATAATGATCTAGCCTCTCTGTTAGGGCATCCAAGGGTTCACATTGTTTAGTGCTATGTATAGTAGATCCACATAATTCATAGTATACCATGTTTGGTACCAAAGAGTACTTATGTAATATCATACAAAGTCACAGAGGATGAATGAATGATTTTCATATTTCACATAAGTCATTGGGAGAAGCACTTGGTGGCTCTGGATATGATTCCCAACCTGTGGAATATAATGGATTTGTTGTAGAAACCTGCACAACTGTTTCACTTGGCCTTGTATTGAAATTTCCACTTGGCGGAACTTGTCCCCCTCTTGTTTGAAGACATTATGAAGCATGATGTCCTTCTGTCATGCAACCAGTACACCATACCTATGGTCAGGATGTTTTTGGTACATTCAGATCCTGGAGTCTCAATTATTTTTTCCAACTTATTATGCACATGTGCCAATTCACCAGAAGATGATGAAGTTCCAACTCCCATAGAGTCTGGATAGTGTTCCATAGCCTCAATATTCATCGCCTGCTCTAATGCAGTTCAGGCCGAGACTATCTTGTTGTGATAAAGGTATCCTTGTCAAAGGTAGAATAACCTTGAATAAACTACTCCTTATCATGGGATTCATGGAATGGATATTTTAATTTAGTCAGTACATCTCTAAACCATCATGCGTATGCATAGGCTGATATTCCATGCATCTACCATATTTCCCTTAATTCCGCAACACCTTGCTATTCAGACTTTGGTTGTGCAAACTCGTCTAGAAATCGTTGCTCTGTTTATGCCAAAGTAGGAGCTAGCAGGTTTGTACCTTGTCTCTCAATCAACCTCATGTACCACTATAAATCCCTTCCATGGAGGGTCGTGTGAAACTCTACCGATTTGGACATGATTGGGGTCTCCCTAGTGTTCCATATGGCTTAACAGAGAAACCAATGTTGAGATGCCTCATATTCTCCACTATTCCCCAATTGTTTTGGAAATTTTAGGGGCGGGCCTATTTGTACTCCTTCCATTGTTGCAGTTGGGATTTCTACCAATACAAACCCTTGGGATCTTGGTTGTGCTGCAATGTTGCTACCAGTTTGTTGGGAACTACTACTAATTCCTCCTGTTAAAGAACTGTTTTGAGAACTATTGGTACTATTATTCATCTGACTATGCCATGGTAATTGTAAAACAGGATTTTGAGATTTTGTCACCAGATTTTTCAAATGCACTTGGGTGTCAATTAGGGGAGTTCTGGTTTCGTTTCTTCCAGTGCCTACTTCCGTGACTATGGGGGGTTCACTTTCTAGAGTACTTTTGTTTTCCGTAGGTCTTGATAGTTATTTATGGTCCTCATCTTCATACAGGGATAATTCTGGTGACTGATATGGAACTTCATTGCTCCACGACTGGTATTTTTTATCCTACCTCCTACTCAGGCCTTCCCCCCGGTTTCCTCTTATTGGGCTATCTGACACCTCTATCCCATTCTCTCTTAATATGGTGCTAGTCAGTTCCTCTCTCCTCTTCATCTTACATAGATCCTCTTGATTTTATTCACTATTTCCCCCATTCCTTATTTCCTTTTCCAGTTGTGTGCTTCTTTGTCGTTCCTTTCTCATTTTCCCTTTCCACCATTTTCCCAGATTTTAGATTTTCGCTCAGCTCGCTCAGCCCTGGATTTAGAACCATTGAACTCCTTCATTGATGGTAGATATACCTTTCACAATGTAACAACATCACCCCAAATTTTCCCCCTAGGTGCGGGGATTTTTCTCCTCCATTCTAATCCAGCCTAGAGGCAGAAACTCAAATTCAACCAACCAGGTTTTAATCCACAACAAAACTTCTTTCAATAGTCTTCACCTTGCTCCTCTCCTAAGTTCATCCTCGGCTTTCAATGCTGATTGGTTTTTTTTGGCTGCAAATTCTAGAATATAGTGATTCATATTGCTTTCCACCCATAAATCAATGACTCTAGTTAAGGGTGAATCTAAATTCTTTAATCTTTTCAAATCCATTGAATTCCACTCAATAGTCCTTATCTGTTTGTTGTGATACTCAGGTGCTTCAACAAGTCGTTTCAACCACTTTGCTAGGGTTACTGGAAGTTCAACCTACAAAAATCTTACTGATCTATAGGTGGACCTATGTAGAAAATATATTGTCTAAACTTGGATACTTCCCACCCTCTCTGTTCAGCCTCTTGACTTGCAAAATTGTCAATATTTTTCTCCCACCATAACTAGATTTGACTTGTCGTAAAAAAGGAATCCATGCAGTTAATAGGGACCCATTAAGAACCATATCCTAACAAAAAAACCATTTGTTAGCACAAAATTGAGACCAGGGTTCTTGCACATGGGCTCAACAAAAGGGCGTTGTTGTATTCTAGTGTGATGGCATTTTCAATCCCCTTAAGGGGGAAGGTCTCACCCGAAGAACAACACGACTGGCATACGAGAGGGAATGGTTAAATGTATAGATGTGGTTGTGGGGTTTCTATTATTCATATTGCAACAAAACTTAACACATCATCGTTCATTCGAGCACATTGCAACATTACTTATTGAAATATACTATCCATTTAAGCATAACAATAAATAAAACCGAACATATTCGAGACAATCATAACATAAAATTTAAGGGGTCCAATAATACTTTTTTACGATGGGAAATTCTCATAATTACATTAGATTACATCATGGATCTGAGGCCTTACAATCACCATGGAATTACCTATTGCGGGATATCCCCTCATACAAATAAAACCCAAAACCTAGATACATTACTTCTGCTATAGATCCAACCGTCTCTGTCTTCACCTAGCTCTGGTATTCTAATGCTTGGATGCCTGGATGCTCTTATGCACATCCTTCTCTCCCTCTCTCCCTCTCCCTCTCCCTCTCCCTCTCCCTCTCCCTTTCTCTCTCTCTCCCTCTCTCTCTCTCTCTCTCTCTCTCTCTCTCTCTCTCTCTCTCTCTCTCTCTCTCTCTCTCTCTCTCTCTTCCTCTCTCTTCCGCTTATTCTCTGCTTCCTTTTATACTTACAGAGCAGGTCCAAAACTAGTCCAAAAGTTGTTGCAACCATTACCTCTTTTCCGCAATTCTTGTTTCCTTTCCACACTTCCTTCCTTGGTCTTCTCTGCTTCTTCCTTTTCTAGTCTTCTTAAAAAATGAAGGAGCCTACAGGAAGTCATCCACTCAATACAAAACATGTCCCATTGCATATTTCTTAGGACAACCAAAGTTGTTGCAAATTCAAATCCAATCCAATACATACTAAGTTGACAACTTATCAATGGTAAGTTCCTTCATTGGGTTTTTATTCTCCAATAATTCATCCTAGAATTTGTAACCCTAAAAACAAGAAAGCATTAGTACTCACAAAGTTCATCATTGACCTCCTATCCATCATAGTGCATCCACCATTAAATGATGATTTTCCATAGGAATTTTTTTCACTATGTCCTCAGAAAATCGATGGTATGGCAACATATAACCACTTGAAATGAGATGATTGTTAAAACATTAGGTAATAGGCCCCTCAATACTTCCTCATAGGAGACGATATTTATAAACAAGGGGTAGACATAGTCTTGTGTTGATGCCTCACCTATGAAGATGTAGATCA
The DNA here is from genome assembly GCA_027924585.1 of Larix kaempferi. Lineage (NCBI taxonomy): Eukaryota > Viridiplantae > Streptophyta > Pinopsida > Pinales > Pinaceae > Larix > Larix kaempferi. Next base: position 28,853,772 of record BSBM01000445.1, on the reverse strand, counting down.
GTCTTGAACAACTATCACAATGATGCATGCAATGACCATTTGTCAAGAACATATACCATTAAAAACGTCATTTAGGTCAAATATTTATGGCCTTCATTATTTTCCGATTTCATTTATGCAATTAATAGATGTGAGGAATGCTAGATATTTACCTCCAAATCATGATCTTTATCAATTCCTCTTCACTTAGTTATCAAATTTAGACCTTTATGCAAGTGGGGTATCACCTTTATGACCCGCCACCCAAACTTTGCAGGAGGACACAAGTACATCATTTTGTTCATTGGTTATTTCACAAAATGGGTCAAATCCATGCCAACCTATAACAACAAAGGCAACATAGCCACACTTGTTTTAACCATGTTATCACTCATTTTGAAATCCCTGAGTAGTTGGTCTTAGACCATGGTAAACATCTCAAAAATGATTTTTTCCAAGAGTTTTAATCACTCTTAGGGTTCATACATGAGTTCTCATCACCCTATTATCTATAATCAAATGATTAAGTTGAGCGCCTGAACAAGGTCCTTAAAATTATGTTGCAACAAATGATAAATAAATACAAGTCCATTTGGAACCACATGTTATTACCAACACTATGGGAATATATAACATTTGTCAAAACTACCATAGGGTTCGAACCCTTTAATCTAGTTCATGGGGTGGAAACAATTTTACCCATTGAGTGAGAAATACAACCCTCTAGATGGTCATCGAGCTCCTTCTAGACACTACACCATCAGAGAAAAGACTAATAGCCTTAGATACAACTAGAACATATTGTCAAAAGTTATTACAAAATGATGAAACTACAAAAAATTGCTCCAAATCCTATTACAAGTCCACCCCCACCCCTTAAGTAAGAGTTACCTAGCTCTATCCTATCATGTAGCCAATGAGACTTTGGGTCCAACAAAACATCAAAATCTATGGCGATGCCCCTTTATCATTGAGCACTACTTAACAAGGGGGCATATGTGTTGTATTTTACTGAAGGTGGCCTCTTTAAAGACTTGGTCTATGGCTTGTGTTTAAAGAGGTTCTACCCATGAAAAAACACAATCATTTTACAATCAACTATGAATATAATTTTTTTTCATGATTTCTATTCTTTTGCTTAAAAAACTTAATGATATTCTTTCCATGTGTTCCACATGAATCACTCGCTATCCTATCACATCAGTCTTACCGACCATGCTATATTGGACACAAAATATAGCATAAGTAACTTGGTTCATCTATCCATCATCACACATTAATCCACTCAAGCAGTGTGTATATAGGACTATACATTGATAATCAAGTTGGGTACATGATGGTGATTAGGTTGCTTGCATACGTGACACACCTACATATCTATCACCTTAATGTTATATGGATTCCTATCTCCTCATGGAATAATTGACCAATATCTACCATGTTCATTATCCATGTATTTTTAGGAAATATTTACAAGATATAATTCTAGCTAGGAATTATGATACCATTACTTTCATTTATCACATTCCTAGAAGTTGTAATTATTTTGTAGATAACACTACAAATGAAATCCTAGATGGGAATTTATCTCATTAACACATGCATATGTATAGAAAGTGAAGAAATAAGCATTGCATAACATTTATATATATTATAGATAGCCATAAATAAATGTTAAGTGATAACGTACAAGAATATCCATTTTGTCCATCTCTAGAGACACATAATCATCAAGAATATCCATGGGTGTGTGTACATACATACATACATATATCGATTTCAAAAAATGGGATATACATCATTCAAAGAACATCCCACCAAGTTATATCTCAGCAAGAAAATTTATGGAAAAGCATGCATAGTATAAAATTTGAGCCAAACTTGTGAAAAATCAAGTTCCACCATTCTAGTGGCAACATAGATCCAATGCCCAAAAGCCCCTACAAAATGGGGATACCTTCAATAGGTGGAGCACCTCTAGCTCTTTTAGGGGCTTGCATAGTATCCCTATTTGCATGATCTAGGAAGATCTCCACAGTTGAAGAATGCAGAAGGTTTCATTATCACCAAAGGTATTCAATCAACGAAGAGCTTTCATAGAGCTTTTTGATGCAATTTGAACGAGGTCAAATGGACTTTGTTTGTGAAAGAAATTGTTTGTTGAAATTACAGACAAAAAGGGGGCTATTCTCCTTTCCAACAAAAAGTCTGAGTTGGTGTTTGAGAATCTTGCACTAGCTGAGATTCAGGAAATGCCATAAATTAAATTGAGAATATCTCTCTACTGCAATACCAACATGCAGATTATTGCACTTCTTTGTCTCTCAAGTCTTGAGATCAACAAGAGTATATTTTCATTCAGAATTGGATGGGGACACCAATGAACTTATTGGTCATGTTTATCTATTTCTAAAGAAACAACTTGAGCTATTCATTACACCATCATTTTATGGTCTATTTCATAGCACTATAATTGGTACATATGCAACTATGTTATTCTCAACACATTTACATGATAACCTCAAATAATTTGATAATTGTTTTTGTTGTTGTTGTTGTATGGAGGTATTTAAATACACAAATATCTAAAAGTTTTGGATATTAAAACACAGTGACCGATTTAAGCACTGTAATATGATATTAGTTTTGTGACATATGACATTATATACAACTAACGCTGAATATATTCATTATAGGATGAGTAACATAAGGCTCCTGCTTGCATCATTGATATTGTCAACAGTTGAAGGATGAGCAACAAGAGATTGTCCAGAGAAAGTCAAGGCAAAGATGAAGCTCCACAACAAAGATATAGCTTATAAATTCAATCTATGCAGCTTGTCAAGGAAACAAAAAGCTAGGCCTTTATTGAGACTGAATACATTATATGTTGAATATGAGACATAAGATATCAAGAATTTCAATTCATTGTTTTTTTTTCTGCAAAGCATATTCTAGAGGTGCAATGAATTGGAAAACAATGAAAGTGGCCTGTGAGACTAAAACAACATTCATGATATTGTTAATATAATGAAGTTTGAAAGGGTTTGCAAATGCTTGTTACTTGTATTCAGTGTTTTTTCTGTGAATTACTTGCACCAAGTGCATATTTCTGTATCCATACTACCTTGTGATCTAATTGACATCCAAGCAGGATGAGTATTTCTCTGTGATGCCATTGTGATCTATGTATAGTTTACACAAATTTCAATGCACACACAAGGTTTAACTTTTATCATTGAAATGCTCAAAATATATAGCAATTGAACTTTGACTATTACATGTTTTGAAGATCGTGTATATCATTTGTCAAGGAACATGTTGGAAGGAATACCGTCAATATTGGAAAGATAAGATTAAATCCTGACTATAGCTTAATAGATGGTTATAAGAAGTTACTGTGCATGAAATGTGTGTGGATCAGACTATAATATGTTCTATATTTTATGTTCTAAGTTGAGTACTGTTCAATAAAATATGTAATACAGACATGAGAACATATTGACACCTAACCAATGCAATATGTTCAGCTCTAAAAGCTATAGGCATACTGTTATAACACTAAGGTTAGAAGCACTTTTGCTTTGATTTTAAAATGGGAAAATTCACAATTATGTGAAGCACACATTTGTTGTTGCAATATGAATTTCTCAAATGTGACCATCACAACATTGAGACGAAGATCAACATTGTGAAGTCAGGAATTTTTTTGCATATAATCTTCAAAGATTATACGCTTGTGGAAGTTGCAAAAGCAATTCTACAACTATCAATTTCAGCAATATAATGCCAAGAGTCCAAAACTAAGCTCATTGGAATTTTTGAGACAACTTAGACATGAAGAAATCTAAATATGTCATACAAGTCAGTAACACAAAGACCGGAAACATTGCAAGGAATCAGATATATTTGCATTGGCATATAATGTATATACATTTGTGGAAGATGCAGGATGCATTTTACAACTATTATTTCTGAGAGTATAATGCCAAGAGTCCAAAACTAAGATTATTGAAATGTTTGTGAAACTCAGATCAAAATAAATCTTAAAATATGAGACAAGTCAGTAACAGAGAAACCGGAAGCTTACAATTGCACCTTGAAACCCATTATAGACAAGAATTCTAAATCTCAATTTTTCTTTCAAAGATACAATCGCACTTTGCAAACCCATTATAGATCTGAACATTTTAAATATTTTTCTCTTCACAATTAATTGTCACAGAAATGTAGATGATGTAAATTAGCAAATAGGAAAGTACTTGAGAAAAACCATAAAACTGGGAAAATTCATAAGATCATTCTTACTCCCATCACTTAGTAATTTTATATTGGCACTTTTATGGATTCGAATGATAAAAGTGCACTTAAATACTTCTGTACTCAACACATTATAGCTATAGCAATAGAACACTCGATGCACAAAGACAACAGCATTCAATTTGCAACATATGGAAATATTGCAATTCAGTTTTAGTTAACCAGAAACAAAAAGAGTATCAATATGGTGGCAGGAAAATTTGCCAAAAGAGAAAGAAAAATACAATAGTAAGATTCATCTCTAACTTACATATATATTTATAATTCACGGTGTATTGAAAATAACATATAGAAACTCGAGTCATGGAACAAATGCTTACATCAAACTGAACTGTTCACATTTACAAAAAGACAAAATGCATGCTGTAATAGTAAGCAGATTGCAATCTTTCAGTGCAAAAAAAAGTAACTAAGTACATCCACAAAAAAACATCCGACTATGGCGACATATGACTCCTCGGTTTTTGATCCAAAATCATATGATACTTCTTAGAACTATGTTGAGATTTCCAGTGTGCAAGTAGGTGCTTAAGCCAAATGCTTGTGTCTATGTTAACCGTTATCAATAGCAAATACGCCATCTATACATATGCATGTCATTTTCTGTATTGTCGATAACTAGTTCCAGTACCTTGTATCAAGTTTTTTCATATATACGAAGAGACAAAAATGCTAGTGATACTATTTAGCGCAGTGAAACCAAACTCCTCCAGTCTATACAGGCCTGAGTCGCATTTCTGTGAGTATGTTGTCCATTGTCATTGAGAAATAACCCCTTCTTACAAATGCACGAAGTAGGGGTAAAGTCAAGGAAATGTCTTCTCTATATTGTTGATAACTAATTTCAGCAAGTGCTGGAAATGTTTCTTCAAGAAGCATTTTTTTAATATGCACTCAACTTCTGTGTTGTCTTTTTCGAGGATACATTGCAAGTAATGCTCATAACTGAATTCTGTATCTGCTTGGAAATTTACACAGAAGCACAAATAATCCAAGGGAGAGTCTAACCATTCGACGTTTTTGCAAACGTCCGTTTCCCCCCGTCCCCTCTCGTTAACGGCGCCTTTCTCCGTCTGCCTTCTCCGGCGCCTTTCTCCGGTGGTCTCCCTCCTCCCCACGACGGGGCCCGGTCCCACACGATATCCCGGGATCCACGGGCTGCCAATCCTCATCCCCCGTCCAGACGAGCTCCTCCTCCCCTCGACGTCCCATCCATGCAATTAATGGGACTACCAACCTCACGTTCGAGCGATTCAAACCAGCGATTGCTCTCGCCTCCCCATCTCCTCTCCCCTGTTCCTCTCCTCTCCCCTGTTCCTGTGCAAACATCCCTGCACTCCTGCAAGCTCCGATCGCGTGGAGAGCAGCGCCCGAGAAAGCCATATAATTGTGTCGTTCCAAGCAGCGCCCAAGAAACTCCCAATCCAGAAACTCTGGATCCAGGTACAAACTCCTCTTCGATATCTCTGTCGATATATAGTTAACATGAAAGCTTCTCACACTCTGAAAAGTAGTAAATATGTAAAACATTAAAGAGCACCCAGACCTCCCAAACCTGTGGCGTTGCTCCAGGCAGGATGAGAACTGCCATCAATCTGTGCATGTCTATTTCCTTCTGCTAGAGTGTGAGACATTCCTCCCACTGTGGCCTTGCAATCTGGGCATTGAGATGTCTGCATGGGTCCTCCGCATTCTCCCACCACGTAGTAATGGCCATTCGGACAATAATATCAGTGCCCTCTTCCTCCCACCTCCTTAGTTATAACTTCAATAACCTCTTGCCTAACTCGATTCCTTGTCATCAGCCCCCCTCGGATTTCTGCAGTCTTTGCATGATGAGGGTTTCTCTGCAGAATTATGTCACAAGTTCCCAATCAGGTAGCGAAGTCATTTCGATCGGAACAAACCAATACCCATTGGAGAAGTGAATCAATGGCCAACTCATTATCTGCTAATTTAGAATCAACATTATTGGTGCTTAAACTAGATTTCAGACTTAATATTGGAAGCTTTTCAAGCATGGCCACCTTGTAGGAGCTGTGCTCTATGATAAAAGAGAGATGTTGTATTGCTTGCGTATGTTTATGCAATCCATAGAGAGCACGGGCCTGGCTCAGATGGGCTTCCAGAAGCCCTGGATTGCTGTTGAGAGCTGCTCTGAGTTCTAACATTGCTTCCTCATAATTCTTCACATCTAGCATGTCGTTCCCTCTTTTCAGTTTTTTGAATCCAATCACCCTCTTCTTCACTTCTTCAATCTGTTGCAACTTCATCTTGACAATGTTTGAATATCGCAGCGTTCTTCTGATGGGTGATCTACATCCGGTGACCTATTTGTTACATCAGAAAGCTCTAAATATTCAAGAGCAGTCAAGGCAATGAAGCCACTAAAAGCAAGAGCAGTCAAGGCAATGAAGCCACTAAAAGCATGATCACCATCAAATTCACCACTAATTCTGTCACTCTCAATGTCAAGATCATCTTGATCTCTTGAACATGCTTGAACCATGTAGTAGAAGAAGTGGATGATTCTTTAGCCAAATTGTTTAAAGCTAATTGCAAGTTATTGCGAATATAAACAAGATCTTCTAATTTTCTAGATAACATTGTATTTCTTTTCTTGGAATGAATATGGTTGAAGGTGCCCTAGTTCCTTTCATGAGCTCATGCACTTGATTTGTGGCTGAAGACACAAATTGCAAAACATTGCAATTATGGGGCCCTTAATGCATAAAAATTCCACCATATTGCTAGAGCACTTTTGACCCCATCATACTTTGTTTCTTTGGTTCTAGATATCCTTTCTTCTAACATGTATGCCCCAAGCTGAGATCTAACAATGTTTTAATAGATGGATTTGGATTCATCCTATCAATAGCATCATAAAGTCCACTCACGATTTCTTCATCTTGATGTCTTGCTACCCCAAACAATCTAGGGTCCAAACACACACCATTGCATGTAATGGGCTATGCATCATCTTTCATCTTGGATCAACTACCTCCCATATCTTGTGGTAATCAGCTTCCACATTATCAAACCACTTGGAATGACTTCCTTGCAATGATCAATGGCTTTATGAACAAAACCCATGCAAGGCATGTCACCACCAACCATGTGGAGCACATCAACAATTGGACCACACATTTTAAAAACTATGTTAGTATTTTCCCAAAAACTATTGCTTAGCATTATTTGTTCGACATTATTTCCTTTCAATTCTTTTGAAAGGTGAATCTCTTACACTTAGTATTGCAAAAAACTGTTCTTAGGCTTGTTTTTTCCTCAACAATTTTTTAAAGACTAATGGAAAATGTGGCAAACATTGTACCAAAGGCCACAACAACTTTCTAGATGCATTTTTTTTTGTGTTTTCTCAAAGTGAGACAATGATTAATGAAAAAGTTTGTAATTGTTTTGCTCTTCAGATTGTTTCATTGACTTATGGAAATTTGGCTAAATCGTGCAACAATAAATCCAAGTAGTGAGCTGCACAAGGGGTCCAATAAATGATTTTATATTTCTCTGTTATCATCTTTCCTACGTCAACACAATTTGAGGCATTATTAGTGACAAGCTGGACATCATTTTCCTCAACCTCCTCAAGTGCTTCATCCAAAATTTTGAAAATATATTCTGCTGTCTTCACATGGTCCATTGCATCAATTGCCTTAAAAAGGTTCTATTTGAGGGCAATAATCAAACACATTAATCAATTGGTTCTCTTTGAGGGCAATAATCAAATTAATTGTCGATAACACAAATCTGACCAACTACCACTCATAATTGTGCAACCTATAAGCTTCCACGGCTATTTCATATCAGCCAACATGTTTGTCACTCTTTCTTTTGTTTTCTTTAGCACAGTAGTTCATAAAGTCTCAGATCCAGGAGGAACATACCCCTTGCCAAAATCAATAATCTTTTTAAATGAATTTCAAAATATGGGTTTTTAATCACATTAAATGGAATTGCACATGCATAAAAGAATCAACAATAGCATCATCAACTTATTATTTGTCTGCAGGTTTCCAAAATGCATTTAATGTTGATGTTCCACCTAATTTTGTTGGGGTGGAACTTGAGCCACCAATGTTTGAAGTGAAAGAAGGAATGGTGGTTGAGGAAGACACAATGATCTCCCTTTGAATTCATTCCCTCTTCATTTCCATTTTCTCCTTTCTGCTTTTGATTTGTCAGTCTCTCTCCACTTCATCTTTTTCCTCATTAAATCTTCTTGGGTATCCTTCTATTCCACCTCCATTTCCTACTGATACTAAGGGGGTGGTCCACTGTTCTTGTTGAGGAACCAGTAAAGTTATGCCTGCATAACTGACAGATACGAATTTGACCCTTCCTTTTCCCATGCCTCAGCAGTTGATTATTGAGGTGCCATTTGATTTAGTTTCTGCAGATTTTTTTTTTTTTTGCACTAATGAGATTTTAGAACTAAGCATACAAGGTTCTACTTCTAAGTTTCTAACCTACTTACTTGCTTAATGCTAAGTTGGGGACTTGATAACAGGTGGTAGTAACCACATTCAAACACTGTAGTGTACAATGTACATACAAAATTACAATTTACAAAATGCTCCTACCTGTGCTTTGCTTACTGCTGTAGCTTGTAGACTGTTGCTTTGCGCACTGTTGTGCCTGTAACCTGTAGATTGCTCATTTTTGTCACATGTAGATTGTTGCTTTTCTCTCTATTGTAGCGAAATGATGTTGAGTGCTAAGTGAAGCCATGGTCTAGGCAAAACCTTGGTCAAAATAATGAAGTACTGGTCGCTAAAGCCTAAAACCTTGGGCTAAAACTATGGTATGGTGATTGGTTCTAGGCCTAGGCTGTTGCTGTGGCCTATAGCCACCACTGTTGAAGTCTATAACCTCAGCTTTCAGGCGGAGGCCTGTAGCTGTAGCTGTGCAACCCTATAGCCTTAGCCTCTAGCCCTGTAGACACCGCTGTTGAACCTTATAGCCTTAGCAGTGACCCTTTAGCTTTGTAGATGCTGTCATTGGGTCTGTAGACTATGAAAGAGGGGATGTTGTGACTCGTAGTCAGGTTTGAGAAAGCAAACTTGGGAAGGTCATGTCTGTAAGAGAGGAGACTCGGAGGAATGAATGAAGCTCACCATTGGGTCTATGAAAGGCTAGAGTTGGGAGAGGGGAGGAAAGAATGGAAAATGGTGGGGGTTTAGGCTTAGCTTTTAATTTTAAAAATTTTAACCTTAAAAAATGAACCTCAATGAACTTTAACGCACAGAAACAAATTTTAGGCGAATTTAATCACAAATTCATTTTGAATTTCGCTTGGGAGTTTGGTAAACTTCAACAAACTTATTTGAAATCACTTTAAGTTCAGCCAATTTTGAACTTGAACCTTGAAATTCATCAAACGTAGTGACTTAGCGCTTAACCATAGCCTAATAATTAGAGTTATATTGATTTTTTGGATTAAGTAATGTCTTATTGTTGTTCGAGATTAATTCAATGAGCTCTTGTTTGATGTCAGATATTTTTCTAGACTTGAGTTGATTTTTGGATTTCTAGAATGTATCATGTGGAGACGTTCACTACTTGTTCAGTGTTGTTAGAAGACCAACCTCTTTTTTCTTTTCCCTTTTCTCTTTATATTTTTCTATAGATTTTTTGAAACAAAACTTCATCATATTTTTGGTATCATCATTACCATCAACCATTATCTATTCTATTTCCCCTCTATTAGAAGCTCATTCACTTTCTAATTGAAAGGTGTATTTCCCTTCTATCATAAAGTGAACTCACCTTATCTTGTCAATGATGGTCATATATTGACATTGAATGCCATTGCTGGAGCTCAATATTTTCTCCACATTCCTCAAATGAGAGATTAATGCATGAGTTATCAAATGTATTCAAGATCACTATCATGCATACATGTTCAATGTATGTTTATGATGCTCCTTATTTTGAGAAAATCATCAATTGCACATCTTGACCCCTTGATCCAGATTTGAGTTCCACAATTTGTTTTCAACATTCTCTCTTGAACGTAATTTGTAAATTCTAAAACCCTCCAAGAATATGTGGAGGAGACATAGACATTTATTCAACTCCTGTGCAGGTACACCTGACATGCTTGAATAATTATTTCATTGGAGTACTACTATTAGTCCCATTCTTGTGTGGGTGCACTCACAACCCTTGTACTAATCTACGTGGTTAATTTCACAAGCAGGAATATTAATCCCCATGTACAGAGGCATATGACAAACTAAATGTTACCAAGTGCTATAGAAGTACTTCAACCATGCTTGATATTACTAGTTGATAATGTGAATGAATCCTTGTCTATCTTTTGCAATAACTTGTCTTCAAATAAGCTCAAGTAGGCGAGGAAACTCTAGCCAAAGTAGGTACTTATGTTGTGAGGAAGGGGCCTAGCATTGTTGGACTAACACAAGCTTAAGGATTGATTTTCTTGGTAAAGTTGGTGAGTTTATGTTTCTTCGATGATTGAATGGTGGTTGTAATGTTGCATTGTTTATGATCTAGAGCTTCTTACCGGCCTTTAGTGAACTTTTGCATGGTAGAAAACGTCCCTTTGAGGGAGTTTTCTCTTGTTTAGGCCTTGGATCTTTGATTTTTGCCTAAATTAGGCTCCTCCAACGAACCCTAGAGGTTGTTTTTGGATGCCCTAGTTTGGAAGAAAGGAGAAATCTTTCCAAGAGGGAGGCTGGTTACCATCCCTCTTGCCCTAGGATTTGAGTAACTGTGCCTTACAGGAACTTTTCCCGATAGGAACTGTGCATGACAGGAACTGTGCCCGACAGGAACTATACTCGACAGGAACTGTGCATGACAGGAACTTTGCCCGATAGGAACTGTGCATGACAGGAACTGTGCCTGACAGGAACTGTGCCCGACAGGAACTGTGCATGACAGGAACTGTGCCCGACAGGAACTGTGCCTGACAGGAACTTTGCCCAACAGGAATTGTGCCTGATAGGAACTGTGCCTGACAGGAACTGTGCCTGACAGGAAATTTTCCCAACAGGAATTGTGCCCCACAGGAACTGTGCCCGATAGGAACTTTTCCCAACAGGAACTGTGCCCGACAGGAACTGTGCCCGACAGGAACTGTGCCTCACAAGAACTGTGCATAACAGGAACTTTTCCCAATAGGAACTGTGCATGACAGGAACTGTGCCTGACAAGAACTGCGCCCGACAAGAACTATGCCCAACAGGAACTGTGCCCGACAGGAACTGTGCATGACAGGAACTGTGCCCGACAGGAACTTTGCCCAACAGGAACTATGCCCGACAGGAACTTTGCCCAACAGGAACTGTGCCTGCCAGGAACTGTGCCCGACAGGAACTATGCCCGACAGGAACTGTGAATGACAGGAACTGTGCCTGACAGGAACTTTGCCCGACAGGAACTGTGCCTGACAGGAACTGTGCGCGACAGGAATTATGCCCGATAGGAACTGTGCCTTACAGGAACTGTGCATGACAGGAACTTTTCCCGATAGGAACTGTGCATGACAGGAACTGTGCCCGACAGGAACTATGCTCGACAGGAACTGTGCCTGATAGGAACTGTGCCTGACAGAAATTGTGCCTGACAGGAACTTTTCCCAACAGGAACTGTGCCCCACAGGAACTGTGCCCGACAGGAACTATGCTCGACAGGAACTGTGCCCGACAGGAACTGTGCCCCACAGGAACTGTGCATGATAGGAACTTTGCCCAACAGGAACTGTGCATGACAGGAACTGTGCCTGAAAGGAACTTTTCCCAACAGGAACTGTGCCTGATAGGAACTGTGCCTGACAGGAACTGTGCTTGACAGGAACTTTGCCCAACAGGAACTGTGCCCCACAGGAACTGTGCCCGATAGGAACTTTTCCCAACAGGAACTTTTCCCAACAGGAACTGTGCATGACAGGAACTGTGCCCGATAGGAACTGTGCATGACAGGAACTGTGCCCAACAGGAACTGTGCCTCACAGGAACTGTGCATAACAGGAACTTTGCCCAACAGGAACTGTGCATGACAGGAACTGTGCCTGACAAGAACTGTGCCCGACAAGAACTATGCCCAACAGGAACTGTGCCCGACAGGAACTGTGCATGACAGGAACTGTGCCCGACAGGAACTTTGCCCAACAGGAACTGTGCCTGCTAGGAACTGTGCTCGACAGGAACTATGCCCGATAAGAACTGTGAATGACAGGAACTGTGCCTGACAGGAACCTTGCCCAACAGGAACTTTGCCCGACAGGAACTGTGCCTGATAGGAACTGTGCCCGACAGGAACTGTGCCTTACAGGAACTGTGCATGACAGGAACTTTGCCCGATAGGAACTGTGCATGACAGGAACTGTGCCCGACAGGAACTATGCTCGACAGGAACTATGCTTGACAGGAACTGTGCATGACAGGAACTTTTCCCGATAGGAACTTTGCCCGACAGGAACTGTGCCCGACAGGAACTATGCCCGACAGGAACTATGCCTTACAGGAACTTTGCCCGATAGGAACTATGCATGACAGGAACTGTGCCCGACAGGAACTATGCTCGACAGGAACTGTGCCTGATAGGAACTGTGCCTGAGAGGAACTGTGCCTGACAGGAACTTTTCCCAACAAGAACTGTGCCCCACAGGAACGGCCCGATATGAACTATGCTCGACAGGAACTGTGACCGACAGGAACTGTGCCCCACAGGAACTGTGCATGACAGGAACTTTTCCCAACAGGAACTGTGCATGACAGGAACTGTGCCTGACAGGAAATTTTCCCAACAGGAACTGTGCCTGATAGGAACTGTGCCTGACAGGAACTGTGCTTGACAGGAACTTTGCCCAACAGGAACTGTGCCCCACAGGAATTGTGCCCGATATGAACTTTGTCCAACAAGAACTTTTCCCAACAGGAACTGTGCATGACAGGAACTGTGCCCGACAGGAACTGTGCATGACAGGAACTGTGCATGACAGGAACTGTTCCTGACATGAACTGTGCCCAACAGGAACTGTGCCTCACAGGAACTGTGCATAACAGGAACTTTTCCCAACAGGAACTATGTATGACAGGAACTGTGCCTGACAAGAACTGTGCCCGACAGGAACTATGCCCAACAGGAACTGTGCCCGACAGGAACTATGCATGACAGGAACTGTGCCCGATAGGAACTGTGCATGACAGGAACTGTGCCCGACAGGAACTTTTCCCAACAGGAACTGTGCCTGCCAGGAACTGTGCCCGACAGGAACTATGCCTGACAAGAACTGTGAATGACAGGAACTGTGCCTGACAGGAACTTTTCCCAACAGGAACTGTGCCTGATAGGAACTGTGCCTGACAGGAACTGTGCTTTACAGGAACTTTGCCCAACAAGAACTGTGCCCCACAGGAACTGTGCCCCACAGGAACTGTGCCCGATAGGAACTTTTCCCAACAGGAACTTTGCCCAACAGGAACTGTGCATGACAGGAACTGTGCCTGACAGGAACTGTGCCTCACAGGAACTGTGCATAACAGGAACTTTTCCCAACAGGAACTGTGAATGACAGGAACTGTGCCTGACAAGAACTGTGCCCGATAGGAACTATGCCCAACAAGAACTGTGCCCGACAGGAACTGTGCATGACAGGAACTGTGCCCGACAGGAAATTTGCCCAACAGGAACTGTGCCAGCCAGGAACTGTGCCCGACAGGAACTATGCCCGACAAGAACTGTGAATGACAGGCACTGTGCCTGACAGGAACCTTGCCCAATAGGAACTTTGCCCGACAGGAACAGTGCCTGACAAGAACTGTGCCCGACAGGAACTGTGCCCGACAGGAACTGTGCCTTACAGGAACTGTGCATGACAGTAACTTTGCCCGATAGGAACTGTGCATGACAGGAACTGTGCCCGACAGGAACTGTGCTCGATAGGAACTGTGCTTGACAGGAACTGTGCATGACAGGAACTTTGCCCGATAGGAACTGTGCCCGACAGGAATTGTGCCTGACAGGAACTGTGCCCGACAGGAAATTTTCCCAACAGGAACTGTGCCTGCCAGGAACTGTGCCTGACAGGAACTGTGCCTGACAGGAACTTTGCCCAACAAGAACTGTGCCCCATAGGAACTTTTCCCAACAGGAACTGTGTATGACAGGAACTGTGCCCGACAGGAACTGTGCATGACAGGAACTGTGCATGACAGGAACTGTGCCTGACAGGAACTGTGCCCAACAGGAACTGTGCCTCACAGGAACTCTGCATAACAGGAACTTTGCCCAACAGGAACTGTGCATGACAGGAACTGTGCCTGACAAGAACTGTGCCCGACAGGAACTATGCCCAACAGGAACTGTGCCCGACAGGAACTGTGCATGACAGGAACTGTGCCCGACAGGAACTTTGCCCAACAGGAACTGTGCCAGCCAGGAACTGTGCCCGACAGGAACTATGCCCGACAAGAACTGTGAATGACAGGAACTGTGCCTGACAGGAACTTTGCCCAATAGGAACTTTGCCCGACAGGAACTGTGCCTGACAGGAACTGTGCCCGACAGGAACTATGCTCGACAGGAACTGTGCCTTACAGGAACTCTGCATGACAGGAACTTTGCCCGATAGGAACTGTGCATGATAGGAACTGTGCCCGACAGGAACTATGCTCGACAGGAACTGTGCTTGACAGGAACTGTGCATGACAGGAACTTTGCCCGACAGGAACTGTGCTCGACAGGAATTGTGCCTGACAGGAACTGTGCCCGACAGGAACTTTGCCCAATAGGAACTGTGCCTGCTAGGAACTGTGCCTGACAGGAACTTTGCCCAACAGGAACTTTGCCCCACAGGAACTGTGCCCGATAGGAACTTTGCCCAACAGGAACTGTGCATGACAGGAACTTTGCCCAACAGGAATTGTGCCTAACAGGAACTTTTCCCAACATGAACTGTGCATGACAGGAACTGTCCAGCTTTATGTTTAGCTTACCTTCATAACCCTAGGGCCCCATCTTTCCATTCTAGACCAAATACTTTCCAACGCTGGGCCTGGAGACACCCATAGGATGTAGGGTCACTCTATCAACGTTTTCTCCTAAAGGCCTAACGACAATCTCTTTGAGGCTCCATTTCCACAGTCCGAAATTCTCTCTCTACCTTAACACATCACATAAGCTTGTGGTTTGCTTTACTCGTTTTAACACTTTGTCCTGGAAGAGATCGTTCAATCATTGATCTAATGGTTCAATCATTAGCTACTCGTGCAAATACTTGTTTTGTTGACACACATGACCAAACACATATGGTTGGTACTTATACATTTGAAGGATATCATTTATTGCCTTGAAACAATTGTATCTTGCTAACTTGTTTTTGAACATTTTATTGCTATAAACTTAGAATTATGAAGAATAGTGCTAAAGCTAATGTTTAAAAGATACCATTATTTTTGTGCAGCGTTTTGTTTGGTTGGAGGCATTAATTATAATCACATCTTTGAATAAGAAGGCCACATTACAGGTTTTTATTCTATCTAAACATCTGAAGTATTGAATCTTATTGATGTGATGCATTACATGTACTAAATGCATTATTGGGTAACCATTTCAGGAGGATCTAACTTACAAAGTAATAAAGGATAGTAATGGACATCTTCTGTTGCTTGGCTAGTGAATGTAATGGTTTGCGACGCTCAAAGTGTTGCACGTTCAATAAACATAGAGAGAAAGTACATTCTTGGGAAGCCATAAAATTGCATGTTGGTGCACCGCGAGGACATAACTACAAGTTGAGATCTGCAACAAAACTGGAAAAAGATCGTAAGAGAAAAAATTATGACATTGAATATCGGTTCAAGAAGAATAGGAAGGTTGTTGAAACTGCTGCCATCCAAAAAGAGATCAAAAAAGCAGTAAGTTGTTTTTTATTGATGTTTTATTTCAAGATGTATTCACAAGATTATGCTTTACTCATGATTTTTGTTATGTTTTTATTTTTATAGGGGGTGAAATGTGTGCAAGAGTTGAGTGCAGATGCATTGGAGCGCGTGAGAATAATTGTTTCTGAATATGATGCACACTCAAAGGAAAAAAAAAATGCGCTAAAAAAGGTGGTTCGTAAGAAAATTATACAAAACAAAGACTGGAGTATGTTACGCAAAATCTTCAACGAGTCACCACCGGTAATTTTTTCCAATTGCTATTCAAATTTATATTTGTTTTGTTGCAATATAATAGCAATATTGCAAGGTATTTAAAAGAACTAACTTTTTTCAAACATTCTTTCGTTGCAATAGAGAAATGTATGCAACTCTTCACAAAGTCCTGAGGACAATATCATGTCCGTTGAAGAGACACTCAGTGTAAGTTTTATAAGCCGCTCCTTGTATTGTTACACATTGCAAATACTTTATTGAAAACCCATTTTATTGACATTGTTTTCTTATAATGGCAGATAGATATTGTGCCTGTTGGTGACTCATCTTCATCAAATCTGAATGAATGTATTGAACAAGGGGAAGGAACGAGTCAAACCCCTGATGTTGGTGAAGATGTGGATGTCGTTCAGTGTTCACTTGATAAATCTTCTAGGTCTATATTTGATGGGACACCGGATAGTGTTCCTTTAGGCCCGTCAATATTTGACAGGACACCCGATAGTGTTCCTTTAGGCCCACCAATATTTGATAGGACACCTGATAGTGTTCCTTTAGGCTCACCAATATTTGATAGGACACCCGATAGTGTTCCTTTAGGCCCGCCAATGTCCAAAAATGTCCAAAAGACTCCAAAAGAAAATGTCCAAAATGTGCTAAATGAAGAAGGTGACAGAGATGGGGAGAACAATACTGTTGTAAATCATGGAAAGGTCCAGAATGCAAATACACAACGCAGGGGTCGCAAACGGACCTTTCTCACCCCAAATAAAGCAAAGGATAAGAAATCGAAATATCATCACCCTTCATTCTATTCACAATCTATCGCCAAAACAAAAAGGCCACGCACATGCACTATGAAGATAAATAGGTGTGAAGTGTTTTTTTGTCTGTATTTTGTGTTTATTTTTTCAAATTTAAGTACGTTGTTTTGTATATTTTGTTTAATTTTTTACATTTACAAATATTTTTTTTGGTTTCTTTTGACAGGTAGCTTGCTAATCCAAGGCGAGGTTGACTAGTTCTATCCAAATTTTTGTTCTTCGAATTTTGTTGCAATATGAAGATGTTTTCTTGGGAAGGCCAACCCAATAGCGTGTAGGATGACCAAAAATGATGTATACAAGCTGACAGGAGCAGATGTAAATAAATGTATAAATACTTTTTTCTTTGAAGTATCAAGGGTTGATTTTTGCACCCAGGAGCTATTGTGTAAACTTTATAAAGGATCGACCAGTAATAAGACAGGATTGTTCACAGGATTCTTGTGTCAAATTGTTTGTGATCTCTCTCTATATTTGTTGAATGTTTTCTTATTCTCTGTGTCAATGGTTTCTTTTAAGGATAAATTTAAGCAAACAACTCTGAAATAATAATTATATATGCTGTCTTTTGGCCACTGCTGCTAGGATTATTATATAATGAGTTGTTTCATATGGCAGTAGAGATCTTAAAATACAACAAAAAAATTAATATGCACAAATTACTTCTTCCATATAAAACTAATAGACGTGAGAACCACACTCAATTTGTAATATCATCCAACTCATGAGAAAGACAAAGAACAGGAATTATGAATAAACTAATATGGATTTTTAATAGATGTATGGATTTTGCATTAATATGATATTGGGGTTATTGAGTTTAAATAAATGGTTGAATCATCTTAAATCTCTATCTATCTTTGTCAGTCACGTTGGATCTATCCATTGATTGCTATATTATGAGTTGTAGCAGATGTTGAGATGTAGTGAATTGGGACAGAAACCTTTGTTGTAAACAAATTCTTTAAAAAAATGAACTGCTCTGCCATGGTCTATCCCAAAATTCCCAAACTGTGCTCTCATAAATGCATACATTGTACTATGGCTTATGATTCTGCATCTACAGTTTTGCTCTCAAACAAGAGCCACCTCAGGCATACAGAAGGATAGGTTTGTACTGTTCCAGGCAGGAGCCACCTACAAGATTTTTACAAAAAATAAATTACAGTCTACAAACAATACACACATAGGCATATATATGATTAATTATGAATCCAATCCCTGCTCAGAAGGCCTAAAAAATTAAAAGATAAATGGCACATATGAAACCATCACTATTTGATGAAGCATGAAGAATTCAGGGGCACAAATATGGTTTCATCTCTATTGCAATACATTAAAGATCATTCTGATATTGTAGATCCTCCTACATTTAGAGATGACGAGTCAGTGAGAAAGTATATTCCATGTTCCATGTGAGAGAAACACCATGCACATCTCCAAACCATCACTATTTGATGAAGCATGAAGAATTCAGGGGCCCAAATATGGTTTCATCTCTATTGCAATGCATTGAAGATCATTCTGATATTGTAGATCCTCCTACATTTAGAGATGACAAGTTAGCGAGAAAGTATATTCCATGTTACATGTGAGAGAAACACCATGTACATCTCCAATACATCTTAGCAGTATGGACCTAATTATGCCTCATGCAGCTAAAATAAGATTAGGGAGTCACATGGGAATTAGAAGTTCATCAAGGCTTTCCACCCTTGACTAAACATTCCCATGTCTGGATAGTAAAGACTAAAGGCTGCATGGCGTCCTTCCTTTGGATTAAAAAATTAGCTATTTTAGTATTTAGCCTTAGTATTGCTAGTATATATTGTTAATTTCAGATGTAAGAATGGTGTAGTTAATAAAATTTCAGATGTAAGAATGGTGTAGTTAATGAAATTTCA
Organism: Larix kaempferi; assembly: GCA_027924585.1. NCBI lineage: Eukaryota > Viridiplantae > Streptophyta > Pinopsida > Pinales > Pinaceae > Larix > Larix kaempferi. The sequence goes on along the minus strand of BSBM01000445.1, from coordinate 28,834,599 downwards.
GATGTAAGAATGCTGTAGCTTATAAAATAACTCAAACTCATTGTTTAAGAATTGCTTTCTGCCCACTTTGTTCACTTTGAAGACGAAAGTGAACTCTTTTCTCCTGTAGCAGCATTTCCCAGTTCTCCTGTAGCAATGTGAGGCTAGAGCCATGAATCCAAACAAACTGATAGCCTCCTACCGCCTGTTATTTCAAATGACTAATGGATAATTTTAATCCTTGAAAAAACAAATATCCATGTTAGACCCCGGTCATCATAAGGCTACAATCAACAGTATTTGTGCTCATCAGTATTCTGCAATATAATTGAGATATTCCTTAACAGCAGCTTCAACGGATCAGTTATTGAAGAATCTCTTTAAATTTGAGAGCAATACAACCAAATTTTTAAAACAAGATGATGAATAAGAATAGTGCACAATGCTTAGGGTAATGTAATAAGATATGCAGTGAGATACAATGTAAAAAAAATGGGCAAATACAACAATAAAAAGCTCCAGAAACTTGGCCTTGTTCAAGATTGGCCACACCCAATGTACAAAATAGACAAATGCCTACACAAAGAATAACAATCAGCTCACATCAGAAAATAAATGATTTCAAGTTCCCTTCGGTGTTGAATGTCAATGCATTTTTATATTATCTGTATCCATTAGGTCATCTAACTTTCCCAGGAAACGATGTTAATCTTGGATTGAGTTAATGGATTTATTCCCAGTAAAATCTTATTTTGTAATTATAAATCTACCCTTTTAAATCCAGTTGACTCATTTGAATGTAATGTCTTCACTGGTCTCAATGTTTTTGAAGCCTGATTCACATCTGGAAAAGATTACCTTCAAAACACCTCCTAGAACTTGTCAACGCTATCAGTATGATTTTGGGCCCATGAAAATGGAGATGAATGTTTCATAAGTTGCAACTGGGTGTTTCAAATTTATTTGTTTCAGAGGGTAGACTATAGATCTCAGTTTATTGCTCAGTTGTTGGCTTTGTAAAATTTGCATTTTGAAGATGGTTCACACTGTTCACAATTCCTCCTCTGCATGGTTGCTGCCGTGTGAGAGGAATAAAAAAACCTCAAGTTGCAAACCTAGATGTTTGTGTGTGTGTTCATACATACATATATCGATACGGTGTTCAGAATGGATATGACAGATTTTTAGAAAATCAGGATACAATATGGTTAGAATACAACAAATACATACATACATACATGTGCAAAAGAAACATGAGACAAAGTTTCAGGATACCATTCATGAATTTCAAATTGGGAAGTAGAGCCAAAACGAGAGTTACCTTTAAAAGACGCCCAAACTATCTATTTATAACATGATTTGTAACAAGTTAGTGTTGGCATTTTATTTTTTAATTTTGTTTTTTCAAGTGACCAAAATGTTGGCTGAAACAGCTGACATGCTTGGCTTAAATGGCTGATATGGCATTTAAAAAAAATGAAATGTCGCTGAAACATTTCAGCCTTGTCTTGAAGGCGTGTTTCATATCAATAAAAATGGCTAAAATCACTTTAAGATACATGATAATGATGCATCAATAAAAGACTTAACAATCTGCATTGAAGTTCGAGTTACTATTTATGTCAACAATAATTCAAAGCATAGAGTGAAGTGGAAATAGTTATCGAATGCATACAACAAGTATCAACAAATTACCACAAAATAGAACATATCTTGTCAAAGTAAATACAATAGCAACAGTTGTTAAAATAACTTATTTCCGATAAACTAATTTTTCTGTTTTTTCTTAATTTTTGTGATTTTTCGAGGCACAACCATACCTTCAGTTTTTCTGATCAAAATTTGTTGTTTTATACTTTTCCAGGTCTTTCGAAGCACAAATAGTCTAAAAATAAAAAATGGTGCACAAGTGGACGTTATGCTTAGAAGTGTCTTGCTGTCCGAATCCTGGTCAAGCAAAGATTAAATATGTTAAATATGTTATTTACAACAATGCCTCTAATCAGGTCATCCAAAGAACAAGAGATGTCTATGGTAGAACTACTAATAATGAGGCATACTATATTGCCCTTGTTGAAGGATTGAAAGACGCAAAAAGGTACGGTGCCAAGGATATTGTAGTTTACACAAATTCTGAACTGATATGTAACCAAATGAAAGGCCTCTATCAAGTTCGGGCAATCAATCTGAAGCCTCTTCATAAAGAAGCAACAATCCAAGCTGCCCGATTTCAGTCATTTAACATAAATTACCATGCAGAGATTCATAAGCTGTCCACCGGTCTTGTGTTTGGAGAAGTTTCAAAAGAGAGCTCCATTTCGACAGTATGTGCGGGTGGTGAAGAGGAATTATTATCAATGTCTATTCCAACAAAAGTTGTCGATGGAAATCGATATAGACCTGCAATCTGTAAAATTAGTATTCTTGTTATGATCCTTGCGGTGTTTCTAATGTCATGGTTGTTTCGTTGAAACCCATACATTTAATACTTTCACCTGAAAAGTGACATTTTTGTTGGACAAGTTGGAATTATCAATGATAAATAGTATGTGATATTTGGTACCCAGTATTATGAGCTTTTGATTATACTATATGGGATCTCATTTATGCATTTATGTTAAAATGTTATTTGTATATATTTTTGAGTAGTTTGTATTTGTAGATATTTTTACAGATCTTGCCCATCGTCTATATTTTGTAAGCCTCTTTAAGCGAGAGCTTCTTTAATCGGAGTCCAAATGTAATAGACAACTCTCTTCCAATTTGGTGAATTTCTCTTCATACATTTTAATCTTATCTTGTAAGTATTGTACCTGGTTTTCATACTTCGTGTTCAAACTCCTTATTGTGGACAATCTTTTGATGACTTCATCTCTCTCTTGGATATCACTCTATTTTTGCTGATTCAAGCTCTCTCTAGGCCACTCATATCAACTTGCAAGTGTCTTAGATTGGATACAATGCATATAAAAGCAGCTTGGTACCTTTGGAATTCAGCCTCTCATTCCTCCATTTCTTTGGAAAGTTTTTCTTTAGACTCCTCAATCATAAGCATCTTCTCTACTAAGTTTTGTTGGAGTTCATTTCTTCCTCGACGCTCTGCTTCAACTTTTTCCACTCCAGCCATCCTCAAGAACTCTCACCAAATTTTAACTTGAAATCAGATATCCTCCGCTCCTTGTTCTTGACATCAAGTGCAACTATTTGTGTGTGGAATTGGAGAGCTTGAAGGTTTTCCAGAAGTGATTCAATTTTGGACAAGTCATGCCCTAAGAGGAAATATGGCAGTTATATATTTTGTACCCTATCAGGTTGTTTTCTCCTATCTTCGATGTTATAGAGTTTGTTCCATTTTGGCAGCTTTTGTGATGTTGCTCTGTATCTATGTATGGTATAAGATAAACCTTGGCAAATTTAAGTTGGAACTGCTCGGCATCAATATAAGCATCTACAGGATCTCTGACTTATAGAATTTTATATCCATTTGTTGAACAACTCACCTCGAGGTTTTATGAAAAAGAGCTTCTCTTATTGTGGCCCAAATGCAATAGAATAATCTCTTCCAATTTGGTTAATTTCTCTTCATACTTTTTCATCTGATCTTGCAAGATTTGTACATGATTTCCATACTTAATTTGCAAACTCCTCATTGTGTCCAATATTTTCATGACTCCATCTCTCTCTTGGATATCCTTCTCAAAGTTGGCAATTTGAAGGGAAAGCCTATATGATAGCATCGGCTGCTTTCTTCTCATTCAGAGTAATTTCACATTCTCTTTTAGCTAATTCAAGGTCTCTCTGACTAACTCATCTCTACTTTTATCAGTCTTTGGTTGGATACAAAGTCTGTGAAAACAACTTTGTGCCTTTGCAATTCAGCCTCACATTCCTTTGTTTCCTTGGAGAGTTTTCTTTCAACTCCTCTGATATATAAACAAAATAAAGAGTGGTATGACCTGGTTGTGGTACTGTACATCTATGATTTAATTTCAATTAAAAAAAAAAGGTATGACCTGGTTGTGGTACTGGTCACCACATGTTGAATGAACACTGGCAGTAAACTAGTAATAGGTTCTGGTGGCCAACATGGAAATAAATGTTGTTATTGGTAGTGATCACCATGTGCTCAAAGAACGATGGCAGTTTCCAGTCATCTAGCAGTGTTCTTTCAGCACATGGTGGCAACATGGAACTAAATCTTGTTACTTGTAACAGGACAGTACGCCTTACTATGTTTGATTGTTTATCCAATGGGACTAATTATTGATGATATGAGGTTCATCATACCAGCTCTATAGATATTATAGGAGGGAGTATTTGTCCTCCTTTTTGTTGAAAATAATATGGCAGAACTTTATAACCCTTGGAGATTGGATATTACTTCAATAATGCAGTTGGAAAGTGCGTTGTTTTGAGCATAATTTTGTTGCAGAAAAATAAATGTTTTTAGCTTTTGTTTCTAATGGCACTCCTATATTATGCAATTTTAGCATAATGGTGGTTCCAAATATTGCACTGTGACATTTTTACATGACAAGTACGCCACTGGCTCTATCTTAGCATAGAAATACATTTTCCTTTAATTTCTCATTTCTACTATTTCCTCCATTTCCTTATTCACTTCATTGGTTCTCAATTGTTTTTATTCAACAAATGTTTAGCATTCAAACTAATTGAAGATTATCCCACCAATTTTTCAAGTGTATTAATGAGTTCTCACATTCTACATTTCAAATTCAAACGTTTAGCATTCAAACTAATTGAAGATTATCCCACCAATTTTTCAAGTGTATTAATGAGTTTGTGACATTCTACATTTCACACTACTTGAATCCCCCCACTGAATTAAAAAATACAACATTTTCACTTCTCTTCACCTTATAATGGTGTACTTTTTGCCCCTTCAAGGGAAAATTGCTAGTTACAATTACGTATCCATGTTGAAAAGTTAAACATACCCTTTGGGCAGTGTTCATTTTATAACTGCACATCCATGTTCGGGTAAAGATATCATCAACATTTCTAATAGGCAAGTGACCTTTTGCAGAGAGACTCAGCTAACACATCTTCTGCAAAGAAATGACAAATCAATTAAGACTTTCAAATTTAAAGTTAAATCCAAAATTACAATCAATTAAGACTTTCGAATCCAAAGTTGAAGGCAATTTTCATATTGAAAATACTAATTTAGGCAATTTCCATATTAAGGATACTGATTTACCAGAATGCATTGCCATAGATCTTCAAAAAAGGAAATTATGCAGTGTGAATAACCGACCAGAGCTTCCCTTGAGTGAATGGAGCCTTCGAGCTTTCGATCTTGTATCTAAACTTTTGTTGAAAAGTACTATTTATTCAATCCATTCATCACTTGTTGAGTCAACGTAAGCTGGATCATTAGCATCATCAACTAGGTATGAATCAACTGAATCTGGAACTTATTCTCCTTCTTAAATTCTTCTTAAATTGGCAAGCTCAAGAGAGTTTGCTTGATAACTTCAGATTTGAAATAGATAGGACAGTTATTTTTTTTAGCAAAACCACTCTTTTCATTGAGAAATATCTCAAAATAAATTGACAATCTCAAAAAATGTGCTTAATAACTTCAAATTGGGAACAAGTAGGACATTTATTTTTAGTGAAACGACTATTTTCAACAAGGCATTAGAGGGTAGTTTCTGATACAAGATCAACCACAACTCTGAGTTTATACGAAAGCTTTGTAGAATCCCACCTTGCTTACATGGTGATCCATTTAAACTTTGTATCGGATGAATTCCACAGTGCATTTATGGTGGAGACAAATCTAACTTAGAAGATAAAGATTTTTGCCATCATATTCAGGTCCATCTTCAATCTGTGTAGCAGAATATAAAGTTTCACAGGCCCATCTTCAATCTCTCTGCACTAGGTCGTAAAGGCCATTTTGCATCCCTAAAACTAACTTTGTTTCAGGCCAACAAAATTTGGACAAGAGTTTTTGAGCCTAGCGATGATCTATTTTCAGTGCCCCCTCTAACAAGAAATACTTATTTTCTTAATTTCTTCACTTATGTTGGATTTCATGTCATAGTTGCCTTTTTCTAGTTCATTTTCTGATATTTTTCCCCAAAATCCTGTTGTAGTTTTTCGAATCACAGATATAAAGTAAGATTGAATAATTTGGGTGCCGCAGGGTTTTTGACGAAGTTGAATCCATTTCTGCAATCAAAAATAAATTATGAACAATAAAAAGTTATTATCCAACCATTTTCAAATGCCATAAAAAAATCCACAGAAAAGTCAAAATCATCTAATTGTTAAACAACTCTGGATTTCAACAATCCTCCAACACTAATTTGGACAAAAGACAAATCCCAAAATGTTTCCAAACTCAAATGTGAAAAGACTGGTCACAAAAAACACAATATTTCAGAGGGGTTTTAATAAAAACAAAAAAAATGTAAGCCTCTTTCTGCAAATTATGTTCTAGCTCTACATCTTGGAGCACCAGATATTGTAGAAATAAGCCCTTCCCCTAAAGATGATTTACAATAATAGATTGCAGAATATCCAATTATAGACCCCATATCACTGGAACAAGCGTTGAAGGCGGGATCCAAGACATTTGTGCAGCAACTTCAAAGCAATTAACTATACAGATAATTATCACAAGCCTTGAGCTCTTCTCAATATTCATGGAATCTTCCTTCATAAAAATGTGCTTGGCTCATTGGTCATCGTTAAAGCTGAAGCCCTTGCATGGTGGATTTCTCATAGCAGAAGATGATGCTCCTCCCCTTCGTCTATAGTCACCTGGCAGCGTGTCGTGAGTCAGCACAATGGAAAGACTAATAGAACATCCAACACACCAATAAAGGAAAATGCAAAGCAAATCACCAACCTTGCAGGTCACCAACTGGAGACTCGTCAATTAATTGGGCATGTTTTGAAGGAGGACGATCCCTTGGACAATTTCTATAATCTGTAATTAAAAAATGAAAGAGTCATTATGAAATGCATTTAAAGAAATACAGGCATGCAAACATTGATTACAACATATGAAAGTCTCATCAAACGTACCTGGCACAACAGTAAAGGTTGGACGCCAATATTGCATCTCCCTATGGCCTTGGATTGGTACCACGGTTGTGGACGGTTGCACCTCTGAACACATCAACAAAATACACATTAAAGCAGGTCGATGCCGTAAAAAAGGGTAATTGACAAACAATTGATAACATAGCCTTTTCCAAACCTTGTAGATCAGCAATTGGAGAATCGTCCATTAAGTGGTCATGTTGGAACTCCCCGTGTCTTTGGCTAGACATCAAGGTTGTAGATTGTTGTACCTTTGCAGACATTAACACACCATGTAGATATGAAACATAAAATAAGTTAAATAAATTGCTTTCACAAAGTATGAAAAGTAAAGTGAAATGTACCTGGCATGTCGGGAGAATTTTGATGGTGTTGCATCTCCCTTTGGCTTTGGCTAGATGCCACTGTTGTGGAGTGTTGCACCTCTGCAAATAACAAAACAAAACAACACGAATAAATAAAATTCAGACATATACAATGACACAAAACAAAGTACATAATAGAAATGAATTAAATTACAACATAAATGCTCTGTGTGATTGAGAGCGTACTACAAGAATGAGCCATAATGTCCATCACTTCCAGAATTTGTGGAATCTGCTACAGCACTTAAGGGAAGACATTTATTTGAGGCAAGACTTGTCAATCCAGATCTGTCCCATCTTAGACTAATAGAACATCCAACACACCAATAAAGGAAAATGCAAAGCAAATCACCAACCTTGCAGGTCACCAACTGGAGACTCGTCAATTAATTGGGCATGTTTTGAAGGAGGACGATCCCTTGGACAATTTCTATAATCTGTAATTAAAAAATGAAAGAGTCATTATGAAATGCATTTAAAGAAATACAGGCATGCAAACATTGATTACAACATATGAAAGTCTCATCAAACGTACCTGGCACAACAGTAAAGGTTGGACGCCAATATTGCATCTCCCTATGGCCTTGGATTGGTACCACGGTTGTGGACGATTGCACCTCTGAACACATCAACAAAATACACATTAAATCAGGTCGATGCCGTAAAAAGGGGTAATTGACAAACAATTGATAACATAGCCTTTTCCAAACCTCGTAGATCAACAATTGGAGAATCGTCCATTAAGTGGTCATGTTGGAACTCCCCGTGTCTTTGGCTAGACATCAAGGTTGTAGATTGTTGTATCTATGCAGACATTAACACACCATGTAGATATGAAACATAAAATAAGTTAAATAAATTGCTTTCACAAAGTATGAAAAGTAAAGTGAAATGTACCTGGCATGTCGGGAGAATTTTGATGGTGTTGCATCTCCCTTTGGATTTGGCTAGATGCCACCGTTGTGGAGTGTTGCACCTCTGCAAATAACAAAACAAAACAACATGAATAAATAAAATTCAGACATATACAATGACACAAAACAAAGTACATAATAGAAATGAATTAAATTACAACATAAATGCTCTGTGTGATTGAGAGCGTACTACAAGAATGAGCCATAATGTCCATCACTTCCAGAATTTGTGGAATATGCTACAACACTTAAGGGAAGACATTTATTTGAGGCAAGACTTGTCAATCCAGATCTGTCCCATCTTGTTCCAGGCATGAAGAAATCAGCTTATTTAAATTAATATCATATTTTCCTTGTTGAATGCACTACTGTTGGAAATAGGATTATATACACAGTATTATTCTTGATATTTGGTTGCTATTATATGGTCTATTTGAAGTTAAATATTTGAATATTATATATTGTGAGCTATCTGGAACAAAATGCCAAGAACTAAACCACAATGAACAATCAGACTTGTTAATTAAGTTCAGAATTGAAGTAAAAAACAGTAAGACCACTAAATGTTCGTCAAAATACCACAACCAAACATTATCCTTCAGTTCACATTATATCATATTTTCTCTACAGTGAATTACAGCAGTCTGAAACCCAGTGTTTGTCGAAATTCCATAGTCATTGGCTGAGCATATGTGAGGAAAAAATTGCATCCATTTGACTGGGGATTTTACAGTGGTATCAGAGCATGATTGTTGACAGCTGTGAGGCTTTGAAGAAAAGTGATTGAAGAGGTCGTCACCTTCCATTGAGAGCAGTATCTTGTTGGAGAGCCATTCTTCTTGCCTATTGAAGGTCAATCAATACATGGGATATTTCCATCATTTTTCCAGGCATGTGCTTTGTGTTTGAATTAATATTCAGATCTGAGTTTGGGAAGAAATCATGGCAGGAGGAAGAGTGACTTTTGACATCCTTGGTGGCAAAATATCACTGTCTTTCAGCTGAGTATTATCTTCCACAATCAGTTGTATTTCCACCATGAAAATCAGGCTAGAAAAGGGATCATAAGCACCATGTTCCAGATCTGAACTTTCTTGCAATCAGTCAATATATTTCATAAATTCAGTCCTGGGCATCTTTATGCAAATCAGGGTGAACATAACTGTCGTGGGCATCAATATTCTTGAGTTCGACAACTGCTGCAGCAAAGTCAGTTGTTGGGAAGTTTCCAATTCTCAAAATTGCTAAGGATCACTCCCAAGCATTGGAAAGCCACATCTCAATTCCTACTCGCGAGTTAGATGTGATGAATTCATGTAACACATCCTTTATTAGAGGGATTTCTGCATTTAATGAGGAATCCATGACACATGAAGTTTCCTTCAAGCTCCTTAGGAAACAATAAGTTAATATTATTATGTATGATTTTGAATTGTGGGACTCATTTTTGATGGTGAAGGAATCTTCCATGGATGTACCTATAAATCTATAAGCACGTAGACGAAACTAACCATAATAACAACACACCATAATATATAAAATCTATGAAACTAACCTGAGACCATAGGCAATTCCTTGTTTGCTCGAAGACGTCCCCGCTCTTTGAGGTATTGAAACTGAAACGGTTCATATTCAGATGCATGGATATTCAAATCTATTTCCACATGATTGTTTTGTTTTCTCCTCCTTCGTTTCTTTGTAGGGCTAAGGAAACTCTTCTTCCTCTTCAAAGACGAGTCAAGAGCATCCAAGCCAACTGTGAAGTCAAAATCCATAACGTGCAAATTGTTGGCCTCATCCAACATTTTTTTAACCATATCAATCAATTCGTTGGTCTTGCTCAGAGTAGCGGGGGGGCTGTCTTTAATCAACTGCAAGTAGCTGTACAACTCCTCTCTGGCCAACTGAAGAGCCTCAACATATGCATCCACACTATCGGTGGCCACAGGTGTGGTGTGGATATCTACGTTGAGGTTCTGAGGCTCCATACTTATTTCAGGGGGGTCATTGAATGTGGTAGGCATTGCATCCTGATGAAGTAATGGATATGAATCACCTGAGTGGTAGAATAACCAATTGACTTTAATGGCATGTTTGCAAATATTTCCACGAATAGACCATGGGCATTCGCAAACTATAAAATTTGTGCTATACCGCTTGACAAGGTAATTTTTATCACCATCTGTTTGGCTCCTCACCCAGTAAGCATGTGGTGTGCTCTCGTGAGGGAAACAATCACTGTCCGGAATTCTTCTAGCCTTTTCCACTGAATTTTCCATTTGTTTTTCTTTCCTGTAGTTATTTAGGTATCCTTCTTCTTTCAAAATTTCCTTGTAGCGATAACAAGGTTCAACACTACATAGAAGCATGTACAGCAACCAGTCCATCCTGCGTGCACATTTCTTCCTTTTATCAGATAGGAAGTTTGTCTTTAGATAACAATGGTAAGACTCAACGGCATTGTTGGTATCTTGATTTGCATGGGGAAACTCTCGACAACCTTTCACCCACATCCCTAAATGTAAAGAACTAGGTTAGTAAAAGCATGTCATATCAATGAAACACAATATTGAAACATCAACAAGAGTTTGTGCACTTACGGAATTTATCACCCGCAACCCAATTCTTGCGGAAATAGTCCAAGAACTTCTCTTCATCTTTCCATTTGCTAAGAAAACCATGGATTGCATCATCCACATCATCATTTGAAGTGTGTTTCATAATGAAACCCAACTCTTCGTACATCTTATCTGCTTGTTTTTTTTTAGCCAACCGATACACATTTTTTTCCACGCCCTCCGCACATGCCAAACGCACAAGATCACATCACAGCCTGTGATCCTCCTGCCATATCTAGAACATTTTAGTGTGACATTATTATATTAAATGCAAGATATATTGTTGCATAACAAAATTCAACTTACCTCAAAGCGGAAATTTCAGCCAGTGCATCATCTACCATAAATGCATTCACTTTCCAATCAGGACAGATTTTGTAACACCTAAGCATCAACTGCTCCAACCATAGCGCAATATCTGCTGAAGTATTTCGTTCAGCCAGAACCCATGCAACTTGCACCCCGCTTTGTTGACCATCAAAAGCCACCAATGTGTAAAGCTGGTACTGCCATATTGAAAAGAACATGTAATGTGAAATTCAAGTCATCTAATATATTCAATTACTACATCTCGAATAAACATATTAATTCAATCATTGACATCCGACTTACCCCATATTTATTCGTGCTAAAATTTGAATCCATGGCAATTATGCTATTATGGGATAGCTTAACCATGCTCTCCAACATCCATTTTGTTTGAATTCCAATTATAAAAGGGACCTCTTTACCATTGGGCTTTTGATAAAAGAAGAAATCTTCTGGTCGCTTTTGATGCCAAAGGTTGACACTCATTTCATCCTTTTCATGGAGTTGATATTTTCCTTTCGACAACCGATTGTATATGTTTAAAATATCTTTCCTGGATAGGAAGAAATCCCTATCTCGGGTTGAAGCATCCATGTCAACATGTCGCTTGATGTGCATTTTATAACTTGAGTCAATGGACACTCCCGAAAAGTAACAACTCTCCACATATGCCACAATGTCTTTTGAAAGCTTTGGATTCTGCAATGTCCTGCCATTACCTGAAGTGTCGCGTTGGCCATGACAAGGGAATCCTTGCAAATCTTCATTCTCACACATATTGTAAGTCAGTATTTCTATTTGAGGACTTTTAACCATAACCTTCACAATGAAACGACATTGGCAATCCCTCTTCATTGGAAATTTGGCCCTTCGTTTAGTTGACTCTCCTCCTATTTTATCCTCTGGGCCATATGAACAATGATAACTACATAAGAAATTTTTAGCCGTTAGTAAATACAATGAATGACAAATGTAGTCCCAATGCTAAGAGGTATACAATGCACTTTTGAAATACTTACAGTTCATATCGCAAGGCAGCAGTGTCTCTTTTTCCCGGTTTCTTGTTTTGTCGACGTACAAATGTACATGGAGCATCAGGGTTTGTTTCCTCCCCTTTGATAAAAGCAGGAACTCTATTTGAAGGTATTAGGGAAACACGATCAATGTCATTATTTTCTCGGCGTATTTCAGACCAAACTAGGTCTTTACTTGAAAATGTGATCATGTTTTTGGGGTTCTGCACCTCAAGATCCATGATTGCCTGCCATTTTCCTCGCCTGCTCATTTTGTACGAATGCCTACAAAACAATATGCAATTGCATTAGAAATTTAGATTATGTGGAGACATGCAAGCAGCAACACACCCTAAAATGCTTGACAACTGCTTGAAATCTGGAAATGAGAAATGAACCAATCACATAGTTAACAATCTGTGGTGCAGGAGCAGATAGTTGACATGTATATGAAGAGCATGCAGCAGTTCACAAAGTCATTAGCAAAGATGAATCTTCCCATTTTCGAGATGACAGACCCTGGAATCAACTTCCAGGCAACATTTAGAAGTTAGGATCTGAGACTTCTAATTCCCTTTTTATCGTTTCTGGAGTTGTCCTTCATTAGTGTTAGCTTGTTTTCTATTCCTCATTTTATATTGCCAGAAACATGTGTGAGACCTGTAAGAAATGGAAAACGCAATAGTAACACCATTTCTAGCATGCTTGTGTTTGTTGTGAAAGGTTGCCATTTTGGAAGAAATGTCTGTGTTGCTAGAGAAACGCAGGCCCTCAAATATACCAAAATGTTAAAAAAACACCGAAGAAATTGGGATGAAATAAACAACATAAAATCCCTAAACCCAAAAACTCTTAAAGAAGTAAGATATCATTTCTCACACAATTTGTGAGAGCATATGTGAGATTGGCTCTGCAACAGTAGACCAAAGTGTAAGAGCTAACAGTAAAGTCTGAGAGAACATTGAGAGAACATTTTCTTTTGTGTTATTCTGTACACTGTCACTGTCACTTTGTTGGTCTCTTGGAGAGATTGGAGGGAAGCATTGTAATCTTGGAGGAGAGTTTGGAAGATATACAGAGGTAGAAATTAGCTAGCACTTAACATTATCAAAACCAGAATTAGTAAGGATGCATTGCATGAAATGATATATTTGAGACTAGTATTTTCTGGAGACGGAAGGGTATTCAAATTGAATGAAACATTCTGATAATAGAAAGAGCTGCTGCAAAAGAAAGCAAATATAGGCAATTCAAAAGAATCTATTACTTGCAAAACAAAGCAATGATTATCTGTTCTTTCCTCTTTGGCAGAAATAATTGTCTTATATTACAGCAAGGATACTGAGTACACAGAGAAAGCCCTCATAGGGAAAGCTTCCCCTTCCTACCCAAGCAAGAAGGGAAAGCATCTCCTGTAAGTCACAAATTGAGTTCTTGGGTAGTATGACTCTCAGTTTTTGTTTTTCCTTTTTTCACAGTTAACTTATGAATGCTATGTGAGGAGATGCTAATTAAATATGCTCCTTGGATAATATGGGACATCTTCTCTAGAAAAGAATGAGCGGGAAAAGGAAGACAGGAAAGCAAGAATTGTTCTAAATGTATTGCTTGAATTAATTTCCTGATTCATAGCCGTGGATAAAACCATAAGTGTCACATGATGTGGCTACTTGCTACAAGTTGGGTAAAATTGGCATGCATATATAGCTATCCATGATTTGAAGATATTATCAGTTATGTAAAATAGATATTATGTTCACATAAGAGATACATTACATACCTGTCTGAAATGTTTCTGTTCCTTTATAGGCATGTAAAATTGCTACTGTCACAAAACATTTTGGTACAGAGTTGAAGACTTCCCTATGTAAGACTAGAAGTTAGAAGAACTTTCAACGAAGATAAAAGAAGATGGATGGGTGTGGGTTTATGAACACAATCCCTTCCTATTGGTCCTGAATCCCTGATAAGCTTTAATTGTTCTGGCTTCCCAATTTGGACAATCTTGATGACGATTCAAATTGCCAAGGTATTCAGGTGGCCAGTCTTGGGGATATTGTAATGCATAGATTCTTAGCCTTCACAACAATAATCTTAGTCCCATATGCATCTGTGCAAAATGTTTTGTACTCGTTAAAAATGGATTCTTAGGGCATCCAAGGCAGGGTGATTATCTGCTAAGGTAGTCTTTTCTTTATAATTAACATTTTATTTGAAACTCATTTTATTTGAATTCTGGATTGCAACAGCAACAACTACTTTTCATATGCAAGTTCATTACAGTAGTACCTGTTAAGAGAGTTTCACGCTCCTTACTGCTGAGCACTGTGTTGATGGCTTGCAATCCCTCAATGGCCTCCCAACACTTTCAGTAACTTTAGCTGCCATCAAGGGACCAATAAAAGCATCACTTTCATATCTTTTTCATCTTAGTTAATATGTGCGTTAGCTAAAAAATTTGGCTTATTTTAATATTCTAAACTGTTTTTTATCAATAAGGTGTTTGTCTTGGTACGTTTTATAGATAACTTTACCTTATTTGTCTAACATGTCTTCTAAATAAGAACATCATAACTGTGCTAGAGTTTCAGCTGTAAATGGACCCGTGGCTACTTCATCTTCTGATTTAAGTCTATGAAGAATTATTTATTGCATTTTGATTTTCTTTTATAGATTTCCTGTGAGCTAAGACATTCGATCTCTATAAGTTTTGCATTATATTTGGTCATCTATACCAGAGATATTGCACCGACAATTTACACACATGCTATCGATTTGTTTCAGAATGTGTAGCTGTTTTCTACTATTCCTAGAAAATCTTTGTGTGTTTCATGTAATTTCTTTATTGATTCTGTCATCACTGTTTATTATTTTTTTAGTAAATAACTTTCAGTTTTTACTGTTCCTATTACCTAAACTTGGCAATACAATGTATTTAAAAAGTGTGAATTCGTCTGTCTGATATGAAATACCAATAGACAGAAAGTTGATGGATCTATTGATTTTAATCTTTGCTATTAGTGTACTACCAGGTATGTCATTGAATGCAGATTCATAGTATCCTAACATGGACATGTACATTAGATATGTCTTTTTCTTTTGGTTCTATTTGAAAAATTACTGTATCCTGATTCAATGTGTGGAGAACTTGATTGTTGAAAAAATTGGAGTTCAAACTGTGCTTTTTCTTTAGACCAAGTCAGTGATTGGAGTTCTTTAGCATCAAACTACTAAGTTTGCAACTTTGTGGTTGCAGTTTTCCTCTTTTGTCTAAGAGGAAACTGGAGGAGACGGACATGAAAAATGAAGTCATCTCACACAAAAGGAAGTTCATCCACCTAAGTTCCCTCTTTGTGGTTGCAGTTTCCTCTTTTGTCTAAGAGTCTTGAAAAATGATCTATGCTGGTTGAGTTAAAAGTTAAAACTGTAATAGTTAACTTTCATAACAAATCATAAGGTGTTCATACAGGAATGTTTCACAGAAACATTTTCAAGGTGAAATATTCCGCAAGGATGAAATGGCCCAAAACAAGGGAAAAATCTTGTAAAATGGTGTCGGTGCAAAAGAGGGTTATGGCAGTCTAAGAATGAGATATTTTCTAGAGGAATCAGATGAAAGTCTACCTTCAAAGAGAAGGTTATGCTAGTCAGATGGAGCATTGAGAAATGTCCCAGATTTGGAGTTGCACTGCTCAGACGAAACCCCCTACCCTTTCCAAAAACAAAAGTTATGTGATGTTGTAATCATACTTTAGTTGTTGAATCTAATTATTTTCGAAGTACTGTTTTTTAAAATGTAGGATTTAGTGTTCAGGAAAGGATTTTGGGATAATAACACTCAAAATATATATATCTATATATATATATGAGAGTCCTAATTAGGTTCATGATGTGTGCAAGTATTGGACGTTAGGGGTGCAACTACATAAGTAAAAAATGAGGACGTTTCCTCATATGATATGTATGAGTATTGACTCCATTAATGAAGAATATATTTCCTCTGTTATTTGTCTCGTGTATCTTTGTTTTCCTAAGATTATCTCCATATAAAATGCCATCAAATTATTTAAATGCAAGCAAAATGTGGCACTTGGATTTAAAGCAACTTGATTTGATGTCTTCAATTCCATCTGAGAACGCTTTAAAAGAGCATAGAAGAACAATATCAGTAAGCATCATGGCATTCAAGATATTAACTCTGTGCTGTGAAATAAACTTTAATTGCATAATAGCATTTTACACCAGGGCATTTTTGGTACAGACTCTTGAGTGAGAAAGATTGGTTGTCTTCCAATTTTAGATTATGGACTATTCTAAATTTGCTGTGATATGCAGTGATGGTTTTGGCTTTGGGAAGGTAGATCACAGCAACAAATATTTATGAGTGATATCTTGGCCATTCAATTTGAAACACAGATATAATGCCATAGACTACTTGTCATATTTTTAGGGAAGATGATATAGTATCGCTGTAGATGTTTTATTAAATTTTAGAGGATGACTAGCAGGATGGTGATGCTGTTATGGATCCGCAGAAACTCATCTCAATGGTGAGCATCAGTCTTATAATATTTTCAGGATTGTTCTGTTGAATGCCATATATGGACCATCATATGGTTGGTCCAGTTCATGTTCATTTTTCAAGACTCTTAGACAAAAGAGGAAACTGCAACCACAAAGAGGAAACTTAGTAATCCAGTTCAGTCCAACAGGCAAGGGAAGAATGTCACATGAGATAATAGGTGAGGCCCTGAAGGTTTACACTTTTCGTTGGTTACCTGAAATTTCAAAGGATCATGACCATAGCGGTGCTTTAAAAAATGAAAATGGGTCAATTTCAAATGATGCGGAGACAACAACAAAACATAGACGGCTTGTTGAAACAATTGTGAGCTTATTACCACCAGAAAAAGGATTTGCTTCCTGCAATTTTCTGCTAAAGTTATTGAAGGCTGCTAATATACCGGGAGAAGAAAATTCATCTGAAATGGAACTTGCTACTATACCAGTGATTTTGTTAGCGTTCATTGAATAAAGCACTTGTTTCAAGATGGAAGAGTCTATCCATTTCGGATTATGGGCGATACCTGGATCCAGAATTTCTGGTTTGGGAATTAGGGGCTTTCTCGGGCGCTGCTCTCCACGCAATCGGAGCTTGTAGGAATGCAGGGATGTTTGCACAGGAACAGGGGAGAGGAGATGGGGAGGCGGGAGCAATTGCTGGTTCGAACCATTAGAACGTGAGGTTGGTAGTCCCATTAATTGCATGGATGGGACGTCGAGGGGAGGAGGAGCTCGTCTGGATGGGGGATCAGGATTGGCAGCCCGTGGATCCCGGGATATCGTGTGGGATCGGGTCCCGTCGTGGGGAGGAGGGAGACCACCGGAGAAAGGCACTGGAGAAGCCCGACGTCGGGGCGCCGTTAACGGGAGGGGACGGAGGAGACAGACGTTTGCAAAAACGTCGAAGGGTTAGACTCCAAGGGAAGGCATGATCCTGTAAGTAGTTGGTGACAATGGACACTTGTTACAAAAAGGTGCAAATGACGACACATACGTATTATTTTGTCTTAGAACACCTTGAACCTGTAACACGAAGAGTGGTCTTGTTTTTAAAAGAGTTGCACTAGAATAATTGGATGAAGAAAAAAGCGAAAACCATGGGGAAAAAACCGTGTATTTCTAGTAATTGTACACACATACCTGAATGTTTAAGCGTAACAAAAATTTCAATTGTTCTTTTACACACTCATCATTTAGAATCTCAACACAAGTTGACATTCCAGAATGAAAAGTACGTGATCCCCTAGGTCCATGTCGCACGATATTCTTGAATAGGTACATCGGAATGCAACCAGAAGCTAATTTTGCTTGTGCTTTCGAAAAACAATTTATAAAAATTTCATTAGTTGTAGCTGCAACAAGAATAGTCCATGAGAATATTGGTCCAGAATATCTGGTTTCTTTGTATGTTACACAAGAAATTTCTAGCTAATCCCATTATATCAATCTGTCAATGAATTCTAACACATAAATGAAAAAAGAGCATAGACATTGAACAAAACAGTGGTGCTTACTATTGCACTGTTATCCATTGCTTCTCCATCCTTTGTGTATAGCATAAACTGGTTTCTAATTTGTTCACATCTTGTGACAAGTGCAGCAACACTGCCAACTGAATATGCATTTTTTGATCCTATTAAGCCCTATATATTGACATTTGGTGCCAGTCTTCGTTCTTTGCAAACTGAAGGTATGGTTTCAACAATGCTTTTATGAGTGATTTGCAAGTAGAAATCTGAGTCTCCTCTCTCATAAGTGGTTTTCCATCTAAGCACAAAGTCTGTGATTCAAACACTTGATCCAACTTGGAACTAAGCTCGATGCATGGGTATGAGATTGTCTCCAATATTCACAGTGATGGTTAGCTATCCATTTTTTTCTACTAAATCAACATGTATCAGTTGTGTCTTACAGGGTGAATGAGGGTCTTTGCTACAGCCTGTGCCGCACGCAAAGAAAATGTCACCCTCAAAAACATTTGTGTAACTTTTTTGCGAGAAGTAAATAACTGAACATGAGGGTTGAGCAGTAAGCTTAAGACTGCAAAGAGCAATGGTAAAAGAATTAAGCAAGTTAAAACATATGTGTTGTGAACAAGATATTCTGTAATTAATATTTCTAAGAATTTTTTCAAATAGCCACATAAAAAATAATACTACCACTTGTCTTTATTAAGTTTGAGTTTGTGCATGTAACTCAGCATCGTTAGTAATAACAGAGTCAGAATTTCCATTGTTGATTCCAAGAAACAAAAAAAATTGCTTAATGCATTGTATATAAAGATGTGTATCTATGTGTTACATGAAAAAAAACAGTCTAAAATTCACATGATTTTTTTTAAAGTTCAATAGAACAATTGAGTAAAGTCAGTTTTTTCAGGGCAAAAGCATTGCACCCTGTTTGTTCAAGTTGATTTTCAACACAACTAGCATTACTAGAAGGAACACTTGCATTAGATTGTTGTGTTTCATTTAGAGATGACTCCATCTTGATGGCATTGCAGAAATGATTAGCAACAATAAAACACAAATACAATATACTTGACTTTGAACAAATAATCTTTTTAGCTAAGCAATTTTGGATATTCCAAATTCAACAAATTCAGTAAGCAATAAAAGAACCATTCTAAGTTCTATTTGCAAATAACAAAAAAAGTATGTGTTCAAGTAGGCAGAGCATTTGGCTACCAACAGTCCCATGGACTTGCATTTTTTTATTGTTTTTAATCCACATGTTGCAGCAACATTAAAATTTTGTATCACCACTACAAATAAAGAAAAAGCGACAAATTGCAAGCAACATAGTTATGCAGTCTTTGCAACATGCAACTATTTAGAAAAAAATACATTTGAAATTATAGTTACTCATATTGAAGGTAATATAACACTTCCTCTTCTGCAACTTCGTGTCAATTATAACGATTTCATAATCATTTATGTATCACAAGCTTTTCCTAAACTGAAATTGATAGAAAGTGTTGTTAGGATATTTAGACACTTAGGAGTTAGTTAAGATCAACTTGTTATAATATATCCATTAGGAAAAGTGTGTTTCTTTAGTATGCATTAGTATGCCTTTGTAAATATCTAATCCGACGGTCACGGTATATTCTAGACATAGAGTGATCCGACGGTTCAACTTTGCTTAGATCATAACTATCTTTGATCCATGGATTAACACCCGATTGGTCCATGATATCTACTTAAAGAGCCTGGAGGGTCACTTGCTAGTTGATTGGTTATGAGAAGCTCATTTGTAACTTTATTTCTTTTGCATAATAAATTGCCTCAAGTAGCTATTTGGCTGGGGCCATGGAGTGTTTCCCTTTCAAGGGTTTACACTACGTGAAAACATCGGTGTGTTGATCTGTGATCTCTTTGTGTGAGCGACTGCTCTAGGTGTTCGATCTTTTGGAATTATCCTGTGCAGTCGAACATGGTATCGGAGCCTTTCTGAAGAGCCGCTTCCGTTGGTGATCTAGATCTTGACCGATGTTTCCGAAGTTGTGAAAGGGTTTCTGGTTCTGAAATTTCTATGCATTTTTGGGCTATGATAGGTGTTTCATTGCATCCTCGGCGCAATTTCCATTAGGGAACAAGTTTCGTTTCATCGAAAAAGGCTTCCGTTTTCCCAAGATACTTGCATTTCATCAGATCTAGAGGTATATTGTTACAGTGATGTTTTTTTATTTAAAATATTTTTCTCATTTTCTTTTCATATCTAGTAATTTTTTAGTTTTGGGTTGTTACCTTCTCTTTCTGTGTATGCTCTTTTCCCTGCACCTTGTGCAATCTTGGAAAATCATAAACAAAAGAAAAAGGGTTTTCTTTATTGTGTATGCTCTTTGCTGTGCACTTCATGCGATCGCGACAAATCAGAAACAATGAGAAAACATATACAATCTAGGCAAGCTAACGAGGTCTAACCCCAAATTCGAGGCATATTATTTTGTTTTTGTTTTTGTTTCGGTTTATGTGAAGTGATTTGCAGGAAAACTGTCTTTTTCTGGTAAGCATGAAGTTCGAGACAAAATAGTAACAACAAAAGGTCCCTTTCTCCTTTCTATCTTTTACGTACCTTTTAATATTAGCTCACTTGGTTAAAAGTTGCTTTATTTAATAAGAGGTCTTGAATTCAAGTCTTCTTGTTAGTTACTTTTCTAAAATTGCATGTAATTTCTATTTTTCAGTTACTTTATTGTAAAAGTGCATCTCCCTTAAATTATAAAAGTGAGTCACTTAAAGTCTTTTAGTTTTTTGCATGCAATATTTAAAGTAACATTATTGTAAAAGTGAAACTCCACTTATTTTACAAAATTGGTTCACATAAAGCAACATTATTTTAAAGTGAGTTTAAAATGTTAAGCTTTGGAAGAGGGGGGGTCTTTGTTTCCCAGTTGGATCAATCCTTTGCCTGCCTCGTAATTGTTGGGGTCACCTGGAACCATTTTTTCAATCTAGCATAGCTTCCTCATCCAGAGTCCGTTTTGCAGTGCCATTTTTTTTAAACAACCTGTTTTTTTGAGATATTTGCATCTAGGCCATTGTTTCTGTTTTTATGACCTTCATTTTATAGTGTGACCGCCCCATGTGATATTATCCTTACTAGTTCCAACTATTTCTCATGGAAATCTCATATGGAGGATGTCCTACGAAGTAGGGGACTTTACCGAATTACCTCAAGGAAAGAAACAGAGCCCACTGATGCTAATAAGAAAATGAAATAGGCCAATAAATGTGATGAAGGCTATAGATTGATTGGAATGTCAATCTCTATTGATTTACGATTCCACATATCTAGAATTGATGAACCAAATAAAGCTTGGAAAAAATTGGAATCTGTGTTTGGTAAACACAATGATATTCGAGGTCATCAACTAGAAAATGAGTTGATTTCCTGAAATCCAACTGCTTTTTCATGCATTCAAGATTATCTATCTAAGTACAAAACTATTAGACTCTTATGCGCAAAATGCAAAATTAAAAGAGAAGACAAGCAATGGATTTATCATATTCTTTCCAAAATTGGACCTGCATATTCTGTTTTTGTATGTACATTTTATTCCATGAATGAATCCTTGGATCCAACTGACTATAAAGAGCCTACTCTTGAATCCTTTTGTGATTCTTTGATTAGAGAGAAGGATAATCTCATACATCTTGGAATGATTAGAAATGCAGATACATATTGAAAATCCTTGTTGGCACAATAGAAAGAGAAGTCCAAGCATACCAAGAGGCAAAATATTATCAATAATAAGCCAAACAAGACTCCCAAACCCTCTCATCCAACTTATTCTTCAAAAAATGACAAAGGAAACAAACCAAAAGGTAA
This sequence comes from Larix kaempferi, assembly GCA_027924585.1. Classification (NCBI taxonomy): domain Eukaryota; kingdom Viridiplantae; phylum Streptophyta; class Pinopsida; order Pinales; family Pinaceae; genus Larix; species Larix kaempferi. The sequence continues at coordinate 28,812,424 of BSBM01000445.1, read as the reverse complement.
GAAGACCGAGCGTCATTGCAAATTTTGCGGGAAAGATAATCATGATGAATCTAAATGTTTCAAGAAGATGGCAGCCTTGAAAGAAACAATGAAGAAGCATCACATCAGCCATGATTCGTCTTCAGAATATTCATCTCATGGACATGCACTTTGTGCTTCTGTTTTTTCCTATAATGCATCTTCTTCTTCTACTTCGAATGAATGGATCATTGATTTTGGAGTATCTTATCATATGGATAAGGATAAAGCCATATTTTCAACTATGCATGAATGTAACACCAAACAAATATTTGTTGGTGATGATAGATCTCTTAGTTTTGTAGGATCTGGAACAGTTCCGATAGATAATGGACAGTTTAGTGATGTACTATGTGTTCCAAGAATTTCCCGTAATTTGTTGTCAGTCTATCAAATCACTCATTCCGGTGAAGGTAAAACTGTAACGTTTACACCTCACCAAGTTGTAATCAAGGATTTTAAATATCCTCAACATGCCCTAGACACTGGAATTGTTGATGATATTACTAGGTTGTACAAGTTTAACAACTTTGGGTCATCACCTTTTCCCTAAGTTTTTTTTGCTCATAGTGATGACTTGAGCAAACTTTGACATGAGCGATTTGGTCACTTAAATTATCGCTCATTGCAACAACTATGTAAAGAAAATATGGTGACAGGTCTTCTGATGGTATCTTGCAGTGATGGCGTTTGTTACGGTTTTGTACTCGGAAAACATCATCAAGACAGTTTTGACAAACGCGCCTCTTGACACGCCTTGACCCCCTTGGAGATTGTGCATAGTGACTTGTGTGGTCCTCTTCCATCTGATTCCTTTTCTAGTTTCAAATATTTCTTAACTTTCATTGATGATTACTCTAGATGCACATGGGTTTATTTACTAAAACTTAAGAGTGAAGTATTTAACATGTTCTTGGATTACAAATCCCTTGTTGAAAAACAATATGGTCATCAAATTCTAAAGTTAAGATCTGATAATGTTGGAGAATATGTTAAGAACAAGTTCACTAATTTCTGAACTGAACAGGGAATCAAACAACAACATATTGTTCCATATACACCACAACAAAATGGTGTAGCTGAACGAAAGAACCACACTTTAAAATAAATGGCTAATTGTATGCTTAAGCTAAGGGACTAAGTCTTCAATTTTGGGTTGAAGCCATAAATTGTGCAAATTACATAGTTAATCGAACCCCCACTAAAGCTTTACAAGATATCACACTGGAAGAAGCATGGAGTAAAATAAAACCAGATGTAAGTCACTTCCGTGTGTTTGGTAGTGAAGCATGGGCTCATATTCCAGATGAAAAACAGAAAACATTGCAGCCTAAAAGTGAAAAGTGCATATTTGTTGTATAGTCTGAAAACTTAAAAGGTTATAGACTTCTTCAACCACATTTTCGTGATATAATTATTAGAAGAGATGTTAAATTTGATGAAAATATATTGTCCTGCGAGCCTAACTCAGCGTTTGTGCCATCTTTGGCCCGCGAGCCTAATTCGGTGCTTGTGCCTTCTTCTACTCCCAACTTCCTTGAAAACATTCCAATTCCAGTTTCTGATGATGATAGTGAGGATCAAAATCCACCACCGCTTGCTCATTTTCCTCTAGTTGCATAAGCACAATCGCTTCCTCGATGGGTCTATTCAACATGTGAAGCAACTGGTGATCTTGCCGATGATATTATAGATCAACTACGAACACATTCTTAGTTCCAGTGAGCTTCTTCTCTTTTGGGTCAAGTTTTTGAGAATCATGATCCAGAGACTTTTGCAAAAGATTTAGGGAATCCATATTGGAATACAACTATGGATGAAGAATATTACCCCTTAATGGCGAATGATACTTGGGATCTTGTCCCTCTTCCAAAAGGAATGAAACTTGTCAGATGTAAATGGGTCTACAAAACTAAGTATGCCTCAGATGAAAGTGTTGAAAGACTTAAGGCAAGGTTATTTTCCAAAGGTTTTTCCCAAGTTGAAGGAATTGACTAAAATGAAACCTTTTCCCATGTCGCCAAAATGAACTCCATCCGCCTTGTTCTTTCCCTTGCAGCCTTACATAAATGGGAGATCCATCAAATGGATGTCAAGTCTAAATTTTTACATGGTGATTTTCAGGAGGAAATTTACATGGAACAACGTCCTGGCTATGTTCAGAATGATTCTAGCCTTATATGTTGCGTTAAAAAATACTTATATGGCCTTAAGCAAGCCCCTAGAACCTGGTATTCCAAAATGGATAGCTTTATCCTTGATACTGGTTTTCTAGATGTCATTCTGACCCTAATTTCTATACCAAGAAAGTAGGAAACAATATCATCATCTTTGTTCTTTATGTTGATGATCTTATTCTTACTGGTAGCGACTCTAAGATTTTAATCCATGTGAAATCCAGTCTTAAGCAAAAAATTGAAATGACAGACTTAGGACATTTGCATTATTTTCTTGGCCTCCAAGTCTTGCAAACCAAAGAAGGAATCTTTCTTTCCCAGTCTAAGTATTCTTGTGACCTTCTTCGTTGCTTTCAAATGGAAGATTGTAAACCAAATCCCTCTCCCCTCTAGTCCGGAGTCAAACTTTCTGCCACTTGCACTTCACCCAAAGTTGATGCCACCTTGTATCGCCAACTTGTTGGTAGTATCTTATACTTGACTCATACCCGTCTTGATGTTTCCTTTGACATTGGTCGTGTTTTCCGCTATATGCAAATGCTGTTGGGAATGTTATATCTCTTCACATGGTGGCTGCGTGTACAACACGATCCCTTCAGGGCCCACCCCCTTCGTTTCGGACCGTTAGGCCCCCGGAGTCCGCGCGGAGCGCAAAATTTTTTTCGGTTTCTTTTTGCTTTTTCGCGATTTCGACCCATTGTACTCTATCTATATTTAGCAGAAGTAGAGTATCATGCAACAATTAATGCCAGTCTAGAAGCGTTATGGCTTCGACAGATCCTTTTAGAGTTTATATTCCAGCAACAACATCCGACTCCCCTTTGGTGCGACAATCAAATTACCATCAAGCTCACCAAAGATCTAGTTCAACATCAATGCAACAAACACATTGAGCTACATATGCACTTCATAAGAAAGCTTGTCCATGATCGCGTTCTCGAAGTGCTCTTTTTCCCTACAGATGATCAAGTTGCAGACATCTTCACCAAATCTTTTACAAAAGCGAATTTTTCTAAACTTCGGTCTATGTTAGGAGTTCAAGAACTTGTCATTAAGGGGGGATAGGCTCTAATGCCTCCTTCCTTATCCTAATAGTGTCACTTTTGTAAATCCTTCAATCCTATCCCAAGTTGTTCTTAAGGGGGGATGTTAGGATATTTAGACACTTAGGAGTTAGTTAAGATCAACTTATTATAATATATCCGTTAGGAAAAGCGTGTTTCTTTAGTATGCATTTGTAAATATCTAATATGACGGTCACGATATGTTCTAGACATAGAGTGATCCAATGGTTCAAATTCTCTTAGATCATAAAAACCTTTGATACGTGGCTTAACACTCGATTGGTCCATGATATCTATTTAAAGAGCATGGAGGGTCACTTGTTAGTTGATTGATTATGCGAAGCTCATTTGTAACTTTATTTATTTTCCATAATAAATTGCATCAAGTAGCTATTTGGATTCGGTCATGGAGTGTTTACCTTTTGAGGGTTTAAACCACATGAAAACATCAGTGTGTTGATCTGTGATCTGTTTGTGTGAGCGGCTTCTCTAGGTGTTCGGTCTTTTGGAATTATCCTGTGCAGTCGAACAAGTGCAACACTCATATTAAAAGAAATAGGAGACAATTTGTTCTATAATTCTTTGTGAACTCTAATGATTTGACATATAGTTATGTACGACAAAATTTCTATAAAGAACTGAAGCACATACCATATTAAATATCTATTTATGAAACTTATGTATTGCTAGCCAAGCAATTTCTTTAGTAACCTGTCAACTGGTCTTGTGAAAGAAACAATTTTTAACTGTAGCAATCAAACAAGAAGAGATTGGTAGAGCAGTTTCCATGTCAAAAATCAGTTAAGCATATTTGCTTATTTCAATAGCTCTGAATTTTTTGAATACATAACCTCAAAGTATCAGTATAGCAAATTTCTTCTTCAAGTCCCATTGTTTTAAGAAAGAATGTAGTTGCATATTCACTGCAATATTGCTCTCCTATTCTCAAAACAAGCTTTTCCAGTTTAGCTGAGCATTGTTTCTCTAGTTTTAAATGGATAGAATCAAAGTTCAAAGAACAAATGAAGGAACACAATTATCTATTTTAGAGAAAGATCTAGGCAAAGTGTAAAAGTGCAAAGATTGCATCATGGTCAGTCCAATATGTATCCATTGTACTTATGTCATGCACAAAAGAAAAATTTGTCCAAATATGGTCAATAATAGGTTTTATATTTGATCTATGGCAATGTGTTATCTCGTGCAACTTTTATGATTCCATGTACTGTAACATATGCCTGTTTCTATGGTTCTTAAGATTCATGTCGACGTTGAAATCACCAATGATTATAGTGACACCGTTCTTATGCATAGATTGACTTATTGCAAGTACAATTGTGTTAATGATTGTTGACACACATGCATATGGTGAAGCATACACATTAAGAAGACAAAATGGTTGAAAAAAATTCAAATATGACATACCAAGTTCTACTTTGTTGTTTCCAAAAGATTTTGTTCCAATGATTTCAATATCTTTCTATATGCATGAAAGAACACCATGGACTAAGTGTACAAAGTTCAAATGGAAATTTGCAAAACCATTATTTGTTGGTGGAGTACTTGTTCGTGTTTCTTGCAAATAGATTACCATATTTTTCAACAGATCTTCATCCTAAAAAATGTCATCGACATGTGCTTGCATACTACATGTATCACAAATTTTCAATTGACATAGTAGTTGCATTTGACAGAAAATGGTCAAAATGGTCTAGCTTCCATGTTGCATCACTCATTAGCCAAGTCATTTCATTTGTCACTTTCTTTGTAACATGGAAATTCTTTTCCTCTAGCTTGTTGAGAAGATACAATGAATCATTTGTTTTAAAACGTGATCGTGCTGTGTATACCATCCCATGTTTTGTTATTCCAGATGGATCAAATGCAAGTCTATCCAATGTGAGACCTTGGTCTCCGTGTATTGTTCTAGCACATGCCATCTGTATAAGAAATTGCTTTCTAACAATAATGTTAGATTGGCTCTTGCTGTTTCACAATGGTTTTTCAACTCGCAATAATTGTGTCCAATTTGATGGGATGGCCTAAGAATAAAGTTCATGCAATTTTTTCCTTTGCAAGTTCCCAATGTTTCGATCTGCAAAATATATCCAAACTACATCCAGTTCATTTGTTTTTTGTGTGTATGCCTTTAGTGTTATGATCTGCACTGTTCACAAGACCATCTTCTATGTTGTAGTTGCTGGCATACAACTGAACTAACACATTCTGCTTGACAAATATTTTTGTTGGCAAATAAACAATCTTGTCATAATGTGTGAAACCTCCTTGAATTTCTTCATGTTCATCAATTGCTTCAAGGACTATAAGATCCTCATGCACTACTTCAAGCATTTTCTCATTATGTAGTTGATCTTGTTTATTTTTGTAAAACAAATGCGGTAGCAAAGGATATGTTGGTGGCAATCGATAAAAATGAGATTTTATGTATTCTATGTCTTCATGTGTTTGTTCATTTATTCTCATTCTATTCAAAATTGCAACAAAGATTGTGTCTGTTTGACACATTGTTCTGTGCAACTCATAGCATTTTACTTTTTCATGCCAAAAGTGACATAAGAAATTTTCTTTATTGAAAATAGGCTGCACAAAAATCCAAGAGTCTTTTATTGGTTGTGCTTGATAAAGATCACCCACCAAAATAATGTCAATGCCTCCAAAATATGAAATAAGCGCATGTTTAATTTTCCATAAGTGTTTGTCAAGTTGATATAAGAATGTTGCAACTACAAGAGATGCTTCATCAATGAGAAGTGTTAAATTTTCAGAATTTACTTCAATATGATCTAGGATCTTAACTGAGAGAACAACATGTACAGCATATCTACAGCATATCAATCATGGAGACAATAATGCAAGCACACAAGAGACACAAAGATTTACTTGGGGAAAACCATAAAGGTGAAAAACCCCAATAACTTCCTCAGAGATAGATAGAGCAATGATACAACCAACCAAGAGAGATAGCCATAACCTAGCAGCAATCCTCCTCCTCCATAAGTGCGCCTCTCCTCCTTGAGAGCATGTGTGAGAAGTGAGTGAGTAAATAGAGTGCCTCCCGCACTCTATTTATACTTGACTTGACTTGCCTTTTACCTAACTCATGTAGGCTCGAACTTAACCACATAACATAATGCTGAGTGGGCCGACCCCCAATAGGGTGGTCTAATAACCCTTTGAACCACATGGCCGACCCCCAATAGGGTGGTCTAATAACCCTTTGACCCACATGACTTATACAGGGCCGACCCCAAACAAGGTGGTCTAATAACCCATCAAGTATAAGTTACAACATTTACAATATAAATGACGACACTTCCTTATAGAGGAATAATACCATCTCTATAGGAATACAATATACATATATGTGAAATACATTCCGAAGTTACATATACATCAACACTCCCTCTTAACTAGGAAGGTATTTCTCAGCACAGTTCTTCTAGCACAAGTCATCTTCTCTGGATCATCGTCACTGGATAATCGTCATCGAGTCATCATCATCATCGTCACTGCTGCTGCTATCTCAATCAATCTCTGAATCTACTCGTCATAGGAAGTTCTACAGAGCCAGTCCTTTTTCATACTGGATGTAGGCCCACCACCTGCAGGTCTTCGTCATCACTGGCCATACTGTGGAATCCTCAGGACTTTTACGTGCGTCACAAAACCTCGCAAGAGCATCCCAAGCTGTTACGAGCACGCAGCTCTACCTATAGGATCTCCCAGGGCAACGAATTACATGTGACCTCACCACAAAACCTCGCAAGAGCATCCCAGGCTGTTACGAGCACACAGCTCTACCTATAGGATCTCCCAGGGAAACGAATTACATGTGGTCATGGCAAAACCTCGCAAGAGCATCCCAGGACTGATTATGGGCACACAGCCCAACCTATCGGATATCCCAGGCAAACGAATTACATGCCATATGACAAAACCTCGCAAGAGCATCTGCCATATATCCCAGGGCAACGAATTACATCCATAGGAAAAACCTCGAAAGACTATCTGCAGATCTCCCAGGGCAACGAATTACATGTCCTCCCAGAGCAAAACCTCGAAAGAGCATTTGCCAGATGTCCCAGGGCAACGAATTACATGCCATAGGCAAAACCTCGCAAGACCATCTGTAAATCTCCCAGGGCAACGAATTACATGCTCATCTGCACAACCTGATCCACGGCCACAGAGTATCAACCTGATACTCACCATACATCATCCTGATGTATCCATGATCATCCTGATCATCATTACTGCAACGTCCTGCTGCATGTCATCTGGAGCAACATCCTGAAGCTCGTCATCTATGATCGTCCTGATCATCACTGCAACATCCTGCTGCATGTCATCTGGAGCAACATCCTGAAGCTCATCATCTATGATCATCCTGATCATCAATGCAACATCCTGCTGCATGTCATCTGGAGCAACATCCTGAAGCTCGTCATCTATGATCGTCCTGATCATCACTGCAACATCCTGCTGCATGTCATCTGGAGCAACATCCTGAAGCTCGTCATCTATGATCATCCTGATCATCAATGCAACATCCTGCTGCATGTCATCTGGAGCAACATCCTGAAGCTCGTCATCTATGATCATCCTGATCATCAATGCAACATCCTGCTGCATGTCATCTGGAGCAACATCCTGAAGCTCGTCATCTATGATAATCTTGATCATCAATGCAACATCCTGCTGCATGTCGTCTGGAGCAACATCCTGAAGCTCGTCATCTATGATCATCCTGATCATCAATGCAACATCCTGTTGCATGCCAAGTATCTACCTGATACATATCATCATACATGATCCTCCTGATCATCAATGTATCTACCTGATACAAATACAAAACATATGATATATATCACCATACATGATCCACCTGATCATACAATGTATCCACCTGATACATATACAGATACATGGTCCAAGCATCCAACATGATGCATATAAAATACATACACATGATCCAACTGATCATATCCAGCATCCAACATGATGCGTACATACATACATAAAATGATCCAACTGATCATATCTAGCATCCAACATGATGCGTACATACATACATAAAATGATCCAACTGATCATATCCAGCATCCAACATGATGCGTACATACATACATAAAATGATCCAACTGATCATATCCAGCAGAAACTAGAACATCATCCTGATGTTCATCATCCAGCGCTTACATCCACAGCCATGTGAAGGATCCTCCTTCCAACATGCTTGGAATGGCTTCAGCAAATGTGTCCATCACTTCTTCCTCGAAGTGTCCTCGATCTGAATAACGCCAAGCCTCTCTCTGAAGTACTCGAACTTCACCCTGGCTAGTGGCTTCGTCAGCACATCTGCAATCTGCTCGTCCGTCGCAACATACAGGAGCTTCACAGCTCCTCTCTGCACCATATCCCTGATATAGTGGTATTTGATCTCTATGTGTTTCGACCTGTCATGAAACACTGGGTTCTCGGACAGCTTCACACAACTCTGGCTATCACAGAAGATACCAGTAGCTTCCAACGGGAGATCAAATAACTCAGACAGTAGCTTCCGTAGCCATACTGCCTCACAACTAGCTGAACAGGCTGCAACATACTCTGCCTCAGCTGTACTCAGTGCTACGCAGGATTGCTTCCTGCTACACCAAGAGATCACACCTGATCCCATACTGAAGCAACACCCAGATGTGCTCTTCCTATCTGCAGCACTGCCAGCCCAATCTGAATCAACATAACCCTGTAGGTTAAACTTTTGATTCGCCTCATATCTGAGCCCATAATCCACTGTACCCTTCAGGTAACTCAGAACATGCTTTACAGCAACCAGGTGAACACTCCTCGGATCCGTCAGGAACTGGCTCAATGTGTTCACAGCAAAGCAAATATCTGGTCTCGTGTTCGTTCGGTACATCAAGGACCCAATAATCTGACGATACATAGAAACATCAACTGGCTCAGATGAAGCATCACAAAGAAGCTTCAGATTCGATGCCATAGGTGTGGTCATGGCCTTGCAATCCATCATCCTGAACCTCTTCAGGATCTCTACTGCATACTTCCCTTGTCCAGGGAAGATTCCTTCTGCACTCTGCCACACCTCCATGCCAAAACCAAATAGTGCATCATCCCCAAGTTCTTCATCTCGAACTCGATAGTAAGCTTCCGCTGCGTGTCGGCAATCAATCTATCTTCACCATACCAAGTTCTGCACATATATGATTTCCTATCATGTGTCTCAGAACCAAGTGGCTGCTCCACATACACTTCTTCTTCAACTACACTATTCAAGAAAGCTGTCTTGAATCCATTTGGTGTATCTTCTATTTCATCACTTTTATATTTCTCAATGCTGCCATCTGCAACATGCTTGATCTGATAGTTCCATTTGGAAGTCATAGCAAACTTCCCTTCATGTCTTGGGATTACATCCCAAACATCATTCTTCATGATCGACGGATCATGGCATTCCATTTCTTCATCCCAGATCCTGGGAACTTCAATATCTTCAATATCTTCAATAGATATCTTTGTTGCTAGAACAAATGTTGTAATTATTCTTTTGTAGGAGATGGCATACGATCTTTCCTACACAACAAGTTAAATTGCATGATTAGAAAACATCTCATAGTTTTCAGAACAAATTCTTACACATAAAAAATATGCCATACAGTCATGCAATTATCTTAGCCAATGCTTCAATACAACATTTATCCATATTCCGTAACTTTCTAGATGCCTTCCAATCTCTACCAGAACATTGTTAAGAGTGTGCACAACTCCCAACATGTCAGCAAAGAGGTTTCATACTAGATAAGTAGCAATGGAATGTTGTACAGTGCCATAGGCCACTTACCCATGCATATTAGGAGTATACTATTCATTAATGCAATTATTCTAATATGCATAATACACAACCTAATTCTAGGAACATCAGTATATACATTATTGAACAGTATTATTTAAGAAATGACAATTCAAATACTTATCTTTGTTTGTTCGTTGGGTGGACTCCCTCTGAGTCTTCGCTTCCTTGCAGGAGCTACTGGAGTCCTAATCTGAAGTAGCTTCTTCTACATCTTTTGATGTGGAATGTAGAGAGATGGTCAACTCCCTCTGAATATTTGCATCCTTGAATAAACCACTGGAGTGTACTCCCTCTTGATCTTTGCTTCCTGGATTACCTGTTCTTGAACTCATATTCATCCTTGGTCCCTATGCATGCTTATTAGTATCATGATTAAATCATACATATACTATTAAAGCACAATAATCTCAAGCATGTATAGTCATGATCATTTCAAACAGAAATAATAAACATTAGCATTCAAGGTTTATGTAGGATTCTTATGGTTAGTTAAAGCATAAGAAACATAACGTGTCTAAACTTATAATTACTCAAAGCTATGACTCTTCGGGTTAGTCATATCATCAATCAAGAGAAGAGATATAATATGCATAAGACCATGACTATTCAAACCTATGGTTTCGTGATTCTTCTGGTTAGTCAAATCAATCAATATAAGAGACATATTATTTTACTTATATTCCTATTTGACCATAGGACTTTTCTGGTTAGTCATATCATTAAACAAAGTAAAAAGCATAATATGCCTAAACCCATGATTACTAAATTCAATGAATAATCATAATCAATCATGCCAAGTATACTTATATAAAGGATCTTATCACAAGATGAGATTGTAACTTGATATAGGAAAAACATACCTGGATTAGCATGCTAGCTAGTTATGTCTTAACATACTCACATGATGTCTTCTTGTTCTTCTTCAATGACTTGTGCTAGTAACCTGTATATCTCATAGGTTAGCCATTATAAAACCAAGTTATACATACCTCGTAAATGGATCTTCTATGAGATCCATGATAATGGATGAATCTTTGTCCTCATGTTATCATGATCATATGTTCTTGGACCAGAACATGATTTGTCTTTCTTGGTGTACCTTTCATGTTAGTAGACAACATAAATCTCATACAACACCATAATGCATTAGTACAATCATAAGTGTCAACACCCTAACCAATGAATATCTTCTATCATGCATTCATAATTTTGTTAAGGTGATACGACAAATCTAAAATCAAAATTGTACTAACCATAATAACATGAAGACAAACATACCATAAAATTAATCATGGACAAATATCGAAACATACCTCGATGAGTCATACCTGTTAAGGTCGCTTGTAATCTTCTTATGTAAGGCCTTGGCCTCATCTCCCTCTGAAACAGGAACTTCTTTACTCATGCAGATGATCAATCCATCTTCTTCTAGGATTAACCCAATCCACTTGATTTGCAAGAACTGGACCTGGAGCTGATTGTTTCTGGTGTAACTCCGAAATTTTTGATCCACGGGGTCTGAAAAAAGTTTCCTGAGATATTCTGACCTGTTATCTTTCCATCCTGACAGGTCTGACCTCAATTGGATTCTCTGAGAGAGAGTTATGCCAAATGTCGCAACGTGACCTGTTTTGGGATAAAACAGGAGAGCGACCTTGTACGGAGTGCCACGTGTCACTGTTTTAACTTCGGCCTCTGAAAAAGTTTTCTGAGATAGCTCGGCCTGTTACCTTTCCATCCTGACAGGTCTGACCTCAATTGGACTCTCTGAGAGAGAGTTATGCCAAATGTCGCAACGTGACCTGTTTATGGGATAATACAGGAGAGCGAACTTTTACGGCGTGCCACGTGTCACTGGTTCAACTTTGGCCTCTGAAAAAGTTTTCGGAGATAGTACAGACTGTGTACTACCTGTCACTTTTTACGAAATTTCATTTGGAGCTTCCTAGCCCAAGATATGACCTTTTTCCCAAGGTCACCTGATTTTGACTCAGATCTGGAAGAGGCAGAAACCCTATATTGTACAGATCATAAATCACAAAGTACAACGAATTAGAGGTTGTCCTTTGGACACAAGATACCTGGAGATCTTAGATTCGGCCTGTAACAATTTTAGATCCGAAAACGTCGCCAAAACGGATTTATAGCGAAAGTGCTACAATGAATGGTTTTTGCTATATCAAGCCCTAGCATCGTAAGTGCAACAAGTGTCATACATGCCATATCATGCCTTCTTTCAGGCTAGCTCTGATACCATGTTAAATTTTCAGAATTTACTTCAATATGATCTAGGATATTAACTGAGAGAACAACATGTACAGCATATCTACAGCATATCAATCATGGAGACAATAATGCAAGCACACAAGAGACACAAAGATTTACTTGGGGAAAACCATAAAGGTGAAAAACCCCAATAACTTCCTCAGAGATAGATAGAGCAATGATACAACCAACCAAGAGAGATAGCCATAACCTAGCAGCAATCCTCCTCCTCCATAAGTGCGCCTCTCCTCCTTGAGAGCATGTGTGAGAAGTGAGTGAGTAAATAGAGTGCCTCCCGCACTCTATTTATACTTGACTTGACTTGCCTTTTTACCTAACTCATGTAGGCTCGAACTTAACCACATAACATAATGCTGAGTGGGCCGACCCCCAATAGGGTGGTCTAATAACCCTTTGACCCACATGGCCGACCCCCAATAGGGTGGTCTAATAACCCTTTGACCCACATGACTTATACAGGGCCGACCCCAAACGAGGTGGTCTAATAACCCATCAAGTGTAAGTTACGACATTTACAATATAAATGACGACACTTCCTTATAGAGGAATAATACCATCTCTATAGGAATACAATATACATATATGTGAAATACATTCCGAAGTTACATATACATCAACAAGAAGTACACACAATCCATGATAGTGCTTTGTCAATGTGTCAAGTCTCACACTATTTAGAGTATGATGACGATTATATATCTAATATATAAGAACAAGATAAGTGACATTAAAGACAAGACGCCTCCTAAGATTACTTTAGATTCTAGCTAAAGTCACCCACGACTTAAGAGGGAATGGTATAAAAATACTAAGTCTTGGCTAACTCATTAGAGTTGAGGAAGAGGTTCCTTTTTAAAATATTGATGCCATAAAAAATATGATCACATCTAAATTTCATGAGAAATTGTGATGCAATAAAGAAATAAATGAAATTAGAAAAGTAAGATACTATAAAGAGGTCATTAGTTCCCCAATCTAGAAGATCAAAAGTATCTTTCTATTTTAGTTAGCGTAAAGAAGAAAATAATTATAGCTAACACATGAATGAACTTTCATGAGATCCATGGTGAAATAGAGCATTGTGCAATTCCTAAAATGCCCTGCAATGAAATAATTTGTCATCTTTTTGATACTAAGAAGGTGGACATTTCTATTAAAATATCTTGTGTATGCCCACATTAAATCTCAATTTCAATATATTTGAAACAATACCAATCTTCTTGAATTGTTAACTTGTCAAAATTATGGAAATTTTGAAAAGCTTATTTTCAAATTTTTTGAGCATAAAAATAAAATTCTACGCTATGATAATTTGAGGAACCTCCAACAATTAAATGATGAAAATGCACAATATATCAGAAATAATGTAACACAGAAGGGATTTCTTGATCGCATGCCACTTCGAGGGGGAAACCTCCTTTAAGTAAGCTCAATACAAATAACTCATGGATGCCTTCATTGGCCTCAACACGTACTTGTATACTAAGTTTAAGCTAAACAACTATTACTCCCCATGAATGTGCGATAATACAATATACTCACGGGACGACTTACAAAGCATATGCGTCCAACAACAATACACTAACAATGTAAAGATAAGGGTTGACACGGGTTCCTAACATCCCCTCCCCCTTAGAAAAATATTTGTCCTCAAAGCTTTAGATGTGGAAATTGTTGCTGAATCTGAAGGAGTGGTTCCCATGTAGCATCCGTTGGTTGCATTCCGTGTCACTGAATTAATACCTAAGTGATGGATCGAGAGCGAAGCTGGCGAGTGCATCTATTGAGGATGGCCTCTGGATCCAAAATGATGGATCCTTCATTATCCAGTTCTGGTAAAACAGTTTGTGCTCTGATGTTGGTGCCAAGAACTTTTTTTAGACAAGAGACATGAAATACTGGATGAATGCGGTTAGAAGGAGGAAGTTCCAATTTATAAGCAACAAACCCAATATTCTGAAGAACCTTATATGCCCCATAGAACTTTGGAGCCATCTTATGAAACCCTTTGATTTTCAGGGAGGATTACTTGTAAGGTTGTAGACAAAGAAAAACCATATCACATACTTGAAAAGTGTGCTCAGAACGGTGCCGATAAGCTTCATGTTTCATTCGATTTATTGCCATGTGAAGAATTACCTATAAAATGCGAAGAATCTGATCTCAGGTTCGAAGAATCGTGTCAACTTCATGTATTGGTGAACTGTTGGGGGGGGGACCCGTTGTTCCAGAAAATATTTCAGACTCTGGTTACCAGTCTTGATGCAGAAATGATTCCCTAGTTGTAGCTAGGGTTTTCACCCTAGCTTGTGCAAATGAGCACCTACTAAGGAGAATGGACTCCTTAGTAGCAGTTCAATAAACAGTAAATGAAAGTAATAAAACAATACAAATTCTAAACTAGCATGAGCATTAATAAACATAACAAAAACATGAAATATGGTGAAGATCTTTCTTTTTTGTATTAAAATTTTACCTCAAGTGTAGAGGTTGGTGAAGTTCTTGCAATGGTCCAAGAGGGTTGCTCCAAACTCCAACTTTGCTCCTTCTCTTTCTCCAAATGGTGGAAATGGGCCAAAAGGGGCACTCAAGGGTGAAAGTAGCTCAAGGGTGAGCTAGGGTTTCAAGAGTGATTTTGGCAGAGTAAGGGTGTATTTGACTGTGGATATGAAATGAGGGGTCTCCATCACCTATTTATAGGTTTTTAGTGGTGGAGTGCTGGCCCATGGTTTTGGGAACCATATGGTTTAGGTCAGCTGTATAGGGTTTTTTCCTCATTTTTCCTCTTTTTCCTCCTTTTTAAATATTTTTTATTCCATTTTTAGAGGGTTTTTGCTATTTTGGAGGAATTTTGGATAATTTTGGGGGAAAAAGGGGTTTTTTAGCCTTTTGGAGGCTTTTTTAATGGTTTTGTGGCCTTTTGGAGGCTTTTTAATGGGATTTTAAGGTTTTGAAGGTAAATATGGTAGGAAATATGGACAAATGAGTCATGTAATGGGGTAGATGAGGTAGTGAGCACTTTTTGGGTGTTAACACTAGTAGGTATGTTTTCCACTTCTGTACTACATGCAAAATAACCATAATTTCCTTCTCATATGTACAAGTGACTAAATTCTTACAGGAAAGGGATTTGTTGGTGAACGCAATGGGATGTTCATCTTGAAGGAGAACAACACCAAGCCCATTGTAGCAAGCATCACTCTCAATAGTGAAGGGCTTGGAAAAATCGGACATAGCTAGAACAGGTGTAGTACACATAGCTTGTTTTAGTTTGTCAAATGCAAATTCAGTAGCATGTGTCCATGTAAAAGCATAATTTTTCAATAGAGCGGTTAATGGAGTTGCAATCTTCCCTTAATCCTTGACAAAATTGCGGTAGTAGCCAATCAATCCCAAAAAACTATGAAGGCTCTTGAGTGTCTACAGATGCAACCAATTTTTCATGGCATCTATTTTGGCAAGATCCACGCGAACCCCTCGTGCTGAAATAATATGCCCGAGATACTCTACTTCCTCTTGTCCAAAAACACATATAGACTGTTTGGAATGGAGATGATGATCGAAGAAAAATTGCAGTACAAGATCCAAATGCTAGAGATGCTCAACCCATGTTTTACTATAGATGAGGATATCATCAAAGAAGACCAAAATGAATTTCCGCAAGTAGGGCCGGAATGTTTTATTCATCAATGCCTGGAATGTGGAAGGGGCATTAGTGAGGCCAAAGGGCATGACCAAAAACTCATAGTGGCCATCATGTGTGCGGAAATTTATTTTAGGGATTTCATCCTCATGAACCCGAATTTGGTGATAACCAGAACGAAGATCCAACTTGGAGAAAAAATGAGCACCATGAATCTCATCAAGAATATCATCAGCAACATGAATTAGAAACTTATCCTTGATTGTGAGGTGATTAAGTGATCGGAAGTTAATGCAGAGGCGCCATGACCCATATTTTTTTCGGACAAGAAGAACTGGTGAATAAAATGAACTGGTGCTAGGGAGAATAATACCTTGCTTCAGTAAGTCCCGAACGAGCATCTCAATCTATGTATTTTGGTGAAATGGGTAGTGATAGGGCCTGATATTTGGAGGAACGCTTCTAGGAAGGAGCTGAATACGATGGTCCTCTGGTCTTGAAGGTGGAAATCCCACTGGTTCAACAAAGACACATACATATCTATCCAAAATTTGTGCAAAGACGGGGCTAAGTGTGCGTAACCATTGAGCACCCAAAACCACATCACATCCACCTAAGGGAAAGGAAAATATGTTGGAGCACAGGTTATAATCTCCAATGGAGATACACACATTGCGACACTTCCCCTTGCAAGGTAAGGTGCCCCCATTGACAATCATGACTTCAAAGTTGGAGCAAGGATGGACAAAACAATCAACTTGTTTGGCGATCCGAGGGTCAATGAAGTTATGAGTGCTACCAAAATCAATGAGTATTGTAAGAGGGAGCTTCTTGAAGTAACCCTTGACCCGCATTGTTTGGGGGGTGGTGAATCCGTCTAAAGCATGGAGAGATATCTCTGGGTGGTCGTCCTGAGAAGGAGGGTCTATAGGTAGCTACTGAATGTTGACCTGATCATCTACTGTATCCTGAGCTTCTTCACAAATGTCAGTTGCAGGCGAAGAATCCACATCCAAGAGATAGAGCTTTTTCTCAACACATCTATGTCCCTGAGTGAATTTCTCATCACAATTATAACAAATCCCTTTTTCTCTACGTGCCCGCATCTCTGCTTTAGACAAATGCTTGATAGGAGTTTCTCTAGGAGCTAGCATGATGGGAGGTCGTGGGGAAACCATATTTCTAAATTGAACAAAAGTGGATTTGGAGCGTTGTTGGGATGTGATCTTGTCAACCGCCAACTTATCCAACCCTAGGGATTCCATCATTGTGTTGGGGCATAACATTTTAACCTCATATCAGATTGCGTCCTTCAAACCACTGACAAAACAACTCTTGTAGAATTCATTAGGAAATCCTTCTGTGTGATTGGACAGGCAATCTTTCTATGTGATTGGTCAGTTTCTCAAATTTTGTCTGATACTCTCTCATAGTGCCAATTTGGCGAAGTTTAGTGAGTGCTTCCGTGAAGTCATCAAAACAACTAGGACCAAATCCTTGCAAAAGGAGTTGGAAAAAATCTGTCCATTTTGGCTCTTCATGAGCCTTGATGTACCAACAGAACCATTGGAGGGCTTCATGTTCCAAATAAAAGGATGCAAGTGGAACTTTGTTGACATCAAAAGTATTATGCAGGCTGAAATATTGTTCTTCCCGGTATATCCATCCAGTCGGATCATCACCATTGAAGCGAGGAAAATCAAGCTTCGACCCACGAAAAATGTTGGAAGAAGAGAACCCAGTGTCCGTAGAAGACTCTGGTTGTTGTCTATTGTTCATGGTTGAATGCTGAAGATGGATGCCGAGAATATTTTCATCAAGATCTTGAAGTTTGGTCTTGAGGGCTGCAAGTTCTTCCTCCATGTTTTTTGCTCCCGCGCGGGTGACAACCATAACTAGGATTTTTTTTATTTTTTTTAGAGGAGAATGGGTAGAAAAACAAAAAAAAACTTCTTTAGTAAAGGAAAATTTGGATTTGGGAAAAACTTTGATGGGTAATTAGGGTTTGACTAGATTTTGGACACTTTCTAATGGACAAGGAAGCAGAAAATGGGGATTTCAGAAGCGGGTTGAAAGAATGAGAAATTTGTCCAAGAGGGAAAAATAAGCATAAATAGGAAATGAACACGTGGCAACATTTGAAGGCGATTGGGTGAAAATCGAAGAAGTTATGGCAAACCCTAATAAAAAACTGATGTGGGATTTCTGGATTCGGGAAGTGGAATTTGGGATAGGGTCCTCAAGAATGAAATATGCAGAATGGAAGTGCGGGGATTCCAGTTAATTTTCAAGGGAAACGAAGCTAAAGCAAAGAAGATATGGCAAAAAAACAAAAAATTGTACTCTTCTTTTTTCTGGAATTGATCTGCAACGGCTCTGGACAGATGTAATCTACTATTTATCAGCTAGAAATAGATATGGACCCCAGGTATGCTCATATTCCTGAAGGTTTAGGGGATCCACTTGGCTACCAATGATGTCTAACGCCTTGCGTATTGGGGCAATATCCCTCACTCCATGGCTCATGTAAAACTGATATCCGCTTTTCCATAAACGACAGCTCTTGGTTTACCTCACGAGTGGGAACTAGTCAATTAGTTAGGGGCCGTTGCCCTTTTCACTCGAAGGTCCTCGCAATGGGACATCTACTTCAGGGTTCCTGTGGTACTCCTCACAATGAGTTTTAGGGCTATGCCCAGGTACTTCCCACAGTTAAGCAGATGGGGATTATTCCCAGATCCAAACCTGCAATTGAAGGGAACAATACATATGCAAAGAAAAAGAACTATTGCAATAATCACAATGCCTGGAAGCCACTGCGAAATTGTTTTTGGCATAAATTCCACCCAGCGAGCCCAAGAAAGTGCTCTGATACCAGATGTGAGGAACCTCCAACAATTAAATGATGAAAAGGCACGATATATCATAAATAACATAACACAAAAGGGATTTATTGATCACAGGCCACTTCGAGAGGGAAACCTCCTTTGAGCAAGCTCAATACTAATAACTCGTGGATGCCTTCATTGGCCTCAACACGTACTTATATACTAAGTCTAAGCTAAACAACTATTACTCCCCATGAATGTGAGATAATACAACATACTCATGGGATGACTTACAAAGCATATGCGTCCAACACCAATATACTAACAATGTAAAAAGAAGGGTTGACACGGGTTCCTAACAGATAAAAGGAAGTTGCAACATTGTCAACTGAATTTTATTAAGCAAGAGAAGCTAATCGATTATGAAGTGAAAATATGTTGCTTTCTCACTTGAATCATTATTTATGCTTTTGTCAATAATTGTTTATTAGATTATACATTTATGTTTCAACATTAAGGTAAGTTGGATGAAATGATAAGTAGTTGTACAAGCAATCAATATCTTGTGAGTTATGGAATGACTATTACCACATTTAGAACAAGAGTGTGAAAAATTCAAAATAATTTATTAAACTAAACTACATTAAACTACAAAAACATTACCACCTTGTATCTCTTCTTTCATAATTAAATTTTATGATTGAACCAAATAGGTGCATTCTACAGCCCAATTGGTGGATGTGTAACTCTTTCCGTGCTCATCTTGGAGGTGACACGTGTTCTTTTAAAAAAAATATTATAAAAAATAATATTTCGGCTCAAATTAGATTTAAAACTTTTACAAAGGCATATATATAAGACTACACAAATTAGATAAATTAAAAAATATTTTGGAACATTTGCACTCTAAAAAGGAGTTTACACTTCGAGAGATTTGATCCCTCTCAATGCTTGATAAACCTTCATTATACTAGTGTATATATGTTTTAGAGTTTATTATTCATCATTTATGAAGACTTTCCATGACTTTCCATGAATTGTCATGATCCACTCGGGGCCAGGAAGCATGAGGGGGACAACAGTTCGACTGAATGAGTCGAATCTGTTATGGTGGAAGCTTAAGAAATATAATGAGCAAAGCAGGAATACACTACGCAGATAAACACAAATATGCACTGACAATATGCAGGAATGCGAATTGATTCTCTATTACTGGATGTAAAGATCATGACATGTATATTACAATAGTTTACATGCTTATATAGAGTGCTGAGACGCTTGGGTGCCTTCCCGTTACGTTCTATTAGAAGAGAAGTTAGAACGGTTTCGACAGTTCAACTGTTACAGTCAACTGTAAGACAGAGAGATAGTCTATCGAAGTTCGACAGTCGCAAGTCGCAAAACTGTGAGGTCGTTGAACTTATTGAAGTTGTGGAATTGTCGAAGTAGGAACTTGTCGAAGTTGTGTCGACGTCAGTGACTTGTCGTAGTAGATGTTAGCATTCGACAATAATGCCAACTAAGATATGGATAAGACCTCCTTCCTTAAGAAACAATGGTCTCCATTGTTTGCTCGTGAAGGTGAGGAAACTTGTCAGTTAGTTCTGTAGCAGAGTACCACTTTCCTTGTGCTGGGATATGTCTGGCTTTAGCAACCTGAAACAAGGGAATTGTGTTCGTCTTTGTATGGCGTACTCGTCGTCCCACAATGGTCTCACAAGGAAGAGGCTCCTGAACATCTGGATGGATGTCGTCGGGTTCTGCTGTTTGCAAGTCGTTCTGTTCCAACGGTGGTGCATGGTATGGTCGAAGTAGATCCGCTTTGAATACTGGATGTAGACTAAGGCATGAAGGAATGTCGAGCTGGAAAGCATTTTCTCCAATCTGCTGAAGAATACTATATGGACCATATCGCAAAGGTTTCAATTTCTTGTATGGGCCAGTGAGTGACGCGTTCCTTCTTAAGATGTAACCAGACCTTATGCCCAATTTGGAATGAATGAGGGATACGATGCTTGTCGTGTCGGGCCTTAGCTTTCATGTTTGTTCGGTGCAACAAATCCCGTGCTTGTTGTTGGATGTCGCATATCTGTTCTCGAAACTTGGCTGCTTTGTCAACTTCTCGCTGGTTGTGGTCGGTATTGTTCGACCTTGTCAAGGAGCTGATCAAGTCAATAGGCGCTGAGGGTTGAAATCCGTAACAGATCTCAAATGGAATCTTTCCCGCAGAGCTATGCTGAGCACGATTGTAGCTATGCTATATGTATGGAAGACTGTCATCCCATGTTCGTCGATGCTTGTGGTTGTACATGCGAAGCAATTGTACTACCAAACGATTCACAACTTCCGTCCGTCTGTCTGTCTGAGGATGGAAAGTTGTCGACAATGAGAGTCTTGTGTCTAGCTGCTGCCAAAGGGTATTCCAAAAGATGTTGGAAAATCTGGCATCTCTATCGGAGATAATGGTTTTTGGTAAACCATAGTGTTTCCATACATGTTTGAAGAAGAGCTGCGCGGTCTGCTGCGCTGTAGTCGTATTCTTTTATGGAATGAGAATGACCATCTTGGAAAATCTGTCGACTACTACTAAGATCGCGTCATGCTGATGTTTGGTAGTAGGATATCCCGTCAAGTAGTCCATAGAAATAGATTCCTATGGTTGAATAGGAACTGGAAAAGGTGTGTACAATCCTTGTCGTCGATTAGGCGGTTTAGCAATGGCACAAACCACACATGATCGAATGTACTTGTTGACGTCAGTTTTAAGTGTAGGCCAAAAGAAATACTTTTGGAGAATAACAAGGGTCTTTTCTACTCCAAAATGGATTGCAGCCTTGCTGTAGTGCACATCCCAAATGAGCTGCCGTCGATGCTCACCTGTCCGTACACAAAGCTGTCCAAGCTTGTATAGCAAGTTATATTTCAGGAAATAGTCGGCGGTCGACGGCTTGTTAATTTGAAGCTGTCGATAGAATGGTGAAACTTCGATGTCTTCCTGATACAACTGAGGCCAAGTAGTGGTGTCATATCCCTGCATACTCATCACTGTAAAAAGGAGAGTAATGGGTGGTCGGCTTAGACAATCGGCGGCGGCATTAGCTTTACCTTTCACATACTTAATTACCAATTGGAATTGTTGTAGGTAATTAATCCACTTGAGTTGTCGAGTTTTTTGTAGTTTCATCTGGGTCGGAGTGAACTGTAGAGGCTTATGGTCAGTAAGGATGACCGTTTCCTTGCCAAGGATGTAATGCCTCCATTGCTTGAGAGCTTGCACAATGGCGTACAATTATTTTTCACATGTCGAATACCTTCTAACAGTGTTGTTAAAAGTTTCGGAATGAAAATCTGCTGGGTGACTAGACTGAGTGATCACTGCGCTCAAGGCATAGTCCGATGCGTTTGTCTCAATCTCAAAGGGCTGATGCAAATCAGGTAACACAAGTACTGGTGCAGTGCAGAGCTTGTGTTTGAGCTTATCGAAAGCTTCTTGTTATGTCGATGTCCATTTGAAGACATTTTTCCCACTTCCTTTCGTCAACTGATTCAAGGGCCAGGCTATGTGACTGAAGCCAAGTATGACCGTCGATAGAAATTCGCCAAACCAAGAAAACTTCTTAGTTCTTGAATGTTGCAAGGAATGGGCCAATATTTGAGAATTTGTACTTTTTCTGGGTCGACATGAATGTCTGTAGAGTCAATTACAAACCCCAAATAGTTGATGCTATTCATCGCAAAGGAACACTTGTCTATGTTCAAGTAAAGTTGATGTTGTTGGAGAGTGTCGAGGACTTCTCGAAGCTATCTGACATGTTCTTCCCATGATCAACTGAAAATCAATATGTCGTCGAGATAGACAATGACCCATTTATTGATGAAAGGTCGAAGAATGTTATCCATGTATCGCATGAAGGTCGCAGGTGCATTGGTTAAGCCGAAAGGCACAACTAACAATTCAAACAATCCTTCCTTGGTCTTGAAAGCAATTTTTCATACATCTGAGGGCTCGATTGGAATCTGATGATATCCCGACTTGAGGTCGAGCTTAGTAAAGAATATAACACCTTTCAGACAGTCGATGAGCTCGTCTATCCACGACGGAGGGTACTGATTCTTCACCGATATTTTGTTGAGTGCCCTGTAGTTGATGCACATGCACCAAGTCCCATTTTTCTTTGGAACGAGGACGACTAGACTTCCACAAGGAGAGGAGCTGGGTCGAATATGGCCTTTGTCGATCAAATCTTGGATTTGTCTGTGAATCTCTTCATTTTCAAGAATGGATCTTCTGTAGACAGATGCGTTAGGAAAAGAAGAAACATGAGTAATTTCAATAGAGTGTTTTACCTGGCAATGTCGAGGTACTCTGTTTGGAACTTGGAATAGGTTCTGGTACTCATCAAGAATATTGTCGATTTGTTGCTTCTGTTGGGAGCTACATTGGTTGGTGACTCGACTGGTTGCTGCAGTCTTCCTAGAATGTTGCGGCTTTATCATAATCAATACGAACTTTTGAGCATGATTGATGAGCTTCTTTTTCTGTTTAGCAGATATTAATGCAACCGTTGATGTAGGTCGTCGTTCTGGTATGTTGTACCGTTGATTGAGAATCCTGACAATCACCTTCTGCGGTCGTGACTGGTAACTTCCATGGCGATCCCATAGGTAAGGCTTCCCAAACAGGGCGTCGACTATGGAGAGTGGTTCCACATCGAAAAGTACTTCATCTTCAAAAGGATTTATGAAGTAGGCGAGTTTCCATTGTCGAGTGATTCTTAGCTCTTGTCCATCCTTCACCCAACCGATGTTATAAGGATGAGGATGCAGAGTGGTAACAAGACCTAGTTTCTTCATAATATCTTCAGAAACAAAGTTCTTCTGGATTCCATTGTCCATAATCAGATGAAATGGATTGTTCTGAACCCATATCTGTGTATGGAATAGGCGCTCTCGTTCCTCCTCGTCGACGATAGTCGAGGCTGCTGGAGTTTTCGATGTCAAAAGAGTCACTGCCTCTGGGTCATATTCTACCACAGTCTTGTCGAACGCATCGAATGTCGACACTTTTTTCCAAAAAGGTCTTCTGAGCTTTGCATTCAGACGTATCATTCCAAGACGAGTGATGGTAATCACACCATTTTCCAGTAGGTTGCTTGCTATGTTCCTTTTTGTGAAAAGGATTTTTGCCGTGATCTGGATTTGGTGGAGTCGGCTGAGAATATTTCGACTTGTCGAAGTCAGCTGGTGCCTTCTTATCGGGTGGTCATCCTGACTTCGGCTTTGTCGCGAAGCACGCTTTTCCCTTCTACTTGGTTTCAAGTTTGTTGGCATAGTGGAATGCATCCGCAAGCACATTGACAGTCAGAAAATCCATATCCAGCTGAATGTACTGGGATAATCCGTTCACGTACTTCAGAAAAATAAATTTTTCTTCTTCTTGAACGCCAAGTCCAGCCATGAGTCGATAGAACTCGTAGGTGTAACTCTGTACAGAATGGTCTTTCCATTGCCTTAGCTGCTTCCACTTCTTATATTGTCGCTCAAGGTACTTGGGCGGGTAAAACTCCTTCCAGATGTATTCAACAAATTTATCCCATGTGTCAATGGGGTCTCCGCTTTTCTCCATCTTTGTCGAAAGATTCTCCCACCAGTAGTGCATAGATGTTGACATCTTTAAGGATGCAATGGTGATCTTGTCGACTTCCGAGAGTTGATTCACAGAATAATAGGACTCCAATTGTTGTACCCAATTGTCGACGAATTCCGCGTCAATCTTTCCTTCTAGATTCGGTATGTCCAAATTCATTTGCACTTTGAAGGGGCTGATTTTGTCGAAGTTAGTTCTCGTCGAAAATCCTCCCGAAGTCAAAGCAAATCGTGTGAGAATTTTATTAAACTAGGCGAACATCTCAGTTTGTTGTCGAGCCAATGCTTTCTCTATGAGCTGTTGTGTCTCATTGATTGCATGTCTTTCACCTGTTTCTTCTGCCATCTCTGTAGGTAGCGTCTGCTTGGATTGCTGAGTCTGCGAGTGTGTTTGAACTAGCATAAGTCAGGTAACTTCGATGGAAGTTTCTACGCAAAAATTAAGCATGAACAAAGTTGATGCACTTTGACGAAGCTCTGAATCTGCTGAGCTCTGATACCAATGATCCACTCGGGGCCAGGAAGCACGAGGGGGACAACAATTCGACTGAATGAGTCAGCTCTATTATGGCAGAAGCTTAAGAAATAGAATGAGCAAAGCATGAGTACACTATGCAGATAAACAAAAATACGCACAGACAATATGCAGTGATGCGAACTAATTCTCTATTACTGGATGTAAAGATCATGATATGTATATTACAATAGTTTACATGCATATATAGAGTGCTAAGACGCTTGGGTGCCTGCCCATTACGTTTAGTTACAAGAGAAGTTAGAATGGTTTCGGCAGTTCAACCATTACAGTCGACTGAAAGACAGAGAGACAGTCTGTTGAATTTCGACAGTCGCAAGTCGCAAGTTGAGGCTACATGTCGACGTCGTGAAACTGTGAGGTCGCTGAACTTGTCGAAGTTGCGGAATTGTCGAAGTCATGTCGAAGTCGGAACTTGTTGAAGTTGTGTCGACGTCGAGGAGGGACCCACACCTTTATTTTAAGGGGCTATTGTATAATGTTGCTTCCTTTATTGTCGGACACCCTCAATTTCATGTCTTCTTTATGTCTATAGTCGTAATTGAACATGGTCCCCATGTGGTGGACTATATTTTGGATAAAATTACTTTTTGTTAATAAGATTACTTTTTGTTGGTCTATTTGATTCTTTACGGTTTGTGATCTAATTGGTTCCTCTTTACTTAGGAGGGAGGGATGCCTCTATGTTTTTAGATATTGTATTCAACCGTCCACTCTGCTCCCTTTGTTGTGGGTACTCCCAATTTCTTATGTTCTCATTTTCTTGGTTTACTCTGCATTTCTCATTTTAGTAGGTGATGGTGTTTTGTACCATGTGGCTCTAGTCGCAAGTGAACATGGGTATATTGAATATTTGGGATGTGGTCTATAGTCACAATTGAACATGGGGTAATTGAATATTTGGGGTGTTGGGGGCAGGTTATATAGGTTATATATTTTAAATAAGATTTCCTTTTAAGCTACGTTTTAACAACTTTATTCTTTATACCTCTTTCAAAAGTCTTTCATGCTAGAATATAATTTCAAAGTCTTCTATGCTAGATTTAAGTTTATGAATTAAAGTTAATAAATGATTTTATTTTATTTTCAATTTTATAAAAAAATTATTAAAAAAGAGGTTCATATTTGTTCCCATTAAAGTTTACTAGTCATGTTGACATCATTGTATAGGTTAAAGTTAATAAGTAATTTTATTTTATTTTCAATTTCGTAAGAATTTTATTAAAAGAGGGGTTCATATTTGCTTGCAGGGATAGAGGAGGGGATGAGGGTTCCAAATTATTTTTTTATTTCTCAAATAAGAATGTGGTAGTCCATAGGATTCTGGGCTTGCTTAGATTTTATGGCATTCTTGAGGAGGACTCCAGTGAGATTCAAGGTATGTTTGATCATCATATTTTTTCTGCTTACACTTTGTCGAACTTAGTGGTAAATGATTTTATTTCGTTTTCAATTTCGTAAGAATTTTATTTAAAGTTATAAATGTTTTAATAGAGTAACTTTGCTTTTTAAAAATACAATGAATAAATAATAGCAAAACTGTGTCTTATCGAAAAAGTAATAAACCCGCTCTAAAGATTTAGTTAGTTTGTTTATTAACTCACTCTATATTGTTTATATTAAAGATATCATAACGTTGCACTATGAGACTTATCATTGTAATAGAATTCAATTTCAATACTAATAGTTATACAAATATTTGTTAGAACACAAATTGGTATTTTGAGATGTTTGGTATGATTCGGTTATGGTTACCTTTTTATTTTATTTTATTAAAAATTTAGTTTACTTTGCAATGTCAGGTAAGCCACCACTCTGTTTTATAAATAAATTGAGTTATTTATTTTTCCTTGTTGCATTTCCTTATATCTCCTAGTAATTGTGTTGTTTAACATCTTTAAAAAGTCCATTTTTTTTGTCCTTTAAATATCTTATCTCTACTTGATTGGATTCATAGTTGTTAGCGATCATAAGTGCACTAAAATTGTCCCTTGTCCTAAGGACAACTACCTATATGATGAATAACTTCTCTACCTCAGTAAATGTTACTATATATATGAGATATATCTCCAAGCTGCTTCTTCTTCTCTTTTACTTTTAAAATGTCATCCATGAATATATTCCACTCCACTACTTTATGAACAACTTCCCACTTCTCTTTCTACAAAACTTCCATGTTGTTGATTACGAGAATGGAACCTCTCGAAATCAACTCTTCAATTTCACTTGAGGCTAGGTGAGAAGTGATGGGAATGGGACCCTAGTTTTAAAGCTCCAATTTAATCATCACGACTTCAACCTTCATAAGGAATATGGAAAAACACATGAAGTAACATTACTAACACTACCTTCTCCTTCATAAATGATCTGGATAAGCATCTGGATAAGCATGCATAGTAAATGGGTGGCTTTAAATAATATGTGAATATATGTATCGCTACCTTACACAGTTCTTATGATTTTTTAATTGTTTGATTTTTTATATATCTTTGCTTTTATGAATTTTTTGTTTTTATATTTATATCTTAAAACAAAAAAAAAAGTGCTAAAATAGTTTTTTAATTATTTGATATTTTTATATATGTCTTGTTTTATGATTTTTTTGTTTTTATATTTATATCTTAAAACAAAAAAAGTGTTAAAAGATATAACAACTAAATTAAATAACTAGTAATTGCCTTAGAAGGTGCAAAAGAACATTGAGAGAGAAAAAATGGCAAGTAAAGTAGATATGATGAAGTGAAAAAGAGAGTAGTATTTTTGTTGTGAATGATCACTAGTATAGGTTGGGATTCAATCCTGTGATGATCTTCCACTCAATGTCACGATCTGAATCTGTTGACTAGTATTTCGGTTGTAAAATAGCTTTAATTGGAGCCATTGTAAGGTTTCCTCTAATGCCTAGCAATTCACTATATTGTTAGCATCTGCTTAGATATAGTACAATCAACATTTAAACTCTTAAAGTTCAAAATCCCGAGTCTTTGTGTCGTTAAGTATGTAGTTTGAAACTCTCGATTCATGCTAATTCCTTATCAACGCTTTATAAAATTATGGATTTAAATATATTCATTCCATTTTCTACAAGTCTGTAGACAATACAATGTTTTAAAGGATTATACTCATTAACATTCTCCTACTATTTCTGGGCTCCAGCTATAGGGTTCAAGTAGTGAGACAATTGTTTCCATCTCAAGCTGGGACTCTAGTTAGTAATGTTATATTTTATTAAGTCTTTGGCCCCTATGGGCTGTATTGCATTTTTTTTGTTTCAAACTATTAGGTATTTTTCCTCATTCGAGTCTTTTTTGATGCTAAGCATTCAGAGATAGATTTGAAAAACTAAATAAATCTCAATTTCAAAATATTTGAAACAATACCAATCTTCTTGAATTGTTAACTCATCAAAACTATGAAAATTTTAAAAAGCTTATTAAACCAATTTTTGTGAGCATAGAAATAAAATTCTACACAATCATAAAAGCCAGTTACAACATTGTCAACTGAATTTTCTAAAGCAAGTGTAGCTAATGGATTATGAAGTGACATGTTGTTTTCTCACTTGAATCATTATTTATGTTTTTTGTCCATTACTTTCTATTACATTATACATTTATGTTCCAACATTAAAGCAAATTGAATGAAATAACCAAGTGATTGTACAAATGATAAATACCTTGTAAGTTATAGAATGACTACTACTATATTTAAAACAAGAGTTTGGAAATTTCAAAATAATCTATTAAATAAAACTATAGAAACATTAGCACCTTGTAATTCTTATTTCATAATTAAATATTATTATTATTATTATATATAATTAATGTTATATATATATTATATTTATATATATATAATTACCCCGTAGGCGTTCATCATGGAGAAGCAATACTTCCATATCAGTAAGATTCCTTGCTCATAGAGCCAATGGAATCGTGCCACGTGGAAGGCTATGCTTCTCCCGACCTACTCCTGGAAACGCGTCGCTGCATTCTAGCGAGTTTCCAGCGATATGTTTTTAGGCTGCGACAACGATCCCGCAGCTGTACTGAAAAAAACAGTCTTTGATTTCTAACATCCCATCGCGTTCCTTATTATTTGTAACCATCGGGCAAATAACAAAAACAATGCATTATTTAACCTAATAAATAACTTTTGGAAATGGTCTTTTCGCACATGCAAAGGGTGGTTCTGCATTGCCCTTTGAGCGGTTTGCAATACCGTTTTTCCACATGCAGACGTATCAAGAATGGGCACGTGTGATGGTGGTTTGTATTCTGCAACCACCTTCCCTTTTATCGAGTGCACACTTTTTCGACGTGAAGATGATCTGGTCTCTTGATCTCTTATATCACATCTCCACCGTCCATCATTGTTAAATAAACGGACCCACTCCTTCATTTAGAAACTAGAGAAGCTATTTCGAGCTTTTTTTTCCATAGAATTTGGTCGAAGTATTCCTTTCGCATAATTTAAATGAAATTGTTCAAAATTCTTTCCGACATTCCCGAAACATCTTTAAAGCAGGGTTTGCATTTGCATCGATCTTGCCTGACAACATGAAAAATGAAGACTTCTGCATTAAATTGGACTCTGCAATTTCCCTACACAGACTGGTGAAAATCATTGAGCAAAGCCCCCTTCAACCCCGCCGCAAATCAACGGGCCTTGCAAAAATTATATTTGAGTGGAACGATGTTAAAAGAAATCCCAAGCGATGTTGGAGCGCTCTCCAACTTGGAATTTCTGCGATTAGGAGGCGATTTGTTGGAAGTGCTACCAACTGGTCTCAATGACCTCAAGAGCTTGAAGAGCTTAGAAATATTTTATTCGCCGCAATTGAAATCCTTGCCGTAGTGATGTGCAAACTATTCCTCAAAGATTTTCTGCTCTCGTTCAAATCTCCCATAAGAGTTGTATTCTCAATAAAGCTCCACCAAGCACTACGGTCGACATGTGATTCTGCCGTGTTTGAGAATGTATTTGAAAATCGGTGCTCACACCATGACCTTTCATTCAGTCGGGCTAACTTCCTTTAGCAATGGCGAATATGAGGACAGGGTTATGGTCCACTATAAACAAGACAACGCATCCTTCTAGAAGGATATACGCAGAGACCAATAAAGCCAAATAAGATAAGTGTGGGGGTTGCCAATGGATGTGGGACTCTATGTTTACGAGAGCTCATGTCTAGAAATGCATTCCGTCGTGCGACTGTAGATGGGAGCAAGTTAGGTCTATATTTCAAATGCTGCCTGCAAAAGAATCCACGGCAGACGATATGGAGCAAATAGCGGAAATATTTTGAAAATTTATCAATCAGATGATAATCGATGCCCTCTCCCAAAAATCAGTCAAATTATATGAAAATCTTTCTGCCCGACATCACCTATCGTTTCAGCTATAATAAAAATGCTACCATGAGCCACTGAGATATTATTCGAAAGGGACAGTAACTATAGTTGCATTGGCAAGAAGATGGGTGATGATCACCATTTAATCTGCAGGGAAAAATGTGGAGATGTCTGACTATTCGACATTAGAGTAACGCACAATCTCCGTCGTTTTAATTTCTATTGCTGCGAGTGATGATGAAAGGAAAGCTGTCAAGTTAACAATCTATTGTTGCATCGAAGAAGCCATCCTGTTGGACACCATTTGGCTATGATCGTTAGGGATTATTACATGCAGAAACGAAAACGGGGCATAGGTAGACCGATCCAAGGTCCACGTTGACTCCGCATTACAAAAGTGCTCCGTGGATAAGAAATAACGCCGGTGCGGAAAAGAAACCACTGTCACACGTGTCCATTTCCTATACGTCCGCATATGAAAAAAGTGTATTACAAACCACTCAATAGACCATGCGACACCACCTTGGGCAGCGAAAACCGCTTACAAGACTGTAAAAAGGAAAGCTTGCCTCATTCTTGACAACTTGTTTTTCTTTAACCTGAGCATCAAGCTCCCAAACCCCAACTTCATGGCCAATCCGTTTAAAAAGACATTAAGGAGGCTCGATGAGAACGCTGTGTGAGTCCCCAATTGCAGCATTGTTGGAAAGCATTAAAGATGTTCCAAATGTAGCAGACAAGGTTTGTGGTGCTATATATTTTATTGCCCAGGGATATGAGCAGGTAAGTGCCGCCTCCTGTCTTCTATCGCCCTTCCTTCCAGATATAATTGGTTCTCTTCTTTCAACGACAGATAGGAAAGATGCTGCTTATGAGATTCTGGATGAAATTGTGAGATACTCGATTTCGGATACTGCAAATGTTATATTGTGGTACAATGGTAAATGGCCTTTTAACGTTTATGTAGCAAGCAATAACGAGGAGAATGCAAAAAAAAATAACTTTAAATATGCTTGTGAAATGTGCAGAAATAACTTTATTATTATTTTATCATCTATTTTTTAATTATGTGGAAATTGCAATTTTATAATGATAAAAATCTTATATTTTAATGAAAAACATAAAAGGATAATAGATGATCTTTGTAATTTTCTAAATACAAAATGATTATTAAATTAAAATTTGTGTTTTTATTTAGTTTTGAATAAATTAAAAATAATTATTTAAAAATTTTTAATTAAAAATATTAAATATTTAATAATAAATATTTTTAATGTTTTTTAATACATTTCTAAAGGATTTAAATGGTAAGTTATTGTGTATTGATTAATGAAAATATTATGTTATTGTTCATAATAACTAATTTTAATCCAATTAACCATGAAAAGGTAAAAGTGTTTCTTAACAATTTTGTAATTTTTGGATACTATCCATTTTCATAAATTTACATGTCAATTTAATAAAATATTAATTGGAATTTTAATATGGAAAAAAAATTAATATTTATATGTCAATTTAATAAAAAAATTAGTTGGAATTTTAATATTGAAAAAAAATTAATTTAATTAAAGCTTAGCTGGAATTCCTTTCGAGGATTTTTGAGTGCATTTGGCATAAACTATGCCTCTTTTATAAAGATGATACATGTCTATAAATTTTCATATTGATCAGTTATTAAGCTTAGCTTATACCGTTAGAAACAAGTAGTAGAGCATGTGGAGCGTTGGTCGAAGCGTAATAGATTACTACTTATATTATGGTAGTAATCAATATTGATTAGTGGATTGAAAACATATAAGGGTGCTCGTAAACATAGGCAATGTATGATATCATAAGCAATGTATGATATCTCGGATATTTACTGGGGAAATGAAATGTGGAAGAGAACTTTGATATGTTGCAAAATGAGAGAAAGTTGCATGTATGTCGATAATATAATTTGTGTTGAAAGCAATTTTGGCCAATCTATAAAAGTAATTTTAGTGAATCCATGGTAAGCATAATATAACTTATGTGTTAAAAGCAAATCTTGCAAAATGTACATTAATTTGCCTTGGCATTCATTGTTACCAATGTCAACCAAGTCATCTTGAGGGGGATTCCTCCACCGACTTTGATGCATTACATTTAATTATATATGCATATTAGAAGAGGCATTGAGGTTGTCATTTTCGTTTCTATTTCGAGTGAGTCAGCGATTCAACAAACTTCTTGTTCTGAACTTCTTAGTTCACCTGCACATCCTTCGGAAGAAAGGGGGAGAAGTCATAGACCCGAATGTAACATCCCCATTTTGGAAATATAAATACACTAAATTGTCTAAAAACCAGAATTCTTTGCATTTGAACACTTGGAAGATATAATAATAATAATAATAATAAAAAGAGAAGTGTGACCACAAGGAAATAAAAAAATAAAAAAATCACTGAAAATTCATAAGCTAAAATAATGAGTGCGTCCTCCCATCAATTCGATGATTCATAAGCTAAAATAGTGAGTGCATCCTCCCATCAATTCGAAAGGCATCGAGATGTGCCCCAACGGAAAGAGGAGATGTTGGATTTTAAAAAGCTGGGTCTTGCATTGAAGCACTTTGTTCATAACCTTACCTTTTTTATTTGTATGCCTTTATAGCAGCTCATTTTAACTGATCGGGAAGAGGGAAAACTACTTATTGAAACCCCAGAATCGTGAGGAGCTATAACTCGAACAAACATAGGGGAATTACGGATGGCTATGACTGGGACTTGGTCTGCTTAGCTTATATAAAAGGTATAATTTTCAATCTTCAATTTGGGCAGTCAGTACCAAACAAAGGATCAAAAGAGAAAAAAAAATTACTACGCATTTTGGCTGACCATCAGAATAGAATTATGAACCCACGCATGCATCATATGATTGACTTCGGCTGCATCCATGACTGCCCTGATTCTTGCGAAACTTGGTCCTCCTCCCGCTCAGCCAAGTCGAACCATTCCTCAATCTGTGAGTAAATTGTGAAAACTTTTGCATAAGAAACTCCACGAACTCTGGAACGGTGTATTGCTTCAGAAGCTTAGGACTTATATAATAGTTCTGTACGAAATCACTGGCACCAGCACTAACGATGTACAGGGATTGAGACACAATGGAAGAGACATTGGCCCTCCCCACATATCTCTCCACTTTCGATTGGTACTGTTGAAAATATTGCAGCTGTTGCATCAAGGATATTGCATTCTAGTGTTGTGCAGTATTAATATCATAAATGTCAAATATCCCCTGGAGCAAAGTTCACCCCCATTTCCACCAGAAGCTTGCGGGCTCAGATATGTCAGTGGAAAAGATGTAAACCCTAGTGTTTGAGCAACATAATCAGTAGCAAGTCTTCCATCACAAAAGCAGCCTATGGGATTGTGGGTATCAAGTATTCCTCCAAGCCTCTTAGCTCCGCCAACAGTTTGGGTGATCTCCCGCGCGCGTGAAGGATGGCAGTGCATTTAAGGGAGACTGCCCTTAGCCTGGGATCTCTCGAATCGACAACATGGCCGCATGCTTTCCCACGCGTGGCGTGCATGCAAGCTAGGCTCACGTGGGCACCCTGTGGGAAGTTGCATGGGAAAACCGCGTGGAGAAGTTGACGAGGCCGTGGTGGATGTGGTGGTGGGATGCCATGGGGAAGAAAGAAGGAGCAACAACTTGGTAAGAGATGAGGAACGACTGCATGGAGGAGGAGATAATGTGGGATGCCTTCACGTAAGCGCTAGATGGCCATAGGCTAATTTGAATTGTATTTAGAGAATAAGAGTGAGTGAAAAATACGGAGATTGTTTCTTAACGCAATTTGCAAATTAATTGATTTATATCCTTATAATTATTTTCTTTAAAATCAGTAAAATCACAACTATAAATAGGTTATAATTGGTTTATATCATTATCATAATATGAGATTCTAAGGAAAGTTAAACTTTATTTTATTTTTATTTTTAATTTTGATTAACAATCATATATAAATTAAGGTAATATGTTACACTTTTAACTTATATAATATATAATAGGAGAGTTTAAAAAAAAAAGGTTATTAGGATTATTTAAATATGATGAAGAGTTATTATTTTAATATTTAATTTGTAGTATAAATTTTAATTAATGTATTAATATCATAATAAAAGAGTACAAAATCCAAAATATTTGATATGCTTAATAGGTTAAGAATGGAATGGAATAGAATAAAATACCTTACAACCATATTTCGATATTTTATACATCTATTTCTAACAAGATATGAATCATATATATATATAGAGAGAGAGATTTATATACTGAAGGTACAAACCCAAATTTAAATATTACTAAATAAATCTCATTTTAACCTTACACACCTTGGCTAATTAAAAGAAAACACTGAGCCACTTTATTCAACAATCTACTTGGATTGTATGGATTCAATTTAACATGCTAAGTTATTATGTTCATAATGTTTAGGAATCCTATGGGATTTTCAATGGAAGAAGCAATGCGATATTTTTTGTATGAGCTTTTCCACTATGCCTTTCTATTGCTATCTACAACCATGTTCTATGTTAGAGGGTTTTAACTTTACAATCAATCCAAGTTGAGAAAGCACTTATCAACTCAATAATCCAACCTATGGTGGACCACCACGTGGAACACCTACTTTAGATGGCCAACACATGGAGGACCTACTTTAGGCTTCTTGGTAAGACACAGCATGGTGTCCACATGGAGGACATACTATAAACCTCTTGACAATACAAAGCTTCCCATCGATGGGGGCTCACTATTTAAATGTTTGTTCAAACTTGAAAAAAAATTGACAGCAGGTGCTGCGTCTCAACACAAGTTTTGGTGCGAATAGTTTCATCCTCGCTTGAAACCCTCATCCATGGCCATTACATGCTTTACAATTGGTTTCCATTCGCACAAATTCAAAACATGTAATTTGTTCAATAGAGGTGAATTTTGATTTATTGTTGACATATCGGTTTTCATGCTTTTTCTTGCACTATAGTTTAAAAGTTATTTTACCTTTATCAATTAGAATACAAAACTCTGGGGAGCCAACTCAATGCATTCAATGAAATTCCAAAAAAAACAGATCTCATTAGACATACGAAGCTGATAGAGAATAGTAAAATAAAATCAACAAATTAGTTTTTCCTTTCGACACCCGCAACTACCTGCTTTAATCGCCATTAGTGTTGTTATTGTACTCACTCCAGACGCACACATAACTAAATTCGACATAGTTCTTTTTATAGAATATGCAACAACTAAAGTTGCTACAACCTATAAATAAGTCACCAAGAAATATAGAAATGTCATCAATCACCCAAAGCTTAGAGTCCTATAAAAAATGGGAAAAAAACATCTTGTTGATGAACATGTGAGACATGAAGCTAGCTATTAGAGTACTGCTAAATACTCTAGCAACCACATCATACATTGGTTATTTTATCTTGAAATCTATATTTTAGGCTTTTCTAACAGTTAAGATTTGAACAAAAAGTTACAACAATATCACTTTGTTTTCTTGTTTCATAAAGAGAATAGAAGGTGATTGTCTTAAAAAAAAAAACCAGTTCTTTGAACGATGCCACCATTCTCAATACACGTTACAGTTGAGAAAATGAAGTTGGAGACTTAGGCTAATGTTTTAAAACTTAGACTTGGACTTGCACTCGATCAAGTGTAAATCCAACTTTGACTCAACCTCAACAATGAATCGATTCGCTTTAATTTCCATGACTCACTTTTTAAACAAATACATACACATTTTTAGTTATCAAGGGATTTCCATG
Organism: Larix kaempferi; assembly: GCA_027924585.1. Classification (NCBI taxonomy): domain Eukaryota; kingdom Viridiplantae; phylum Streptophyta; class Pinopsida; order Pinales; family Pinaceae; genus Larix; species Larix kaempferi. The sequence continues at coordinate 28,776,177 of BSBM01000445.1, read as the reverse complement.
ACTCCCTTTACTTCCCGCAAAATAATCCAATTCTGACCATACTATTAGCTTCTTGCAAAGCTTTTCTAGCATTGCCACTTCCCTCCCTCATTTACTTTCAGACATTGACATCCTTATTGTTCGCAAATGCAGCCCTACAAACAAGCCTTATGAATTCTTTGTTAGTTGAACACGTGTTCTTGCTACTCTTGAATACAAACTATCAAATGACCCATACTACAAAGATGTTCAAGTTAACCCAATTGCGTTATCTTCTTTGCCTCTTGAACCAACAGACATTTCATCCCTCCTTCATCATGTCACACCCGATGAAACCCCATTTGTTGAACATACCTCATCTTCTACTATTCAACCACCCAGCTTCCTTGAACCCCATGAAGTACAGTCCTCCTCCTTTATATTTGCACAAACAAATTGTGGAACTAAGGTTGATGAAATCAAACGCTTCTTAGCCACAAGAAATGCACCAACTCCACCTTGCATTGACTGGCTGCCAATAGATGCTTCCCCTATCAATGAGTACAACACAATAGGCCTCCTCTCCATGGCCTTCCCAACCTTGTTTCCCACTGGAGTTGCCATGCTTAAACAACCACACATTTAAGAGGTTGGGATGGACAATTATGCACTGCACCTTCTTCGATACCAAGACAATAGATTTGGCCAACATCCTCGGTTTTGTTATTATATATAACCTCATGATGCGCCACCATAGCCATTCTACTGCTTTCGTATTTGCCAAACGGAACATTGAAGATACATTGCCTCCAACCATCTCAGAACTTGTACATCAATTACAAGACATTCCCGATGCTAAGATCGCTGAACGATTCATGCGCTTTGGCTCCACCCTTCGTGGGACATGTTCCTATTGGAATAAAATCCGAGGTGAACTAGCTGACATGATCAATCAACAAGGGACACCAACATTCTTCTTCACACTCAACGCAACTGATACCAAGTGGCCGGATTTGCATTCTCTGATGCCTGGACAAGCTCCAACCACTTCAAATCAACAACACCAATGGAGGATTCGCAACCTTATTGCCAATCCACATGTTGCATCTCAATACATGCACAATAGATTCAAAATATTACTTAAAGAGGTTCTTCAAAAAGGGATTTCTACAAAAGACTACTGGTGCAGGTTGGTAACAAATCATATTCTCATCAAAGTTTCCTATATTCAGAACCTCAAATGTACCTTCCTAATATTTATAATTTCCATGTAGGTATGAATGGCAACATAGGGGCTCTGCGCATATACATGGATTCTTATGGCTTGAAAATGCACCCAATATGGACACGTTAGATTGGGTGGATGCTACCAAGGTCGAGGATCTGCAAATAAATACTTTGAAAAATATGTTACTGCATGGAATCCTCAACCCAACCATTCTACAACCCCATGCTTCCAACCCTCTACTACAAATGATCCATGCACCATTGGATCACATTCCATACTTGCAGCTAACCACTTGGCTGATTATGAAGACCGTGTTAATTGTGTTCAAAGGCACACAAAATGTTCAGAATATTCTTGCCTCCGGAAAAAAAGATCACCTCTTCAATGTCGCTACGGATTCCCCTTTGATCTACAATGTCCTACTTCTTCTTTGTTCATTGATGCAAATGGCCACAAAACATATAACCCTGCAAGGAACAATGCCCTCCTAAACATTCACAACCCCGCCACGCTCTCAATTTGGAGAGCTAATGTTGATTGCCAACCTGTTCTCTCTAGACATGTTGTCCTCAAATACATTTAAAAATATGCAGCAAAGGCAGAGCCCAAATCAGAAAGCTACCATGCAATTCTTTCTCGTCTTGCACATGCAACTCCAAATGATAGTCCCATCCTTCAACCAATTAGACGATTCCTGTCAGAAACTGCTGCAGATCGTGACATTGGTGCACAAGAGACTTGCCACATGCTCCAAAAACTCCCTCTTTCCCTTTTCAGTCGTTCCTTTGTATCCTTGAATGTTAGCCAAAGCATTTTTCGAAATGTTTCCAATGACTCTCCTAGCAAATCCATAAAGCACAATGGATGACCCTGCAAAATGCAACCATAGATATTGGCAACATTGACCGACAAGGCCTTACATTCACTGCAATATCCACAGTTAAATCTTTGTCAGGCCTCCGCATATCTCCACCTTTTTCATTTTCTAGATATTCTCAAATGCAAGATAGCCCCTATGTGCAACGCAGGATACAAGAGGAGACCTTACTTGCTTCAAAATATTTGCAGGCACCTATTCCATATACTTACATTTATGCTCCTTAGCACCTATACTTGCCATAGCTATTACTTTACTACCTTCTCCTTTAAATCAATACAACTTGTATATTTTTCTTTAGATCTTGTATTCCTATTGCTATCGTCATTGAATATTTTCCTACAAGATACAAGCAAATACAAAGAAACATTGCCTTCTTGGATATTTAATTTCATATATACATTTTTGTTGTACTACTTTACTTTATTTACTTCAATGTGTTGTCATACCATTTTTCAAAAGCAAACACAACACAACATTTCATCATGTGTTAGTCTTTTTTCCAACAAATATAAAATGTCCCAATATATATACTTCAATATGCTACCATTCATTGTTTCATTATGTAATCTTTAGTTTCATTGCGTTCAGCAGCTATGCTGTAATGTAATGTTGTAATTGGTAAATACTCAATCTTACCCATTGCTTTAAGTGAGCTATTTTTATTTATGATACATTATTCATTTGATCCAAATGTGTTCTAGATGCATTGGTCTAATGTGTGGTCTAACTCAATCAAGTCATTTCCCAGTGTGTGGTGCAAACCATTGTGAATCTTGACCATTTTAATAATTAATTTATGTACATTTCACTCACTTTAACACTCACTTTAATTTATGTAACTTTCAATTGTTGTTTAACCACTACTTAGTTGCTCAATATTCAATATTATATCTCTTATACACATGTCAAGTTCTTCACTATTCACCCTTTATGTTTTCACATCAAGAATGATTAAAAAAGCCAACAAGAAGAAGGGCAAGCAGATTGAGCCTAACGTAGAAACAACTCCAATTATACCAATTGAAACAATGTTTGAAGACACCAAACCTATCACAAGGGACACTCCAGAATTCAAATGGGGTGACCTGTACACAGCTATCAGAGATGGAAAAATACCCGATGCAAACCTCGAGGAATCAAGGGTTTACCAAAACATCAAGAGGTCTGCCCTTCACAAGGCAGTAACTCGACCAGAATTGTTTCCTTGCTCAGAGGTGATTGGGTGGATTCTGCCCCATGTAGATACAACCACCAGGATCATTTCAAACTCCAATGGAGAAGGACTCGCCTCCTTTCAACCAGTACACCTTTCAGCCGCATACAAGCTGCCTTCCTCCAAAGTTATGCTTATTGATGATTGGGTAAGGCATGCCAATATAGATATTTTTGAATGTGCAAAGAAGATGATGGTACCAGACAAACAACTAAGACCCAAAGGTAGCGGGTAATATGACAACCAACACTTAAGGACCCCCTATCGATTCATAGTCCTAATGTTGAACATAATCTATGATGCACGGGCTAAGCTCATAATGGATTATCCCAAGTAGTAGTGATATAAATATTAATCTCAGCTGATTTGTAAACTGTGTACTCTCTTTTACATTCATAAAAACAAAGTAGCCAAGCAAAGTGACCTCTCCTCATCTACCTCCACGTCGAATAAATACAACCTTTATATTGAGAGCTACGACCACTCCTATTGTATTGCAATTCTGAATTTTATTGTGCTTTGTTGTGAACTATCTATATTGTCAGAAGACGTGTGAATCCTTGATGCGGTGAGAGTCATTGATAACCAGTTACTTTCCTTGGTTTATTAGTGATTTTCAAAAGACTAATTCATATAGTGACAGGTCTGTTCGCCTTTACATGGTTGAGAAGCATGTAAAGTTTTTATTGTGGACTTCAAATCCTCAATGAGAAGAAAGAAACATATTTGGGTTTCCCATTGTATCTTCCATTCTTGAAGCAAGCATAACAAAGATTCAACACTCCAATTGTGTTGTAAGTTTGCATTTTTATTGTGCTTTGTTGTGAACTATCTATATTGTCAGAATACGTGTGAATCCTTGATGCGGTGAGAGTCATTGATAACCAGTTACTTTCCTTGGTTTATTAGTAATTTTCAGAAGATTAGTTCATGTAGTGACAGGTCTATTCGCCTTTACCTGGTTGAGAAGGATGTAAAGTTTTTATTGTGGACTTGAAATCCTCAATGAGAAGAAAGAAACATATTTGGGTTTCCCACTGTATCTTCCATTCTTGAAGCAAGCATAACGAAGTTTCATTTACAACTTAGATTGCTGCACTATCAAGAAATAGTCCATGAAAGAGTTCTATACATATACTTGTATATGGAGATTCCTAAATTTATTGCTACAACACTTGGCATGAAAGCAAACTTTTGTTCTCAAGTAGTTTGTGCAGTTTAGGAGCTATTATAATCATTGTTTTCATTGATATTATTGCAGAAATATTTTTTCCAAATTGCTTATATATTCCAGATATAGTAGTAATCTATAGTGTTGAGATTACTACTACAGAGATTGTGAGAAAAACAATTGTAGTTGTCTCACTGTGTCGATGAACTTAACATTATTTTTTGTTATGGGTCGAGTGCCTATGTCTTTGTAATCTGAGATTGTTACAAACTTTGCTCTTTTCCTATAAGTATCCTTCACTGCCTGTGCCTATGTTTTTGTTCCTTCTAACTTTCCTCTTTTCCTACCGGCGTTCATTTTTGCCCCTCAAGGGGCAAATGCTAGTTAATATTATATTTTATTTATAGGTTTTAGAGTTTATTATTCATCGTTTATGAAGACTTGCCATGGATCGTCAATATCTTTGGATTTTATATATATATAAAAACCTTAAACAAAAATAAAAAGTAGTTGGATGGTTGGTTGGAAAAAACATCTACCAATTAGGACGAACGTATTGGAATGAGTTTATTGGGTTCTTTGACTCTTTACTGTTTGTTATCTATTTGGTTCCTCTTAGATTTAAGAGGAGGGACCGACCCCTTTATTTTATGTTGCTTCTTTTATTGCGGGACACCCTAATTTTATTTTTTTTGTCTTTAGTCGCAATTGAACATGGTCCCCATGTGTTGGATCAGATTTATGTTTTCTTGGTTTCTTTGGTTCTTTACGGTTTGTGATCTAATTGGTTCCTCTTTACCTAGGAGGGTGGGACCCCTTTGTTTTTAGATATTGTGTAGGTAATGGTCTTTTGTATCATGTGGTCTATAGTCACAACTGAACATGGGTCTATTGAATATTGAATATTTGGGATCTGGTCTATAGTCACAACCGAACATGGGTCTATTGAATATTTGGGATGTTGGGTTAGGTTATATATTTTGGATAAGATTTCATATTTGGGATGTTGGGTTAGGTTATATATTTTGGATAAGATTTCATATTTGGGATGTTGGGGCAGGTTATATATTTTGGATAAGATTTCATTTTAAGTTACATTGTAACAACTTTATCTTTTATATCTCTTTTAAATTATAGTTTAAAAAGTCTTTGATGCGGCATCATATAGTTTTAAAGTCTTCGATGATGCTAAATTAAAGTTTATGGATGTTGACAACATTGTAAAGTTAATAAGTGATTTTATTTTATTTTCAATTTCGTAATAGTTTAAATTTGATAAAGGAATTTTGTTTTTAAAATTATAATGAATAAGAGTAAAACTTTATCTTATTGAAAAAAAACTCCTTATAAAGATTTGGTTAATTTGTTTATTAACTCACTCTATATTGTTTATACTAAAGATATCATAACGTTGCACTATGAAACCTATTATTGCAATAGAATTTAATTTCAATACTAATAGTTATACAAATATTTGTAAGAAAATAAATTGGTATTTAGAGATGTTTGGTATGATGGGGTGTTTATGGTTACTTTTTTATTTTATTTTATTAAAAATTTAGTTTACTTTGCAATCTCTTTGTAACCCATCACTCTTTGTCTTACAAATGAATTGAGTTTTTTTTTTTTTGGTTTTATTTCCTCATATCTCAGTTTTAACATTTTTTAAAATTCCATTTCTTTTGTATTTTAAATATTTTTTTTGTAAAGTTGCAAAAGTATATTAATTATGAGAACCAAAAAATACATCAGAAATTACTTATCAGAAATTACATGTCTGTTAGCACTCTAGGGTGGCCTAAGGTGGTAAAGCCACCATCTCAGGTGCTCAAAGATGTTAAAAAAACTTTTATCATTCCAAAAAAAATCATAAAGAGTACTCATGCCCAATTATAGTTCTGGTTCTGGTTCAGATTATACATAACATTTATAATTAAAGTACTAAAAAACAGATAGTAGAGTAAGTTGTAACAGAAAAACTGAGTATCACAGAAGTAACTCGGTGCCATCGCATTCCTTCTAGGAGCTTGCATCAACATAGTGTTGGTATGGCGTTTCCTCCATGATGGGGTAGATTCCAAAGGAGTCCTCGTCCAGACCTGGGGAGGAGGGAATTGGAGACAGAGCCTTGGTACTGCGACCTGGTGGTGGATGTCCACCCCCTTGTTCCTTGTTGCTGATGTTTTGTAGAGGACCCATAGTGGAAGGCCGTGGCTATGAGGAAGCTCCCAAGGCAACCCCATTCCCGGGGATACCTCCTTCAGCGACAGCGGGAGCATCCTTGACCATAGCTCCACCAGTGTGACTTGTGTTGCCTTCATTACCCATGTTTTGCAGCATACCTTCGAACTCGTTACTGCGACCCAAGGAGAAATTTTCCCAATCCAGGCAGGATTCCATGCCCTCGAGACGATCTCCCATCTTAACCAAGTTAGTTCTGATGTCCTTGAACGTGGATTTGTTGGCGTTCTAGTTAGCCGCCAACTCATCCATAAGGGTGCTCATCATATTTTTTATTAGCCAACAGTAATTGATTTTTCCTCCATGCCATCCTGAGGCCAAAATGGCCGCCACTCTGCGAGCTTCCTAGTTATAGATAATGCCGCGGGTAGAGGAAGAGACACTTTCAACATACCCATCACCTTGGTACATGCGTTGGCTAGATGCACCTTGCCTACAAGTGATCACATCCGCATGGAGGGCTCTATGGGGTTGTGGGTGCGTGCTTGCATCCGTTTCACCCAGATTTGGGGTTTGTCCTTTAAATATCTTATCTATGCTTTATTAAATTCATAATTGTTAACAATCATAAATTCCCTAAGATTATTCCTTGTCCTAAAGACAACTACCTTTATGATCAATAACTTCTCTATCTCATTAAATGTTCCTATATATGAGATATATCCCCAAGCTTCTTTTTCTTACCTTTTACTTTTAAAACATGTCATTTATGAATCTATTCTACTATGCTACTTTTTTTGTTCATAAGCAAACAACTTCCCACTTCTCTTTCTACAAAACCTATATATGTTATTGATTACGAGAATAGAATCTCTCGAAATCAATGCTTCGACCTCACGTGAGGCTAGGTGGGAAGAGATGGGAATGAGATCATGGGTTTAAAGCTCCAATTTAATCATCACGACTTCAACCTTCACAAGGAATCTAGCAAAGCACATAAAGTAACATTACTAACACTACCTTCTCCTTCATGAATAATTCAGATAGGCATGCATAGTAAATGTGTGGCTTTAAATAATATGCGAATATATGTATGGTTACCTTAGATTTTTTTGGTTTTTTGATTTTTTATATATATCTTGTTTTATGATTTTTTTGTTTTTATATTTATATCTTAAAACACAAAAAGTGTTAAAAGATTTTTTAATTATTTGATTTTTATATATATTTTGTTTTATGATTTTTTTTTTTTTATATTGATATCTTAGAATGAAAAAGTGTTAAAAGATATAACAACTAAGTTATATAACTAGCAATTAGGTTTGGATTCAACCCAATGTTGACAAATATTTTGGTCGTAAAATAGCTTTAATTGGAGCCACCGTTACCATCCAACATTAAGCCGTGTAAGTGTGAATGGTCCACTTCATAATATATGGCGATTTATCTCTTCACGTCTAACAATAGCAGCAATCAACGCATAGGATTTCATGTCAAGTGGTTCTTTTATACAGTGAGCTCTTTGTATGTTGTAGGCTTGGTAGGTGCAACATTATTCTCTCCTTAATGCCATCCCACAGGTCATTAAAAATCATAGTGTGTTGGATTTTCCATGACCATTCCGAATAGTTTTCTTTACTGCTTAACACCACTCCCACAATACTTAACACCACTCCCACAATAGATACAAGTGAATGCATTTTTAAAAGCTAAACTGCAATATTCACTATATCGCGGAGGAAAAATAAATCATTTGCAATATATGGATTCTACATCAAACTCTTACAATAGCAAAAAATAACTGTGTGCAATTAATTTAACTTGAGAAAGCAAAAATTGGTGTGTGTGAATTTTGCAAATATAGCAGGGCAAATCACAGTTGAAACCCTAACAAATGATCATCTTTCAAAATTTGTATTACTTTGCACAAAGTTCGCAGTTATTAATTTAAATTTGCCAAGCAAAACTCAAAATCATGAGACCCGAGAGAGAAACAATGGCGAACAGTCTTCTCCTACTGGTTGCTTTAATTCTGTGCAGCTTGCTAAACAATAGCTTTCAGAATGTCTTTGAATTGAAATTAGGGTTTGGACACTCAGATTGTTTGAACCCCAGACATGTCATTTACGCTAATGGGCGAGAACTTAGGTGGTTGTATTTGAATTCTCTCGGCTATTCGATTGAAATTGTCAGAATTCAATGGAGTGTCATTGTCTGCACTTTAACTTTATAGTGGGGCTAAAGGGATAGTAAAAAATCTTTATTGATCGTGATTATAAGTTTGAAGAGCTACTTGGCAGTGTATTCAATATTTTGCATGAGAAGAATCCAAAACTTGCCTGTATTTTAAGAAGATATATCAATGAAAATGTGATATGCAATGGTTGTAAGAGTCTGATCATTTCAGCTTTTCTTCCTTCGTTGTAAACAAAAACAACATGGAGTTAGAACCCCGTGGCTCTGAAGGATCTAATAGAATTAACTCCACAATCACGACTAGAAATTTTATTTAATGAAAAATATTCATATAAATACATTGGAGATATAGTTGTGATAGTTAAACTATTATCGGTCATTTATTAAACTACTTAATAACTCCAAAGAATTATCTAGTTAACATTGATTCAGTTTTACCATCTTTTTATGGTACACACAAACTACCCTCTGTGCAGGTTTCAAACGTCTTCGACAAAAAACATAAATTCTTCATCTGGAATAAGATATCTTTGAGCGTGCGATCATTTGATGTAAACATGAATGTTGTGCATAACTGATTACTTAAGCTTCCCTAGTATTTCGTCCTCTTCTTGTTTCCTCTTGAATGTACCAATTCCTTGGCACCATGTCTATGATGTGAAAAAATATATGAACCCACTGGTTCTTGGGAACCTATTTATCTATCCATCTCTTTTCACAGTAATGGATGTGTTTTTGGGGCTCTTTTGTTCCCTTATACTTGTTCATCAATTCCAGATCGTTCGATGGATAGAATTTCATTTTGATGCATTCCACCACCTACACCCAATTGTGTAACCTTTCTTTATGCATGGACCACTAGCATGTAGGTGTTCCTTTGACAACATCATATATTGTTCGAAATATTAAATGTTCAGGCACACCTTTCTCCAATTGTTCTATGAAGGAATCCATTGGCCTTGTTCCATTGAACTTCAGAGGATCGCATAGCACAGATCCTATCAAGTGCATTGACTTAGTAACCCTTGTACACCTTCTTATAGACACTTCATACAATATGTTTTTCCACCTCTCCAATGCTTCCTCTGAATCGTTATCAAATGAGCATATTCTCCTCCACTCATCTCACTACCTATCATCGGATTCACATAGTCTTGTTTCCTCCCATTGATGTTAAAAGTATTTTCTATGTTTACACTATGTATGTCATCATTCATCGGTTTTGTAAAGTACTCTTCTTTGACAGGATCCAATGGAGAGACCACTTGCATGGTATCTATCTCAAACGAGATTTTTCTATGCTTCGGGTTCAAAAATGCGTTATTGTCAAAGACCCAATCGATGCCTAACATGGCCATATAATGTTTCGTTTTGTCCATGATCTCGATCAGTTCAAAGTATGTTGTTGTCTTTACCCCATCAATTTATACCTCAACATTCTCCAACCTTCCTATAGGGTAAATCCAGTACTGAAAAATATCCTAAGTTGAATAAGAGACCAAAATGATTTGTCTTGCCCATCAGATTCTATGTTTTCTTTGGAAAAATATTCACATTAGATACTAGGTCCAACATGACATCCTACATGTTATAACCTCCTAACTCTACTATGATCTTAAATTCTATTCCCATTCTTTTCCTTTTACTAATGTGGTGCACACTTCTCTCCAGTGATGGCCCGACATAGATGGGAACCTCCATCTCACATAATGCCATTAACCTCTTCAGCACCTATGTCAGTTTTATGGTAACCATGGGATCACTTAATAAATTTATGCAACACCAAAAAAACTCACTTATTTGGTTTCCTAAGTCGTCATCCTAGTAATCATTGTGTTGTGACTCTTCTACGCACAATGGTGCATCCTCAATCTTCTTCTGCACATCGCCCATGAACTAATTTTGTTGCACAGCATCAAACTTCGACATTACTTTTGTTGCTTTTCTTATCTTTTCCCCAAGAGGTTGTTCCATGTAGCCTCTTTGGTCTCTATATTCTCCAATCCTTGTGCCTCCTCTAGTCACCACTTGTACATGCATAGGTCCCTTCAAATTTTTGTTCCTCACACAACTCAATTGCCTCTTTTTCTCTTCCCATTTTTCTACGAGTTTAGGATAGTACGCATAGAGAGTGCAAGGTTTGGTACATAATCATGCCAAGTGGTTAGTCTCTTCACAGTTGAAGCGAATGGGTTGCCTCCTTCCTCTGTCATATCCATGACCTCTACCTATGTATCTTTCTTGGAATCTACTACATCTTTATCCACTTGTGTAATCCTCTATGACCTAGACGTGATAGGCATATGCAATGTGCTCTTTCATCAACTGCAATGCACGATAGTTATTTGTATCATGTATTATTGATTTATAAAATTCATAGAAGGGTGTATGTGTGGTATTTTGGTACTTCTATAGTGTTGGGAAGTGGGTAGGTACATGGCCCCATTGTCTATAAATCTCGCACCATTTTGCTTAACTCATTGCAGGGAATGAGTTCGATGCACCAGTGACCGTATGTTTCCAAGCATACGTCACTTGTTTCGGTGGTGACCTTCCATGCGGCAAAGGGTGCACCATACATTCTCGCACACAAATTTTCCTTTGTTCATTTATTGCAACTACATCATTAGAGAAACTAGATGGGATCACATATGTTCCATCCCTAGTGAAGTCTCACCTCCAAGTATGGACTACAGTCGCATGGTGATCTCCAAGGATTTAAACTGCATCATAACATTGTGTTGGGTAAGGGGGGCCTGAATATGTGAAAGGAATCCTATAATGAACCACTGTGTTGCCCATCCGAGATTTGAAAAAGTTAATCTATCTAATGAAATATTAAATCTTGGGTTGTAGTCCCATACTATTTTTCCTACCTGCTTCTTTATTTCTTTAATATTTGTAATACATTGTGACTCTGACTTAGGCTTCTGAAACTCTTTCAATATATCCTTCTTTATATCTGTGAGGGACCTGGTTTATCCTATAGGCATTATATACCACAGGGGGGAGGGTTAGTTGGTAGGAAATATCCTATCACATCCATTCATATTGGGGAATAAACTATGATAAGGAAATGAGAAAATATATTTCCCTATATTAAGGGCTAAGGGGGCCTAATTATGTTATATGGAAATACAAATATTTAGGGTATATTTTATTACATTTCATGTAGAAGTGGTGGAGGGGAGGCAAAAGGAAAATCGGGGGACAAGGGCACGAGGTATTGAGTTTAATGGACAAGCGATACTCAATCGGGTTGTAGGATGGTTGATGCTAGGCTCTGCTGAAGGGTTTTCATGTTGCTCATGTGCTCGGTTGGTTAATGGATAAATTGTTAATGGAATTGAGGTAATAAAGGATTATGATGTAATATCCCGATTTTTACCCCATTGCATTAAAAATGTAAATGATGTAAATATGTTAGTGTGAATTCCTAGTGCAGAGCTCAAGGCCAAGGCCTGACAAGTGAATGGATAGGCATGTATGATGTTATATTTTATTTGGATCGTTTGGTTGGATTTTATGCTGACTTAGAGTATATGTAAATATTATGTTTATAAATAATAAAATGGTCCAACAATGGCTGTGTAAAGAGCACCAAAGGGGCTGATTCCACGAGAGGGGAAGAGGAAGTGGGCCTATGTGAAACCAAATCCTATGCTACCAGGTGTCAACCTTAGAACTCACCCAAAATTCTATCATGTGATGGGAATAAGCCAATTATATCTTTTTTTGACCATTTTCCAATCATTGATTGCACATGTGAGGTTGGTGGGAAAAGTCACTTCTCGTAGTTATTGAAGCATGAGGGTTGTGACAGTTATGTTAGCTATCAGCTGTCCTATTTATTCTATGGTTAGAAGCCATGTCAGTTGTATTTTCACCCTCACCTCATATCCTTGGAGTCAACACTCTTTTGATAATTATTCCATTCTCATTCTCTCATGCAAGCTGCTACTCCACGTAGAGTTATTCCATTGTTGTTGATGACCATTTACCAAACTGTGTATTAAACCTAGGAATTCAAATTAGAAGACAGGGAGCAGAATGGATTGTGGGCTGAGAGATAGAAACTTGTAGGTGCTTCCTTCACCCTAGTGGACTCATAGCCCAGCTTGGGGGTGGACTCCCAGCAGAAAGAGTATATGCTGAACGAAGTGCCTATGGTTGGGTGGAAAAGCACTCTTACACAGCCAGTTGCTTGGATCTGTGTTGGATAAAGATAAGTAATCTTATGCAATTGATTCTGAAGCGTTTATATTTCATGCCTGTAATGTTATGCTTGTGTAATTGAATGGTAGATTTGTGTGGATAGATCTTTATTTCCGCTGTGCATGTTTATTACATTTCTGCACACATTCTATTGATTGTTAAAAATCGTATTATGCATTTGGGGCGAATTATTACAACCCCGGTTTGGCCAACGTCCCCTCTTGATGGCCGAAAAGGGTCAGGGGGACGTTACAGAGTGGTATCAGAGCTTCTAGTTGCAATGCCGGAGCTGTATGGGATAGAAATTACGATCTACAGGTAATAAGATTAGAAATGGCTGTGCAGGGTGAAGTTCTGTTAAATGGCAGCTAACTAGGTTGGAGTAAGTTTGAAAACAACTTCGAAATTCCCCGTCATTGACCAATGAAAATCTTGCAAAAACCTAAAATTTTGAAATTTGGGAAAGATTTAGTTGGGCCCCACCCATGCCAGGTGGCATGGTGACATGGAGGAGCCACTTGGGCAAGAGGTATGACGTGGAGGAGCTGCGCGGGCAGAGGCTGCGATGTGGACCAACCACATCAGCTTTGGGTGTGCAGGTAACCGTATGGGAGGAAGTGCAAAAGCGGTTTCGCAATGGGCGAAGGCAGTTTCCTTTATCGCTCTTCTAACTTGCGAAATCATGTGGTGCTAACACATGGAAGTTGGTTTAGGATTTCACAACCACCCACCAATCCCTCCTAGCGTGCATGTTGGCGATGCGAAACGGCTGTGGGCCGTTGATCTTTTCGCCTCTCGATCAATGCCCGTTGATCTTTTCCACTTTTTAACTGTACTCCAACGGTCACTTCGCGGTGTTATATCCCATGCTACTTTTTCCAACGGAACGTACCTCCAATGTAGATATCACCTGCCGCTCCAATCTGAATCATTTATCTTTTCCATCGTTTAACCGTAAAGGAGGAAGCGTGAAGGCGGTTTCGCAGTGGTGGAAGGTGGTTTCCCTTACCACCCTACCAACTTGCGAAATCATGTGATGCTGACACGTGGATGGCAGTTTATGACTTCGCAACCACTTATCACTTTAATCTGGCGTGCATGTTTGCGGCGCGAAATGAATGTAAGCCGTTGATCTACCACCAATCGATCAACCGTCGTTGATCTTATCCCCTATTCAACCACGCCTCAATGGTTATTTTGGTGATTTGGGATGTGTTATATTCCTCGTTTCTTCCTCCTACGAAACTTACCTTCATCGTCGATCTTGATCTCCGCTTCAATCTGAACCATTGATCTATAATTGGTTTGCAGAATGCGCCAATAGCTTGGTAGGTGGCATTTGAAGGGTGCGAATCAAGGGAAAATCAATGTTTTTCGCAGTCAATTTATGGGTTCCCGAAATTGAAAATTGCATTTGATCTTATGCGTTAGATTGCACGAAATCGAATGATTTACAACCAAAAAAATGAGGGCGCTGCCCTCAACCCGCCCTACAGTGGTGGGGAAGCCACAAGGGGGAAAGCCCCCTTGACCCCCGCCGTCCCTCGGAGACAGTCATTGATTGTGAGAGAAATTTTGTGGATGACAAAAATTGTCATTATGGATTGTCTCCATAATGCATGGAAATTATTTTGTGTATTTCTAAGAATGTAATGAGGCATTCCATGTGTGAATTAGGTATGTGGTTCAGAATTGTGGGAAATATTTCCATGAGAAGGGAAAGAAAGTATCACATTTGAATGAGGTGCAAGGGCATATAAGGAGACTTGAAAAGACTCCTTATGGAGTTAGAATGGAATCAATTGCAGTGCTCATAATTGTAGGGAAGTTAAGATAGGTCAAGTTGAACGTGGCCATAATTTTTGAAAGCAATTGGAGCAGTAAAGCAATGTTGATAAAAGGGAAATTTCTCACCTTAAGCTAATTTCTGTTTATAACATAAGAATTGCATGTTTGGAAGGTATACAGTATAAATTTTATACATGTGTATATGTATTGAATTTCTACTTGGTGAGAAAATCATGGCTAATGATTCCTTGTGTGCTTGTTAAGAGGCTAGGAAATTGGATAAGATATGATGTGGAAGAGGAATTCCCTGTTATGATGGGGAATTGGAAGGGAGAATCCCTCCACTACCCTCTTGCTATTGTATTTATAATTCTGAAGTTGTTATGCATATAAATTATGGCATAGGGATGCTGGAAATGCAAGATATTAGTAGGTTAAATGCATATGAATTAGTGGGCATGATTAAAGAGTCATTGCATAGCGCATGTGAATTGCTTATGTGTGGGCATGATGTTGCATATGGGTAAAGGTAGTGAACTTACACATGCAGTAGCCCATTAATGGTATTGCCTATGGTTGATGACAATTAATGCTGTTGATAATGGTTGTAGGAATCAGACTATAGAAGCATGACTGAAAATGCAAAGAAGTCACATCATGTGACCAGCAAACCTTGAGAAGGAAGGCTGGAGTAACGTTTCATGATAAAAAGAGTGGAAAAGGGGTTGTGTAGCCTTGGTAAGAGGCCAACTGATTAGGTAACATCAAGCGATGTTAATAACAGCCATGTAAGTAATGGTTATTTGTGCTTAATTGCATGAATGTTGAAAGAGGATCTGGTAAGATCCCTTCAACTATGTTTAACCTATGTTGATTTGGTTTGCATGTCGTACTGAATGCTTGAATGTGAATGTCATCCTACTGAGTATGGTGAGGTGTGGGTAAGTGAAGGAAATGATCCTTACACCCTATAGTTGCTTAGAAACCTCAATGCATTCATATGAAATTATATCATGCCATTTGTGTACGTTGGTTATGAGTTTAATAACCAAAGCAAGTAAGGACTTATGGCCCTGTTATGATAGGATGATTGACACAACAGTATAGTATTCATGAATCAGTACAAGGTGGTATTAAGTGGATATGCATTAAGAGATTTTACAAATCTTGTGGTTGCATTGAGTGAATGCAAGTGAAAATATTATGTGAGTGATGTAAATGTGCATGCATAGGTGTAGGTGCACATGTTGAAATGCATTGTGTGGATGCATGGTTGTGGTGTATGTGTTATTGCAAACTAAATAATGGATGAGATGATGAATTGATGATAACTTTGGGATCATTTCATGAGCTGTTGTGAATGCAGGAGAGTAAGTGCATGAAGAAGATAGTTAGGATTGATGGACTGCCAGAATGCTTTGTGGAAGAGCAGAGTTGTATAAATGATAGGGTTGTGAAGTAATGAGTATCCAAAGTTTCATTTAAATTGCATAAATGATGTGACTACACCTTGCAATTTTATTATGATAATGATGCATATATAGATATGTATATTTCATTGCATTTAAAATGTTAACATCTGAAGGTGTTTGAATTGTTGAGTGTTATAATTCTGAGATCACTTCAATGACTGTTGTAGCAATGAAAATATTATTTGCATAGATACTCACAACATGTTTGGCTGATCGAAAGTTTCAGATTTTAGGTAGAAATGTCTTGAGTATGGCAATGAGGATAAGTCCATATTAAAGATCAGGATCTACCATGTGCAGAAGCCAAGGGTTATGAGAAAGTTCTCATGGTTGTGAAATTTAATTTATGCACGGAACAGATTTGTAAATTTCAGATTTGAAATTTTGCTAATAATTGCTAATGACTATTTGGCTTATATAAAATTGTGTTAGGAGAACATGTTGTAGGTGGATGTTCATGTATGGTAGCAAGTGTAAACCATAATGGACAGAGTGATACCACTTACGAGAGCCAAACAATATGAGGATTCCCTTATGGTTAAAAAAATCAATTTCTGTAGGAGGCAGAATTGTAAATTCATGTTTGAATTTAATTATTAATGCCATTGATTGGTTATGGAAAGATCAGATTAGAATTTATTGTTAAATGCCACTGACTGTTTGGCTGTTTGAGAAGTGTTTCAAGAAGACACATTGCAAGAAGACCATGTGTGATGGCCTGCAGAAGCCAAACTCCATGGGAAGGATCCCATGCTTTGGAAATGGGTTTCGGGTGAAACGCCATTGTAAATTTTGATAATATCTCAGCTGTACTACATGTTGGAAAACCATGTGAGTGAGATGGTAAAATCATGCCAAGAAGGCATATGTAGGTTATGGAATCTGAAAATATTGGGGTGGAAAACATAAGGACTGTTGAATCAGAGAAGGGAGCCCCCATTCTTTGCAAATGAAGAGAGAATACATCTAAAAAGGGATGAGTATTCTGTAACCCTAGCTAAAAATATGCATGTATGGTTACTAGAGTTAATATGCAGAACATGTTTATTGTTTTCATTATCATTTCAGATTGCTTGAAGTGTGATTAGGTCCTACATGGATCACATCAGAGAGGGGTGCACACCTTTTTGGTGATGAGTTATGATAGGGTTGTCAATATTGACTACACCTTAAGGGAATGGACGCATTCCTGGTGTTTCAATATTTGATAGTGAATGTTATGAAATATGGTTACAATTTTAGAACAACAACACTGGTGAACTGTTTATCCTTCTTATGTTATCAGCTTACATAGATGTGATTTGGTGCTGCACATTAAGAGGAAAAGTGAAGAAAGGGTACTCAGGAGGATTATATGGGTAGTGGTAACCTTTCTACGCTCACACTAAAGAACACTAGAAGGGATGGATAGGCCCGAGGAGCTGTGTGGTAGAAAAGGGTATAGAGTTCCTAGAGGGAACCACTAGTTTGCATCGGAGAAGGAGTTCCATCCTTGTGTGGATGAAGAGTTGATGTGTGTGTGAAGGGCTATGGTGTGTAAAGGTGTGATGATATTGATGAAGGCATAAAATCTCTATTGGGTCAGTAGTAAGGTGGGGTATCGAGACTGACTCGAAACCCTAAGATGCCTATGGCTCCGTAGTAGAGAATTGACCTAGAAATGGTCGTGGTGCAGTTTCCTTCCATTGGATGATGACCCAAACAGATGTGTTGGCTTAGCAATGGAGAGGGAAAACCAGGTATGGGACTGGTTTGGCACCACTAATGCTTGGTAAATCCAGTCGGTGAACTGGTTGGGAATTAACTACTTGATGTTGTGGAGCAGCATGTGTGTTGGCCAAACATCCACCTCATAGGTGATCCAAGGCTTGTAAAGCAGAGAAGGAAACCTATGGAGTAGCGAGGAACTGCCCAATACAGATAAGTAATTGGTTATCTTGCAGCTTCTTGCTTAATTAATTTGAAATACATGTGTATATGATTTCTTAAACTCTTGTTTAGAGATAAACCCTATGAAAATAAACTAAACATGTGAATTGATTCAATGTTTGAGTGTAGGTATTGCTGGAAGCAAGGACTATGAAGGCATCCTAAGGATGCATGTGGACATGTGACTATCCTAAAAAAAAAAAAATCTCAGCATGAGCTAGTGGACTTGTGTAGGTCCTAGCAGCCAAAGGTTCTGTAGGAAACAATGGGGGAAGGGTTCCATGGTTGAAAAGCCTTATACAGACCTTAGACACTAAGTGTCATTGCCGAGAAAGGGCAAGTCAAGCATTCACATTGAAGTGAAAGAGGCTAAGGAGCATGGAACCAGAGTGGTGGTGTGGCTCCAGATTGGAACAAAACTAAGAAGGGGAAACTCTTACTCTTCTCTCTCCTTTTGAATGATACATCTTAGAAACAAAAGATTGTTGAGTGCATGTCATGGATGGAAATAGATTGTGTTTAATTGCTTGAAATGAGTTGTGAATGCTAAAATAGTTAATTCCCTGTGAAAGAATGAACATGAATGAGTTCATGTGTATGTTGGGAAAGCATGAAAAGTGTGGAAGTATCATGAATAAAGCATGGAAATTCCATGTCAATTAGGAAAATAATTGATTGATTTTAATGTTTATGTTATGCTTGGCCTAACAAAGAATTGCCATGATGAATTTCACACGTAAGAAATTGAAGCAATTGGTTGCGGCTGATACAAGCAAATGTTGCTAGTAAGAAAAGTGTGGTCAACTATACACATTGACCATGGAAGCATACCAAAATCTATTTGATTTGGCTGAAAGTCTTCTTCAAACAATTGCCAAGACCCAAGAAAATATTGGAGAGATTCTCAAGCTATAGAAGCAACAGAATGAGATGAACCACAAGGTTTTGCAGGATTGTATTAGTTTGCAAAGGGAGGCAAAGAGCATTATGGGAGCAATCAGTAAGGGAAAGAAAAGTGGATCAATGAAGAAGCATTCATCCAATCAGGCCATTAAGAAATGTTCCAGGTGGGAAGACTCAAAGGAAATTGAGAAGAAAGATAAAGTAGCCACTGAAATGTTGGGAATGTGGGGGAAATCATTGCCTCCGCAACTGCCCAACAATGGACAACAAGAAGAATTGTAGTCACGAAGTTTCTAGACTTGTGGATCAGCTGGAATATCAAAGTAAGAGATGAAATGCAGGACAGGCCTACAACATTTTTGTGAATTTTTGGACACGTGTAAAGTGTGTATGTAATCCTAAGTATTGGAACACCGAGGACGATGTTATTCGAAGGGGGAAGGGATTGTAATATCCTGATTTTGACCCCATTGCATTAAAAATGTAAATGATGTAAATATGATAGTGTGAATTCCTAGTGTGGAGCTCAAGGCCAATGCCCGACTAGTGAATGGATAGGCATGTATGATGTTATATTTTATTTGGACCGTTTGGTTGGATTTTATGCCAAATTAGAGTATATGTAAATATTATGTGCATAAATAATAAAATGGTCCAACAATGGCTATGTAAAGAGCACCAAAGGAGCTATGATTCCACCAGAGGGGAAGAGGAAGGGGGCCTATGGGAAACCAAATTCTATGCTTCCAGGTGTCAACCTTAAAATTCACCCAAAATTCTGTCATGTGATGGGAATAAGCCAATTATATCTTTTTTTGACCATTTTCCAATCATTAATTGCACATGTGAGGTTGGTGGGAAAAGTCACTTCTAGTAGTTATTGAAGCATGGGGGTTGTGATAGTTATGTCAGCTGTCAACTATCATATTTATTCTATGGTCAGAAGCCATGTCAGTTGTCTTTTCACCCTCACCTCATATCCTTAGAGTCAACACTCTTTTGATCATTATTCCATTCTCATTCTCTCATGCAAGCTGCTACTCCACATAGAGTTATTCCATTGTTGTTGATGACCATTTTTACCAGACTGTGTATTAAACCCAGAAATTCAAATTAGAAGATAGAGAGCAGAACAGATTGTGGGCCGAGAGATAGAAACCTGTAGGTGCTTCCTTCGCCCTGGTGGACTTATAGCCCATCTTGGGGGTGGCCTTCCAACAGAAAGAGTATATGCTGGACGGAATGCCTATGGTTGGGTGGAAAAGCACTCTTACACAGCCAGTTGCTTGGATCTGCGTTGGATAAAGATAAGTAATCTTATGCAATTGATTTTGAAGTGTTTTTATTCCATGCCTATAATGTTATGCTTGTGTAATTGAATGGTATATGTGTGTGGATAGATCTTTATTTCCGCTGTGCATGTTTATTACATTTCTACACACATTCTGTTGATTGTTAAAAATCGTATTATGCATTTGGGGCGAATTATTAGAGCCCCGGTTTGGCCAACGTCCCCTCCTGGTGGTCGGAAAGGGTGAGGGGGATGTTACAAAGGATTTCTATGTTTTATGTGATTGTTATCAATTGGAAGTGTAGTAGGGAAATTTTTAGGGGCTAAATTTCGCCAATTGACTATTTTTTAGGTTTTTTTTCAAAAAATAAATTCTCTATTTGGTCATTTTTAGTCTCTAATATTGCCTATATTTACATAAAATATGTTTTTTATCCGTCATATTTGCCAAAATTTACAAGTTTCAGTAGTAAATTGTATGTTTCATATTTAATATTCGCCTACCTATCTATATATAGATGTTTTTTTCAATCCAAAATAATCGCCTATAATACTATACTTAAGTATAATGATAGAATCCTTAAAAAATACCCTGAAGTGTAGTTTAGGTGCATATTTCGTGTCTAGAAATAATGTGTTTTTTATGCCTTTTAATGTAGCTTTCCTCCTTGAGTCCATTTGATTTTTTTTTCTCTAGAAATTTGCTTTTGTGTGATCTCTAAAATCATCCCATCCACTAGAGAGCATCTAGGTTTGTGCATTGTGACCTTGTTCCTTTCTAATCTTCCTAAAGAAAGCCTCACGCAATCATTGGTTGACCCCATTTTCCCATTGTATAAAACACTAGTTTCTAATTCCTTCATGACTTTTATATTTTACAAAAAACAAAACACTTTGTTTTTACAAAGTTAATCTGTATTTTTTTTTAAACAGAAATGGCTATAAGCATTGATTATATATAAAAAAGGGATATTACATCAAAATTGACTGATTAGATTGCTCCCTTGTGAGAGAGACAATCATCAATCCTAATTCCTCAAGTTCCTGCTAACATTTTACTAGATACCTTTCTGTTCTATGGGTGCTATAGCATCTAACAAACTGTCCTAGAAGTAGAGTGCAGAAGTATAACATTTTTGAAGGACTGTCTTTTTACAAAAAGCTGGGCAATAAGCCCATACAAGTTGCCAGCAAAATACTAAGCGTGACAGAGTTCCTATTCAAAATTCTAGAAAACATAGATAATAAAAGTAGCATAGATAACAAAGATCCAACCCGTGACCAAG
This sequence comes from Larix kaempferi, assembly GCA_027924585.1. Classification (NCBI taxonomy): domain Eukaryota; kingdom Viridiplantae; phylum Streptophyta; class Pinopsida; order Pinales; family Pinaceae; genus Larix; species Larix kaempferi. Next base: position 28,754,466 of record BSBM01000445.1, on the reverse strand, counting down.
AGAATCAAGCTTCTAGTGAGGCCCAGCATCCATGGTCGCGCCCACTGAGTCCGCAACCAAATTATTGTCTACACTTAGGTCCACGTAATTACCAGCTGAAGCCATAAACTTCTTAAGTTTCTTCATCTTGCGGTTAATGACCTCGAGCTCGCTGTCAGAATCTTTAAGCTTCACGGCCTTGCGGGGGAAGGCAAAACCCAAACTTTCCTCCAAATGCTTGATTTTTGCAGCAACATAATTACTCTGAGCTCTCATCTTAGAGTGAGAGGAAGTAACAAAGTTATAAAGGTGAGCTATTATTTTCCTGAACTCCATGTTCTCTCCACGAACCAGTCTCACCTACAACTCCAAATCCTGCAAGCGGTCCAAAAATTCCACCTCGAATTTCGAAATACTACGTTTCTTTTCTTTCCTGATGTCTTTTCCTACCATAGCATGCCGTCGACAAGGGTCAAGCCCCAGGTGGCCCTCTTGATCTTCAGAATCTCCCCAACTTTCTTTCAGCTGAACACCTTTGCGACACACCGCAGTGGAACCGTGCCCCTTCTTGCAGCAACCTCCATGATTGGGGTTCTCATCCATCTGGTAACACCTAACTCCACGGCAGTGAATCTCCCCACAACACCCAATGTCATGATGCTCCATTTATTTATCAACACTGAAAATTTTCCAAACGACAGGCAGCAAATTAATTCCCAGACCAGGCAGAGCAATGAGATAATAAAACGTAGAGTGAATTCTATTTTGTGCCTAGAGTCGAGGCTTTATCGATTCATGGAGGCCGCCTGCTAGCCAACTGACAGTACTCTGTGAGTCTTTAATTCCATGCATGCTAAGGATGCACTTGGGAGGGGAAAACGCCTTCAAATTTCCAAGGGAGAGTTCCCAAAAATACTCCATTAAAATGCTAATAATTAAGAATACGTGGTCCATAAATGAAGAAATGAATAAGGGAAGGGACTTAGCCCAATATCCAACACTTGGATTACGGGATCCAGGTAGTTTCCAAGATATCATTATCAAGCCTTATGTTTCCATAATCTAGCTCAACTCCTTTATTCGCCATTTCATTCACTTTCTCATTCAACCGGATATGAAAGAAATTGAGTTTATGGAAATTGGAGCTGATGCTTTGAAGAAGGAAATGCATTTTGGAAGTGGGGTCTTTTCTTTTAGCGGTGTTATGTCTAGCTTCTCTAATTATGATTAGGGAGTCTCCGAGGATAGTAAGTTTCTTAATTCCCAGGCTGGCTGCAATCTCTAGTCCTTTAATGAGTCCTATCCATTCTGCTGCATTGTTAGTCTTCCTCCCAATGCCCCAGGCGAAGTCTTTCTGCTTGTTCCCCGTGGAGTCTAGTATTACTCCCCCCGCACCTGCCAACCCTGGAAGTTACTCTGTATTTTCACCAAGTACTCCATTGTTAAAATCTAGTAATCCCACCATAGGGACTCCACCTCTGAGCTAGAGAAGAGTTAGCCTAAAGAGACAAATGTTTTTAGGTGTGGTGACAATGGACTCCCTCTTAGCTGTCCATAAGCTATCATTGATTCTATGAATTCAATCTTAAGATGCTTGTTTTTGTGCTAACATGTAAGAACAAACATCTCTAAGATTATAGATATCTTCTTAATGGTAGAAAAAATGGTGGAGGAGGTTGAAAGATACAACTATTGGGTAGGAAACAATGGCTTATATGATCATTTACTTATTCTTATTCAACTAGAAAATGAGGATAGAAAATCTCCATTTCCTTTTAAATCTAATCATGATTGGATGGCTAAGGAATATATTAGACTTCTTATTACAAAAAATGGAAATTTTATGATCTTTGTTGATGATATTAAGTTATGCTTCAATTTGCCTCCAATCTCAAACAAGTTAAGAAGTTAGTTGTAGGGAGCACAAAGATGAAAAATGAATAAAATCAAGTAGACCTAGAAAAGGTAGAAGAAACATAACCACTCTTTTTGAAAATAATGTTAGAGGGTCCTCCAATGATAAAGAGTTGCTAGATTTAAAGACAACAGAGGATTAAAAAGGAACTTTTAGACACAAAGGAGGTAGAGTGGAGGCTCTAAAGTAGATCCATATGGTTGGAAAAGGGGCATATTAACACTAAGTTATTTCACAATTATGGCAATTTTAAGAAATGTGTAAATACAATTTGGTCAATTGGTCTTTCTAATGGGTAAAGGAAAAATATTTTGAAGAGATTGTAAAAGTTAACAGGTTAATTTTCAATATATTTTCAAAGAGACAAAATCTCCAAACATAGAATGATTATGAAGGTGATAAGGATTTTCCTCAGAATTTTTGACCAAGGGGTGAATGAGAGAATAAAGGTAGAAGTTACCAAGGAGAAATCATCTACCCTTGGAAATAAGGTAATTTATGATGTCACACAAGCTCTATTCTATAATCAACCAAATATCCTAATCTCCAACATGATTTAGGGATGGTATGCATTCTTTAGTAAAGAATGATTTAATTTATAAGAAAATTGCAGCAAAGTTTATCACCTTTGAAGGAAAACATCCAATTTTATTCTTCTTGGCTACTTTTCTAGCTTGAATCGTCATATCTAGGGTTTTGTTGTGCAAAAGAGCTCCATTGAAAGGAATTTGATTGAGATAAAATATGAGGGTAGAGTAGAGCATGCAAGTCTTCAAAAAAGACATTGATGGGTGGTCCTCTAGTGCTTTAGGCATTGGCACTTGGGAGTATGTCATAATTTTTTTGCATAGCAATGTGTTTTAAAAGCATAAACCAGACATACACTTTCCATAAATGTGTATCATACATATCGATGGTAGATACCATTTTCTATAATCATCATATAGGAGTCATTTAGACCACCTAAAACTGCTGACATAATAAACACAAGATCCAAAATTTCATGAGCACTCTATTCTCAATGATTGGATGTTCTCACCAAAATACATATCATATTTTCTTCATACAATTTGAAATCCTTGAATGACTTGATATTTTGACCCATAAATCTAAACAAGTTGTATTTCTTTATTTCTAAAAAAGATGTCGTTTTAAGACCTTTTTTCACTGATCTCAATAAAATGCCTTTACAAGGGCCCACTCATTCCATTATTTCTACACCCAACCTATTGGAAAAAAAAAGAAATATCTTTTACGACTGTTCCTTTCTTTTATGTGCTCATTTTTCTAAATTAACACATTTTCAAATATGGCAATAATCCACAATATCCATTTCACATTTCAACAAAAGTAAGTTTGCATTACCTTATTTATGAATGAACATTAAAAAACAAGATTTTAATTGGTTTCAAATATTGTAGCACAAAAAGAACACCTTGAAGAGATGTAAATGCCTCATTTTTTGGATATTATATGCAATTAGGAGTCTACCATGGACCATGGTCTAGAAAACAATGCCATTTTTTGGAAATCTAGTCTACTTTTTAAATATTGTTCCAAATGCAAGAACGAGGAGGTGAAGGTAAACTATGGATTTGGGATTTATATCCCGCTCTAACATCATAAACATTGCCTTGTGATTTGATACACTCAAGGGAATTATCTTAGAGGATATGCCATATATGAAGAGTAGAAGATCAATACAAAAAAGGAATCAATGTACTCTAGCAATGATATAACTCAAACAAAATATTTGGTTGGTTCAAATGAATTTTCCCTTGAGAGGCCTAGCATCCAGAAGATCCTAGTCTACAATAAGATCTTCCATGTTTTCCCAATTTTTGTTTCTAACCAAGTTGCCTCCTATTTTTTCATTACAGGATATAACCACATTAAAATCTCCAGCCACTATACTATTTTTGATTAACTATGTACCCTTTAGAATCTGTGAAGAATGCCAACATTCCTCTTTCTCCATATATAATATTGGCATGTATACATTAACTAACTAAATAAATAAATAAAAATACACTTGGAATTTCATGGTTGTTCAAACTCCTTTTAAACAATTTTTTTTTAATTAATAAAAATTAAGAAGGTCATCAGGAAATGCTTGTGCATACCAGAGACTTCTTTCAACATGCTTGAACACTTATATGATTTTCTCAACCAACTCATTGGTTTCTTTTGCACATGTACCATTGTCCAACCAATTCTTTGGCTGCTACCTTGAGTGAGTACGACTTGGTGGACTTGACTGCTGCGTTGGTACTTCTTTGAACTGAATTTGTATGTTGTATCCATAGATGCACACCTTCAAACTAGATGCAAATTCTAGATATACTTCTTCACATTGGAATCCATGTCCTTCACTCTCTTGTGTAGACAATTCTTCAAAGTGGTTTCCATATACTTCTTCACACCTATGTAGGAATGTTGTATCCACTTTGACATCAAATGATATCAATGATTCAAACTGAATCAATTGACATTCTTGTTGACATTAGTTGACTCCCTTATTCTTTTGTGGTCCATCCTTCCTCCTCTTCTACCAGGAGTTGATTCATTGTAGGAACTAAATTACCATTGTGGATCCCATTACTTTTGATCTTCATTTCTAGTCAAAGTCACCTTTAATCTCTTTATACTAGTGTTATTTCTACTCATGTTTTCAGCTGGATTTTCCTTTAACTCCATTAATGAAGCCTCTTTGTTAAATTTTTATAATATATATCTCTATTCAAATAAAATTTTGAGAATTGTCATTTCCAGCTAGGAACAAAGTAGGGAGCTAGAAGATCAACAAAGAGAACCCGTGTCATCTAAATGGAAACATGTATGGATGTACCAATTTCATGTAGAGAGTTCATACAAATTCCGACTCTTAGTTACACCGGATTGAAGATATTGACAATACCATAATTTCAAAAAAATATTCTCCTCTCTTTTGAGACTTGCATATTGAATGTTCAAAATACCTTAATGAATGTTTAAGACAAATCAGATCATGAAAGATATGATTGAATTTGTAGGTTTAAAACAATTGCTTGGTGTATAACAATTGAACTTTAAAGAGCCGATATTTTCTATTTTTTTGAGTTTAAAATCATTCACTATTTTCATTGCTAGTCAATGTGCATGTGTGGAAATATGAAATCACAATTACTTTACTTTTGTATAGAAACACTACTCATAGAAAGTCATTATAACTTGGGGAGTCAACTAATTTCTTGAGATCTATTTGATTCAATAAGATTGAACTAAATTTTCTAGTCAAATTCAAGACTCACTCGAGGAGTGAACTCGTTTCTTGAGCTCTGTTTGAGAAAACAAGAATGAGTTAAATTTGCCAGTTAAAGTCAAGACTCACCAACTTTTAACTTACTAGGAGATTCAAGGAAGTACTTATTGAGGCTCAGGAAACTTGTTGTTTGACTTAAATAGCTTGTCCAATCCCCATACCAATAATAAATGAATATTTTTGGAAGCTGCTTTGAGAAATTGATGCAGGAGCATGGTTCCCAAAATCAACATTGTTGATCATACCTTAAGGGTCTTGAAATTTTGATCAAGGATTTAGTTCCCTTTGTTGAATTAATTGAAATTTCCTAAGTTTAAAAGTGGATTCTAGAATGTTTTTGTAATGTCCCTTTTTTTTAAATTTATTAATATGGTGAAATTTTCAACTTTTTCCACTAGTTCGGTGTTTGACTAGTATTGGTCTCTAGGTCTCAAAATGACTCCAAATGCTCCCAAATTGTTACAGAAAGTGTATGGATGATATTAGGACATAATTATTAGGTTCAGGGATGCTTTATATTCTTCAATAGGCTTCTGCAACTCTCCTTTAATTTCTGTCCAAAGTAGGGAGTTTGACTAGCAATTTCTCTTTGACTAGTATTGGTCTCTTGGTCTCCAAATGACTCCAAATGAATCCAAATGCTTGTATAATGGGTATGAATGTATTTGAGAGGTATTAAGACATATAAAAGATTCTGATGGATACTTAAAAACCCTTAAAACATTTTTTCAACATTCATTTACAATCTGGACAAAGTAGGGAAGATTACTAGTAATTTCGAGCTTGCAATCCCCCAAGGGTAGTGGACAAAGATGGCTTCCCAAATGCTGTTAAACCCTTCCAGATTTCTGAAAAGAGGTATGGTACTGATAAGTGGCTCTAATTATATCCCCATTGTATCCTTAATTAGTTCTTATGGCCTTCTTCAACTACTTAAAATCATATGTTTATATGCAAGATTTCACATAGGGGGAAAAGCTAGTTATTTTCACCATGACTTATGAAATTCGAATTTTAGGTGCCAAGGGATTATGATCTATTAATGAAACTTCTTCAAAACTTTAATAACACTCCATACATCAACAAAATCACAGAGAATAAATGATATAACTCGAAATAGTGTCTCTTCAAACTCCAACAACACGATCTAGGGGAAATGGCATCATTTATGCATTGTTTGGTATTTTTACATAACTCCACTTAGTATTTCGACCTGAGAGTATCATGAGAAGTAAAATCAGAGTACATTTATCAGATTACAAATATATGGGAACTCGATATATATCCCAAGGAGTCCATCACCTCAACAAGTGTGCCTCTCCTCAAGGAGCAAGAATATGCCAAGAAATAGAAGAATGGTTGTAGAAGCAAGTTGAACGAGATGTGACCATGAGCTGACCTGTAGATTCAACCTGTGAAAAAATACTCCATTAAAGCTCCAAATGAAAGGTCTGAATGTCCTTTCCAATTACCAACTAGGATGGGAATCTTTCACCCTCGAAATTGGTGCCAAGGCAAGTAGGGTAGCACTCCACTAGCTCTCCTCTCCCAAATGAAAAAAGCAAATTCTAAAATGATCAAAAGCTACCATCCTTCTTTGTTATTGTCTTTTATAAAATTCTAAGGTCCTCCATGGGTCGAATTCCTCCCAAGAGCTTCATGCCAACTCAATTTGGGAAGAGATTCCCAAGTATGCCACTTGTCCTTCCAATTCTAGCCCTCTCCTTCTCCAAATTCGAATTGGTGTCTCTTTGGATTCCCTAGCTCACTTTAGTGCCCTCTTGGAGGCTATTTTTATCCCCGACATGTCATACATGTCATATTTCAGCCTTCATGTCTGATTTGTGTCATAGGTGTCATAGCATCTTCATCATTGTTGTCATAGAGCTAGGGAATCTAGTCCAAGTGTCTCACTAGCTCCAAAATGCCTCTTCCTCTTCCTCTTCCATGGGAGTTACTCTTCCACTCCAATTCGACCTTAATTGATTCATGCCAAGTATATTGACCTTCCAACTCATGCCAAGAACCTTGGGATTCTTATGGATTTGAAATGACAAGAGGAGGATGCCAAGTAGCATAGAAAATCTAGCGTGTGTGGGTCCCACATCCTCCATGTGTCTTCGTGATCAATTTCCACTTTGATTTTCCCTTGTATTTATTTATTTATCTCCTTTATTAAATATTTATGCCATTCTAATGTTCAAACATCATTTATTATCCCCCTTATTTCAAATCCCAAAGCTTCAACCTCCCAACCTAGGGAACTAGTAATTTTCCTCCATGGCAGTTCATTTGGATGGGTATGTTACAACTTTGAATGGGAATTTCTCTTAATGTGACCCACCTTGTCCATTTGGATCTAATTTCATATTATTACTAACTTGGACTTCGTTCTTGGCATTTATTTGACCATTAGCATCCATTTGACAAACTATCATGAGTATGGCCAAGGGGCTTAGGCCATTGTGACCCAATACAAAATTTTGGAACATGACAGTTTTAGATGGGATGAATTTGTTTTATCTTTCCATATAATGTAACGAAATTGTCTCATTAGTATATCTAGAGGCTTTAGAGAGATATTTGGAGTAAGTTACAGATTCTATGGGATGAATTCATGATCTTTGTTAATTTGAGATTTTTATTCTTGCATATACATTGTAATCCCGCGGGCATAAAAAAGAGGAGGGCAAGGGCATAGAATCGCCCAACAAATATTGTGTAATCTAGCTAGTAGGGAAACAAGGTATGTGTGAGTTAATGGAATTCATATTACAGTTTTGAATTTTCTTTCTCAATTTTTTAATGCATTTCTTCAGTTATACTATGTGTTGAATCCTTGTGCAATTCATTGAATTGTTTAGTCCCCTATTGAATTGATATTGTGACCTATGTAAATCGATCCAATTTGCATAATTTCCAGCACTTTGTTACCCTAGTTCTTATTCTTAGTTCTAGTCGTGGCTCCCGTAGACTCGATAGAAAACTAATTATTAAAAATCCTTTATGCAAACGTGTTCAATGCGTGAAAGTTTTTGTGATTAGAGAATTTGTGGGTGGATCATTGTCTCGACTGGTCAATCATTAGAATATCAAATTATGTGCACGTCACCATTGAAAAATTCAATGGTGACATTTAATTATTTGCACGTCACCATTGCAGAAATGAATGGTGATGTTTAATTTTGTGGCCGTCACCATTATTAAAGCTTTGACGACAATCCTTAAAGACTCGTAACAATTTTGTTTTTTAAATGTATAGAAATGATGATGGTCCTTTATCATGTATCTTTAAAGTTTTTCAAACTAACAATAACAATGAAATAATGGCAACGATCCATTATAGACTGTAGCTAATAAAGTATAGAGTTACTAAAAATAATGACGGTCCTCAAAGTATTGTCGCCATATATGCAACAAAAGTGAGGGTCATTAAAGGTCTGTCACCAACAAATCAATATTGCTCAAGAAAATGGTGATGACAATTGATCGCCATCATATATGCATCAATAGTGAGGTCCATTAAATACATGCCACTATTGTTCATAGGAATTGGTAATGATCACTGACCATCACTAATAATGATTATCAGTGATGGACCTAGACCATATCCATATGTCCTTTACTTTTGGCTATGCTGCCTTTGGCAATGTTCAGTTTTTGGTGATGGAGGCCCTTTTGACTGTCTCCAATGAGGTTATGGTGACATTTTCTACCCCTCATCAAATTCCTTTTTCATAGGAAATGGCGACGATAATTGATCGTCATCATATATGCATCAATATTGAGGGACATTAAAGACATGCCACTAATGTTCATAGCAATTGGAAATGGTCATTGGCCATCACTTATAATGATTATTGGTGATGGAACTAGATCGTATCCATATCTTTTTTACTTTTGGCTATGTTTCCTTTGGTGACGAAGGCCCTTTTGACCGTCACCAATGAGGTTATGGTGACGTTTTTCGCCCCTCACCAAAGGCTTTTTTTTGTAGTGGTGTTTATAATTCATTCAAACTTTATGGATTTATGTGTGAGTTAATTTGTGTTCATCCTCTCTTCTTCCAACAAAGACTTGAATCCGTTTGTAAAGAGATCGGAGCATCTTCTATAATTGTATTTCGATTTTTGAAATTCTGATAATATTGCAACTATTAATGTTAACTCTACTTTTTTTTTGTGGGGTTACTCTTTTTTTTGCTTAGTGAAGTTATTTAGATATGAGGTATGATTCTTGGAATAGCAGGCACTACAATATTATAATTTTGTGGCATTGAGATAACCAAGGTGATAGTATTTTGTTCTTGTATGTAGAATGTTATTGATGTGACGTCTAAAAGGATAGTGTTGCCACTTGTTATGAATATATTATATGCAATATTTCCAATTTCTCCATAATTGAGCTTGAGTTTGCTAGTGTTAAAACTGAGGAAGTCTTAATATAACATTATGCCTTTTGTCGTTCTATACGAGGCCAATTTCCAAAATGTGTTTATTTTCTAGATAGAAGTCACATTGCGACCTATGACACTGTTCAGTATGCTTGAATATGCATTTGGGTCATCGTCAACTCCAAATTTAAGAGATGTAGCTAATAAGGAGTTCCAGAGTTGAACAATTGTATTGTATTTTTTGTAGGCATTCTAGTAAAAGGTCTAACTCTTCATTTTTTAGGTTGGGGTTTAGGTGGGTATTGAGATTGAATCAAACCTTTCTCCACGACAACCAAGAAAAGTGAGATCAATCTTTCTTGGCTCATTGGAACCAATAAAAGTTAGATCAATCTTTCTTGATTAATTATTTTTTTCAACTTTTTATATTCTTCTTTAACATTTTCACATTGCCAGTTAGGAATAATTGTTAAATTGAGTTATATTTGACACATTCATTATTGCAATTTCAATTCTTATATGCAAGGCATCCATCTTAATATTGTATTGGAACTGACATGAACATAGGTGAATATCTAAATCCTTATTTACATACCCTATGTGTTATCCTTACCATGAAATGGTATGATATAAGTTTCATCATCTGTGTATCTTTATAACTATTGCATGCTTGAAACTTAACAATGGAGATTTTTCCCTCTCCTGTAAAGATAAAAAAAACTAGATATAACCCAAGAAAAGGTAACTAAATGTTGTTAATTTCCTTGATTGCAAGAAAAAATGTAGAGGAAGTGAAGGCAATTCATTGCATCTTGTGAATGACCCAAATCCAAGCTATGTACATGATCACATGGTGTTATTGGAAAGTAAGAGGAATTTTTCTATGTTCATTTGGGTTCAAATATCAATGATGTTTGTTTTGATAGGAAGGTAGGGAAGTCCATCCACGAAAGGGTTTCAATTTTGCATTTTTATAGACTTTAACTTATTAAGCTTATAGAAAACATGAGCTCTCTATGGATATACTTGTATTTACATGATAAAAATTGGTAGATTGGCAAGCTATGGTGTGAAACATCTGCAATTCTCATATTTTCTAAGCGTTGAATTGAGTATTGGATTATCAGTCGTTTACATTCTTTGTTACATTGATCTCTTGACTGGATTTCCTTTTACGCATTTTTCCTTCACCGTTACTATTTTGTTGGGTCTTCCACTATCCAATACTACAAATTGATCAATCATCCTTACAATCCCGGTGGAATAATTATTACCATTATACTATTATTTTATTTAGCATCTTTTTTTCTTATACTAAGATGCGTTAGGGATCCTGTTTGTTGCAACTTGATAATATGATATAAAGGAGGTATTAAAAATGGGTTGATAAAAATGGATACCTACAATATCTAGTGAAACTAGGGGTTTTCTTAATTGGAAAGGTATATTGGGAGGGGTGTTCAACAATACAATTTCAGGAAACATTTTCCAATATTTAGTGAAATTAGGGATTCTTTAATATCCTGCAAATGGTCGTGCTATGTAAAAAACTCACTAAGTGAACCCCCCGTGCTATAGACTTGTATTTCATGTACTAGGTTAGCACATAATCTCTAAATGTTGTATCCAACTGTGCTATTTTATCTGCTTTGTTTGTAACTTATTTTACAATCCAAACTACCTCACAAGTGAACCAATGTTGTTCTAGATCATCCTTTCCAGTCCCATGAAAGACCGAAAGTATAAGCATTGAATCATTCATCTTCCTTGCCATATTCAATCTTCTTACAACTAATCTCCTTCTACTTGGTGATATTGCTCCTTCTATCCTCTACTGCAAACAATTCCTAACTTCTTATTCAACTAAACTATCTCCTTCTGTTTCTAAAATGAAAAGGGGTCGGGGTGGTTCAAAAAGGGGGTTATACCATGTGATTTCACCATATCCTTCAGTAATGGATCCAAATGGTTCCTCAATCTTCATACAGTTGAAAAGTTCTAGGACTACCAATTCATCCTCGTCTTCATCATGTTTTCCATTTCATACTATAGGGATCTCCATTGCATCTAGAATCTCCATCATCTACATTCGAGCCATCAGAATCACAAATTCTCCAATGGGTTTCGACACAATCATCTCTTTCTCCATCATCTGCACTGCCCACATCCCTCTATGATGTGCCTTCTTCTATGCCACACCTCTTTGATAGCCTTTCTTTGTCCTACGTGCTCCCTTATGGAACCCTTCTCTCTTCATCACACCCTCCTTGTACACTTTCATTTATACTAATCTCGGTTTTGGAAATCCTATCCGCGATGTCTTCACCCTTCTTTTTCAATATCTCCATTATTTCCTTCCATTTTGATTCCTTTAGTTCATTCCTCTTCTCTTGCCTTTCTGCTCTTTTAGGTCCATCCTTCGTTTCCTTTCTATCTCCTCACCTTACTTTTTCTTCCTCAACCCCCTTGAGGAAAAGGTTTTCTGCTTCCATTGTGTCATCAATCCTTTTTCAATGTATAACATTTTAATCCAAAGTGGGATCTCTGCCACTAATCTACCTCTATGGCCATCTTCAATCTTTCTTTCTATGCAACTAAATGACTTGCTACATTCAATGGAAAACTCTACTATGTATGCTTCTTTTACCCTTTCAAACCAAAAACCAACAACCCTCATCCACTTATTGTCTAGGGTTTTCAGTCTAGCAACCATTTCTTGGTCCCAAACTACTCGTTCTTGACCTCACTATACAACATTTATTTTCATCTGTCTTTTTATCCATTAATGTAATAAACAGGGAAACTCAAAAAATAAAATTCATGCAAATCAAAGTAAATGTACCTTTGCTTCCATCTTTGGGGGTCGATTCACAGGTTCCTAGTTTCTTGTTGCATGAACTCCTCTTTTCCAGATAGACAGTCTTGTATCTCCTTCCTCGATGACTTCCACATCATGTCCTCATTTCTTCATGTGAAAATCTAACCATGCTCTATCCTAGCAATAGAACCAATTGTTGACACAATTTATCAAGGCTCAAAATACAAGATCAACAATAACCTCATGAGAATCAACATATTCAATATTCAGAAATGAATAAGGTCTCGCCCAAGACTCTTATAAGAATTACTAGGATAGATTGTAGTTCAAAATTACATAAAAGTTAAGATGGTAATCTATAATCATTCATTCACAATAAATCGACACATTCATGACACAAGAAATAGCCATACATTCATCTCTTTTCAAATACCATATAATCTAACTCTCTATTCTTTTATCTCTACAACCCCAACAACAACTATTACTCCCCTTTTCTAACTACCTCTTTCCTTAAATACAAAATAGATGATAATTATCAAACATTAATTGTCCTTAACTAATGCTTAATTAACATATCATTACCCATTTCTATAAAATACATTATGTGTGTAGTAACTATGCCAATACAATGCAACACTATTGTGTGTAGTCTATCTTTTTGCAGTGCTAACAAAATGACTAACTACAATGACATATACATATCAAACAAATTTTATTATGGATTTGAAAGGTTAATCTTCCATCATATTTATATAGTTTCTAGTTTCATGGATTAGATGTTGATATCTTTTTTATAATTAAATAAATTTAATGATTTTTTTTTTATATAAATTGAAGGGTTTTTAAATTTTGACTTGAGAGCTTAAGCTTCGTCATATTCATATAGTTTTTTTTAAAACTATCATGTAGATTTTTTTTAGTTTCTTTTAAAACCTATTACATGAACTTTATTAATATCTTCTTTATAATGGAATAAATTTAAGATTTTTTTTTATATAAATTGGAAGATTTTTAAACTTTGGGGTGAGAGATTAAGCCTTCATCATATTCATATACTTCATCATATTCATATAGTTTCTTTTTAAACTATAATGTAGATTTTTTATACTTCTTTTCTTTTAAAATGATCATGTAGATTTTTTTATACTTTTTTATAATTAAATAAATTTTCATAAAACTTTTTAGATAGATTGGAGGTTTAGTGATGAACCATTTTTCCATCTTTAATTTCTTTGTCCATCTTGTAAATGATTTCCTTTGTTTGTTGCTTATATTTGATATGTCTAAAATTGAAGATCATAAAGCAAGCATATGTTCACTTTTTATGTTAATCATGTTAATTTTACAATAATTGAAATAGTTGGTAAAAATACACAAAATGATGGTGAATTTTTAATGAAAAAAAAAACCACTAAACCAACATAGATCCATCTTAAATGCGGATCTATACACCAAGAAACATCCAAGTTCTTGAAGCGTTATTTTTTAAATGATTTTTTATTTGATTTTAATTTTTTATTTTATAAGTGGTTATGGATTTTTTTAATTATTTTTTATTTGGTTTTCATTTTTTATTTTATTAGCCAACATAACTTTTTTAATTAATTTTTAATTACTTTTTATTTTTCGTACATAATATAACATCCTGACATAAGGTTACACATGTCCCCCATCTCATACTGGGTTACCTAGCTACTCTCAATGCAATTAATCTTATAAAAAAACCTCTACTAATAAAGAACACACCATAACTTCACAAAACTTCCCTAAAAGTCAAACAAACATAAAGTACACTGGAAAACCCACACTACATAATCTAACACCAAAACCAAAATATAGCAAAAGGTGAGCTAAACCATACATATAAAAATAAAAAGACTAATATTAGAGATTTGAGTCCTCACTATGCCTTCATATAACCTTCGTTAACAAAGATGAAATCATCAATGTCTTCATTAAAAAAACGAGTACAACCTCCACATTTATATTCTTGTAGATGTGTGATACTCTCTTGAACCAAGAAAACCAACTTCTAAAACATAAATCCTCACACACCATTGAACTACAATATAGCCACTTTAGAGAAAGCTATCTAAATATTTTTTTTTTTCAAACGAAAAAAACAACTTTTATTAATAAAAAGTTGTATCCAAAGATGACAAGTAAGACCAGCTGCATATACAAAAACAGTTACACTCTGGTCTGTGTAGTACATAGAGATAATTCCAATAACGAACATAATTAGCCTTCTTTCAAAATGATATATTAAACAAAAAATCTGACAGTCCCTCAAACATTAAGATAAGTTGAACGTCTTGAATAGCAAATCATCCTTATACTCCCCAATAAGAATGAAATCCTCCATAATCCCCAAAGCAAGTTTAGAGAGCTTATCAACATCAATGTTGTACTCCCTATAAATATGCCTAAATGCCTGAAGGAAATAGCAGTGAAACCAGCGGCTTGTGAACGCATTTGATCCCACAAATATATTCAGAGTAGAAAGTCTGAAAATACCAAATATAATACTGTATGTAGTTATGAAAATAAGTTGTTGTGAGAATGGAAAAAATTACTTTCATAAAAATGATTATATAAAAATACTTATTAAAAAATACGAACATTCCCCTTCTGCAATGTATTTACCCGATTCCCTTTAAGAAGTCGCACAAATACGTGGATGGGTAAACCAAAGGAGCATATCCGTAACATCTCCTTATCCATAGAAAAGTAGCATATCCTTATCAATGCTTACATCTCCGTAACTAGAGTGCCATATCCGTACTATTCATGCTACATACTTGTTTACACAAGTATTTTAATTTGAATAAAAGAACAATCTACTCACCATAAAAAATACTCAAACCAAATTTATAAGAAAGCTCTACATAATTGACAGTTGAATCCTCCATTGGGACCAACTCCAACTCAAATGTGTAAAAACCGAAAATTAACACGCCACCGACTAAAGTTCCCTTCGGTTGTTTCACCAAAACCCAAACTCACCGCCATGCGCTTCAAGGACCGTGGGTGACCCACACGACACTTTAGCATCTCAAGTCTTTCTATTATTCAATTCACTTTCTAATACGTGCAAGCAAATTAATAGGAATGTAGACCTATATAGTTACGCCCTGGCCCCTCCGCTAAGAAGAACCCACCCATAGCTACGCCGTTAGTTACGTGTTGAAAACCAAAGGTCTTCTCGACGTCGACTTAAAATATTGACGGCAGACTGAATGCACTTTCTTTGCTTTCGAATATTCCATTCGGTAAGCAGATTCGGCTGCAGTTTCGTCTCTATAAAAATTATAAACCACCCGAAAATGCGCATGCTCACTAAACTCAATAACATAAGTAAAAAAAAAAAAAAACACAAGTCAGCTGACGGCTGCTTCCCGGAACGTAAATTTCTTTTCATTAATACTCAAATGGTAACCAACTTTCCTTCGTTCCAACCATTCCACCGGAGCCTTTTCAAGACTATGAAGTTTCCTATGTATCTTCCCACTATACTGTCTCAACTTTTCCATTTCCACAGTTGAATTCATCCTATGCCGTTGACACGTGTATACTTTGGTGTCGGATTTCTATTTGTTAGATACTCCCACTTTATCCGTTACAACCGACGTTTTTTGTGTATAAAAACATGCTCCCCTTGAAGCCCAAACACACTACACTTGTACCCTGTGTTCTGCAAATTGGTCCCTCTTCTTTATACCTGATTATTGAATTCCAGAATACTTACTATCTTACCATGAATCCAGAATTTCCTGCAGAAATCTTTGGCCAAGAGGCTGCGGCCGCTGAGAAGAAAAGAGCCTATCTTACCATGAATCCAGAATTCCCTGCAGAAATCTTTGGCCAAGAGGCTGCGGCCGCTAAGAAGAAAAGAGCCTATCTTACCATGAATCCAGAATTTTCTGCAGAAATCTTTGGCCAAGAGGCTGCGGCCGCTGAGAAGAAAAGAGCGTACGTGACTTTCTTGGCGGGCTGTGGCGACTACGTGAAAGGTGTCGTCGGCCTTGCAAAGGGTCTCAGGAAGGTGAAGAGTGAATATCCTCTTGTCGTTGCTGTGTTGGCCGATGTTCCAGAGGATCATCGCCTGCAATTGCGAAGACAGGGTTGTATTGTTCGCCAAATTCAGCCCATCGATCCCCCGGACAATGAAGTGATATTCTCAATGCCTTACTATGTACTCAACTACTCCAAACTCCGTATTTGGGAGGTATTTTCATTTCTCTCTTTTTCCTGCAACTCTCCACAAGTCTTTCTCTTTCTGCAACTCTCGATATACGCATAAATTTTAACGATACTGTATTTCCTAAATACGTGCATATAGTTATTAAGATTCTTGTTTTGTGGCGGGCAGTTTGAGGAGTACAGCAAGATGGTATATCTGGACGCAGACATCCAAGTCTTTGACAACATAGACAATCTGTTTGACATGCGGGATGGATATTTCTACGCGGTTATGGACTGCTTCTGCGAGAAGACTTGGAGTCACACTCCGCAGTACAAGATCGGATACTGCCAGCAATGCCCGGACAAGGTGTCATGGCCCATCGAATTGGGGCGGCGGCCTTCTCCATACTTCAATGCTGGAATGTTCGTGTTTGAGCCGAATCAGCTGACCTTCGACTGCCTTTTTGAAACTCTGATGGCCACTGTGCCAACGCCCTTCGCAGAACAGGTCTGCTTCTCTCATCGATTTCAGCATATGCAGATATTTGTTTAATTCACTGGATCCGGCTATGACTATGACTAAACTGTGGTATATGTTTTGTAGGATTTCTTGAACATGTTTTTTGAGAAGATATACAAGCCCATCCCCTTGGTCTACAACCTGGTTCTGGCCATGCTATGGCGACATCCCCAGAATGTGGACTTGGACAGAGTTAAAGTTGTTCACTATTGTGCAGCTGTAAGCTTTTATTCTCATCCCAAATTTGCCCATAGGACTTTATGTATAAAAGATTAGATCGTCGTTGCGAGGATGACTTATGCGTATAGATGTGCATGTGCAGGGATCGAAGCCGTGGAGGTTCAGTGGGAAGGAGGAAAACATGGAGAGGGAAGATATAAAAACTTTGGTGCAGAAATGGTGGGACATATACAATGACCCCTCTCTTGATCACTTGGGATCAAACGACACAATTCCAGATCCAATTTCGGAGGCGGAGGTGGAGGCGAACGGAAAGTCAAATGATTTGCAACAAGTGGTTGCTAATTCTTTCCTTGCTGCGAGGCCGACTTGCCCCAACTTGATGCCTGCCCCGCCTGCAGCTTAAGAGATTTCAAATTTTCAAAAGTCGTGTGTACTGTATATATATTTATAATCCACTGGCTGAGGTGTGGACAATTTGTTAATTTATACCAAATATAATACTGTATGTCCGACCATTTTGATGTTGGGCTTGATATTTGTAAATATACACATTGATATTTGTATGATTTGGTTTTTCTTCTCTGGTAAATTTTTTATTATTTAAATGCATATTAATGAATTTTTTTTTTAAATGCATTTTAATGGAACATAGCATTAATAATTATGAAAATTTGAGTTGGAATACAGTTTTGAATTCTTTTGTTGAGTTTGCAATCTTAAAACAAGAGTCAAGAGGTGGCAATGTCCCCGACATTGCTACCTAGTTGCTAATTTTTTGCAATTGGCGTGAAAAGTTTGAACAAATAGCATTATTGGAATAAATATCAATAATGATTCATTAGTATTGCAAATTATCCATTTGCAAATAAAGATTGCAATGTTGTTTCTAAAAGGTAGGAATTGAATTCTCAAGTCACTTAGAGCGTAGAGTTGTCATTTCCCGAGAACAAAAATGCAAAACCAAAAATTGACAATTGTAATCAATTTTCCATTCCAATCAAATTTCTTGAGCTACACATTTAACGAAGTAAGCTCCAACTATTGTTATAGAGAGATAAATGCTATTCTAGATGGACAATTTTCTTGGTTGCAAAGCTATTGTTTAACATTTTAACCACTTCTAACTCCAAATTAAAGCTAAAACATAACTTTCTTTATGCTTAATGATCACAAAGCTTCAAATACTTATATATGCAATGAATTTCTACAATAATGACAACAATAATACTTGGATGTGCTTCTCATGATCGATAGAAGAGGAACAAAATTTCATGGATATGAAGAAGTTTAGGAGAACATAATCATTACTCTAGAATCTATAGAAATTAAGGAGGCTAAACACACTCAATATGTTATTATAATTTAACAAAGTATGGATGCTAGGCAATAAAAAATGATAGATGCAATTGTACACAAAAACTCTAGAGCAAAAAACAATGTAGATTAGCAACAAACTATCAAAATATCATAAAACACCCAAAATTTCAAAATGTAAGAGTTATAACCACTAACCAACTTTTATAACTTTCTAGACTACTCAAAGATAAAAAAAGTGAGGAAAGGAAAACACTTTAGAATCCCTATAGAACAAGAGATCCAATGGTCAAAGGTTATCAATCTATAGTTTTTTTTGTGAACTATATACAGAAAAACTCAAACTGTGAAATTCCAAAAATATATCTCTGAAATTCATGCTCTTTGGCAATGTAAGATGGGTTGATTAGGCGTAAGCCCAATCGTGTTTTCACCAATAAAAATTAACCATTCTTGTTAAAAAAAAATATTCCAAAAATACAAAAGTTTATTTTTATTTGATCACCTTGTTGACAAACAAAAAGATTTACCAAAATTATTTTATCTTGCTGACACATTGGGTGCCAATTTAAGTCGCCTTCTAATAATGAGATCTGATTTGTGACACATATCAGTGGAATATAAACACTTTGATGAGTTGCACACATTTAATGGACATCAGAAATATATATACACTCCAGTGTTGTTGAACGTGAGCATCTCATAAGCCTTCATAAGGCATTGTTTGGGAAAAAGTTGAAAATCAACATAATTAAAGTTGGAACCTTGGAGATAATATTGCTAATTTCTGATTGGGCACATTACAATCACTCAATAATATTATAAGCTCATGACAGAGATCCCTTAACCCTAATGACATCAATAACAACTTTAATCAACATAATCCTCTTCCACTTACGCCTAGGACTTTTCAGTCCATTTAAAAAAAAAACTGCATTTCAAAGATAATGAAGCATTTCCAATGGGTTCATTTTCAGAAAGCATGGTAATTTTTTTGGCTTCCATGGGACCGCTTCTCTTCTAACACTCGAAACTTGCTTAGATTTCTCGGGTAAGGCCTCATCTTTGTTCTTTCTGATACATGGTGCCTATGCATTTGTTGGTTGCTAGTGAACGCTTATCGTCCTTGCCCTTAGTGCACCTTGGGTGCTTCCGTTGGAAACGAAGTGCCCCATTGCAACTCTCTAATCTCACTTCCTTATCCCGCAACTTCCTCGGAATCACTCATTCGACTTACTGACTCTCTTCATACTGCGCATAAGCCTTAATCTTCCGATCTCTTCACTTGTATTTATGCTCGTTCCTCATGTCCTTGACGCATAGTTGCTAAATATTTCACATATTCATCAGATTTTGTCCTCAAGTGTGTCATCATAATCTTCTGTCGTCTTTTGTTGATGCTTAGCCACGGTAATTATATTCCGACTTGACTCCCGCGTGCTAAGCGTTGACGGGTGACCGATCTTGCCATGTCTGCCACTTTTTGTCGTTATTGTTCTCTTTTTTTTACACCTTTCTCAGCTGCTATGAACCTGGTTATGGCGATAGGGTTTCAACCGATTCCCATTTACTAGATTTGTCAACACTATCCCATCTAACCTTTGTAACTACACTGCACCTCCATCAGTAACAAATTTATTATGTAGGGACCCAACCAATGCATCTGCAACTTACTTGGATGTTTTGCAAACTTACTATCGTATGATAGGACCATATATCCTCGCTGGAAGTGCTTTGCTTTGACGTGGAGATCATGCCAAGCCTTATGTCGATCCTTTTCTAAGTTCTGATGGAATCCTGCGACAAACCGATCCTCGTCAAGTTATACTAATTGTGCCAACCGCTCTTCAATTGCTCTATCGTTGCTCATTCCTATGGTTGCTGCGATGCATAGACTTGGGACAGTATACTCCATGGGAATTACCGCTTCCTATCCGTGAAATAGCTTGAACGGGGTCTGTCCTATCAATCGTTTGCAAGTTGTTTTGTATGCCCAGAGTATTGCTGGAATATTCAAATCTCAATCGTCGCAATTTGTGTTGCACACCTTTGTGAGTGCATGCTCCAATATTTTGTTAAATGCCTCAACTGTCCCATTAGATTGCGGGTGATATGGGGTACTCTTCCTGTGTTGAATTTGAAATTCCTCTATCATCATTGTGATCATTTGATTGAAAAAATGAGTACCCTAGTCGCTCATCAGTATGTTTGGGAAACCAAACTTGGTGACCACGTTATCAAAGAGAAATCTTGTTGCAGTCGCAGCCGTGCAATCTTTTACTAGTGCATCCTCCGCCCATCACGTCAAATAATCTGTTGTGGTAATTATGTAGCCCAACCCTGTTCTTTTCCCTAGTGGGATGATAGGTCTCACAAAGTCGACTGCCCACTTGTCGAAATCCTGAAGTGTCAATTGAGGTACTAAGGGCATTTCATCCCTTCGTGACGGTTTCCCTATTCTCTGACATACGTTGTAGCTTTTTACATAGTCCGCAGCATCGCCATGCATCGTCGACCACCATAATCCTACTCAAAATATTTTTCTAGCAGTGGCACGTCCTCCATAGTGTCCTCCTTCGATCCCATCGTGAGCTTCCGCCAAGATCCTTTCCTATTCATGCGGACATACATATCGTCAAAGTATCTCGTTTGGTCCCATCTTATATAGATGCCCTGCAATTAGTTGGAAGTCCTTGTTACTTTGAATGTCTAGTGATAATGATTTCTTGAAGCTCCAACTTATGTACTATCAATAGAAATAGGGCCAGGCCACTATAATGGCCTCCACATGGGCTCTAGCAGAGGAGGGAAGTCTAGGAATTCCATTGAGTTGTCGATGGGCGGGGGGATGAAAAATAGGTGGATGAGGAACATGAATTCCAATCATCTTGGCAATTTATTGAAAAAACTAAGAATGTGCTTAAGCGGGTCCTAGATTCTCCTTAATGCATCCGCAATTTTTTTTGTGTTGATGTGTCATCTCTTAGTTCAAACTTCCATTATGATGTTCCTTGTTGATTTTCATAGCAATTTAACCTTGAATAAAAAATTTGGTCAGATAGATAATGGTTGTGCCATGTGTTGCATAAAGGGCCCTTAATTAGTTTGCATTGACTAGATAGATGTAAGCCTTTTGTCAAGAGTTCAAAGATATTTAGTGTATTCATTCTCTTTCATTTTAGAGATTGTTTTAGCATTAAAGGAAGTCCCACTTTTCTTTGACCTTAATTTAAATTATAGGTTTGATAAAATATGGATCTAAGCGCTTTGTCTTATCTAAAGATATGTAATTGGGTACTTATATGGAGAACCTAATCCTATCACCTCATTTTCTTTCATTTTAGATGAATTACCACAACAATAGCAAATCATGGTTGAAAGTTTGTTGCGTTGAATCATATTTATAAAGAAGAATTCAACTTTGACTAATTAAGGAGGTTAAGCTCCATCATAGTCACATGGATTCTATTAAAAGCTACCACATGAATTTTGTTTACATCTTCTTTATAACCAAATGAGTTTGATGAACCTTTTATAAATAGATCAGATTTTTAACAATAAACCATATTTCCTTGCTTTAGTTCCTTTATCCATCTTCTCTATTTTTACCCATTCCTTTTCACTTTGTTTCCAATCATAATGTAGTACTTTTCTTTTGATATTGCTCAATAATTTAATAATTTATTGACATGTTTAAGTGGAGTATTGAGTTTGAGTTGAATACCATCATCCTTGGATTGCAAATTTGTGCAAAACTTTTTTATTATAACATATAGACAAATGATTTGATAAAAAGACAACATGAAGAATCTTTATGATTATAGGCAATCACAATTTCACATTTTGTTTTTTAAGCATTTTAATTCTTATATGAGAAGATCACTTATTCTACACATAAGAGAACTTTTAAATCAATTCAAAGTCTAGTTAAATAATAACTATAAAATTAAAAAAAAAAAATCAGAATATTTTTATACTGCAACGGAATTGAACCCCACCCCACCTTACACGTTCTGAAATACCTAGACATCTTTTACTCACTAAATGAGCTACTTACTCTTACCCAAAATTAAATTATTGTTACAAATATGATTGAAAAAATATTAAATCCATAATCTTGTTGTTATAGTTGTTTTTGTTAAATTTGATTTACTTGCTAAAAGAGTTTTTTCCCTGTGTTAATGAAAGCGGATAATAACATGACAAATGCTTAATGCAAACCAACCATCATAAAAAAAGAACCAAACGCTTGCCTACGTTATTATTATTTAACATTATCTTCAAAGACTTTTGATTTGTGATTTATAGTTAAACGCTTGCCTACGTTATTATTATTTAACCTTATCTTCAAAGACTTTTGATTTGTGATTTACACTTAACCTATAGTAGCATATATGACTTTTGATTTGTGATTTATAGTTAACCTATAGTAGCATATCCCATCCATGCTTATATTTCGTTCCTAGTTACACATAGATATGACCATAGCGACGTGTTCCGTCACGGAATTATATTTTAAAAATATACCAACATCTCCAAAATTCATACCTTAATCCTTCCATGGTGTTAGTATTCTATTTGTACCCCATTTTTTCAAATCTGTACTAAACCGCAAATTAGCTGACCAAACTCACGCGCTTAACACCACCGAATAAATCTTACGTCGGTTTCGAGGCGATTCAAAGAACGTGGGTGACCCACACGACAAGAGAATACTAAATTCACTTTGTAAGCCGTGCCCTCCAACAACTATACACTTGCCAGAGCCCAGCAATTAGTTACACTCAGTGAAATTCATCAATTACTTCCAACTAATTATTGTTTTTTATGTTTTAAATTTTTATCTTAACCATCATACAAAGTGTTTTAGTGAAAAAATAATTATTCAACAATAAAGTTTTATTTAAAAACTATCATTCAATAATAATGTTATTAAAGAGTTAATTTTCAATTAAAAGTTATGTTTTTATTGAATATAATTTTCAATTAAAAGATAATAATATACTTATTTAAACATATTTTTTTTGTTGATCAAGTATTTTGAAAATCGAGAATAAATAAAAAAATCTACTACTAATAACATAAACAACTCAAAATTAACATATGCCTGCATTATGCATCTAAAGTACATTAAGTAATAAACTTAAGAAACAAACAAAACTTGAAACCTAGAATCAAAAGTTAATGCCATGCTACATGTAATGGAACTTACAAATTTTTGCAAGATTAACATGTTGCCTTAATGGTGTAATTGAAATTGTGACATTTTAATGTTCAATTAAAATATATGTTTTTATTAAGGAGTTTAATTTCTAATTAAAAGATCTAGTAATAGACTCATTTACCCATGTTTTTAGTTGATCATGTACTCTAAAAATTGAGGACTGAACAAAACAACCTACTAGTAGTGACACATAAAAACTCAAAAGTAACATGTGTCGGCATGATGCATATGAAGTACAATAAGCAATGAACTTAGGAAACAAACAAAAGGTGGTACCTAGAATCATTTCCAAAGGTTAATGCCAAGCCACATGTAATGCAACATACCAAAATTTTCAAGGTAAACATGTTGCATCGATGGTGTAATTGAACTTGTGACATCATTCCAAAGGACTTGAGTTAAAAGGCCAGATAAATATAATATGCCCTCTGTAGAGGCCATTCATTAAAAAAACACATTGCAATAGATATTGTTCTATGATGTTCTCTCCTTCCTTTGTCAAAAGAAGTTTAATAAAGCTATTTTTCAAAGGTATGGTTCTGGATTCCTCTACTATGATTGCATGTGAAGTGGAGCTCTGGATGCACTTTGATAAGAATTTGATAAAATAAATTTCTTTTGTTTGCTTCATTCATAACTCAAAGCATTTAGTTTTCTAATATAGGTAATTCATTTTATTTTAATTTTATAAAAAAATATAATAATGTAAACTTATATAATTTGACATAATAATTTGAATATATTACAAATTCTTTAGATGAAAACTATTTTCTAGGCACAAGTTTTATTAATATTGAGTGAGTGATGTATCAAACTTGTTTATAAGCTTTTTTTGCCCATGAGAAAAAGTAATTGTTTCAACCAATGACTAAGACTACAAGAATAATAAAATGTTACTATGTTTTAACATATATAAAATAAATATTTTAAAAAAATTGTGAATTGATATGTGAAAAGCTTTTAGCAACAAGACTTATAAATTGTAACTTGGAAGTGTCCAAAGTGGGATTGGGAGCCTCCCACAACAAAACCATATTTCCATGCCTTTGTCGAGTCATAAATGTTAATCAAGCTCAATTTCAAAATAACAAAAACAATTTCATGTTGAAAAATTGAAAATAACATCTTAACAAAATTAGTAGCTCCAAACCCATACACATAATAGTTTCATTAGAATTGTGATGCTTGGTGGGTGGTTGGGTTAATTCCTTCACTAACATAGTTTCAAACTGATGACTTCTTCTAAAATGGCACCCACCTATCTCTCGAAGTTGCACTTTTGGACTTGAAAAATGACTTATTCTATGAAGAAAGAGCACAAAGGGGAGGGAAAGGCATTGAAAGGAAGGGCACCACCTCATATTGGGATAACACTAGGCCAATAAAAAAAAAAAAAAAAAATAGAATGAAAGCAAAACCATTTCTATTGAAGGCAAAATCACCCACCTACTCTTCAATCAAATGAGAAAGTTCCAATATAAGATATTACCTATATAATTACAACCCCTACCATAAGCCTACATATATCTTAATGAACCTATTAATAAAAAATTAATGAGTGTTTGAAAATTAATTAACCTTCCAGAATACGTCCTACCAAATTGTTTACCCATTGTTCGAGACGGTTTGCTAAAAAATTTAACCAAATATGATGGGTAAAATATCATATGCCGTTCAAATTAACGAGTTAAAAAGAAAAAGTCTGTGGACGCCAGTCACGCCACTTAAATATTGACAGCGGAGTAAATGACCTTTCATTTCCTCGAAAAAACGGCTTTCGAATATTCTGTCGGCTAAGCAGATTATTTCGTCTCTATCAAATTAGATACTAAGCGAATATGCGCTCGTTTGATACTAACAGAATATGCGCTCCCAACCAAATTCGAGAACGTAATTTACCGTTGCTTCTCGTCAACATCCCGGAATGTCCGCGTCTCGCGGATGAATAGCTGTCAACTTGTACCCAATTTTCCCCTTTTTCCAACCATTCCTATGGCTATGAACTTTCCAATGTATCTTCCAAAGTTCCAGCAATCTCTCCATATTTCCATTTCCACAATTGGCAGTTGAATTCATCGTATACTGCGGACGAATTGACACGTGCATACTAAGGTGTCGACAATCTATTCGTTATTGTATTCTGGATATTCTTGTTTTCAGAACACATTAACTGTTACAATCGACATTTTTTGTGTATAAAAACATGCTCCCATTGAAGCGAAAACACACACTACACTTCCACCCCGGTGTTCTGCAAATTGGCTCCTCTTCTTTACATCAGTTTATTGAATTCAATCATACTTACCATCTACTCTCCTCTTCTTACTTACCATGAATCCAGAATTTCCTATAGAAATCTTTGGGCAAGAGGCTGCGGCCACCGAGAAGAAAAGAGCTTACGTGACTTTCCTGGCGGGCTGTGGCGACTACGTGAAAGGTGTTGTCGGCCTTGCAAAGGGTCTCCGGAAGGCGAGGAGCGCATATCCTCTTGTCGTTGCTGTGTTGCCCGATGTTCCAGAGGATCATCGCCTGCAATTGCAAAGACAGGGTTGTATTGTTCGCCAGATTCAGCCAATCGATCCCCCAGACAATGAAGTGCAATTCTCAATGCCTTACTATGTCCTCAACTACTCCAAACTCCGTATTTGGGAGGTATTTTAATTCTTTCCTTTCCCTGCAACTCTGGATATATGCATAGATTTTAGCAATATTAATATTTTTCCGAATAGTTATTAAGAATCTTGTTTTGGTTGGTGGGCAGTTTGAGGAGTACAGCAAGATGGTATATCTGGACGCAGACATCCAAGTCTTTCACAACATTGACAATCTCTTTGATATGCGGGATGGATATTTCTACGCGGTTATGGACTGCTTCTGCGAGAAGACTTGGAGCCACACTCCGCAGTACAAGATCGGATATTGCCAGCAATGCCCGGACAAGGTGTCATGGCCCATCGAATTGGGGCGGCGGCCTTCTCCATACTTCAATGCTGGAATGTTCGTGTTTGAGCCGAATCAGCTGACCTTCGACTGCCTTTTTGAAACTCTGATGGCCACTGTGCCAACGCCCTTCGCAGAACAGGTCTGCTTCTTCTGTCACCGATTTCAGGATATGCAGATATAATTTGTTTCATTGGTTCACTGAATCCAGCAATGACTAAATTGTGGTATATGTTTTGTAGGATTTCTTGAACATGTTTTTTGAGAAGATATACAAACCCATCCCATTGGTGTACAATCTGGTTCTGGCCATGCTATGGCGACATCCCCAAAATGTGGAGTTGGAGAGAGTCAAAGTTGTTCACTATTGTGCAGCTGTAAGCTTTTCTTTTCATCCCAAAATGCATTAAAGAGAAGCAATATGACTTATGTATAAAATATTAGATCGGCATTGGGGGGTACTTATGTTTATAGATGTGCATGTGCAGGGATCGAAGCCGTGGAGGTTCAGTGGGAAGGAGGAAAATATGGAGAGGGAAGATATAAAAACGTTGGTGCAGAAATGGTGGGACATTTACAATGACGCATCTCTGGATCACATGGGATCAGAAGACACAACTCAAGATCCAATTTCGGAGAAGGAGCGAAAGTCAAATGATGTGCAACAAGTGGCTGCTAATTCTTTCCTTGCTGCGATGCAAACGGCCCCCAACTTGATGCCCGCTCCACCTGCAGCTTAATAGATATACAATTTTCCAAAAGTCTGTAGTGTATATATATTATAATCCACCGGCAACATTATTGTATATACTTCAGAAAACACAGCTGGATGTTGCACGACACTTATTTATTGTAGTACATAATTCATATTTGTAAATATACAAATCGCCACTGATTTGTATGATTTGGTGCCTATGGTTGCTCTTTCGTTCTCTTTACTAAAAATAATTTAATTTTTTATTTAAATTTACATCGATGATTAATATTTCAAGCTTGCAATGCAATATGATGTAACAGAGCATTACGGAATAATTATAAAAAAAAATCAATGAGATTCAGCAAATTTGGGACTTTTAACGTGTAAGACCAGCAAATTTTGGTAGGGATTGAATCATTTTTAGATTTTAGTGATGTAATAGAGCCTTAAGGAATTATTATAAAAAAATTCAACGAGATTCCGCAAATTTGGGACTTTTAACGTGTAAGAGCAGGGAATTTAAGTAGGAATTGAATAATTTTCAGATTTTAGTTTTTTTTTTTTACATTACAGAAATATTATGAAAAAGTTTGGATGAGATTCTGCAAATTTGGGACTTTTAACGTGTAAGATCAGGAAATTTAAGTAGGAATTGAATAATTTTTAGATTTTAGGAGTTTGAAAATATTTGCAAAGTTTGAAGTAAAGCGCTACATTATAAGATAACTGTAAGATTTTTTAACGTGTACATTTTTAATGAAATTTTGCTCTAGGATAAAGATTTATGAATGATCATTTTGCTCTATAATTGATATCTATGGTCATTGAGCTCGTGAATTCTCTTCTCCTTTTGTCTGGAAAATCAAGGAACATGTGTCTCGGAGAGGAGGATCTCATATGGCCGTTTCTCTTAATTTTCCGTTGTGCTCTCAAGTTTCATAACGATGTTTTCCAAAACTCTGGTGCAATTACCATTTTATAAATGGATTAAACGCCAGTGATAGGAGCTGGGTGCGTGATTCATCGATCAAATGCCAAGGCGTTCTCTTATTCATTCAGTCCCTTTAAATCCCAGTTAATAGGCCCGTACCATATCGTATGCAATGCAATCCATTTATGATGGGAAGTACATCAACAGGATTCATCTCTGGTCACAAACATGTGCTTTGTTCTCCCACACTCAGCGTTCAATGCAATCCAAACAATCAGAAAACTCCACACATAAAATCATATATAAATACAGAGTACTTTGGAGAGAAAAGGAAAATAAACATGAACATAAAGTTTCAAAACTTCTTTAATCATTCTTCTTCGTCCGTTTGAGCGTTCTGCTTTTCCCCATATCTTTGTCTTTTTCTTTCACTTGGATAGAACATTCACGCCCTGCATCAATATACTTTTAGTTAATATGGAGCAACTAAGGAAATGTCAAATTTTCTCTTACACAGAACACATGCAAAGGTGTCAACATACAATTACACAGAACACATGCAAAGGTGTCAACATACAATCACACAACTCAATCATATGATGAAAGGAGCACAGAACCAGCGGACGGGAATCATAAACACTTGAATTGAAGGATTTAGGCACAACGGAAGTGAGCTTCATCTCATACAAGCACACAGATGGGCAGAGCTACAGTTCTATCACACTTCACAAACAAATGGCTGCTTCAAAACTCTGTCCCCTGCAGCCTTACGCATCTCCCTTGATCTGATACTGATGTAGTCACTGAAATACCAAGTTGTCACCTACAGGACAAGTAACAACAAGTCTGCAGACTGCTACAGGAAGTTATAGCAAAACACTTCAACACAATTTTGATTACCCATGTGTTCAGAAATTCAAATTGATACTATGTTCGATTAGTTAAATTGTTTTAACACTTCCATAGCTTAGAAAACTTATCATGTTACAACAATATAAAAAACTAAACATTCAACAATGAATTTACAAACTCATAAAAAAATAGAGAGGAACAGATAATCAAAATTACAGAGTTGAAACTCTGTTTTCTATTCAATTTAGAATTTGTATTCCTTACTTTATTACAAAACCAGAATTACATGGATTTATACACATCATAAAATCAGCCGGTCTCATTAATTAAATTAACCTTTCAATGCATCTAAACCAAAATTGACTCTTCAGAACTCTGAAGAATTTGCTGCACCTTTGAACATTCGAATAGCTGAAACAAGTCGGTGGATACCTCTTCCAAAAAACAATGTAATACACCGCCGCTATAATCATTAGATGAGCTAAGACAGAGCCCTTAAATGTGTCTTTGGAATTTTGATGACTGAGTCAATGTGGTAATGGTGAATTTGGAATCGGTGGCCTCCCACTTTAGGCATGGATCGAACTTTGCATGCGCTCGTTCTACCATTAATCCAACTGCCACTACTTTCCCTTTGTTTGTTCAAGTAAATCAATTTAATAGATTCAAAGCTGGGGTCATGGATATATTTTCCTAAGGTAAATTTTTCATCTCTATTCCCATTTTTCATTAGCACAGGTTTATGTATTTTACTGGTTTTTTAGTCTATCATTTAACATAGGTAGTGCAGTTAGTATCGGAAATCACCCAAGCCCTCAAATTAAACTAAGTTTTTGGGAATTCATATGTAAAAGTCGAAGAATTTTGTCAAAAGAAATTACAAAATTTTCTCAATTAGTATAAATACATTGCTATTTCTTTTAAATCTTTTAAATTATTAAATTTGGATCATGATTTCAATATATTTTAATTTTTTTTTATGAACATTACAATATTAGTAGGTTACCTTATTTTTGACACGGAGCGTGTTTACCGTCAACCTCCCATGGCCTCATGTATTCGACAAGGCCCTTTACACCATGGACATCAACCTCGCCTTCAATTCCAATCTCACAAAGATCCAAATAAATACCTTGGTCATTCCCCAGATTATTAACAAATTAACATCTCAACTGAAGGTGACTTCTCACAACTGAAGGTGACTACTACCTGAGAGGGTTTTCTTCACCTATGTAATCTTATAATTATAGCTATAGCTAATGGACATTTGTAATGTTATTATTTTGCAGAATTTGTATCAACAAGGGGGTCAAGTTTCATAATTCACAATACAAGACCTCTGGGAATCATGATGTTTTCTCCAAGGGCCAGAGCCCTTGCATTCACAGTCATTTATTGGAACTTGATGAGCATGGATGTTCCATAGGCTGTAGCTTATAACAGATCCTGCCAAAAGTTTAATCTCTAACTGAAAAATGTGTTCCAAGTGCCACGACTCATGACAGAAGAAGCTAGAAAATGGCATTGACACTTACACAAATTAATTATGTTGTTCAATCAAAATTTATTATCTGAATTTTGGACAGATATTATGTGCATGAGAGATCGTCGGATGGATATGCAACAATATACTAGGCGAAAGTAATTATAGTTTTAAAAAACGGGCATGGGTTGAGGTTTACAGTTTGACATAATATGTAAACATATAAAATTCAAATAGTGGTAAATTTCAAATGTTCTTTTCAAATTGAAAACCTCCAAAATTAATCGAACATCATAGTTGACGTGTTAACTCCACGTCCACACCTGTATTTTACGGGTAAAAAGTGAAAAAACAGGTATATGGGCATCAATTTTAACCACTGGAAACAATAGTGTATCCAAAAGACTCATCAAGATTTTAGTATCGGAACATCTTCTCCTTGGTTTTGACAGGTACCATTCTTGGGTTGATCCAAGTGGGATTTTTTATCATTACCTAATCTTTCTGCATTTGGATAAGCATATCGACAACCCCTCAAATCCTTTCAAGTTCAATCCTTCTTGGTTGAAAGAAGACAACTTCAGGAAAGTTATCTATGACAACTGGCTTCCATTTTACAAAAATATTAATCTTTCGGCTACATAAGAGATGGTATTTTCTTTAAAAAGCTTAAAGAAGACTATCATTCCTTAGGAAGTCGAATTTTAGAAAAATCATTCTCGAGATATGGTGAAGATTGAGGTGGACTTATGACGCAAGGTGCCTTATGCAATAAGGTTCTTGCTTAACAATACACACCACGCACATGTTCACATAGACAAAATGCAAACAACATGGTAGAAGCTGGCTTATATTACTTCTCCGAATCGATTACACTGCAAACTACAAAGAAATGAAATAACTAACTAACTGTCGGCCTAAGCCGTAACAATACAGAAGTAACTGTGTGCTATCTCATTGTGTCAACCTCACCCTCTCCTGGTTCACTATGGAACTATGAGATATGGCTTGATCTTCTCAGCTCTATAGATGTGTGACTTTCTTATCCAATCTAGCAGACTTTTCTTGAGCTCTGCTTGCTCTCTTCAAACTGCCAAGTCCTCATCTTGACTTCCATGCATCCTTATGATAGGCTATAGTAAAAAATCGCGTCAGCCATACTGTCTGTCGGCTTCGACTTACCCGTCGGCTTCTTTCACACCTTCAGGATTATGCCCAAACCTGTCGAAGTCATAGTTCGACACATGTTGACCCTCGATGCTCTGCTCTTTCCTGTCGTCTATCGACCCCAACATGTCGACTCTCGACTTTCACTGCACTTGTCAGTCGCATACCCGACTGCATCCCGCTCGAATTATTGACTTAGACAAGTCAATCTGTTCTCCCACACCAGTGGTTGTCGGCACTCCCTCAGGTCGTCTTTCCTCGAGTCGATTAACTTCGACTGATCTGCCTAGGCTCCAATGCTCCTGCATCAGACTCCCCAGGTGAAAAAGAACTCGACTGCTCCATTAGTCTCCTAAACTCTTCTTCGAAAATCCACGCTGCCTCCTGCAACTCATCTTTCTCCCATCGCACTAAGAATTCCTTCCTTCGCGAAATTCGCGTATGCCCGACTTCGCATTCCTCTATTACTTCTGTGATTTCTTCCTTCTATCGATATGGAATTTGCTCCTTCCACTCAATATCCGATACTTCTACACTTCCACTACTGCTTGAACCTTCTTCAAACTTGTACAGATCTGAGACATTGAACATTGGTGAAATGTTCAAGTCATTCGACAGCTCCAACACATAAGCGTTGTCCGAAATTTTCTTCAGAATCTTACATGGTCCAATCTTCTTCAGCTTCAGCTTGTTATATGTACCTATCGAAAATCTCTCATTCTACAAATGTGCATAGACCAAGTCTCCTTCGTTGAACGACTGTAGTCTTTTCTTCCTATCGGCTCTTAACTTGTATGCCGTGTTTCTCTTTTCTATGCGCCTTCGCACATCTTCATGCACTTCTTTCATATGCTCTACAAATGATTCTGCATCTACGCTTTTCCTGGTTTCCGTCAGTAACTCGACCAAATCCACCACTCCATGTGGGATTCTTCCCTTAACAATCTGGAATGGGCTCAATCCCGTCGACCGATTCACAGAATTGTTATATGCAAACTCTGCTTGCACCAACACATTCTCCCACTGCTTGGGTCTATCAACCGTCAAACATCTCAAAAGGTTTCCCAAACTTCTGTTCACCACCTTGGTTTTTTCGTCTGTCTACGGATGATATGCCAAGCTAAACTGCAACCTCGTGTCCAGTTTCTTCCATAGGGCTCTCCAGAAATGTCCCATAAACTTGGTATCTTTGTCCGATGTGATACTCTTCGGCAACCCATGCAATCTGACTACCTCCTTGAAGAATAGTATAGCAATGCCTATGGCGTCACTTGTCTTCCGACACGGAATAAAGTGTGCCATTTTTGAAAACTTGTCGACTACAACAAAAATTGAGTCGCTCCTCTGCTGTGTCTTTGGCAATCCTAGCATAAAATCCATGCTTAGGTGCTCCCATGGGGTATTTGGTATAGGTAATGGTGTATACAACCCCGTGTTCTGACTTCTCCCTTTTGCCAACTAGCAAACTCTACATTGTCGAACCCACTTTTCGACATCTCCTGTCATTCCTGGACAATAATACTTTTCCTCGACCAATGGCCTGGTTTTGTCGATACCAAAATGACCTGCTAATTCACCGCTATGCAACTCTTGGATTAGGTTCTCTCTTACTGATCCTCCAGGAATACACAAATGTTGTCCCTTGAATAGGTATCCCTCTTAGATAAAATAATCCAAGTATGGAGTTCCGTCGACACTCCATGGTTCACGACAAGCTCCCCACGCTTTCGCAAAATCCTCGTCGGTTTCATACCCTGTCTTCACCGACTCTATTCCCGTTTCCTGAACTGTCGTCGTGTTTAGCAATGCAACCCTTCGACTCAGCGCATCGGAAACCTTGTTCAACTTTCCTGACTTATGTCGCAACATGAATGTATATACCTGTAGTAATTCGACCCATTTCATGTGACGTTGATTCAACTTTGATTGAGTGTTCAGATACCTCAGTGCTTGGTGGTCTGTGTATAACACAAATTCCTTCGGCAACAAATAATGCCTCCACTTCTTCAATGCTTGGACAATAGCATAAAATTCCTTGGACAGAGACTGAATATTTTCGCTTCACGTCATCCAACTTTTCACTGAAAAATGCAATTGGTCGGCCCTCCTGGCTCAACACTGTTCCAATTTCTATTCCGCTCACGTCGCAATCAACCTATAAAACTTTGTCGAAATATGGGAGCGCCAACACTGGGCTCTCAGTGACCCTTTCCTTCAATTTGTCAAAAGTTCGTTGGGCTACTTCCATCCACTTGAACTTGTCCTTTTTCATGCACTCTATCAAAGGTGCACAAATCTGACTGAATCCCCGGATGAACTTCCTCTAGAAACTAGCAAGTCCATGGAAACTCCTCACTCCAGTTGTACTTGTCAGCCGACCAATCCAATATTGCCTTCACCTTCTCTGGGTCCATCACCAACCCCTTACCCGAGATTACGAATCCCAAGTATACCAGTTCTTCCATCATGAAGAAACACTTTTGCAGGTTCACCATCAGCTTCTCTTCCTACAACTTCTGCAATAGCTGTCGAATGTGCTCCAAGTGCTCTGTCTTGGTTCGACTGAAAATCAGAATTTCGTCTAGGTAGACTACGACAAACTTTCCTAATAATGGATTCAGTACCTCATTCATCAACCTCATCAATGTATTGGGTGCATTAGTCAATCCGAACGGCATGACTAACCACTCATACAACCCTTCCTTTGTCTTGAATGTTGTCTTCCATTCATCTCCTGCTCTAACCCGAATCTAGTGATTACCGCTCTTCATGTCCATCTTCATGAAGTACTTCGCTCCACTCAAGCAATCCATCAAGTCATCCATTCTCGGCAATGGAAATTGGTACTTGATCGTGATCTTGTTGATATCTCTAGAGTCTATACACATCCTCCGTTCTCCACCTTTCTTTGTCGCTAATACTGCTGGTACCGTGCACGAACTCAGACTCTCTCTAATCAACCCTCTATCCAACAACTCCTGGACCTGCCGGTAGAGTTCCTGACCTTCTGTCGGGCTCATCCTATGCGATGCTTTGTTTGGCAGACTCGACCCTGGAATCAAGTCGATCTGATGGGATATGCTTCTTGTCGGCGACAATACCATCAGTGTCTCATCGACCACTATGCTCTGAAACTCTTTGAGCATCTTTTTGACTTCGACTAGAATCTTCTCCATTGTCACCTTCTCGACACATGGCCCTTTCGGAATGATAACATAACACCCCGACTGCTTTTCCTCCTCCGCAAGGAATTCTTTTGCTAAGCACATAAGCACCACGGGGGGTTCACTAGTGAGGCAATATCATATCACGTCCATTCATATTGGGGGTTTGAATACTCTTAAAAACCTCAAAAATATATTGCCCTGTATTAAGGGGTCAAGGGAGGTTTTTAATTTGACATAGTAATATAAATATTGGGGGTTATTTTATTTGGGTGTGTTGAGGAATAACTTCCAAATCGTGGGATGGATTCATACCTCCAAATCACGGGTTCAATTCATACCCACCTAAAACTTAAGAACCTTCCATTTTTATTTGATATTTCTTATGATCATAAGTTTTGCATAAATATGGTAATAGTGTACCAATGATAATATCGATGGAAGTCTCTTTGGATTATTGGCCTTGAGCAATCCTCATTTAATAGCTTATTTAGGCTTGCTTTGAATTGATGATATATTTTTTTTCATCTTTAATTTAAGAGATGTAATTAATAGGGAGTTCAAGACTTGAACAATTGTATTGTATTTTTTTTAGGCATTCAAGTAAAAGATTTAACTCTTCATTTTTTAGGTTGGGGTTTAGGTGGGCATTGAGATTCAATTAAACCTTGCTCCATGAAAAGCAAGAAAAGTGAGATCAATCTTTCTTGGCTCAGTGGAACCAAGAAAAGTTAGATTAATGTTTCTTGACAAATTATTTCTTTCAACTTTTTGTATTCTTCTTTAATATTTTCACATTGCCAGTTAGGAATATTTGTTAGATTGAGTTATATTTGGCACATTCATAATTGTAATTTCAATTCTTATATGTAAGACATCTGTCTTAATATTGTATTAGAATTAACATGAACATAGGTGAAAATCTAAGTTCTTATTTACATACCCTATGTGTTATCGTTACCATGAAATGGTATCATATAATTTTCACCATCTTTGTATCTTTATAACTATTGCATGCTTGAAAACTAACAATGGAGATTTTTCCCTATCCTTTAAAGATTAAAAAAACTAGAAATAACCCAATAAAAGGTAAATAAATGTTGTTATCTCGCTTGATTGCAAGAATAAATGTAGCTAGAAAGTGGAAGAAATTCATTGGATCTTATGAATGACCCAAATCCAAGCTATGCACATGATCATATGGTTTTATTGAAAAGTAAAAGGAATTTTTCTATGTTCATTTGGGTTCAAACATCAATGATGTTTGTTTGGATAGGAAGGTAGGGGCGTCCATCCACAAAAGGGTTTCAATTTTGCATTTTTATGGAGTTTAATTTATTAATCTTGTAGAGAACATGAGTTCTCTATGGCTATATTCGTATTTACATGATATAAAATTGGTAGATTGGCAGGTTGTGGTGTGAAACATCTGCAATTCTCATCTTTTCTAAGCATTGCACTAACAATTGGACTATCGATCTTTTACATTCTTTGTTATGTTGATCTCTTGACTAGTTGTTTTTTACGCATTTTTCCTTCCCCAATACTATTTCTTTGGGTGTTCCACTATCCAATGCTACACATTGATCAGTCGCCCCTGCAATCCTAGTGGGATCATTATTAGCATTATATTATTATTTTATTTAGCATCTTGTTTTCTTATACTAAGATGTGTTAGGGATCCTCTTTGTTACAACTTGATAATATGATATAAAGGGGGTGTTAAAAATGGGTTGATAAAAATGGATACCTACAATATCTGGTGAAACTAGGGGTTTTCTTAATTGGAAAGGAATATTGGGAGGGGGGTTCAACAATACAATTTTAGTATGCATTTTCCAATATTTAGTGAAATTAGGGGTATTATTTAATATCATGTGAACGATCGTGCTATGTAACAAGTTCACTTAGTGAACCCCCCGTGATAAGCACTCGCTTTTCCTAAAATTTGCTCTTGCCATGCTTATCGTAGGCTTGTTCCTCTGGCCTCAGCTTAAGAGTCCTCTTCACGCCATGTTTCCACACTGTGACTGTGTTGGCTTGACCATCATAGATCATTTTTCGATCATACTGGCATGGTATTCCTAACAACAGATGGCACACATCCATTGGGATTACGTCGCACGGTACATTGTCTTCAAATCCTTTGACTCTGAACTTGATCAGGCACTGTTTGGTCACCTTCACATGATGTCCTTTATGCAACCATTAGATATTGTAAGGGTGTTGATGTTCCCGACATTTCAACTTTGCCTTGTCGATCACCTTTGTCGACAAAAGATTCTCGGTGCTTCCACCATCAACTATGGTCTTGCAATGCCATTTGTCGATTCGCACCTTGGTTCGAAAGATCACCTTCCGTTGTGCCGGCTCTTGCTCATCGCGCTTGTTGTCCAAAACCAGTGTCTTCCTGGCTATCATGGCCTGAATTTTCTTCTTACCATCCTCACTGCTATCGGATGTCGATTCTTCCCTCTCATCAACTTGTTCATCCCTTCGACGTCTAGGTTTTGACTCCTCTACAACATGTAGGTTCTTTGGGCATTCATATGCCTTGTGTCCTACTCCACGACACTTGTAACAGATTATGGCTGGTCTGTTAGCTCCTTTTCTGTCGGATGGACCACCTCGACCACGGTTCTCACGACCATCGCGTCTGTTCTCTTGCACTTTCTCTCTTTTCGATGTCCCTTCCATCCTTCGACTTTCTTCGATAGATTCCTTCCTGTAACCACTGCTTTGACCTTTCACAGAAACAGTCCTCGCATCCCGACCAGTCATCCTGCCTCTGGTTGCCGCGGATTTCCTCAAAAATTTCTCTTCTGTCTTCAGAGCTAACTGGTAGGATGAACCCACTGCTCTGAATCTCGACATGCTCAATTAGTCCTGAATGGCGTATTTCAAGCCGTTCACGTACCTAGCAACAACTTCTTCTCCTTCGTCGGTCTGACCCGACCTTATCGACAGTCTGTAGAACTCTTCCGTGTACTCCTTCACGGTCATCTCTTTTTGTCGAAAGTTCTGTAACTTCCGGAACAACGAAATCACAGTCATTTGGCAAGAACTTCCCTTTCAGCTTGGAGACCATTCTATCCCAATATTTGATTTTCTGCTTGCCCTTCTTGACTCTGTCAGCCTGCACATTGTGCCACCACATTGAGGCATGACCCTTCAACATCAGATACGCAGTCTTAACCCGTTTAGGATCCTCGATCTGCTCTGTGTCGAAGTATTTCTCCATCTCTCTGAACCAGTCGATCAAGTCTTCTGGATCCAGACTTCCTAAGAAGGTATGTACATCTAGCTTTGTCCAACCTCTCATATCCATCAGAATTTTGATAAGTTTGTCTTCTAGTTCTTCTTCCATTGCTTCTCGTGCTTCCACTTCTTCGCATTATGGTCTAACGCATCAGGAATACAACCATGCCTTTGGCTTTCTTTGATCGATGGAACTTCATTTTTCAAAGTTTGCATTGGTCAGACGCACTCATCGAACATCTCTCGATCAACTGTGACTGCTGCGCCACACGCTCTTCGACCAACTCCTTGAACGTTAATGCCTCTGTGAGCCATTTTCAACCTCGGCTGAAACTCCCACTTCGTCCAATTGCAACCGGACTTCAACAAGTCATGTAAAACTCTACCCAACCTCAGCTAGAGCTGTAAACACACTTTCAGGTTCAATACCACCTGACGCTCTCCACACAGGATTCTCTATCGCTCTGATACCAACTGACGCAAGGCACCTTATGCAATAAGGTTCTTGCTTAACAATACACACCACACACATGTTCACATAGACAAGATGCAGACAACATGGCAGAAGATGGCTTATATTACTTCTCCGAATCGGTTACAATCCAAGCTGCAAAGAAATGAAATAACTAACTAACTGTCGACCTAAGCCATTACAATACAGAGTAACTGTGTTTTGTCTCAGTGTGTCGACCTCACCCTCTCCTGGTTCACTACGAAACTCTGAGCTATGGTTCGATCTTCTCGGCTCCGTAGATGTGACTTTCCTATCCAATTTACCAGACTTTTCTTGAGCTCTGCTTGCTCTCTTCAAACTGCCAAGTCCTCATCTTGACTTGCACGCATCCTTTTGACAGGCTACAGTAAACCATCACATCGGCCATACTGTCTGTCAGCTTTGACTTACCCGTCGGCTTCCTTCACACCTTTAGACTTATGCCCAAACCTGTCGGAGTCGTAGTTCGACACATGTTGACCCTTGACGCTCCACTCTTTCTTGTCGTCAGTCGACCCCAACATGTCGACTCTCGACTTTCACTGCAATTGTCAGTCGCATACCCGACTGCATCCCGCTCGACTTATTGACTTAGACAAGTCAATCTATTCTCCCGCACCAGTGGTCGTTGGCACTCCCTCTGGTCGGCTTTCCTCGAGTTGATTAACTTCGACTGATCTGCCTAGGCTCTGATGCTCCTGTATCAACCTAAATGATATTTTTCTAAGGAATTGTTTAGGTTGTTTTAATTTCAAGGAAAGTTCAAGAATGAAAGACTTACAAGCTAAGAAAAAATATTTGTTAAATTTAAAAGAGGATGAATGGAGAATTAAGAGTGGAGCTCTTTGGCTTGATCAAGGGATGAAAAACCCAATTTTTTTCACCAATATGCAAATTTTTGGAAAAGCAATAATTCTATATGGGAAATGAAAACGAAGAATGGTCAAGTAATGAAGGACTTCAAGGATATATCTTTGCTAGGTGTATCACATTTTAAAAAGATTTATAAGGAATGTGAAGGATCAAATATAGCAAAAATTATTAAGATGATCTTTTTTTCCACAATCAGTGACAGAGTCCGACAATATTGAATTTTACAAGGAAATTTCTGAAGACAAATTATTGAAATTAATGGCTACGTTTAAGAAGGACAAGAGTCCAGGCCTGGATGGTTGGACAATCGAACCATTGCTTGCCTTTTTTGATCTGATGGGGAAAGATATTCTTAGGGTTGTTGAAGAAATGGGGATTTCTAGAAAAGTTCATGGAGCCCAAAATTCTACTTTCCTTACACTAATTCCAAATATTGACAAAGCTTCCTCCTTCTCTGAGTATCGCCCAATCTCTTTTTGTAACAACATTTACAAAATATCTTCAAAAATAATTGATGTATGAATTCAACAGATTCTCTCTAAATTTGTCTTTGCATAATAGTTCGGATTTCTTAAAGGACGCTCTATTCATGAGGTAGTTGGAATCACTCAAGAAGCCTTTCACTCGATTCACAAGAGAAAAATTCCTTTGGTGGTGATGAAAATAGACCTTTCCAAGGTCGTGTATGATTTATGCAATTGGATTTATTTACATCCGATTCTAATCCAAATAGGTTTTGAGGAAAATGTTGTCAATTGGATAATGAGTTGTTTAACTTATGTCTCTTATGTTGTAATTATCAATGGAGAAGCATCAATTTTTTTTAAACTGAAATGTGGCCTCTGTCAAGGATGTCCTTTATCTTCGTTTTTGTTCGTTTTGGTAATTGAAGGTTTAAGAAGGGCTATCCTTAGCACTCAAAGTGAAGGTTTGATTGCATGCATTAGAGTTGGAGGATTGATTTTCATATCTCATATATTGTTTCTTGATGATGTGTTACTCTTTTCCAATGGAACACTAAAGGAGGTAAAAGCTTTAAACTCTACTCTCCAATTGTTTTTTAAAGAATCAGGTATGGAATTGAACATAAACAAGTCCTCCGTCAACTTGTATGGAATTTCGAATGAAGTCTTTGACAGCATAAATCAAACCTTTCATTTCCCTAAGGTTGATCTTTAGGCAGGTATTAAATATCTAGGGTTCATTATTAATCCTATCAGTTACTTAAAGCAAGATTGATAATGGATGATTAATACTGTTGAGTGAAGAATTCACTCATGGTGCCACTGTTGTCCATCCAGAGGGGGAAGGTTAACTCTGATAAATGAAGTACTCAAGGCAATTCCGATCTACCAGTGTATATTGGCATTTATTCCTAAAGGAGTTCTAGATAGAATTAGAAGCATCTTCATGGATATTTTATGGAAAGGAAAAAAAGATGGTACAGGTTACCATCTATCCTATTGGAAGAAAATATCCTATCAAAAATCCAAAGGTGGATGGGGTCTAAAGAATCTTTCAATATTCAACAAAGCACTGGCAACAAAGAGCATGTGGAATCTTTTGAGAAAAGATGGTTTATGGTGTAGGGTGATTTAACAAAAATATATAGCTCCTTAGTCCATTTTAGATTGGTTTAGAAATATTGTAGATCTCTTAAGATCGCCTCTAACCAGTGAAGAACTATCATATATGTTGTTCCTACTTTTAGCAATAATCTAGCATGGAAAGTTGGAAATGGAGCTCAAGTGAGGATTGAGAAAGAAGCCGTTATGGGATGCATT
The DNA here is from genome assembly GCA_027924585.1 of Larix kaempferi. Lineage (NCBI taxonomy): Eukaryota > Viridiplantae > Streptophyta > Pinopsida > Pinales > Pinaceae > Larix > Larix kaempferi. The sequence continues at coordinate 28,712,989 of BSBM01000445.1, read as the reverse complement.
AGGGGCATTTTGGTCTAGCATGGAAAGTTGGAAATGGAGCTCAAGTGAGGATTGAGACACAAGTTGTTATGGGATGCATTAGGGGCTTTTTGGTTTCTACGGAACTTTCCTCTTGTTTATAGTGTTGTAATATTTTTAGCCTTGTGCAGCTTATAGATGAAGAATCATTGACGGTTTGGAATCATGGATGGAAGAGTGTGTATCGGATTAATTTGGTGGTTTTGATGAAATATTAATGGAACAATATCTTATTAGAACTAAAGAGAGGTCACGTTCGAATAAATTCGAAATCATACATTTTGATTTGGACTTAGAATAAGAATGGGGAGACTATTAAGTGAAATTGGGATACCAAATGCTATTGAGTGTGGAGGATATTGAAGAAAGTTGGTGGTGGGAACCAATATGGAAAGTAAAAGCTAAAAAAAAAAAGACAAAAATCTTCATGTGGCTCGCTCTCAGATCTAAAGTTTTGACTTGGGATCACTTTCAAAGGAAAAATAATCTTGGGCCTGGAATCTGTTACTTGTGTTGTCGAGCAAGAGAGGACATCTCTCGCATTTTCATGAAATGTCCTTTTTCTTTGAAAGTGTGGGGCAATACAGATTGTTGGTTGGGAAAAAATAATATTTGGAATTTCGTTTCAGTGGAGAAGGCCTAAAATTCTGGTTTAAACGAGAAGACCTAAAAATCTACTGAGCAATTCCTTTCCTAACTATCTAGAAGCTCCGACTTACTAGGAACATTGTGTTCTTTGAAAATTGATCATCTTAGTCCTCTTAGATCACTGCTTATATCTGTTTGTTGGAAAAAAATTTCAAAGAGAAGACAAAGATCAAGATTGATAGATGTTTTCATCCTCTGAATATTTGTTTTTTAAACAGAAACACGAAAAAGTATTATATTAAACAGAGGATAATTTATAAAATTCCCTTCCTTGAAGGGTTAACCATAGCCTAGGTATTGAGTCCTTCGGGATTGAGAAAATAAGTTTTTCAATCTTTGTAAACGTTCCTTCTATCTATTAATGACTACTACCTTTTACCGGGTAAATCCTAACAAACTAGTTAAATATATAAATGCATAAATACATTTAACAAAACAAAAACATGGAGAGTTTTCATCTTCATTCTTGAATTTGAACAGGAGGAATTTCTTCATGCATGAGCGAGTCATCTTCCATTAGGGAGCTATCTTCATGCAGGGTTTTTGTATCCGCTGGCTGGTTATGCTTTCCGATTTCTACCTTCAGTTCGCTCAATGAATCTTCCATTTGAGCCAAACGAGCCTCAATCTTGTCATTTACACTTTGCAATGAATCAAATAACCGCCCTTTCAATGTGAACAAGAAATGCTTAAGACCTTCAAAGTTGGCCTGCTGGTGGTCTTTTATACCCTTAACTTCTTTCCGCAATTCTTCAAGCTCACCGACATGGACACGAACATTATTTTCCACATCTTGCAATCTATAATCCATCCGGTTGAGATCAAGGCCAATTTGTCTACTTTCATCTAGAGTGGCTTTGGAGACTTCGAAGGCATTGTGGGCGTTCTTCCTTATCTCCTGGTGCACCACCTTACTCTCCTAGAGCTCCTTCATCATATTGTCCATATTCATTCTCCTGATAACTGATAGAGACCAGAGAGGAATACGCATACTAGTTCTGAAATACAACACATCACAAGTGAAGGCTTCAATACCAAACACATCAATATGTAACATTGTCCTTTCTCCCAGATGAGAATCATGCGAACGGGAGCCTCGAGGGGATGACATAACTCTGCATGCTTCCATTTTCATGCCACATCAACCTCCATTAATGCGAGAAAGGATTTCCCGAGGGTGGAATTTAAAGCCTGATATTTTATGTTATCCACTTGTTTGGATAACATGAGGGTACCAATGCATGTTCACCCCCAAAGTGAGGGTAGAAAGAATGGTCAAAAGCAAGGGGACCATTTGATGTGGGGGGGGTCTTGATTCAAGACAATGAAACCTGCTTTTATCCTAGCTCCTTGATTTTCCATGGTATCAGCCTCTGTGTTATTGTGCCTTAGGACATGAAAGAACTGGATCCCAGAGATATCGCATATGACTGAAACAATTATTTTTTGAATTCTATTCAGATTCTTATAATGGCCTTTTTGAATGTTTATCATTTTCTGAATAGCAATCTTGGAGTCTCCGAAGATAGAATATTGTTCTATGTGCAGGGACACCATTATTTCAATTCCTTGGAGAAGGGCCACCCATTCAGCTTGGTTGTTAGTTCTCCTTCCTAATCCCCACGCGTACTGGAATAACTTGTTACCTCCAGGGTTGTAAATGACCTCTCCCACACCTACCACCCATCATCCTCTGAATATTAACTATGATATTCCTTAGGTGTTTTTAGATGGAGCGTATCAAATGGATGAACATTGAGATGGAATAGGAGTGATTTTATTTGAAAAAAAAAACATTATTCAATTATCGACATGTTTGGTAGAAGGTTCAAACAATACAATTGAACTTATGGCCCTTCGATTGGTCTTGTAGGTGGCTTCTCAACGTAATTTGAAATATCTTTAGGTATTTGGAGACTCACTCCTTGTAATAAATTGGATGAACAATTTCCACATCATAGGAGATTTGAATATTCATAACTTAACTTATGAAGTCAAGAAAGCAACTAATTTGTTCCTTCATATCTCCTTTACTCATGTTTATAGTGAACAAACAACATGCAGACCACTAATCCAAGTTCATATTAGCAAAGGATCTTGGAACCTTATATATCCAGGATGTGGATGGTGAATCAATATATGAAACAACTTAGAATATGTGATAAATTTTCTTATGGTTTTGACAGGAAGACTTAATTTCCCGTGGGCACTTTAGTCTATGATTTCTGAAAAAAAATTCTTCGCTTTTTAACAAGTCATTTCTCCATCTTGGGTTGTTATGCTAGTATGTTTGTAAGTTCAATTTAGACTGTTTAGCCAGTTTTATTTTTTGTCTGTTCTTGTAATTTTGGAATTAGGTTGAGGTTGAAAACATGATACTGTTATTGATCTTATGAAGAATGTATCTCCGCTCTAATATGAATAGAAATATGATTTTTTCCAGGGAAAAAAGGATTTATGAATGAATTTTTAAAAGGTTACTTAAAACATCAACACATTAGTTTCCAAGTTACATGTGCCATACAAAGAACATAAATAAAAAATGGCAACTCATTAATATATAAGATTATTGACCAAAATATTTGCGAGTGAGAGAGATAATTTTTGAAGTTGTAAGATACTCTCTTCTAGGTATCTCTATTTGGTACCTCAATTGAAAACATTTATCAAGTACTTATATTACTGGTTTTCATTGTAAGTATTAATAAAGTATATTAATTGGAAATTTTTATAGAGAAGTAGGTTTTAATTAGATGTCAATATTTTTTACTTATAAGTTTTGATGATGATGATGATGATGGTTAACATTCACTAAGACAATCTTTGGTCTATCGTACATTGATAAGGAACTATCTTGAATGTTGTAAGGAACTATTTGGATTGCTGTAAAAATTTAAACCTATGCTCAAAAAGATTAGAAAGAAGCGTTATGAGTGTTGATGCTCAATATCGATATGTTCTGAAGTGTCGGAACATGATCACTAGGAGGAACAAATTAAACTTTGAGTATGAATCTTTCCACAGTATTCAAACATTGTGTTAATGATTTTGGAAAGTTACTATGTGGAAATTTAGATAGACCGACGCGTTTTGGGTGGACTCTCCACCCATCATCGGGATCATGGGAAGATTTGGTATAAAATAAAAGAATTTGGCAGTATATATAGAAGGAGGATTAGAATATCCGTTAGGTTTAAAGAGAAGAATAAGGAAGTTGAGGTAAAAATAATAAGTAAAAATAATGATTAAAAGATTAAAATCAATTAGAATAAAACAAATGGGAGGGAAGTTATGGGTTTAAAACTAAAATAGTAATTAAATATATTAGTTTAAACTAATTAAGGGGGGAGTTTACCCAGATTAGATAGAATTGAGGAATTAAGGGAGGTTGTTTAATTAAAAGATTAAAATAATAAAATATTATTATATTGATTACTAATGTTAAAAAGCTATTATAAGTAATTGAGTCAAATTCAAAAAGAACAAGATAAAGAAATAATGATCAGATAAGAGAAATTAGGGAAGAATTAATAGCATACATTGGATCACTAGAACTCTTGGTTGGCTCGATAGAAGGAGACAGGTTGGTCAAATTAGGATGAAACATGATTGATTTGGATTCCAATTTTTCAAAGAAAGAGCATATGGAACTGTTCCTATGGGTCTTTTCTATATCACCTATTGGATCCTTAACGTGCCTAAGGTTCACCTTCAACCCTTTACGTTCTGAACAAACAACATACTACTGGGGTGTCATAAAAGAGATCTCGTTCATGTTGAAGTATCATTGCTCCAGGATGGTTGCTGGATGATGGCATGTAATAGTTGGTGGGGTAAAGTGGCCTTCAATTTTCATCTACCATATTCCTACAACATGTTTCTCTTGATAAGACCTTGTGAATTTTTGGGAGTGGTGGAATATAATTTGCATCCGAACTTTATTCATAATCAAAATTCTACACAACTCAATGCAAAATTATTCAAAAGCAAATGCAAAGAAAGCGTAAATTCAATTAGATAATCAAAATATAAATAAATATGGAATTACTATGGCAAGGGAGAACTTGATGAACTTGGAGTGATATGGAATTTAAAGAACCGAACATTTGATTTATCACTCTTTTTTTCCCATGCATTTGAGTCAAAACCACAATCAATACATGTCTTCATTCTTAAAATAAAAATTGAGAAACATGCAACATTCTACTTTTTAAAAGTAATCGGTGCACCCAATTCACTATTTACACATTGATACGCTTAAACATACCAAGTTCACCAATGCACTCATTGTAGATGTGCACCGATATGCAACCTCTGCACCCACATCCACAGAGGATAGCCTCCACAATGTTAATTGCAAAAAATTTTACTTCCATTTTTTGTTTTGTTGTATATATGGTGCACGTATATTAGTATAGCACATTGGTGCACTATATCCAGTATAGTGCACCATGTTCCCGATTTTTTAAAAACAATTTTGTGCGTTTATCATCAATGGGATGAAATATCAAATGAAAAAATGAGTGGAGATTCTATTTTTAGACAATGATCTTATAAATACAAGAAAATCCTAATGCTTAACCCTTTTTTGGCCAAAAGTTTGAGGAGAGTCTTGTGCAAAAGAGATTTAGCAGGGAAGAGTTTGGAGAGGTAGATTTATTTGAAGAGAAATTTTGTAAAGGATCATTGTGGACACATACAAATCTCCAAAGGATACATTTTGGGCAAGTCTATTGATCTCAAGTTTTTCCTCAATCAGTTAAAAAAATGGCATAAACTTTATATGTTTTTTCAAAAAATAAAGGATTTTAGATTTACCTTCAATGGTGCGAACCATGGTGTTCTTCTTGCATCAAATTTTCCTTCACTACTGTAAACCCTATTGTTCTTCTTACTTTCCTTTTGTTTTTTTTGTCTCTCTTTCTATTTCACAATAACATTTGTAAACTTTTTGGTTGTGTATTAATATATGGGCCTTTGAGTCGCTACTAGATTGGGACCATGATGCGATTGAATTCCAAACCAACATGTCTATATTGTCATCATAAAAAATAATTAAGAAACACTTTCATTGTTTGTAGTGTGCACATGCAAAATATGCATTATAATGTGTATATTCATGTACAATGCACCTATACTAATTTTTTGTATTGTATGCACCGATTGACCCCAACACTTTTCAACCTTAAATTCTTTAACGTGTAAAAAAGTTTCAAAATTTATATATTTCATTATGCAGGGTGTTTATTCATAAAATATGGTTGATAAAATATCGCGGAATACAAATTATAGCAAAGAGAGCGAGGGAAACAGATCCCAAACAGAGAATATGGCAAGGTTTTTGTAATTTCAATATAAAAGTAATATATTTGAAGTATCTCTAAGTTTAAATGAAGTGTATTGGTTTATGTGTGTCATACAAAGCAAAAACTTAAAGAAACTCTATAAGATTGTTTGTAATCTAAGTTAAGAAGAGCATAAAAGCATTACGAAAATATTGCGAACAAGCATTAAGAAAATATTGCCAACATAGGAACTAGGTGGATCAAAAGTTGAAAAACATGAGGTTTTTGCTTGACTTCTTACTAACAATGCTTCTCAATGATAATCTCTAACATGTTTGAAACTTTGGGTTTCAAATTTGTTGAATGTTGTATAGGGACATACAAGGAGGAAATAGGACACCCTAAAAAGATAAAAATTAATAAGAATGCAAAGGATGATGAATTGGTCATCAATTCAACTCGAGTGGTGTTGGAATTTAATGAGAGGGGGGAGATTGTATAAAAATTTGACATATATAGCGGAAAGAATGTATAAACGTTCTTTTCATTTACAATACAAAAATCAATCCAATGACTCTAAGAATTAAGTTATAAATAAACTACAAGAAGCGTTTCCAAAGCAATGGGCTTTGAGACCTATAATACTTGCAATGGAAAACACACACAATAATACAAAAGAATCATTTAGAAATTATTGCTAAATTTTTTTTTCTATAATATGAAACACTAGTCCAAAAAAATACCTCTATAATATTTTTTCTATACTTATTTTCATATAAATATTTATTCATTGTTTTTTTTTTCGTTTCTTAGGAAGACTACTAAAATTCCAAAGGAAAAATGACGTGATATCCAAAAGATGCCATTAGGGATGTCAAAAAAGGTATACCATGAGATGATCAAAGAAATGAACATAACCACACTGCAGGGGGAGCCATCCCAACAACAATGTGCATCAAACATATGTAACCATTGTTTTATTTTTAAAGTGAACATAGTCTAATTATTGCATGAAATGCTAGTTTTCAATTATTTTGTTGCCCCATAAAAGAAGATAAAATGGTACCCATTCAACGTATAATATAGGACGACAAGGCATAAAATGGTTGATTGCAAATTTTGTGAGTACTCGTGGTTTCTTTCATATTTCATATTTGTTGTGATGTTTATATTTTAATTAATTTACAATTTTACATGGATGTTTTGTAATAGGTGCTAATATACAGAGAAGAGTCATTTGATCATTTGATTGTCATTGTATTAAGTATCGGTTGTGACTGTATGATGGGGTATCAAGGGTTAATTAAACAATTTGTAAGTAGCCATGTTGTTTTATGTCCCTTATTTTACAATTAATGGAACAACAAGAAACCTTTAATTATATCTATGCTTTGTCATGGCATATGAAATTTATAGGAAACAAAGTATGGAGTGAATCCAACAGAGGATTTATTGAAAAACGACATGAGGAATGGTTTCGAAGGAATGTGTGAAGTAGATGAATCACTCATTGCATTGGTACAATTTTTCATTTACACAATCATGCATAGTATATTATCTATAAATGTGGATATACTCATTACATTTTCTTTCTATGCTTGTAGACGAGACATGCAAACAACTAAAGCGACAACAACAATTTGAGCAATGAATTATGATCAATACAATTGAATGTTGTTACTACAAATTGTATATTTTGGAATTCTTCTCTATCAAAATAGCATTTTGTTTAATGCGGACATATTGTCTCAATTGGATGACGACAACTTATCAATAATTGCAACAATGCCAAAATGACATTTTGATTATCGTAGACTTTTAGGTTGTCTCCTTTTTTGGTTTCTTATTCTTATATAATAAAATGGGTTTCTTCTTCTACTGCAATCTCTAATGTAGAAAAATGTTACATTCTTGATTAAATATATGAATGATTTACATTGTGAAATAATCAAATGTGTAATCAATGTCCTTATCCAAACACAATATTCAAAATATGAAAATAAATATTATTGTAAAAAATATTTGATTTTTTATTATTAATTCAAATTTAAATATAAGAATGATATGCATGGTTACAATGAACAAAGATGTCGTCAACTTGTATATCCAATCACAAAAAATAAAATATATCAAGCAATGCACTCTGCAACTTTCTAGTGGATTTCTCGTGGATCCTACATAAACTAAAAAGACACACTGAAATCAAAGGAAATATCATGTCACCTGAGTTAAATAAATGAGACTTCTAACTAACTGTCAATAGAAAATCACGCTGACTCATGGTGTATGACAATATTTGGTTATTTTAACTCTCGACTGAATAGGTGTAGAATAGGATTTACATTCGATCATCTTGAATCTATTCAAAAGATCCATTGCAATTGTTTTGTTTGAGAAATAAAGATATCATCATTCATCCATAGAACTTGAATGCCAAAAATGAAACGCAAGAGACCAAGGTAAATCATTTCAAAGGTTTTAGCCAATTGTTTCTTCAAAACAAAAATTAGATCTATATTGTTTCCATTAATGAATAAATCATCTACATAGAATTCAACAATTAGAGTATCACCATTGGCATGTAAAATGTAGATGATATGTTCATAGTCACAACGTTTGAACCAAGAGTAAGAAAGAAATGATCAAACTTCTCATACCAAGCCTTGGAGGCCTATTTTAAACCATACAAAGATTTCCTTAGTCAACAAACAAGAGCAGTATCCTTCTCAAACCCAAGAGAATGCTCCATATATATTTATTCATTCAAATCCCCATGAAGAAAGGCACTTTTGACATCCATCTCGTGTACTTCCCATCCAAGTTAAGAAGCAAGTGAAAGAATCAGTTGAACCAAGTTCATCTTTGCAACATGGGAAAAGATTTCAATGTAGTCGATTTTTTCTTGCTCAGAAAAGCCTTTTGAAACCAAGTGAGCCTTATGTATTTCAAAAACACCATCACATGTGAACTTGTTCTTGTAGACCCATTGACATTTCACTATATTCTTTGCTTGCGGTCGGGGAACTAGTTCCCAAGTTTTATTTTTCATCAAGGAAAGGTACTCTTCAACCATGGTGTTCTCCTATTTACATCGACCATGTGCATATGCATATGTTTTTGGATCACATGCCTCTATCAGACACACCATTAGAGAAAAACTACCACACTATTTCTAATTTCTAGTATTCTTTCAATTATGAATATCTCTTGTATTAACTCCATATGCTTCAATTGTCTTCGTGGCCCAATGGGGTATACAAGAATTCTGAGAGGAAGAATTTCCAATATCGACCAACCCATCAACCTGTCGATCTGAAATATCAAGACTAGTATTCGAGTTTGTAGTCGTAGACGGACTACAAGTCGAAGAAGGTGGTTGAGTGGACTGCTCGGTCGAAACTTCAAGATATATTTTAGTTGATCCTATTTATATCGTAATATCAAAGGGATCACTTCTTATTAAACCAAAGGAGGAGTTTTATAATTTGATTACTGAGGTATTTTCATCACAGACAACAACCCTATAGATGATGCTTTGTTGTTTGACAGGATCAAATAATCAGTAGGATTTGGAATTTTCAAAATATCCCATCATGATGCAAGAATGAATCTTTGCATCCAAGTTATTTATGAAATCATCTCGTATATGTGTTAATTTTTTATCTTAATGTGGAATTATAGTACTACTTGAAATCAATGAATAATCAAAAGCTTAAGCATTCACATGAGACACAATATTTACCCTGGGGAAACCTTCTAGTACTTGAGGGAGAAAACCCCAACAAAATATTCCTTATAATATTGATAGATATTAGAGAATGTATTTACAATGAGCATATTACATCAAGCACCCCTAGCTCATTATTAGAGAGAAATACCAAACACCCCTGTTGCAATCACATAGCAAGAGAGAAGATGGAAGAATAGAACTCATAATAATATCATGCACAAAACCAATTCACTGTTTTTGGTCACATGCACAAAGAAAGTGAATTGCCTTCAAGAGAGAAGAGAATTCGCTCTCACATTGAATTCATCAATCCTGCATAACATATATATACTATACTTCTCATGATTTGGATTCTATTTTTATCTTTTGACTTTAGGATGAACTTGCCCTTCATCTGGATTCTATATCACTTAGTTAGGTGGATAACTCAAGTGTCATCATGCAAGTGTCGTAACTCCAGTGATGTCGTTTAGTTCAACTTAAGTGTTAACATGCAAAATGTCATGTCCCCAAATTTTGCTATGGTCCAAGACATAATTTTGCCCAAAGTCACCTAGGATTAAAATTATTAAATTGGTGGCTAAGGGTGGAAATTTAATTAAGTAAGATGCCCAAGAGAGTAATTGAAGAATAATTGGACTAAGGTGGGCCACATGAAGTAAAAGATTCACAATTTGAGTTTCCTAAGATAATTATTAATAATTTGGGAATAATTGGCCAATAATATTTCAAACAAGTTGATTTTATTAATATTGGCCTAAAATATAAAAACAATATGTATTTATGATTAATTAGGCTCATGAGGGTGCACATGAGGATAAGGTAGGCCTCACACACTTGAAAAGGAAAAAAATAGAAACAGGAAGAAAGCAGCCCAAAATCAAGGTGCCAACAAAAAGAAGGAAACTGTCAAAAAAGAAGGAAACTCTGAAAAGCAGAATGTTTCCAAAAGCAGTAAAGCAGGAAAAGCAGGAAAGTTATCAAAAGAAAAAAATAAAGAAGTTTCTTGATTTGTGCAACTCAAGAAGGATTAGAGACATCCATAAAATCTATAGGGTCCAAGTTTAGCAAGTAAGGACGCATCCATGAAGCTAAGTAGGTCCAAACCCAATCCAACTAATAAAAGAACCATGCATGCCTCCTCCAATTCGAATTTCTAAGAGGATAAGATCAAACATGAGGAGAAAATTCTATAAAAGGAGGAGAACTCCATTTCACATCTTTTGGAAAATTCATTTTGTGTTTGAGAGCTTTTGCTACTCAAGGTTGAGATATGTGCCTAAACCAAGCTTGGGAGATGTGCCCCAATGTAGTGTGAGTGTTCCAGTTTGTTCACAATATGATCCAGAGTCACTGAAGTCTGAATTAAATGCCAGTTGCATCCCACATTGAAGAATCCAATCCTTCCAGAGATATCATGAGTGTTGGTGCCATTGAAGAGAGTTCTTGAGAAAGTCACATCCAGAGAAGGAGATACAGTTCAGTGAATGCGCCCAGGATCATATTATGAAGTTTAATGCACCCCATGAGAATCCATCATCTTTGATTTTATCATATGTGCATATCCATATCATAAATTCTCTTCATTCTTCTTCATCTCAGTCTTATATTCTAAGCTTTGTAATATTTCCTATGTATTGGATATTTTTTGTTCAGTTGAGACTCAAATATTTAGATATGTTGCTTTGAGTGTGTAAATTTGGTTTTCTGATATTCTTAGACTCATTTCTGAGTCAATTAATAATTCAAAAGAGAAGTTTGGAAGCTTTAAAGGCTGTTAGGATTCAGTTCTAGTAAGACTAGCTCTTTGAGCACTCTTTTTTGACTAGTTTACAGTTTTTCATATTAAAGTTATTATGTGAGTCAAATTTCTGTTATGGTGGTTATATGGTATTATTAAGACTCTATTGAACACTCTCCAACTCCTTTATTGATAATTAGTATGCCTCTCAACCTTTTTGGGAGAGCCTAAAAGTCAACCAGTTGGGTTGTCCATACTAGCACCATTTTTCCTACTTGCTCCCAAACCTTACCAAATATTCTCAAAACCTGAGAAATACTTATCCATCATCATTTGGGGGGTTTATTACTGATATTTATCCTCTGGTTGATTTCAAGAGTAAGTGGATGGTCTAGTATGCATATGCTGGTCTTCCCAAGAAGCCTTCAAGTAGACTTCATCCTCGCTGATGTTTGAAACATAAATGACCCAGTACTTTGTGCATAGGAATATGAAGTTGGCCTTGGCTCAGATTTCCTTGCTGCTGCATATTTACCTTCATATTTTTCAGATCATAAAGGTCTCAAGTCCTTAAACCTGGGGGAATTTACATGTGCCAAAGACTAGTTTTCCCGAAACTAGTTTATTGTCTATTTTTTTGTATGAACTGATTTTGTTTGATTATCTGAGTTTGTTAAAATATCCTTATTGCAAATCCATAGGATATTACAAAAAACACTTTAGTTAACTAGATCTTCTTTATTAACTCTTGGTTCACTTTTTTATCTGAAGTCCTTCTTGTTAACATAACTGAAGTTTAACAATTCGAGTTCTCTCTTATTTAACTGAAGTCTTTATCATCACTGAAGTGAGAAAATTGAGTTATCTCTTGTCTTATCACATCTTATATTTATCTCTTGTCTTATCTGCATGGTCCACATGTGCCAACATTAATTTATCTATCATATCAAATATACTAAGGCTATTTTTCTAATGATGTGATCATCTTGTTCTATGATCATTCCAAATGGTAATATGCTAAATTAATTCACTCTAGAGGTGGCCAGTCTCTAGAGGAGACTTAATAGATCAACCATGGTTAATAGTACATCACACACCATTCATGCTTCGACATGCAAAGCATTACCTCAACACATGAGGATCCATTTTGACACACAAGACCTTAGTATTGAAAAACAAGACTGTACAACACCATCACTTTGACATACAAATCACTTACCTCAACACATGAGGCTTATTTATTCTTGAGTCCAACTCAAGATTCTTCTCCAAGTTTCCTGAGTCCAACTCAAGATCCTATAAGGAACTACCTCGACACACGAGGCTCAATCTTGACACACAAGATTGACTAGGGGAATGACTCATGATGCTATAACTTTAACACTCTCTCTCAACGAGGGAGGGAATCTCTGCCATGCCAAGCTTGTCTTCGAAGTACCTACACTTAGTCAAGGATAGAGGCTTGGTCAACATATCTACTATCTGCTCACTAGTAGCAATGCACTGAATTATTGTGGATCCTATCTGGACCATGTCTCTGATGTAGTGGTATTTCATCTCAATGTGTTTCGATCTGTCATGAAACACAGGGTTTTCTTAGAGATTAATGCAACTCTAATTGTTAGAGCGAATGACAGTAGTCTCAAAATTCTCACCAAATAACCGAGTGAGTAGCTTCCTAAGCCACACAAATTCTCGGCAGGTGGTACTAGCTGCAATATACTCTACTTTTGTAGTACTATAGGCTATGGATCCCTGCTTCCTACTGGAGCAAGAGATCATAGCCGATCCCAAGCTTAAAAAAAATCTAGATGTACTCTTTTGGTCCACAATACTACCACCCCATTCAAAGTCAGCATAACCAAGTAGCATCACTCCTCCACTGGAAGCATATATGAGTCCATAAGCAATAGTACCTCAAAGGTATCTAAGAACATGCTTGGAATCAACCCAATGTCTATGTCTTGGATCATACATGAACTGAATCAAGATATTCACTACATAACATATGTCTGGTCTACTATGTCTCAAATACATCACGGAACCAATGAGATGTCTATACATGGTAGGATTCACTAGATCCCATCTGAAATCTTACTCATGTAGTTTCTTCATATTAGAAACCATTGGTGTAGACATGGATTTACAATCCATCATACCAAACCTATGCAGCACATCAACTATGTACTTTCCTTGTGAAAGAAAGATCTCATCTTTCCTTTTCCAAACTTCTAGACCAAGAAAATAGTGCATAAGACCTAAGTCTTTCATTTTGAACTAAGAAGTGAGCTCCCTCTTGCACCAAGCTATCTGATGTTCCTCTCTAGTAAGGAATAAGTCATCAACATAGAGAACCAATATCAATGGTTGGTTCTTCACAAACTTGAAGTGCAGGTTGGGGTCAGCTTCGCTTTTGGATAATCCCAAGCTCTGAATATAGTTATCAATCCTCGAATACCAAGCCCTCGGGGCCTACTTAAGTCCATACAAGGATTTCTTAAGTTTTCATACATGGGACTCCTTCCCATGAACTACAAACCCCTCAGGTTGATGTATGTATACTTCTTCCTCAACTTCACCATTAATCAAGGAAGTCTTCACATCCATCTGGTGAAGCTTCCACCCCATAACTAAGACAAGTGAAATCATGTCTCAAATAGTAGTGTACCTGGGCACAAGAGCGAATGTCTCATCATAGTCTATTGCTTCTTTCTATGAGAAACCATGAGCCACAAATGTTGCTTTATATTTTTCAATACTGCCATAAGTTGCATTTTGATTTTATAAATCCACTCGGAAGTTACTATTGAATTTCCTTTAGGTTTAAGAATCACTTCCCACACATCACTCTTCATGATGGATTTGTATTCTTCCACCATGGCATATTTCCATACTTACTTCTTAGTAGCTTCCTCATAGGTGGTGGGTTCTGAATCACTGATGTGATGCATCTATGCTACATATCCTGAATATCTTTCAGGTCTCCTTCACACTCTAGATGTGCATGATGGTGCTCCATTCTTTTCTGCCTCATGCAGAATGTCTCAACACCATGCGAATCTCCTCTTAGTAGGAGGTTCATCAGGAGACATTTCTACAAATTCTACTGGTTCTTCAAGATTAAGGGGATCTAAGGAATATTCTGGATTATCCCTCTCAACATCTAAAAGGAGAGAATCAGAAGCTGGATCCTCCATCATGGGAGTATCATGCTCCTCCATATTTGAATCACACTGAATTTGTTTAGAGCACTTAAAGGCAACCTATTCATGAAATGTTACATCTCTATTGACTTCAATGTGCCTTTTTCATGGAACATAGACTCTATAATATTTGGAGGATTCATTATATCCAACAAAAGTTCCTTTCTTTCCGGATAGCTTCATCTTTGTTCTCTTCTCTTTTGGTACATGAATGTAGATTGGACAATCGAAAATATTCAAGTGTCCAACATCTGGTTTTTCACCAGTGAAAATTTCTTCAGGAGTCTTTTCTCCTAGTATAGCACGAGGACTTCCGTTCTATATATAAATGGAAGTGATAGAGACTTCTTCCCATAAGGAAGTGGGCAGATCCTGATCACACATCATAGCTTTTGCAGCCTCACAGATTGTTCTGTTCTTTCTTTTAGCAATCCCATTATGGTGTAGGTTGTAAGGTACAGTCAACTGTCTTCTTACCCCTGCATATCAACATAAGTAATTAAATTCATGAGACTCGAAATCTCCTCCATTATCATATCTCAAAGCACGAATGTGCTTTCTATTATGATTCTCAACTAGTGCTTTAAACTCTTGAAACTTGTTGAAAGTTTCACTCTTTGCTTTCATAAAATAAATCCAAGACTTGTGAGAGAAGTCGTCTATGAAAAGGACATAGTACAAATAACCACTCAAGGATGGTGCTGACATAGGACCACATCGATCAGAATGTATCAAGTCCATGATCCCTTTGGATCTTCTGGTACTGCTCGAAAATCTCTTCTTGATGTTCTTGACAAGAGCACAACCTCTACAAATAATATCATGCTCATATTGAAATACATGCATACCTTTTACCATCTTCTCTAATCAAGGTAGCGCTTTGAAATGAATATGACCAATCCTCCTATGCCATAGTTCACAATGACCGACGGTGTCATGAATCATGGATTTAATGAAATTTCCAGGAACTTTGTAGATACCTCCCTATCTAACTCCAATCACAACTACAGAATTCAAGTATGAATTCTTAGGCCGTAAGAGTGCTTTGTTGTCCATAAATGTCATTTTGAAACCTTTATCTTCTAGAATTGAAATAGACATGAGGTTTCTCTTCAGACTAGGAACATACATAATATCATGAACATGGAGTACATCACCTGAATTCAACTAAAAGGAAGTGGATCCAACTCCTTGGATCAAATAGGTGGTATTATCTCCAAGCTCCACCTGACAGGATAACTTATTTTCCTTCAGATATGTGATAACGCTCCTATATCCAATCATGTGTTTTGATGTGCCACTATCCACCAGCCATGTCTCAGCACTAGTAGTAATGGATCTAGCTAGAGCTGAGACAAGATAGTAGTCCTTCCTTGTCTCTTGATCATTGGAAGAATTCTTTCTTGTAGGTTCATCTTTTGTAGCACTAGAAGCATAAAATCTACCCTTGAAATTTCCTCTTTGCTTTGCATGGCAGTCTCTTGCAAAGTGTCCCTTCTTATTGCAGTTGAAGCATTTGACTTTAGACTTATCAAAGTTCCTGGTGTATTCTTTTTCCTTTTGATGAGGAAACTTCTTCTGAAAAAAGGATTTATTTCCTCTCTTTCTCAATGCCGTAAGAGCAAGGTTCTCTTCTTTGGAGGAAGCATTTTTGCTTTGAATTTGCTCTTCTTCTTGAAGGAAATCATGCCACAATATTTCAAAGTTTGGTTGCACTTCTCGACCATTAAAAATGGCCAATAATGTCTCCCATGAGGATGTATGGGCATCGACAACAGTATGAATAAGATCACCATCATCAACAGTTACACCAATGCTCATGATATGATCTCTTACTTGATAAATCTTTGTGAAGAAGGTAGCAACAACTTTGTCCATATCCATATTCATATTACGATGTTTGTTCTTCAATGCTCACTTCTGACTGGGAGACTTCTTCTCATAAACATTGGTCAAAGTGTCGAAGCATTCCTTTACGGTCTTCAATGGAGTAATCACTAGCATCAAATTGTCTTTCACATAATCATAAATGATTCTCTTTGATTTGGCTTGATTCTTCTTGAAATTAGTGCGCCCTACATTAGAGGTAGGCTCTTCAAGAACACTAGATACGTATCCATCCAGATCATGCTCTTCCAGGATATTCAAAATCCTGGCCTTCCAAGTATCGAATTTTGAAGTTCCTTCAAGTTTGTCTTATGGTATTGCTGAGATTGAAGCCATTATTCTTCAAGTACTATGCTCACCCAGGATCAATGTAGGCTCAAGCTTGACTGCTGAAATTAGCTCTTTCATGGCCTGAGATCTTATACCATGTTAATTTTTTGTCTTAATGCGGAATTATAGTGGTACTTGAAATAAATGAATAATCAAAA
This sequence comes from Larix kaempferi, assembly GCA_027924585.1. Classification (NCBI taxonomy): domain Eukaryota; kingdom Viridiplantae; phylum Streptophyta; class Pinopsida; order Pinales; family Pinaceae; genus Larix; species Larix kaempferi. Next base: position 28,695,989 of record BSBM01000445.1, on the reverse strand, counting down.
TCATAAGCATTCACATGAGACATAATATTTACCCTGGGGAAACCCTCTTGTACTTGAGGGAGAAAATCCCAGCAAAATATTCCTTAGAATATTGATAGATAACAGAGAATGTCTTTACAATGAGAAGATTACATCAAAACCATTGGTTCATTATCATAGAGAAATACCAAGCACCCCTGGTGCAATCACAGAGCAAGAGAGAAGATGGAAGAATAGAACTCAAAATAATATCCTACACAAAACCAATTCGTTGATTTTGGTCACATGCACAAAGAAAGTGAATTTCCTTCAAGAGAGAAGAGAATTCGCTCTCACATTGAATTCATCGATCCTGCATAACATTTATATACCGTACTTCTCATGCTTTGGCTTATATTTTTATCTTCTGACTTCAGGATGAACTCACCCATCATCTAGATACTAGATCACTTAGTTAGGTAGCCAACTCAAGTGTCATCATGCAAGTTTCATAACTTAAGTGTCATAACTCAAGTGTCGCGAATCAAGTGTCATAACTCAAGTGATGTCTTTTAGTTAAACTTAAGATTAAACAAAAAAACACTTTAGTTAATTGAATATTCTTTATTAACACTTAGTTAACTCTTTTAACTAAAGTCCTTCTTGTTAACATCACTGAAGTTTAACAATTTGAGTTCTCTCTTATTTAACTGAAGTCTTTATCATTACTTAAGTGAGAAAATCGAGTTCTCTCTTATCTTATCACATATTATATGTATCTCTTGTCTTATCTGCATGGTCCACATGTGCCAACTTTGATCTATCTATCATATCAAATATACTAAGGAGAATTTTCCAATGATGTGATCATCTTGTTCTACTATCGTTCCAAGTGGTCATATGCTAAAGTAATTCACTCTAGAGGTGGCCAGTCTCTATAGGAGACTTAATAGCTCGACCATGGTTAGTAGTACATCACACACCATCCATGCTTCGACATGCAAAGCATCACCTCAACACATAAGGCACCATCTCAACACACAAGACCTTAGTCTTGACAAACAATATTGTACAACACCATCACTTTGACATACAAATCACTTACCTCAACACATGAGGCTTATTCATTCTTGATTCCAACTCAAGCTTCTTCTCCAAGTTTCCTGAGTCCAAATCAAGCTTCTTCTCCAAGTTTCCTGAGTCCAACTCAGCCTCCTATAAGGAACTACCTCGACACATGAGGCTCAATCTTGACACACACGATTGACTTGGAGAATGAATCGTGATGATGTAACTTTAACAATATGTGCCCATGCAATAAACCCAAATGTTTTGAGGTGATCGATAAAAGGTTTCCTCCCACTCCATTTCTCGGCAGGGGTCATGTTAAGAATTACTTGAATCAGAACAAGGTTTAGTAGATAGTTTGAGAAGTAAACAACTTCTACCCAAAATCTCGTCGACAATATTTGGCCTGTAGCAAACAATGCGCCATCTTGACGAAATTCTAGTTTTTCCTTTTTGCTTGTCCATTCTGTTAAGTTTTCTGAGATATTGATCATTGGCAAGATATTCCATTGTGTGACAAGTAGTTTTCAAAAATTCTACCCACATATTCTCCAACATTGTCTAATCTCAAACATTTCACAAGTCAATCTTATTACTTTTTAGCTAATGACCTAATTCCCTTGAATTTTTCAAATACATGACTCTTATTCTTTAAAAATATACCCAAGTTTACTTGAAAAATCATCAATGAATTTCAAAACATACCTTGCACCTACTAGTGATGGTTTGTTCATGTAATATAGATCATTATGGACCAATTCCAAGTGATTTTTTTCTCTCCATGCCTTGTCGGTCTCAAAGGGAACTTGGTGATGCTATCCAAGCACACACCCTTCACACAGTCCATCACTTGGAAGAATCCTAGGCAATCCAATAACCATACCTTGTGTCACCATTAGTTTCAAGCTTCATAAATTCAATGTCCAAGTCATTCATGCCAAGTTCTACTATGGTTTTCAATCTAAGCAATGAGGGAATTCAACTCTGTATTTTTCTTGGGAGCATCACAGAAGTTGTACAATCCATCATTGGGATTAAAAAATCCTTCAAAAACAATTTCCCAATTATGTACATCCTTCAACGAACCTATTTGGCCAAAATTCAACCTTCTTTCCAGTATAAGTAAGTTGAGGTATAAACAACATATTTGAACTCAGGTTGGGGACATGATACACATTGGTAATCACACCATTTTGACATTCAATATTACCACAACTAGCAACATTAAGTGCATAATCATCTACTACGAAAAAATATTTCTACAACTTCACTTAAGGATGAAAAGGCATAAGCATCTTTATCCATATTATGGGTACAAGCAAGATCAACTATCCACTCAGTCTTAATAGTGTGGGCATGTAGGACTTGAGAGGCATTAACAAAAAATGTACAATTATATGGCATACCTTGTTGAGCATTGGTCAATCATTAAGTCGACATGCTTACTTCAAGTTTCCTAACCTTCTCTTCCATATCATTGGTATTCTTCCAACAAGCCTTCTCCATATGTCCTAATTCCCATAATAATGACAAGTCTTCTTCTTACTTTCCTTCTTAATTGTATCATTTCACTTCTTCTTCTTGGCCTGGTTGACACACATCATTTTTTCTCTAGATTACCCTTCTGAATTTTTCTCTATAGTTTTGTAGACATTTTCCCTTTAATAGGTGGGCCTACTACTCAATTCTTAGTTTCCCTTCATCAATCAATTTCTCCTATGATGAATTAGTAAACCGTAGAAGGAAATAAGGGTATAGTCTTACCATCTTCTTTCTAGAATGCCCAACTAGTATGAAACATTGAACAAAATACATCATAGGGAGTCTTCAAGTTCATGAGGATCAATTCAATGAGATGTTTGTCTTTCTTCAAAAAATCCTTCCCATGTTCTCCCAATTTCAGTTGCAATTCCTTGTTTCATTCCAAATTTTCCTCAATCTGTCAAAGGAGAGAGGATCCAGACGAACCAACTCTTTCTCAATGGGCATGACCTGAATTTTGTCGACCTTATCAAACATACCCTTTATTTTCTTCCATACCTGATGAGGACAATTTATTGCACTTGTATAAAAGTGAATCTCCCTTGAAATGTAGGTGGTGATCAGTCCTATAGCCTCATCCTTCTTCCCATTGAGAACGAACTTATGTTTGTCATCCTTCAGATCTAGGATAGCAATCTTGGTAAAATGATAGAGAGCCTTACTTTTCAACAAGGTTTCCGTATATTGCACCCATATTCCATAGTTGTGAGCATTCAAGATCATATGCTCTTGCTTGGAAGCCATGATAATGATCTATTGGTCTTACATTGATACAATCTACAAGTCAAAACCCAAATCCAATCACAAATCAATTTGACTCAATAGAGCATGTCAAAGTGACACCTCAAATGGACTTGTAGACAATAGGTTGTGTCTCAAACCAATGGATCTAATACCATATTGGAGAAATCAGGAGATACCATGTGTTGCTTAAAAGGCCCTTAATCATCCCTTAATAAGTTTTCATTCACTATAGATGGAAAATTTTCTTTCCAAAGTTCAAATATAGTTAGTGTACTCACTCTCTTTCTAAAAGCAAGTGCCATATTTCTTTGACCTTAATTTAAATTATAGGTCTAGTACATATGGACTAAAACTCTTTGTCTTATCCAAAGCTATGCAATTCGATACCTATATAAAAAAACCTAGTCATATCACCTCAAACAAGATTGCATGCCACATTCTACCTCAAAGGAGTTTGTATGTCATATTCTTGGTTCATAATTGAACTTGTCTTAATAATTTAAGAATCCCTTACAAAGATAGGTAAATAATGCTCTACAATATACTTGCACACTAAAAATTGATTTATCTTACCCACCCAAATGATACAAAATTGAGAAAATATAAGTGACTAAAAGCAAGATAATTAGGCAAACACAAATGTAGCAAATCAGGTTGAAAGAGTGTTATCATAACATATACATGTGAAACAAGTCTCAATCAAAGTTACCAAATTCGTCCATATCAGACCATTGGGTACGGAAATTTGTAAATTCAATTCGTTTAGCGAATTATTGGCTTTGATTCGGTCCGCCATCATACAATTTTGAAAACACTGAGAGGCATATTGTTCTGATTTTTTGAATTGTGGATCTTCAGATGGGTAAGGATGATTGCTAGGTTCTATGGCTCTTAGTTTACAGCCTTAGAAGTTGCACGAGGTATGGACCATAAAGATTCCACCTTTCTCCCTTTTAAAATAGAGAGATAAGTAGTGTAAGGTCCGGTTTGCAGGATTTCAGTTCATTAAGCTCAAGGATCTAATGCAGGGCCCGGCCGGTTTGTAGGCCTTCAGTATAGTATGCTAAAGGATATGAGGCAAGGTCGGGTTCTATCAGTCCCAGAAAAACTTGATTCAGTCTTGCCAAAGTCTTTTCATCTTCCCAAACCACCAATTTCAAATAAATCTAGTTAAGCAAACTTCAACCTTGAGTTGTGAAAAGTATCCCTATCAGTTTCAATTTATCCTCCCAAATTCTCAGTCAATTCATTCCTAAATCTCAGTGTATCCCATATACAATTCCACTTCCCAAAAATTATCTCTAAGATTGTGGCCTCGTGTTCTCGATCTCGATCTATAAGTAAATTTCAAGAAACCTATGCATTCCGATCTCCACGCTCATAATCCTTTTTTTCTTTAATTCTAGTTGAAACATTTTTTATTAACAATAAAAATAAATAACAATAACTCATTATTAATTATTTAATCATTATATTTTTTAATTTGTTTGATTATATTCACGAATTTTTATTGAACTTTGAAAATTTTAACACAAATTATTTCTGAATCAAACCCAATTCGAATCTGTATTAGAATTCAAACTTGGTAACTATGAGGTCTTCAATGCTCTTTTTTTATAGCTGAAATTATTGTTGTGTTCAATGAAATCATAGTCACATTCAGTATATATAATCCACCGGTGACACTTCTGTATATACTGAAGATAACAGTGGATGTTGCACTGACAGTTATTGATTGTAAAGTAACATAATTTGTAAATATAAAAATGGTCATTCATTTGTATTTGTATGATTTTGTGCCTACTCGACTGGGCAATAAGATGTTTAATCATGTAAAAACAAAAAAACTCAATGCAGCCATGCAAGCATTTTGTTTACTGGTTGAATCTCTTGCATATCTTTGTTCAGGGGCAAAATGGAAGACCTGCTTAATGTCAACTCATCTAGAAATTTGAATCCAAATTCAATAATATTTGAAAAATTAGGCACACTCACTAACTCCCAAAACACTGCAAAGGGAACTTCAAAAGAATGAACTCTGATCTCACAATAATGCAAAAGACTGTTATTCTGATGCATATTCCTTCCAACTGCATTTTTGCTTTCATGCATTTCCATCTGATGCCTGTCATAAGAGAGCTGAAAATTTTCATAAAATTGCTGCAGACAAAAACCTTCTGACTGGTTGTTCTTGAAAATCAATATCACCATTTTCAAAATCAAAATCAACATCATCATTTTCAAAATCATCATGAATCAATAGCTGCAAATCTGAACTGACAAAATTTTCCATATATAAAGCCACAGGATCAATATAAGAATCTTGCTACTCACTGAAAAGACAGAGATGTTCCTGTATGAATTCTTCTTCATTGGGAGAATTATCATGAGAGTGATTTTCTTGTTCTAATTGAAATATCTGTTGGATGCAATTAGGGGCAGCAATGAACAAATTTTGTTCTTCAAATTGAAAAAACTTAGGATGAAATGAACAACCTAAAGGATTTTCTTCAAATTTTATATGTTCTTTATATAATGGAAGGTTCTGACAAAAATTTGAAGTTGTAATGCCTTGCGTGTCCTCATTCCTCGGTAAAATTCTTTGATCATTTAAATCAGCAGTAAGAAAGTTTGAAACAGCAGCTTCTTTTTTAAGAGACTGATTATTTACCCTCTGCAAAAACATCATCATTAAAAAACCCAAAGAAATGCATGACAGTATCATTAAAAACCCCAAAGAAATGCATGACATTATCAATTTTTGGCTCATGATAGAATGGATCAAAATCCAAATCAATTCTCTCTTGTTCATGCTCATTCTTCTATTTTACTGCATCCAACTCTTCGTCCTCAAACTACTCTGAAAGCTTTCCACATGCTCGAAGATTGTCTTCTATTTCCTGGGCATCATTAAACATCTGCTGCAAGGTCATAGACTTTCTCTCCATAAGAAGCAATGCTAGATCTGAATGAAAGGTTGTAGCATAACACAACCTAGCAACAGTTTCAGAAGGATGGATTTCTTTAGGCATTTTAAAATAGAAACTATGAAATCTCCTATTAAACACAGAGATAGTCCCATCCTTCTGTCTCTTCATGGCATGAAACTCAGAAAGATGTTGGTCCCATGATTTCCTCTCTCCCAAAAACTTCATAAAGATATCCCTAAGCTCATCCCATGTATTGATTGATTCAAGTTCCAAATTCCTAAACCACTCTTTAGCATCCCCTTGTAATGACTGAGAGAATGCTCTCACGTAAACATCATCATGCTCCACTTCAAAAAGATCTGAGAAATGCTCAAAAGCTTGAATGTGTTTTTCAGCTGCAAGAGTCTCAAGTTTTCCATCAAATATAGGGAGGTATTTATAATGCTTTGGAGGAAAGTCATGAAAGGTATAAGGCAATTTAAGAGGACTATATCTGTTTTGAATCTTAGAGGGTATAGGATTATGCACGGGAGGTATGATATCAGCCTTGATTTCATGAGACTGACAAGGTTGGTCATAGGCCTCATATGGCTTGGATAGAGGAATTTGTTTAGGATCATTAATGCAAAAAGAAGGTACATCTATAGTTTTTAATGAAGGGTATACAAATGTATATCTATCGTGATCTTTTAAGTGTAGTAAGTAAAGAAAAATTATTTTGATATGATCAGGAAAGGACAAGAGGTAATTGTTTAAAAAGAACAGTACATCTTGGAGAAAACTCAAGTTTTGGTACCTGATTTTCCCATAGTATCCTTCCATATCTCTATCAATAAGATTCGTCCACCAGTGAAGTCTTTAAATTTGATTAGAGATTGATTGGAGGCGCTAGTGGATCTCCTTTTAGTGGAGTTACCACGGTGAGTATCGTAGTCACTATGTCACCAGCCCTTGTTCACCGTCAAAGACTGGATATATTCGTTGTCGTATAGCCCAGGGAAGATGACTTCGTTCCTCCGCTCCCCGACAACGAAACCAGAAGATGTTTATCCTAAAATATGTGCTTGACTGCTAGAGTACAAAGCTTAGGCATCTGAAATGGATGATTGAATTTGAGGGTGGTAAGTGAATTAGCAAGATTGAATGAGAAGGGAGAAGGCAGGAAACTAACAGTAGATTAGTGATACCATCGGGCATGGAGTCGAGTAACACCTAGTAGATTGAAGGAAATTGAATTGTATATCAAACCCAAAGCTTATACGATGGTAGATGGAAGAATAGATAATATAACAGAAGGAAGAATGTCTACCGAACATAGAACCTCTCTACAAAATAGATTAGGAAGGTACTTGAACAAAACAATGAATTATAGGAAATCACAACAAGCCCTTTGCTCCTTAAGAATCTATAAATCAAAGACAGCCATTGATCCTCAAAGTCTGCACTACATTCAAGCAAGATGATAAAGAGAAATAAGACAACGAGATTTACATTCTGATAATACAATTCTTAGGAATCTTCAATAACATATAATGATTAATAATATATTCCCTCAGACATACAATTGAAACTTACATAGTTTCTGCTCCTCCTACAAACTCACAGCTCCCCAATTGGAACCCCCCTTTACATTGAAAAATCATGAAATTTATAGAGGAATACAATTGGTGAGTTCTTGCGAGCTTTAGGGAAATTAAATCTATCCATAAGATAAAAATAAAACTTAATTCTATATGAAATCTAAGACAATTGAAGCTGCTTCCTTTTAATATTTGTCAGGTGCCTTCAAATCTAGACTTGAACTTTTGATGTCATCCATTACTGCCTTAAAAAATTTAATTTCTATGGATGTTTGTAGATCTTGAATCTGATGTAAAAGAATTATTGTGTAAAAACAACATATTCTACATGGATCCACATAATCTTGAAGAAACCATTCATGCAAAAACCCAAACCCTCAAAAAATTCATCCTGAAAATCTAATAAATGTTGAAGAAGAAGAAGAAATCCCTCAACAAGGAAACTAAATAATTATTGAAGAAGAACACCAAATCCCTCTACAGCAAGAAGAACACCAAATCCCTCCACAACAAGAAGAACAACAAAACCCTCCAATGCAAGAAGAACATCGAATCCCACCACGACAACAAATAAATGATAGAAATGTGGAGATACTATCACAATTGGGGTTTTTGAGACGCCTTAGTGCTACTTTTAAGGGGGAAGATGAACTATGTTATTCTCTTGGGGTGGCCATTGATACCATCACTGAAACAATTTCCAATGCCCAAGGAGCATTATACAACATTATTTCTTATAGACAGTCCAGGAGCAATTTTATGCAAATGGTCTTAGTTACCAAGACATAAAAAAAAAGAAAATAACTAAAGACCAAATTTATTCCCTCTTTCGAAACCCTTGCACTGGCCATGTTCCTCTGACCGATAGAGCACATATATCCATTGACTAGTGCATAGAACAAAGTATCAAAGAAAATTGGATGGACAGGTGGTACATGGTATTTGATGAAGACCTGCATGGAAATAAAGAAATTTACTTTTTTGTTTCCTCCGGAAGTTGTACGCAGAATTTTTACCCCACAAGCATGTCAATTACTTTGACATTTTAGAGTTCTAGGGGGGTGGGAGGAGGGATTCCCTAGGATAGAGAGCATTCCAGGGATGATCCCAACCATGTACATCGCCCTCGTCGCCCTTGAAACCTCACCTGTTTATATCCTCCTACATCTAGTGTGTTGGATGAGACACAAGGAGGCATTGCTATAGTTGGTCGAGACATTGGTTCATCATGGCACTTTTGTTGAGATCCAGACAACTGGGGGCTCATCTAGGGGGGGCATCATTTTCATCTGGTGGTGGTGAGGAGGCACATAGTGGGAGTTATGGTTACGAGCAGTCATTTGGTGGTGATCATGAGCAGCCAAAGACACCCAGCAGGTCACATGCACACATTACATAACGACATATGATTCTTCATCCATGCTCATCTTGTGGTGGCATTTGTTATGGGCCTTCATCACATATTTTTTCTAGTGGATTCATGGAATGTGTAAGTTCATTATTATTCAAATACTTTATTATATTTTAAATTAGAACTTTGATTGTTTAAAAAATTAGTATTTATTAATTTGTTGCATATTATAGTCACATGTGCAGCTAGTATCAGAGCAGAAATTTCCACAAGAGATGGGTATTGCTCAAGAGACTGAAGTAAATGCAGCAGTCAATGCTACATACAATTTTGGTTTATCACCATTGTAGGAAATGTAAATATTTTTAATTTACCATCATCTACCATATTTATATTAATGGAAGGAAAAATATAGTTAATTATTGATGTAATATATTAAATTGTTGATGTAATGTATTAAATTGTTGATGTAATATGTTCTATGCAAGGTGCGACAGAGTTTGTTGTGTAATTTGCACATGATTTTTTCGTAGAGACTCAGCAGGATGTGACAGTAAGGTTTGACCGACCTTTGAGTGCATCATTATTTATTTTTCAATATTTAGTATGTAAGTTGTTTGATGGACTCTTGTTTGTTGGTATCTCGTACATCTTGTGGATGGACAGGTGCTTCTAGAGACTAGGTATCAAAAACTATTGGTGAGTCTCTTGTGACTACCTTGCAGTTGAATGCCTCTCACTTGGATGACTTACACATATTCAGTTGCTGCAGGATGCACAATCGATAGGTTCACCTTGTGTGACACCTATTGTGACATGCACCTATTCACGTTCGATGAGTATAAATGTTGCATTTTATTGCAATTTTAATAAGTATACATGAACTTGTTTGTTTGTTAAAAGTTAAATAAATTTTAAATGGTTTTTTGTGTGCAGAGTCTTGAAATGAGAACTCCTCCTCGACAAAGTAGTTGACTAGATTCCTCTATCTTAGGGAAGAGGAAGATTGATTTATAGAGGATTCTGGCAGTATTGATGAAAGAAGGGATAAATCAATTTGATACTAATGGATATTTGTGGTTAGTTCAATACACTTCTATTATTTTTGTAGTATGGGACTCAATTGTACACTCATTTGGCTACTTTGGGCATAGGTTTCCATTATGTATTGTGGGCACAATGTGTCATTTTGCAATACACAAATATTTTATTTAATCTTATGTTTTAAGTACACATGCTTGAGTATGAATTATGGCGTGAATAATCCTATTGTTTGCGTGAATTTTATTGTTGGATTTGTATATGATCTTATGCTAGAAGGAAATCGAGAAGCCTTTATATTTATTTTATGCATAAGCAAAATGATGCAACCATGTGGTTTTGAGCCAAGTATAAGAGTGGGATCCATATCCAATTTCAATGTTTATAAATTGTTGGATTTTATTTGGAAGTGATATCCATAATATACCCCAGTTGGATTCAATTAGGTCCAAGGCTCTCTCACTCAAAGTTGATGCGATTAATTCTTTGGGGGTTTCTTTGTCCTAAAAATAACCATGGTTAATCTTCTTCTTTGTGTGTCCATTTATTGGCTCTAGAACAAGCTAAGAGACACATGATTTTGAAACAAGAAATGTATTCAAATATAATGTTGTTGTGGGATATATACATTTGTTCCTATCATACATTGAAATTTATAGGCCATAATATTATCTTCAAGAAAAAGAGCTAGTATGGAGTCATTGCTTGGGGTTTCCTTTATCATCAAATTTACTTTTACCACAAACCCATGTGGAAATATGAAAATGTTTCACCTTAACCCTACGTCCAATTCTATTGCATGATGATCCATGATTGTTCATCTCTAGACAATGTAAGGATGCAATTTCACCATAAGAAAATTTAGTGTTCTGATGTTATTTTCAAGAATGGGCTTGTACTTGTGCTAGAATGAAATCTAATCTTTGTTGTACTTTTCATTTTAGTAGACTCACAAGGATGTAATCAATGCTACATAGGTGAATTTGTCATCAAAATCACCATCGTTAGTGGTATACCTTTGAATGTTTGTATTATTGGATTTGGGGAAAACTAATAAGATCCATGATGGTGCAAGAAGAATTGAATGTAACTCTATTGTAAGTGTTGACTCTACACTTATTCTTGTATTCGAAGGAAATATCATAGCCACTAGATTACCTTCAAGAAGAAGCACAAGTATGCAACTATTGCTATGTTTTCCTTTGTCCTCACATCCACTTTTAGCACAAGTGCATGTATAAATTTGAATATTCCTCACCCAAACCATAATTCTAATTATCGTACTTGATGATCCACTACCGTTGGTCTCAATAGAGCTCAGTTGTACTGTATTGTCCAAGTGATGCACCGCTGTCATTGTGTCTTTTGAATTGCTTCTTACACTTGTCTTTTTGGAGCCACCAAGTGCAAAACTACTTGAAATACATATATGTGGACTTAGATGTAACATACAACATTTGGTCTTAAAATTTTCAAATGTAAGTGGAATACTTTTCAAAATAATTACTTCCAAGTGTTCCTTGATCTAACTCTGTTTATTATAGAAAAGAGAATGAACATTGGAAAGTCAATGAGAAGAAAATGTGCACTAGAAAAGTTTATTTCTTAGAATAGGTTATTGAATTTTCTCATATATGAGCACATATCTAAGCATATGTTGGTAAAAATATATGTTAATATTTACGACATTAAATTATCGACTGGGATCCGTAGACTTAGAGGTGCTGACACTATATGTGTAGGGTCAAATTAATCTAGCATAATCTAGCATAATCTAGCCTAATCTAACTTGACCTAATGCCAACAAACACACTCAGTTATAATAAACAAAACAAATAAATGGGGATATCTATCTCAATACCTAGGGAAGAAGCCCATTATGGAGAGGCCATATCTTATGAGTTAGGCCTTAAATCTAACCTTTGGTAATTGAAACTATGTAAAATTAAAGTGCAAGAATCCAAAGTACATGAATTAAAGTGCAAGAAATATAAAAGAAAATTTAAGCTACCGAAAGACCAAATCAAAGCAAAAAAAATTGCGAATGGAATCTCAGATTGAACTATGAAAGTGAACTATCCTCGAAAAGATACACCCTAGAAGCCATGGAGGGAAAGTAATGTGACATAATAAAGAAATCAAGATGATAAAATGGAAGTGAAAGAAAGAGCAATGATGTATTAATATGAAATTTGTTTTTGTCCTAAATTTAACGCCACATATGAAATAATGGAAGATGTGAATTTCTAGGTGAAATAGTAATAATAACATCTATTTGCAAAATTGACATTGTAATAATGTTTTATTTACAACACAAAATATTTACAACATATTATTCGCATGATAACAAGCAAATACTAAAACAATTACTAATTTAGACAATTAAATATGCTACTACTAATCAACAAAATAATATATACAAGCTATATATTTTTACGAAAGCATAATTATTGCAAACAACATCACAACTAATATAAAACAAATATAACAAAAGATATAACAAACATCTAATTTGAAACAAAAGAAACTGTGAAATAAATGATAGAAACTGTGAAATAAATGATAGAAACAAAGAAAACATAATATATTAAATATTGTCAACAGAATATACACGGAATGAATATGTATCAGATGAAAGAAAAAAAAATCTATAAATGAAAGATACACAATGAACAGTCAAAACATGCAACATTAACTGGAGATTCAAAAATAGAGATATAGGCGTGAATAAAGAGAAACAATGCTGAGATAATTGTTAAGCATGAATGCGTGAGTGCAGGAATGGGAGTGCAATTGTAGATTTGAGTTGCGAAGTGCTGGAATGTGTGATGAACCTGCAATAATTAATTAATGCGAATACACGAGATATCAGAAATCATAGAACATAATCACTTTTATATTGATCACGGGCCACTTCGAGGGGGCAACCTCCTTTGAGCAAGCTCAATACAATTAACTTCACGGTGCCTTCAATGACCTCGACACACACTTATATACTAAGTCTATGCCCAATACTATGAGTCAAAACCATGGGACATATAATACTACGGGACGACTTACAAAGCATATGCGTCCAATACTATGGGTCAATACTATGGGCTAATATAAACTACGGATCAACAAATACTACGGGACGACTTACAAAGCATATGCATCCAACAACAATATACTAACATAGTAAAGAGAAGGGTTGACATAGGTTCCTAACATCCCCTCTCCCTTAGAAAAAGCTTTGTCCTCAAAGCTTTGGTTGGAGAAATTGTTGTAGAATCTGAAGGATTGGTTCCCCGGTAGCATCCTCGGTTTGCATTTCGGGCCACTAATGCCTTTGGAGTGTCAAGGAGGATTGCTTGGAAGGCTGTAGATGAAGAAGAACCCTGTCAGCTGCGTGGAAAATGCGCTCAGAATGGTGCTAATCGACTTGTTGTTTCAGGCGAATTCTGGCCATGGGAAGATTGTCCTGCAAAATGAGAGGAATTTGATCGCGGTTTCGAAGAACCGAGTCAATTTCCTGAACTAGGGAGCTGCTAAGGGTGTATGGAAGAAGAACTGGCGGTGTTTTTCCATAGACTGCTTCATATGGTGTCCTTTGAGATGTGGTATTGTACCACCAGAGCGCTGCTAGGAAATCCATAGATATAGTTGGCCAAAGTTGTGTAGGGATGGGCAAGGGTTTGAGCAATCCCGAAAGGAGTGTCGTTTCCCCCTTGTTGACTTGGAAAGTATCATCGTCAGCCACCATCTGTTGAATTGTCATTTTTAGTCCCGACCAAAAGAAGTTACCTTGTTCTCGGTCATACATTTTGCAGAACCCAGAGTTCCCTATTGATGGAGAAGCATGGAATTCATAGAAGAGATAGCCCTGTTGAACATATTGCAACCAATTTGGAACAAGTGGAGAAAGAACTGTAAGAGAAACTGGGTCATCAATTGTGCGAGAAGGAGCATCTTCCACCATATTGTCCTTACCCTTCTTGTAAGTGATCACATAGGGATAACCCATGAGTTGGATAACCCATTGCAGGTGTGTTGGGGAGGAGACCCATTGTTCCAGAAAATTTTCCAGACTCGGGAGATCAGTCTTGATGCAGAAATAATTCCCTAATAGGGATGGCTGCCACTTCTGTACTGCATGCAAAATAGCCATCATTGCCTGCTGAGAGGTAGATGTGGTTACATTCTTACCGGAAAGGTCTCTTGAAGGCAGCAAGCGCATTGGTTCAGCAAAGATACCTGCATATCTATCCAAGGAAGTAGTGGAGACTGTTGATGGGTGCATCTGAATGGAATTGAGCTGAGCGATGACACCATGTGAATTCTTCTTAAGGATTTTTTCCAAGCGATGTGAACTGATGATGCAGAGAGACCCTGGTTGTAAGCCCATAAATTTGTGTTGTGCCCCATTGACTTTAAACTGCATCCAAAGTTCAGCAAAATCCCATAAGATGGGGCCAAGTGTGCGTAACCATTGAATGCCCAAAACCACATCACATCCGCCTAAGGATAAGGAAAACATGTCAGAGCGTAGGTTATAATCTTCCATAGAGATACACACATTGTGACACTTCCCCTTGCAAGGTAAGGTGCCCCCATTGGCAACCATGACTTCAAAGTTGGAGGAAGGATGGACAAAACAATCAGCCTGTTTGGCAATCCGAGGGTCAATGAAGTTATGAGTGCTACCAGAATCAATGAGTATGGTAAGAGGGAGCTTCTTGAAGAATCCCCTGACCCGCATTGTTTGTGGGGTGGTGACGTCGGTTACAGCATGGAGAGAGATCTCGGGTGGGTTGTCCTGAGATGGGGTGTCAACAGGCGGGTGTTGAATGTCGACCTGATCATCTATTGTATCTGTAGCTTCTTCACCAAGTTCTAAGGCGGGCGGAGAATCCACATCCAAGAGATAGAGCTTTTGTTGAACACATATATGTCCCCGAGTGAATTTCTCATCACAATTATAACAAAGCCCTTTTTCTCGGCGTGCCTGCATTTCTATTTCAGACAAATGCTTGATAGGAGTTGGTTGAGGAGCAGGCATGATGGGAGGTCGTTGGGAACCCATATTTCTGAAGGGAACAAAGGTGGGTTTGGAGCGTTGTTGGGCTGCAATCTTGTCTTCTACCAACTTAGCCAACCCTAGTGCTTCCATCATTGTGTTGGGACAAAACATTTTGACCTCAGAGCGGATGGCATCCTTTAGACCACTGATAAAACAACTCTGGTAAAATTCATCAGACAATCCTTCAGTGTGGTTGGCTAGATTCTCAAATTCGGTTTGATACTCTCTCACAGTGCCAGTTTGGCGAAGTTTAGTGAGGGCTCCTGTCACGGGGGGTTCACTCAATGAACTTATTACATAGCACGACCGTTCATAGGATATTAAAAAATATCCATAATTTCACTAAATATTGGAAAATTACTCCTAAAATTTTATTGTTGAACCCCCCTCCCACTATACCTTTCCAATTAAGAAAACCCCTACTTTCACCAAATATTGTAAGTATCCATTTTTATCAACCCATTTTAATACCCCCTTTATACCATATTATCAAGTTGTAACAAAAAGGATCCCTAACGCATCTTATTATAAGCAAACAACATAATGGGGAGGCATCCTATGAAGCACAAACAAAATCATATACATCTGAAACAGTGGATGGATGAGCAAGGAATGAAAAGCTCGAGTGATATTTCAAAATGGAATGGGAGTAATGATGAATGGATAGGCTGGAAATTTCTCATCACTCATCAAAACTTAATGCCTCTTTTGAATGAGCTACAGATAGCCCTAGACGATTGTGCTCCCATTAACAAAAGAGAGGATTCAAGGGGATGGGGTAAGCAAGGGTACTCAGTAAAAGAAGGATACAATTCAGAACTACAAAATATTCCTCTTCCTCAAACTTCCAGGATGTGGAAGTATGTGTGGAATCCAAATGGAATTTCCAAAGTTAATATATTCAAATCCAGATTCTAGTGCATCACAAACTATTAACTAATAATAATTTATAAAGGAGAGGACTTTTGTGCCCTTCTAGAAGATCAAACACAAAGGAACTTTTCAAATAAAACCTCTTCTTAAAAGAGTGGAATATTATCCCGAAGTATCTTTGGTTGAAATTGTGGTTAGCTAGGAATGATGTTATTTTTTAAGTGTAGTGTGACAACCCTTAAAGAATAGCCATAAAATCTTGTAGGCTATTAAAAGATTACCTTCAAACTAAGAAGGCTTTAAATCAAAATATGCAACAGTTAGATCAAAATGAAAGGGACTAGTTAAGGGATATGTTGGAACCACCCTCTTTGCAAAAAAAAATCATCATCTCTCAGGTTACTAGACAAGAAATGGAAATTGAAGCTATTCAACGATGAGTTCCAAAATGGAAAAACTATGCCAAAAAAAAGCATCATGATCTTTGATGGATCCTCAAAGGGTGACCTAGAGGCTGTAGGTGTAGGAGGGATAATTTTGGATCCCAATGGGAAAGAAGATCTACACTACGAATGGGAACTCGGAAAAACCACAAACAATCAAGCAGAAGTTGTTGCTCTTTATCAAGGCCTCTTACAAGCTCGTCTTCTAGTATTAGACTACCTCAAAGTGGTTGGAGACTCATAAATTATAATTAAGTTGGTTCACGGTGTCGCATCGCCCAAATACATCACTCTCTCCAAATGGATTGAAAAAATAAATTATGAGATCAAGAAGTTCAACACCATTAGTTTCTTCCATGTTCTTCATCATCAAAACCAGAAAGTTGATGAAAGGGAAACAATGCCACTCTAAGTAATGAAAGGTATCTCAAAATAAATGACACCATCTCATTAAGCCATATCCCATAATCCTTCTTTGAATAAAACATCGGAACAATCAAATCGACATGTACAAGTGGATAAGAGGCAAAGCACAGTAGATCTAACATAAGCAAGAGTCCTAAAGCCTATATTCTCGATATGCAGGTAATAATGCTAGTCCAGATCATTCACCACACCTGTCGGAATCATTCATAGTTAAATGAAAGGGTAAGCTCCATCACTTCATGGTACATTAAACACAAGTTGGAACAAGGATTAATTGGGATTAATAAAGTGTAATATTAATAAATAATTATAATTATAATGTTGTCAATTTCTGCTAGCTCATTTGGTTAAAGAGTGGCTCTCATCATGGTTTCTTAAGCCAAAGGCTTAGTCAGAGAGATTCTAGCAATATATATATATATAATGTTAAAACCACCCAATTTTATTTTATAATAAACATTTATTAATCATAATTAACATATATTAATTCGAAAATTGTTTTATTTAATTTTATTGTTTATAATTTAAAAAAAAATGTTTATATTTAAAAGGTTTTATTTAATTTTGTATTATTGTGAAATTCAATGTTGCAACAGAATTTAAAATTTTAATTGAATTTTAGATAATTTTGATATATTTAAAATTAAACAAAATTCCTTATCAAATTTTAAACAAACTGAATAAATTCAAATTTAAACAAAATAATCCTATTAAGGTCTTAAAATTATAAAAAATCCTATAAACATAGTAATATTATAAATGAAATTTGAATCATTAAAAAAACTGTGCTCATCCCTAAAATTTAATATATACTATTATGACGAAAAAAAAAATTCTCCAAAATTAACTTATTCAAACTTCAAACAAAGTAGTCGATAAAAATATCCTCCTATGCTAAAAATTAAAAAGCCTCCGATGTAGGGAAGCATAGCAACGAACTCGATGAGAACGTAGGAAGGATAACAATTAGACTCAGAAATTGGAGCATAAACGTAGTTCTACTTTTTTCGAGTTCTCTCTCTCTCTATCTATTAAATTCACATTTTAATTTCCATTTACAAGCATGATACAAGATATTTGAAGTCTCAACTATCAATTCAATGACAATATCGTGGGTATCCTTAATTTTATGGCTATTTTATGACAATCCCATGCCTACAAGAGGCATATGGCTAGATGGCAGAGCAATCACCCAATGCGTGCAACTCATGGAAACGCCATGATCATCGTGGGCCTTATCCTGTTGCCAATTTCTATTTTGGGTTTGTACACTACTGCTTGTCATATAAATCTTTTGATCAAGGTCTACATGTTAGTTAAGTTTTTCCTCTTCTTTTTATGAAGTATTTTCATTGATGGTCATATAAATCTTTTGATCAAGGCCTACATGTTAGTTAAGTTTTTCCTCTTCTTTTTATGAAGTATTTTCATTGATGGTGATGAGGTCAGGGAGTCATTGGATCTTGAATTACATGGAAGACGAGAATAACTGGAAGAGTATCGGTAGTTACATCTACCAATCTAACATTTTCCAGCACAGGGATGTAAATGACTTGTATTTACAATGAATTCAGGTATCATTTATTTTTGTTTTGTTTTCCTATAGATCTTACAGGCTATGGAAAATGCACGCAACTCTTCACAGATGCGTGGCACTTAGAATCTGAAGGTACCTGGATGAAGCATTTTACCTCTATTATATTCAATTGTTTCTTCGGCAGGTTATTGGCTGTTGCAAACCACCAATCTCATGCTATGATTGCACGTATTGCAAGGTGAGTGTGGAGGCAATTGTAAAGCACATTTGGCACAGGGTGGTTGTCTTTGATGTCATGATTATCATTTCCTTCCTTGTTCTGGCCTTCTCTCTCACATGCTCGCGAGCTGACACGAGCAGACCAGTGCACAATCCAAGGGACTAATTTCATGTTGAAGATGAAGTATGCTAGCAAATGGATCTCCTTCCGGTTATAAATTTTATAAGAATTCAGTAGAAATAACTATGTTCAAATTTAAAGCATTATCATAGTTTTATCATATCCATGTTTCCTGTATAATGAAAAGGTTTCCAAAAAAGTTGGATTCTAATGAAAAGAAAGGTTGCATTCTCTTTTCGTTCTTATATCTATAAGAATTATATATATATATATCCTTTGTGTATAGTGAAAAAATGTTGATGTGGTGCAATATTTTGTATATATATATTCCTAAATGGTGCAACATATGCACAAATAGAGGAGAGCAAACTTGCATATTGAAGTCCAGGAATAAGCATTCCAAGAGGATCTAATGGCAAGCACAACAAGGTTGATTGATAAAATGATGGAGACAAGAAGTTCGTCCTTGAAAGTAGTGTCAATGGATTAATCATCCCTCACTATAAAGCAAAGGAGATCAAAAGCTTCAAAGCCAAGTGAGTAGACCACTACCATGATTTGGCTCCTTCCATTGCACCTCTATCTTGGTTTATTCACTTTATTGTAATATTTTGCTTTATCTTTGAAATTGTCACACAGTATGTAAGCCTTTTTCTCCATATGATCACTTGATCTTGTGGACAGTGTAATAAAGCTATCTATATATCTATCCATTTGCAACAGATCATCTGTGGTAACATGAGAATCTAGACTTTCGCAATATTAGCCCCAATCATACATTAGCAAGCTATATCCCTAGGTCTCATAATAACCATAACCATAGGCAGTAAGTCTATAATCATGTCTAAGAGTTGCATCTTGGACAATATGTCCAGAAAGTGTAACTGAAAATACTACCTCAAACTAAATTGTGAAGCAAAGCACTGGACCCCTAATATGGCCAGGCACAGTGATTTCAATCTCCCTCAAAAATAGTGGTAAGTTAATAAAAAGCTCTTGGACACATTAAAGATCATGACCTTAGTTTGTTTCAAGAAAAACCTGGCAGGGAAACCCCGGGCATTTCCCCACATTTCATGCATGGTATGCAATGTAAACCCGTCGCATCTGATTACAACAGCTGACCTTATGTGGACATCAAGTGAGGCAAACCACAAAGGCCCACCAAACAATTGTGACTTTAGTTTTACTAAGGTTAACCAACAATTATCGAAGATAACAGAAACTAGGAAAGGCATCAATCTGTCGCTGAAGCACCTCAAGGGAAGAGGCTAAGAGGATCACATCGTCAACAAATAAGAGCAAAGAAATCAGGACATGACATAGGAGAAAATTGCAGAGCAAATCAGGACATGACATAGGAGACAACTGCCCCCCTTCTGTATGTGCTCTCTAAGAAAAGACTACAACTCAACTATGTAATATGTATATCCCAAAAGGGGTTTCAGAGAGAGGGAAACCTTGTTTGACTCTTATGGTGCTCCAATAGGCTATAAACAGTACAAAGAC
Organism: Larix kaempferi; assembly: GCA_027924585.1. NCBI lineage: Eukaryota > Viridiplantae > Streptophyta > Pinopsida > Pinales > Pinaceae > Larix > Larix kaempferi. The sequence continues at coordinate 28,675,588 of BSBM01000445.1, read as the reverse complement.
ATCCAATGACAGACTCAGAGAGTCTTGTGATAGCAGCCTCACGTGTCTCGGACATGACAATGTCTCGTAACCTCTGGAATCTGAAGACGAAGTTGAAAACCTTCCAAAAGCCAATGAAACAGCAAAAGACTTTTAAAGAACAATGTCAAGCCTCCTCACTAATGGAACTAAATTGTGAATTCCATTCCCTTTTAAGAGGTGAAATAATTTTCCATTGAAGCTTTCAGCAAAATGCCTTCCGCTCTCAAGCAAACACGTTTCATATAATTATGATTGAACAGAATGGAGCCTGCATTTCTTGTTCCTTTATCTAATTTTTCACCAAGCAAATTAGTCGATGATGTATTACCCAGCATATTCTACAAATAACATGGAAACTATATTATGGCAAGAAAATCGGGAGTCCTGATTGTGCAGACCATTTTCTAGTATGTAACATAATCAAAATCTGGCATCAACTTGAAGTGGCTCATAAACAAAATAATCTGCCCAGTGGCCCATGCGGCATGTAAAAATACTTGGAATAATGCATATCTAACTATTTTTTAGCACAAGAATTGTGAATTATATAATGGTGATGAAACCTATTCATATGCACACAGATCATATTAAACCCAGACAAACCAAAGCCTTCACTTTCGAAACTTTTAAGCACATAGATCTCTCATACTAGACCCAGACAAACCAAAGCCTTCACTTTTGAAAAATCAAGAATGCATAGTTATATGGCATTAGAAACAACATTTATTTTTCTGGCATTAGAAACAACATGAATGAGCTTGTCCATACCCCACGGGCCGTGTGCTACGCACAACATCAACAATGGTCGTGCAGGCATTTATGTTACTGATCAGCTGAGCCTTTCCCTGGGTAGTTCCTTAACCAAAATCATTTGGGGTTGCTGCAACAAAAGAGAAGGAAAATCCAGTTAGGGCCGGAGAAAAAAATGCAACATTAGATCTGTACTTCGTCAACAAATGAAGACAATGAATATTTAGCATCATGATCGACATGGCAAAAATGCAGAAGCTTCGCCAAACCCAATACAACAGAGAATGTAAATTAAAACCCTTAAAACTCTTGTTCCCTGCTTGTGGGTTGAAGTTACAGTACATAGTAAGAGAACATGAATACAAAAGAATAATGTGAAGAAGGCGAAGAAAGGAAAAAATAAAGTGAATGAGAGCAACTCTTCTAGAATGTCAGGACCTAGATGTGTAGACGATGGGAGGGAAGATTTCAAAACCAAAAAATCATTTCATAACTCAAATGAAAAATTAAATTTGTAATGGTATTTTGTGAATAATTTTGTTTATAGGTAGAAGAAGAGCAAGAAATTTACAATATTTTTTTAACACCAAGGTCGAGGCATTTATGGTTTAGGTACGATAGTTACAGATGGCGAGCCATGGAATTTGCGTGGGATAAAATACCAAGAATTTCATTAAAAAACTTTGTCAGTCCACCTAAACCATGTACTGGTTAATCAATGCTCTAGGTATAACGTTTAGTGGTGTTGGCACCAAATTATTGTAGGTTGACTACGTGGTGATGTAACTCACAACATAAACACATTGGCAAATACCACGAGGATGCTCGAGAATTATTACTAGACATCATTACATGATATTGTTGGGCGGAGGATCAATTTATAGAGATGTGGTATCAAATCATAAGGAAAATCGCGATGTTATTACACAAGTAGTATTAGTCCACATGGTTACTTAGTTATCTATATACTTGATAATTGAAAGTGTTTTTACGGTTTAATCCATAAAGAACATTGAATTTAACGAAATAACTTTTGAACAACTGGCAACTTAATCCCTACCCAAATAAAAATGTTAAATAACTAAATTATTGGAATCTATGAAATATTTTAGGTTGAATTGCCCTTTGACAAATTAAAATAAAAAAAAAATGGTATGTGGAAAGCATGTTATTTGTATTCATTCCCATAAACAGCTAACAGTACTTTGGATAGCGGATGGCCACAATCACTTTAAATTAGTTCTTAGTGCAAGAACCATTATAACATTATAATTTTATTAGATTAATATTAATTTTTATATTTTTATACTATCATATTTCATTAATATGGTAAATGAAAATTGGTCTACTATTCGTTGAACAATAAAATGATTAAGTATAAGTAATCTATATATATATTAATAAATAAATTAGAAAAAATATAATTTAAAATGAGTTTTTAAATTCATATTAATAAAATAATGAAAAAATTATAACAATTTTAATCCAAAGTCTTTTAACTAAAATTATCACATTATGAACCTATATCTTAGTCTCTCTCACCATCATAGAATTAGCCACAAGGTATGTTAACATCTTTAACGTGACATCAAGAGTAGAATTTGGAGGTCAAATTGTTACAAGAGGCAATTTTACCACACCTGCCATCAGTTCTATGAAATTGTCAAACAATCATATTTTATATGAAGAGAAACATATTTTATATTTATGTAAGCTTTTTCAAAACTTTTTAGTATATAAGAATATGTCCATCTTGAAAGTAGTTATAATGTTGTAAGCTAGCATTAACAACGCATAGACTCCCCCAATCCATGGCATCGATTTGCATAAAGGAAACCAATTTGGTGTTTGCAATTAAGAGCCAATCCAAGAATTAAATTAGAAACAAATGCGAAGATTCAACCAATTCAAACACTTTCCTTAGATTAATCAGTTACTACAGGCACTTTGATAATGAGAGTAAACAATAAAACATAAAGAAAGGTTAACATGTGTTAAGAAGGGTAAATAGTATTTAGGATTTTAACAAGTTAGTTTTATTATTTATTTCATCGATTAGACTAATGAAAAAATCAATTGAAACAAATATTTTTGATGCATTGAAACCTGAAAAAGAATCCTACAATGAGATTTATTATGACAAAATAGAACAAGCCTAGAGAGGTTACTTTTCCATAGGTAGGTTACCCTTCATCTTTAGGCACTCGGGATTGACTAAAGGAGAAACATTAAGCTACTGAGGTTGTTGAAACCATCAAACACTTTATGGGTCCATCTCAAGTGCTTTTGGTGGTTGCATTCATTCAAGGCATCCAATCCTGATTATCATAAGGGGGAACTGCTAAGTTGAGGTCAAGTTCGAGACGTAAGCCCCTTAAATAATATAGAGCTAGAAGAGGTCACTATTATCACTAAGAGAAAGTCGCTAGTAACGAGTAGTAAGAGTTTACTTGGACTCTTTGTTTGTCATGCTCCTTATAACCAACATTACTAGAAGTGACTGAATAACCATTTATCAATGGGTAAAGAGGATCTCTCATGTTGGGAGAGGAGTGGAATTGGGTTACTTAATATTTTGTTGGTGCTTTCTCCCGCCCCTTTCCACTGTAATTTGTGGCTAGGGTTTCACACAAACTCCACATGCACTACATTGAATCTAGGAATTGCATCATTTCTTGAATTTCTTTCCAACAAATGTAATAGAAGTTCAGAAGCTGAGCACCATTGAAGACTAAGATTCATTAGTAGTTGTAACATGTCAAAAAAGATCTGCGGGTACAGGTACATGAGAGGAGGCAATAGTTTGTTTTCACACATAATTAAAATAAGAGTTGCTTCATAGAGGCTGCAAGATTCCAAATTAGAATTCTAAAACCAAGCCAACTTTGAAGTAGGATCATGAATGTCGTCTGGTATGCATCTCGCATATGCTCTTTTGAATTATGATTCATTCTTGTGGGAAGCTAGTCTAGGAGAGAATGCGGTGAATACAATGATCCAATCACCCCTCTAAGTGGTCCCACTACTTCAATATTTAGTGAAAACAATCCGTAAGTGTTTCCATTCTATAAATTGCTTTCATGAAAAGAATAGGGTAAACACATTTGGATTTTAATCTCTCAACATGTTGCTATCTGCATCCGCAAGAAACATTAGCAATAGTGGAACCAGTAATAAAGAAGCTACAACAACAAAATGCAAACTTACATGCATAGCTCAAGCCTCAGCCGACCCCAAAGGAGGTTGAGTTATAAAAGAAGATTTAGAAGTCCTAGCATTTAGATTTGTCAATCCCTACAAGTTGTTTTAACCACAACAACATTTGGATGTCTATCCATTGTGATTGTTTTGTGGATTTTGGAACACTACACTTCCAATTGATAACAATCACATAAAAGGTAGAAATATGAATCCTTCATTACCCCAATTCCATTAAAAATGTGAAGATCCATTAACCAACCAAGCACATGAGCAACATGAAAACCCTTCAATAGAGCATTGCCATCAACTATCCTACATCCTGATTGAGTATCCCTTGTCCATCAAACTCAATACCTCGTGCCCTTGTCCCTTGATTTTCCCTCTGCCTCCCCTCTACCACTTCTACACAAAATGTAATAAAATATACCCTAAATATTTGTATTTCCATATAATATAATTAAGTCCCCTTGGCCCCTTAATACAAGGAAATATATTTTTTCATTTTTGTATCATATTTTATTCCCCAATATGAATGGACGTGATAGGATATTGCCTACCAACTGACCCCCCCGTGGCTCTTGTGAAGTCATCAAAAGCACTAGGACCAAATCGTTGCAAAAGGAGCTGGCAAAAGTCTGGCCAATTGGGCTCTGGATGAGCCTTGATGTACCAACGGTACCATTGAAGAGCTTCCTGTTCCAAATGAAAGGATGCCAATGGAGCTTTGTTGACATCAAAAATATTCTGCACGATAGATCCATCCAGTTGGATCGGTACCATTGAAGCGAGGAAAATCAAGCTTCGAACCACGAAAATTGCTGGAAGAAGAGAACCCATTGTCTGATGAAGACTCGAACTGTCGTTTGTTGTTCATAGCTAAATGTTCAAGATGGAGACCGAGAAATTTTTCATCAAGATCCTGGAGTTTGGCTTGGATGGCTGCAAGTGCTTCCTCCATGGTTTTTGCTCCTGCACGGGTGACAACCATAACCAGGATTTTTTTTTTTTGGTTGACTAGGTAGGAAAACAAAAACAGGAACTACTTCAGTAAGGGAAAATTTGGATTTGGGAAAAAATTAGAAGGGTAATTGGGGTTTGACTAGGTTTTGGACACTATTGGATAGACAGGGAATAAAAAATGAGGATTTCAGAAGCGGGGTGAAAGAATGGGAAAATTTGGCAGAGGGGAACAAAGAAGCAGAATTCAGAAAGGAACTCTGTGGTAAAATTTGAAGGTGATTGGGTGAAATCTGAGGAAGTTATGGCAAACCCTAAAAATAGACAAATGTGAGATTTCGGGCTATAGGAAGGGGAATTGAGGATAGGGTCCTCAGGAATGAAATATGCAGAATGGAATGACAGGGGTTCCCTGAATTTTTCAAGGGAAACAGAGGTAAAACAAGGAAGATATGGAGAAAAAACTGAATTTTATACTTTTTTTTTTCTCCAGACTGGAGCGGCTACGGCTCGGATTTTTTTTATTTTATTTTTTTTTTACAAACTGGAGCGGCTACGGCTCGGAAGGAATCTGGAACAACGCCGAACGGCTGGATCTGGAACGGCTTGCAAAATGGATCTGAAACGGCGCAGCAGTGATCAACAATAGTTCAGCTGAAAGTAGATATGGACCCCAAGTATGTGCGGCTTCCTAACAGTTCAGGGTTTTCACTCGACCACCAATGTTGTCTGACGGTTTGCATATTGGGGCAGTACCCCTCACTTCACGGCTCAGGTAAAACTAATAACCGCTTTGCCACAAACGACAGCTCTTGGTTTACCTCACGGGTGGGAACTAGTCAATCAGGTAGGGGTCGTTGCCCTTTTCGCTGGCAGGTCCTCTCAATGGGCCAGCTACTTCGGGGTTCCTGTGGTACTCCTCACAATGAGTTTTAGGGCTTATGCCCAAGTACTTCCCACAGTTAAGCATATAGGGATTATTCCCAAATCCGAACCTGCAACAGATGCAAAAAAAAAAATTTGGAAGAAATTTCACCCAGCGAGCCCAAGAAAGTGCTCTGATACCAGATGTGATGAACCTGCAATAATTAATTAATGTGAATACACGAGATATCAGAAATCATAGAACAAAATCACTTTTATATTGATCACGGGCCACTTCAAGGGGGCAACCTCCTTTGAGCAAGCTCAATACAATTAACTTCATGGTGCCTTCAATGACCTCGACACACACTTATATACTAAGTCTATGCCCAATACTATGAGTCAAAACCATGGGACATATAATACTACGGGACGACTTACAAAGCATATGCGTCCAATACTATGGGCTAATATAAACTACGGATCAACAAATACTACGGGATGACTTACAAAGCATATGCGTCCAACAACAATATACTAACATAGTAAAGAGAAGGGTTGACATAGGTTCCTAACAGAATGAGAGTGATAGAGTAGGAGTAAATTTGCATTGGGAAATTGCAAGGAAGAAGCGTGCAATTGTTGTATGAGAGATAAAAAAGATTGTAATGAATTGAAAATGAATACAGGTGTTCAAATCGAGGATTGATCTATAAATGAAACGATTGCAGAACCAAAATTATCATAACAATGAAAACAATTACCAAGCTAAAAATGAAATACAAATCAAAATGAAATTAAAAATTGGAAATAGCGGGATGTTACCTGAGTCAAGGGGCCCTTCTTGACCTGGGAAATAGGCCTGGAAACTAACTCAGACAAAAGAGCTTCCTCAAAATGCAACAACAATCAATACTTCATTAAAGATCAAATATTTGTTTACAAACTGGTCACGCTAAGTTATTTGTCACAGAATTAAAATATCAGATCTCTCATACCATAAGATTGAATCCCTCTACTCCTCTGCACACCTTGATTTATACATTCAGACTCAGAGGAGAAGATAAAAACGAATCCCAGGGCTTTGGGATGTTCAAAAAATTATTAAGTTTACAAAGATTTTTCCTAGGATCAGAGAGTGGATCACTATTCTATGTTGTGTCAATGCAATTGGTGCTTCAATCCCTGGATTTTATCTATTTAAAGGTAAAATTCAACTCAAAAACTATATACAAAATTGTGAACTAGGTGCATGCATGGATGACTAAAGAACTCTTTTTGAATTGGATTTCTCACTTTGTTGCATCTATATCGGGCAGTGTCTCAACTGTAAATAGACACCTACTGGTTTTAGATGGACATGGAAGCCACATTGTTGTGCAAACAATTGAGGCTAAGAATTTGGGCATCGACCTGTTGACACTGCCTGCTCATACCACTCATAGATTGCAACCCCTAGATGTCAGTGTGTTTGGGCATTTCAAGAACTATTTCATTAGTGCGCGAGCTTCATGGATGGAAAAGAATCCAGGGGTGGAGGTAAAAAGGTTTGAGCTAGCCGATATTGCAAGTAAATCCTTTAAAAGGGCTCTCACACCTTCAAATATCGAGGATGGGTTTAGGAGGACTAGAATATGGCCACTAAATTCTGATGCTCTTATGCATGATACTAGTTATAGCCATGCATTTGATGTGGATGGTCAAGAAGAAGGGGATTCCCAATCACATGTTGATGTCCAAGAAGATGTGGAAGTAGAGGAAGACAATGTTGCTGCTGACAATATGATATCCCTCTCTCAAAGAGGACCCTTCTATGGTGATGATGATGAACATGTAAGTGAAACACATTATAACAATGAACCAATTGACAGTAACATGGAGGTTGTTAGACCAACTGAAACACCTACAACTTATGCATGTGATATTCTTAATGACTCTATTGATCATGCAAATGTCAATGAGAATGTAGTTGAAAATGACAACGCTGATATGAATATAGTTGTAGGTGATCATGCACCAGGAAGCAACTATGGACAATTGAATTTTCCAAGCCAAGTAACCCAACCATCATGGCTGGCAAAAGCCATGATGAATATGGACAAACATAATGTCTCAAGAACCAATGAATAAATCATGAACATGCCTCCACAACCAACATAATTGAACGATGAAATTGTTCATTATTTTTTGGACAATGGATCACTGGAAGAAGATACTATACAGAATGAGTTTCCAGCTGAAGAGGACAATAGGGTTCAATTAGATGTCCCAAATATTTAAAGGCAAGTGTCAAGCAAGGAGCAGCAAGTGTCAACGAAGGGGCAGTTACTTGGTCGGTTCCTAAAGCTACCAGTGGAGAGAGTGTCAGCGAAAGGAAGGCAAGGAACAATAGACAATATTCGTCTATACTGAAGTTCACAGTTACTCACCTCGGAAGACTATATCAAACTATTAGTTGAGTCTGAACAAAAGAAACTTGAAATTCAGGATTTAAAACAGAAAAAGAAGGATTTAGCCAAAGAAAAGAAGGAAGCAAGTATTGCTGCAACAGAACTTCGAGCACATGAAATGCTTGAAAGAGAGAAAGTAAGACAAGAAAAGGACCATAAAAAACAATTGGCAAGGCAGGAAAAGGAATTGAGAAAGGCTCAACAATTGCTTCAAAAAGAACAAGGGATGATAGAAAGGGTTGACATTGATGCAAACATAGTTGAGGAAAGCAAGATGATGCCAAACACATTTGAATATATTGCAAATAATACACCATTTTTACAAGACCTCCTAAATATCCAAGTCCCCCGCTATCAACAAGTGGGCATGCCCACTTTACATATTTTACCAGTGCAAGTGTCAATCATATGTATGATTATCGGGGGGCTCTACTTAATGTAGGGGTTAGTAGCACAAGTGTGAACTGTGGCTACTCAATTCCTACATGGATACAAGAGGCAAATTGGATATCATATGGAAGCAATCAACCACATCCTAATCAGCCATTGTTAGGTAGGCCAACCAACTTGGCTCAAGCAGGAAACTCAACAAGATTGGGCAGTGAAGATCTTGGAGGACATCAAGCATAGGGGTGTCATAATTTTTGTTGTGACCAAATTGTGATGTGGATTTTGTAATGACTAACTATGTTGTTTGTAACATGGCCATTTTGGATACAATCCTAGGTCATAGCATTCCCTATTGTTTGCGGCATTGTAATCAGGGGTTTATCATACGGTTTAATATACTAGTTATGGGTTATTAGTTATTACTGGCTTTGCTTGTCTCATGCAAAACATTTAGAATATTCAATTATAAGGATAAACTATGAATACTGTTGGCATGAGGTTAGACCACATGAAGTGCGGAAGCCGACAGCGATGAGAAGGACCATCCGCAGAAGAAAGGATTATTCGCGGAGAACAAGGAGCCGACAGAAGTGCAAGATTAGTTTAGTTAGTTAGAATGGGTCATTTGGACCATTTTGTAACCACCATAGTTTCCTATAAATAGGACTATGATTGTAAGCCTAAGGGCATCTTAGAATCAGATGATGAGTTGATCAATAGACAGGCAGATGAATTGTGTAATGTTTTGCTTTGCCTTCGACAAGTTTTGTATGGATCCGCGATAAGGTGTTTGGAACTATCCCTGCGAAGGTTGTACTGCAGGTTTTTGATGAGTTAATGCATGAAGATGTTCAGATATGTCTCTTTTATCTCTGTTTGTCTTGAATGATGAATATTCTGTCATGATTAAGTGTTGTTGTTCTGTAATTTCTGATTGATGCGATCGCCAGTTTTACCCTGTTAATGCGAATGTCAATTACATATTGAATATGCGAATGATGAACGTATGTTTGAATTGGTAAGCATGATGCAAAGATAAATCTCTGGTTTCTGTAGAGATAAAGTGAGAATAGATGCATGGAATTTCCCCATTGCGGAAACCTGGTTCTTGCAGCCCCCTTAATCATCTCGGGTGAGACTTCACTCGCTCTGCGGGTGTTGCTGGAAAGGGTAAAACCTTTCTGGTCCGGTGCTTAAGGGTGTTTGGTCGGTTTTTGTTGACAGCAGTGTGAAGTGAACCCCTGTCAACAGAACTGTGTCAACAAATAGTTCCATTACCGGGACCGTGAAGAAGAAATAAGAGGACATGTTGTGGCACCCAACGAACTCGAAGATTCAAGATTGGTTTGATAAGAAGACAAAAGAATTTGCGGAAGGAGAAAATCGGAACCCTGTGCAGACAACAAGCAGCTGGTTGCAAAAGTACATTTATTCTTATATCCATGAGGTATTTTTCTGCGAATTCTCGGTATTGTTGCACGAGTGGTTGGCACAGTTGACATTTCAGAAGAACAATTTCCAAGGAGGTGAACTTGACCACTGGACTCCAGAACTGATCCAACAATTAAAATGGGTCAACAATAGGGTCTCAAGGGTTGTCGAATTTTGGGTAGACAGTGTGCTAGAGGGATACATCACTGAGTTTTCCGTTGATACAATCAAATCATACAACGACGTAGAAAGGAAATTTTTCAAAGGACCTAGAGGGAGATTCCTACTATCGTTGAAGTTGTAGATTAAGATGCTTGTCTACGAAAACGGTATACTGAGGATGAATTCCGACGAGTAGAAGACCAGTGTGCAGAGGTTGTGGGTACCATGTGAATGCGGGTCTGATAGAAAGATGTGGGGTAGATGGACATGAGAGACAACGAATTTCTAAGGGATGTTGAGGAAGATTGTGGTACCTTAAGAAGTGGGGCGATATTCCGACGAACAGAGAAGAAGAGGAGGACTGAGAGAGAGTCTCCTGAGGGGACCAGAATGGAAGACTGCGAAACGAGACCACAAGGGATGAAGTGACCTTATTAAGACGAAGAAGAAGGTGAACAGGCTACCCCAGAAGCCAAAGAAGGACAGACCCCAAGCTACAACGTACCTTCAACTCCACGCACTACTCAGAACTTTGAAGAAAGAAATAGAAGTTATTCGTAGATCTGTCCTATGTGCCATAACAATGGTAAGAGTAGCGTGTCAGTATATAATAACAATAGGAGTGCAAGAATGGCAGGTGACGACACAAAAATTCCAATCTTCCAGGGTAACGAGACCGAAGATCCCGAATAGTATTGGTTTTTGTGTGAAGTGGTATGGACTGTGAAGAGGTCCAAGATGAAAATATCAAAAAGGGACAACTAGCGACGACCCTCAGGGGCCGTGCGCTAGATTGGTTTATGAAATTTACTAAGGTACCGATAGGAACTCCAAACAAAATGATGCCATAGATCAAGGCGAGAATGATTGATGAATTTAGAAAACCGAAATATGAGTTGCATTGCATCACATAACTCAAGGAAATCAAGCAGTTTCCAAATGAATCAGTATTGGAATTAGACCAGTGGTATAAAACATTAATGGAAAAGGTCAGTTTCGGGAGGAGCGACATTCAACATAAAGAGTAGTTTATTGCAGGGTTGGTGCCACACATTCATGGGCTGTTGATGCAACAGAAGGTAGTGACTCAAGCAGAAGCGCTGGAAATTGCAATGAAGTTGGAAACTTCACCGATCGACGAAACAAGCATAGGCATGGATCGGATACAAGTGCAGTTGGAAAATTTGACGACCCAGTTACAAGATATGAAGAAGGGAAAAGAGGTTCGCAAAGACATATGGTGCAGTAGATGCAAAATAGAAGGACATCACAAGGAGCAGTGCCCATAATTTCGATAGTATTTACAGTCAGGTGCACCGAATCCCCTCAATCAGGCAGGGATGCCTTGGTGTCATGTCTATCAGACGAGAGGACATCGACCAGAAGAATGCGTGTACCTACAGAAGATGGTGTCGAAGCCAGTGAATTTGTATTGCAAATTCTGTCGATCGGTTGGCCATGACGAAAAAGATTGCAGGGCTTACAACCTACTCCAAGAATGGACTATAGATACATTTTTCATGAAGGGAGAGGAGCAACCGTTGGTACAACAACAACATCAGTACAATCAGTATTAGCCTCACTATAATCCGCCACCGCAGTATGATCAGTCGCAATATGGTCAACCACAATATCCACAACCGTAGTATGGTCAACCGCAATATCCACCACCGTAGTATGGTCAACCACAGTACCCACCATACAGGCCACTACGAGGAGGTTTCAAAAGGGGGTTCCACGGAGGTTGAGGTACCAGTGTCGACCGAGGAGGAGCTGTTGGACGAGGTCGAGGACCAATCATATGTTACAATTGTGGTCAGCAGGGGCATTATTAGAGTAATTTCTCGAATCCAACCCCATAGTGCACTTACTGCAGCGCTGTGGACCATGGTGTCGAAGACTGTCCTCAACTCATCGCAAAGTGGAAAACTAAGAACCTACCCCCGCCTCCAACAAATCAAAATTAGAACCAAAATCTGCCACCAACATTACAAAATATATTAGCAGAGGTCAGAAGTCAAATGGTGACTGTTGGAGTAGTGACCCGAGGAGGAGTTGTGACAAGGGCCGACAGGTCACAGGCTAGCGTCCGACCGATAGCAAGAAAACAAGTCACATTCGATGTGGAAGCAGAAAGGGATATTTTCTTGAAAGCACAAGAAGCAATAAGGCATATGAGGCTGCCACCTCTTCACTAGAAAGAATTCACTTATGACATGTCGCCGACTGTCGACATGACGAGTTCGCAGAAAAAGGATAACACCTTAAGAGCCTTCCTAGAGAGCTGCCTGGAGTTGGAAAAAGATTAGGATGCATTGGTAGAGATATCCAGCTTGTTGCATCGAAAGGAGGGTGCCCGCTAGGAGTGAATGGTCAATCGAATACATAAGAGGAATATAGGAAGAGAAATGAGGATGTCTGCGCAAATCAGAGCATTTGATGTCGACTCCATTATCTTAGACCTAGGGTCATATGTAAACATCCTGACAAAACATACCTGGGAAACGATGGGGAAACCACAGTTTGAATGGTCCTCGATGCAACTACGACTAGCAAATCAAAGTAAGGTCACCTTGATTGGTCGATTATTCCAGGTCCCAGTTGAGATAGAAGGACTCAAAACATACGTAGATTTTGATGTGATAGAGATTGTCGAAAACACAAGCACATACCCAGTGCTGCTAGGGATAGACTGGGGGATGGAGAATCAGGCCATCATCAATTTCAAGAAACGAACCATGTCGTTTGAAAACCGCGAGATGAGGGTAGTTGCATCTCTTGATCCTGCAGAAGGGCAGTGATATGTTGAGCCAACAAGGGATGAATTCACTGAGGGATGGGACAGTCTCTATAACATATCAGAAGACTACATCAATCCTACTGCAGATGGAGAGTTATGATGGCACAGCAACAATTCGGCATCATCAAATTCGGATGAAGCACTTGAAAATTGGTAGAATTGGCTACATGAAGTATTGTTTAGGAGGTGTGCATGGTTCACCCAGTCGCTGAGATGGGTAGCTACAGAAGAGTGAAAACTGCCAACATATGAGGGGTTGCCTAACTTGACTACATTTATCACTGAGTTTGAATAAAAAGTGGCAGAACCACAATGACTACTGGCCTTGGAGGAAGCCCTGAAGGTTACACCAGCGTGATGGTGGGCAGCGCACAAATCAACAATAACAAAGTATCCATTATGTTGACACCTAATGGAGGTTAGGTTCGGTGACACTAAAGGATACTCTAGAAGGAAGTACAATGGAAGAGGAGATCCAAGGGAGCATTTGAATGAATGTCAAAGCAAATGGGGAACACGATCAAAACAGAAATGGGTCCATGCATTTATTCACATGTTGGATGAAGTACCGTGAAGTTGGTATATTGCATCAAAACTGCAACGCAGAACAACCTCATGGGAATAACTAACTATTGGATTTAGCCAAACGTTCAGTTTCTCCGACGAGAACCCCTTCATCCACAGTGCGTTACAGGAGGTCCATGAGAAAGTACTCGAAGCAGTTCCGATAGAGAAACCTATGGAACTTCAGTGGACTGCAACAATGAAAATGCTGATGGAATGCTACAACATAACAAGAGAACCAGACGATGAGGATGATCTGAGGACTACGTATATACCAGATTCAGAAGGAAGTCACAATGTTGAAGCACCAAATATGCCTTCCGACAAGTTTCAACAGCCATTGCGAATCAAGAAAGTGAACATTGGGTTGGAAGAAAATCCCAAGTTCGTGAGCATCGGGGATTTTTGGGACGACTCGACCATTGCCAAGATGACTAACCTATTGCACGAGTTTCAGGACTTTTTCCCGACAAAAATTTTCGGAGATGAAAGGGATTTTTGGGGACCTAGGCGAGATGAAAATCCCACTGAAACTTGATGCAAAGCCGGCAAAGCAGCGACCTTATAGGTTGAATACGAGGTATAAGGAGTGGGTGAAGGCCGAACTTGAGAGAATGCTGGAAGCAAGAATTATAGAGCCAGTGGAAGAATCAGAGTGGATTAGTCCAATGGTGGTCCAAGATAGGAAAACTCGCGAAGTCAGGATATGTGTTAGTTCAAGAATGAAACAACATTATCAGTTAAACTTAAGGTCCCAGGAGCGTGACAAAGATGAACGAGAGAAAATCCAACAAAGGACTAGTGCCGCAGAATAAACTATGGCCAATAAAAAAAAAGACATAAAGTTCAACATCTGTCGACAAGGGAATCATAGAATACAAAAAGAAGTAGCAAGATTCGGCACGTCGAAATCTGCCAAGATGCGAAAGGGTCAAATCTACACATAAATGAAGCAGTTAAGCCACGACGGACGGCGAAAAAAATGAAAAATGGAACAATTAATACCCAATGCATGCGACGGATTTGGTAAATCAGCGCTGGATTTGGTAATCATTGTCCAAAATCGGTGGATGCGGCTCACCACTATAAATGTAGGGAAAGGGGACAGTTTGACGCACTGTGTGTTAAGCAAGAACCTACAAAGTCGTGCATGGAAGTTTATATTTCGAGCACAAGCATCGAACGGCCACAACCAACGCCAATTATGTAGGAGCAACCAGATATAATGTCTGGAATATCATTCTGGAAGAAGCGGAGTTCTAATCGACCTATAGACACCGACCGAGAGCCGAAGAGAGGGATCTGGAATTCAGCATGGCTGGAAGAAGGGGAAGCAGACACTTTGGGCATTGCTCAAAAGGAAACAACCTTGCAAGGAGGGTACCCTAGCCCAACTATACTAGGGTATGTACCGTGCAGCAAAAAAGGGATGCCTGCAGTTCAGGTGGGCAAGAACGAACGATATATCATTAAGATGTCATTGATACCGAAAGGAGTTCCAAAAGCAGGGAACATCGCGAAAAACTTGCAGAGGTTACAATACAATGACCATGACCTCACAAACTTCCCAGAATGCACAAAAGCTGCATACATTGATGTTCCGCATGGCGAAGGAGGCCCGATCACAAAGGAACCAACAGAGTGGGCGTTGGGGTTGGAGCAATCAGGGCTACTAGGCCTCACCCAAATACCACACTTCGAGAAATCGATGTAGGTAAATGCATGCGTCAAGCAGTTATTAGTCTGCTTTCATGGAAGATATCTATGGATGCATGAAACGATTTTGGTCATAGTCGACCAAATTGCAAGAATCACCAGACTACCCAAGGATGGAGAAGACCCTTCACAATTTTTCTAGGGGAAGGAAAATAGCAAGAAGCTCGTAGTAAGGTTGAAGACGAAGTACGAAGTAGAGAAAAACTCCAGAGGATACCTAATTGACACGATTAAGAACTAGACTGTCCGGGTCGGAGCAAAGATATGAGCAGTTAAAGTGGTGCGGAATAATAGGTCAAAAGAATGCACTTCGGGCATCATCGCCTCTGCGGAACAATGTGCCTTAGGAGTATGGATGAACTGGTCAAAATTTTTGCTAAACCAATTGCTGGAGGACCCACAGGAGAAAGGGAAGGCGTTCACATATTCATGGCTCTTGATGTTGATCGCATTAGTAGGATGGAGGGATCCAGAGCACTATCAAGGAATGGAGACAGTAGAAGCCAGAGTATGAGAAGGGGCACGGTACCAAAATTTATGGGCAAAAATTGACAAAGAACGACAAGCCTTAAACATTGTACAATTCTACTTGTTCTTGGACATGATGCGGATAGATGTGCAATCAATACCGTGGATAAGTGAGCAAGTAGCAAGGAAGTATTGACTGATCGCAAGGCTATTGGTCGAATCCAAAACAATTTACATCCAAGAACGGGCGGATAAGCATAGGCAGTGGCTACCAACACGGTAGAAGCTCACCGAGGAGGAATTGGACGCCATCATTGAAGGATGGACAACATAATGGAAATTTCTAGCCGCAGAAGAGGAACTATCGAATTTAGAGAATGGACAGTCAACAACTCGACCAAAGCCACTAGTGGAAGAAAAGGGCTCAGTTAGTCGACAGGAAGGCGCAGGAGAAGACGATCCTATGAAAGAACAGTCGCAGGTGTCCAGTCATGATGGAGCCTCATCAGCTACCCTGACGGATTATGAACTAGAGGAACAGCATGAAGAAACGAGGACAAAGCATAGGATGGGGCATGGAGAAGGAATCCCAAGTGGTGGTCTTCTAGAGGAGCAAGTTAATAGGCTCCTAGAGAAAATAACAGAGGTCGTAGAATAAAATCGCGCAAAATTCACACAGCACTCAACAGAATACTTCCACTAGGTAGCCCAACTACTATCCACACTAGCTAATGCAGTCATAGAGACAAGTGTACCACATGGGGACGTCCCACCAAGTTTGTCGACAAGAAGGGTCGAAGTAGAGGTCGACACACAACCAAAGATAGTACAAATTTTGTCGAATGTAATGGCATTAGGTGATGAGGGCTTGGACCTGGAATTAAGGAAGTATGATTCAATCATGGTAAATTTCAATCTACTTTTGATGTTGTCACTACACAGGATTCAAGCTCCAACAAGTGCAGAAATCCATGACTGTGAGGCCGCAATGCTTGACAAGATGGTGAGGTATAAGCAGTAGGCGCGCATCATTGAGATGGAGGTACAATGTCTCCAAGAAGAGAAAGCCCAAACACTAGCTGAAAAAGAGAAGGCTATAGAAGATAGAGGCTGGTTAGAGAAGGTGATATCCAAGGCATGTGAAGCCTCGAAGGTAGATCAAGATATACTACCGGAAGCGAAAGCTATCTTGTTATGCGTAGCTATCACTGAATTGAGGAAAGAAAATGCAGAGCTACAGGAAAGGGAAGTACTAGGCACACCACTAGAGCAGATCCAAAATCGCAAGTACACGATAGAAGAGGCTACGACAGACATTACAGAAATGGAAAGGGCGGCCCAGAAAATCGTTGAAGAGGTTACGGAATTTTGGGGAAGCTTAATACAAGATGATCAGTTGCACCAACTGAACACGCAACTCGCCCAGGCAGAAGCACAGTTGGAATCGATGAAGGGGTCGCTTAGGGTGATGCCCCTACTCACACAGATGACAAAGGCCCCAGAGCTGAAGGAAATCTAGTAGCGAGTAACTAAAGCATGCAAAAGGAAGCAAAGAAGGACGATGCACCTAGATGAGTTAAAAACAAAGGAAGAACAGTTGGCCATGCAGGAAATAACAAGAATGGCACAAGTTAAGCAAAATCTGGAATAGGTGCAATATATGAATGGCGAGCACCCAATGCAACATCAGGTACAAGACGACGCAGCACTCAAAGTATCGACAAAAGAAGTTGTCGACTATATCAGAGTTGCATACGATGATTTCAAGTCCCAAGTAAATGCACCAAATATGTCTAGCTGAGGTGGTTTGAGGGAGAGCCACAAGTTTGTGTTCGGGGCCTGTTGGCACAGGGTTAGACCACATGAAGTGTGGAAGCCGACAACGACGAGACAGACCATCCGTGGAAGAAAGGACCATTCACGGAGAACAAGGAGCTGACTGAAGCGCAAGATTAGTTTAGTTATTTAGAATGGGTCATTTAGAGCATTTTGTAACCGCCATAGTTGCCTTTAAATAGGACTATGATTGAAATCCTAAGAGCATCTTAGAATCAGATGATGATTTGATCAATAGACTGGAAGATGAATTGTGTAATGTTTTGCTTTGCCTAGGAAAAATTTTGTATGGATCCACGATAAGGTGTTTGGAATTGTCCCTACGAAGGTTATGCCGCAGGTTTTTGATGAGTTAATGCATGAAGATGTTCGGATATGTCTCTTTTATCTTTGTTTGTGGTGAATGATGAATACTATGTCATGCTTAAGTGTTGTTGTTCTGTAATTCCTTATTGATGTGATCACCATTTTTACCCTGTTAATGCGAATGATGAACGTATGTTTGAATTGGTAAGTATGATGCGAAGATAAATCTCTTGTTTATGTAGCGATAAAGTGAGAATAGATGCATGTACTTTCCCCACTACGGAAACATGGTTCCTGTAGCCCCCTTAATCATCTCAGGTGAGACTTCACTCGCTCTGCGGGTGTTGCTGGAAAGGGTAAAACCTTTCTGGGCCGGTGCTTAAGGGTGTTTGATCGGTGTTTGTTGACAGTAGTGCGAAGTGAACCCATGTCGACAGAACTGTGTCAACAAATACTATTATCAATAATTCAACCCATAAAAGTTTCATGCAAAATGCAATTTCAACAGAACTCTGTAATGTGACATAAATAGACATTTAAACAACAATTTTTCCATGAATGCATAACATTGAATAAGAACAAAACTTAGCATTTGGATACAATCCTGAAACCTCTGAATTTTTTTTCCACAATTTAAACTTACAGTATGCTACAGTTCTAAGAAATGCACCAAAACCCTCCTTCAAGAAGTTATGAGAAATGCACTAAAACCCTCATTCAACAATTCTGAGAAATGGACCAAAAACCTACTACAACAGTTCTAATAAATGCATCAAAACCCTCATTCAACCATTATGAGAAACACACCAAAACCCTCATAAGATAGTTCTAAGAAATGCACCAAAACCCACATAAGAATCACAATAAATGGACTACAATTCCCGACAGATTCAATGTGCTAAGAAACATAGTGACAGGTATAGAAAACAACATCATAAATGCACCATAACCCACATAAGAATACCAAAAAAGGTCCCTACAATTCCCAACAGATTGAACTTGTTGAAAAACACAATCACAGTTATAGTTGGTAGGAAAAAATTTCCTACCAGAGAGCCAACCACGAAGCCACCGCCATGCCCAAATGCCACTGCAACCTAAGCACCTCACCATAAATCAGCTGCATCGGAGACAGAGTCTGCATCCCCAATACCTCGCCAAATTTAACCTGCAAAACCCACCGTGGGATCAAACAGGTGAAAAACCATAAACCATAAGAAATTCACAAAGAGAAACCGGGGAGAAGCGACATTTACCTCATGAAACCCAAGAAATTCACATAGAGAACCCGCGAGAAGCAATATTGGCCTCATGAAAACCCACTGGAGCACGGAAATTCTATCTCCACCACCGAACCGACTTAAATCTCCCACAGGGTGCAATGCAGACGGAATCACCAACTGCTGGTGCGCCGTGGGCATGGGGCAACACTCCATGAAACGAGAAGTAATAAACCACCGCAAGGTTCATTGGTAAACCCCCCACGAACTAGGCGAAACTATCTTCCAACCGAAATAGACGCACAACTGAGGAAACCAAGGACCAGAGCAGAAGGATGGTCGAACAAGTTTTGGGGCAGCCGAGCGACCACACACCGGCCCCAAGAAAAATAACATGGGATAGTGAACACATCGTAGGAGAGGGGTCAAATGACAGTGGAAAAGCGTGCAGAAAATGGCGGATTAAAGTGCCCACCCACCACGACAGATGGCACTGCCATCTCACCTTGGAACGTACACATGTTGAGGTCTCCAGGTGGCGTGGGGGGTCGCGACACGTGGGGTGTTCATGTATTGGAATCCCTCCCCTAGGGTGTGCTCCCTGCTATCTAAGACACTAAAAACACGGTTGCTTCCATACGTTCATAAATGTAGATAACCAATGTAGTTGTATCATTTATGTAGAAGTGCACACCTACTCTAGCTCGATTATGCGTGCAAGGAAGGTGCACTAGTAAGAGCCATTAATACTACAAATAAAAGCATTATACACATGCCTTTTTTTCTTCATCTATACACGAGAAGCAAGGTGCATCATTTTATGATTTAATTTATAACATCAAATTTAACATAAATTCATTAATGTTTGACTGTTCAAAGTTATGCTTGTTGTTTTAATTACGATATGTGTTTCTAGAGTAATGTATTCTATAATTGAGATTTTGATTGGTTTTTTGCAATTTTTAGTATCTAGTTTATAGCTTAAGATAATGCTAATATATTGGAGTGTAGAATATCTTTACATATGACATGCTTTTAAATTAATTTAAACCTAATATTCTATATTTTTTTATTATAGTAAAAATTATTCACAACATTTATCAATTATTTTTCTCTACTTAGATGTTAAATTAAGGCAAGGTGAGATTGTATGCATGGAAATGTAAATGCTAAGGATGTCACAAGTTTTGAAGTGAGGTGAGATTGTATTCCATGGAAATATAAAATGTGAGTTTATGCATTAACAACACCACCAATACAAAGGTGCACAGTCATAGTTTTAGTTTCCCAAGATACAACCACTAATTTTATTTAATAGTGAATCTGCATCGAAGTCAATATAATTAGATATATCCAATTTGGACTCATATAATGAAAATAATGAAAGTTACATATGTTGAATTGTCATGACATATGAGCATGTATGCTTTTGCAAACCACCAAGCTTGTGACCATAAAACGATACAATCTAATGAAATACCTAAACATATAATGCATCGTTATGCAATCTTGTTATTATTTAACATTATCGTCTTTGTGGATGAGCTTCTTTTATAGTTATACTATAGTAGCATATCCCCATCTATGCTTACATTTCGTTTCTAGTCACACATAGATATGACCATAGTGGCGTGTTCCCTCACGGAGTTGTATTTTAAAACATAACAGAGTCTACAAAATTCATACTTTAATCCTTCCAAGTTCCAGGTGTCGATATTCTATTGGGAGTCTGCGACCAACCGATTATGTACCCACATTTTTGTTCACATCTCTACTCAACCAAAGATTAGCTGACCAAACTCAAGCGCTTTACACGACCGACTAAATCTCACGTCGGATTTTTCACTCAACTAAACTAATCTAAACTCGCCGCGAGGCGGTTCAAAGAACGTGGGCGACCCACACTTTCGCTATTTCTTACCAAGTCAATATTTTATTCACTTTACGATGCGTGCAAAATATTATGAAAACTCTTAAGTGAGAGATTATCAATCAAAAGATTATGGGATATATATTTTTTAAGGCTGTAAGATACTCTTTTTGGGGACTTTTATTGGGTGTCTTAATTGATAATATCTATTAATTGGGGTTTTGATTAAATGTGTAAATTGGATTTTTTTATTGAAAAGTAGATCTTAATTAGATTTAGAGATTATTAGATAATTTTTTTTATTTGTATTTAATTTTATGTACACATATATATTTTTATGTATATATATTGTTTTTTTTATATATATTGGGTTGTGCACGAATTGAAGTAATAATTCATGGGTTTATGAACCATGGTTAATGGTAATGTGGAAAGCCATTGCAAAGATATCAAGTGGAGCACTGATGGAAGCATATAGACAACAATAGATAAATAATTACTCAATTAAGGAGTGTTTGATTTGGTTCATTGTATTTGGAGGAGTGTTTGATTTGGCTCATTGTATTTGCAGCAAAGAACGATGTGGGTAAAGGAGGTAGACACTTCCAACATCATTTTCTTAGGCATACGGTCGCAATATAAGTACACAATCAAGAAGTACTTAGTAATTGTTGCAGGGAATGAAGCAAGTAAATACTTCAAGCATCAAATGCTCATGCATACAATTGTAAGCATTTATGTTTTCCCTGGCTAAGGTTTTCAAGAGTATGTACTTAAAAGGGTCATCGATGTATATTATAGTGCAACTAAGTTAGGATTTTTCTTAGTTTTCCCTAGCTAAGGTTTTCAAGAGTATGTACTTAAGCATCATCTCTTACCTTTATGTATGAAGTTTTTAGCTGCCAAAAATCATCTTGTTGTGTTGGGGTCCTACCCTAACCTCTTTAATAGACATGTTGTTATGTATTAAGGTTATGTATATTAAGTAAGACCAATAAACTAGATATAGTGTGAAAGTAATATTTATAAAAAGACTTGAAGGTTCCACCTATTAAAATGTCTCTATAGTGTGAAATAAATATTTGTAAGAAGACTTACTAGAAGGTTCTTCCTACTAGAAAGTCCCTTCACTAGAAACTATATATAAGAGTAGAAGCAATGAAACATGATGTCTTGTAAATTATTATGTAATTGAAGCTTGGCTTCATTTGGAGGTTGCCCCCTTGATGGGGGAAGAGAACATTACTTTCATAATATATATATATATATATATATATATATATATATATATATATATATATATATTGTTAACTACAATCATCTATTGTTATGGGAATTATGTATTTTCATATTGAAATCTTGTTTTATTTTGTTATTTATGCTTTGAATTTCCAATTAATGCTATTAAGGTACATAACATGTGGTATCGAAGCACTTTCCTAAGATGAAAGTGGGTAAACCTATAGTTGGGGAAGCATACACACAAACACTACGATTGGTATTTATGTGAAAAGAATAATGAAAAGAATAAACCTCAGCTTAGACAACAAAGTCAATTGCAGGAGTGTTTGTATCTCATTCTGAGTTGCATCTCCTTGTTAGCTTTTAGGGTTACTTGGAAAGCGTTTACAACATGTTTTGGGGGGTTCTTATGTTACTTCAATTTTTATTTTGTGTTACAAAGGATCTAGTCAAATTGTTCTTCCTTCCTTGTGCTCTTTTCTTGTTGGCATTCCTTTTTCCCCTCCTAGGGCAATTGCTAGTTTTTAAAGTTGTAAGATATTCTATTTTTTTTTTTTTTGTAAGCTGCAAAGTTCTATTAGAAAGTAAAAATAAAAAATACAAAGAGAGGAGTTGTCTTAGGTGGTCTAAGAATGTCGAACCACCAACCCATAAAATAAAAAAGATCACAGTGGCTGAAGCTCTGGTTGCCCAACCTCTTCCCGGAGCAGGGAGAATCAAAATGCTCAGAAGAGGAGCAGATTTTATACAAGCCCATATAAAACAACTAAAATGAACAAAATCTGTGAGCAGACTATAACAAGAAAACTGAAAGACACAATTTTCCACTGGAACCTTCTTAGCTTGTCGTAGTTTCATTGGGAGGGTTCTCTTCCAGAATCAGACAACTGAAATTGTCCTCCTCTGTCACGTTCTGCTATGACCGCTTGAATGGTTGGGGATCTACCTTGAGCTAGAGAATAATACTCTCGATTTTTCCACACACTCTTTTGATGGCCAGTTGTTCAATTGTGGAGGGAAACGGGTTGGTGGAAGGCTCCTTGCCACACGGCTCCGAGCGATCAAGATCAGTGGCACCGCCCCCTGAAGTTGCAGAGTGCTCCCCTGGGCCTCCCACAACACCCATACTGCTTCCACCAGCGTGGCTTCCCATGGCATGGTTGCCACCTGCATGGCTACCTCCAACATGGATTCCTCCCGCATAAGATTGGCCCCCTGAAGATGGAATCCAAATTACTTACCAAACCTTCCATTTGAGCCAGGTGGGCCTTCATGGTCTGAGTCGTGCTTCTGGCCTTATCCCAATTGGCCTTAGTATCCTCCATGAGAGCTCCCAACATATTTTTTACCAGCCAATAATGGTTGATGTGTCCCTCATTCTTCCCAGAAGAGAGATGGTCGGCTAACAGACGGGTCTCCCAGTTGTCAATGAGCAGTCGAACCGGAATGGAGATGCCCTCCCCGTATCCGTCTGTGGCTACCCACCCTGTTGTTGACGGTGCGGTCGGCTCTTCCTCTACATCAATTCCCTCTTTGTCTCGATATGGTAGCAATGAACCACAGACCCTTACGAGAATCAAAATTCACGGAAGGAGACAAGGTTCCAAGGCGCAGATAAATTCTAGTTGGAGTTAGATGCCCAAACAAATTGATCATGCCGAAGTGATCCCCTGTGAACTTCTTAAACATGTGCCCATAGGCATCCATTAGAGCCACAAACATGAGCAACATGGAGGTGGTACTCGGAGGCTTGAACAAGGTTGGCCGACGCGACAAGAAGGTCACTGAATTGAATGTGCCAGGTTGTAATCCCCTCTGCGCATTAAACTCCCGTCATCTCTCCTACCATGGGTCAGTCTCGTGCGCTGGATGATCAAGTGCTTGCCAAGCGTCCCGGTGACCATGACACCCGCATCCGAGTATAAGATATTCTATTTTAGGTATTTTTAAAGTTGTAATATATTCTATTTTATGTATTTTTAAAGTTGTAATATATTCTATTTTAGGTACATATGTTGGGTACCTCAATCAACAACATCTATCGAGCGTTTATATTGGTGGCTTTTATTATGAGTTTTAATTAATTAAATAATTTGTAGTTTTTATAGAGATATAGGTTTTAGTTATATTTGGATTATTTTTTTATTTGTAAATTTTATGGAACATTTAGTTTTCATAATGAAAATATTTTATGATTTGTTTATTTCTTTTTAAATAATATGGTAATTTGATATAGGCTCGTATTCAAAAAGGTGTTACAAGGGAGAAATAAGATTCATACAAGATCTAAACCATCAAATGGTTAATCAAACATCATAATCATCTTCAAAATATCCATAAAAGTTGTTATTAACATTATAATAAGAAAATACACAAAGTTGCCATTAAGTAAGTAATTATCACACATTAAATTTAAAAACTTTTTTAAAGGTCACACTTGTACAAAATGAGGAATTAATGACTAAAATTCGACTATAAACGACTATTTTTGAGTCGGTGACTAATAGTAGCGAATTTCCACTATCTTATAGCTAGTCGTATTTCACCAATCATTAATTGGTTGACTTATTAGTCATTGATTTAGTCATTGATAGTCACTGATTTAGTCATTGATAGTCATTGATTTAGTCATTGATTGCCACAATTAATGACCAAATATATGACTAAATAAACTACTAGATGATAACATATTAATGACTAAGCTAAATACCACTAAACGTTAGTCACGCTATAAGATACTGAAAATTAGCTACTAATAGTCGTATATATGCGAATTTAGTCGTTTTCTTAGTCACTAATTTATGATAGGGTACAAAGGAATCGAACCACCAATCTCCTGCCTATAATTAGGCAGGTGCTCTACCATTGAGTTAGCACCCTTTAAGAAGTTGTTATTGCCTGACAATTATGATATTCAAATTTTTTTTGCATCATTCAAGCATACAAAATAATGATTACCAAGTTACTATAGATCCATAATGGTTTACCTTGTACTAGTCCTTCAAGTCTTTCAATTGCATTTATTAAGTGCAAATATATTTTTGCACTTAATAAAAGCAGTTGAAGAACTTGAAGGACTAATACAAGTTAATCATTATGGATCTATAGTAACTTGGTAATCATTATTTTGTACGCTTGAATGATGCAAAATGAAAAAATCCCAGAAATTTATAGGAATGACAAGCATGCATCCATTGTTAAACTATCTACCGAGTCATCTAGAGTCATGCCAAGATATTTGAATTTGACTGAAATTCATAAGTAACTTGAAGATAATGGTGGATGATGCCATGGAAAGGGAATTTCGAATTATATAGAAGCAAAGGATAAGCAAATGGTGTACCAAACTCATCTTCCTCCAATGTGGGCCAAGCCACCTCCCTCGCTACAGAAATGAGATCTTGATCACAGCGAAATATAATAACAAATAGGTCCATGATATCAAACTACTGCTTGTATCTACAAGATCCAGTCATGGTTGGAAATCTGTCAAAGTTAACAAGACAACATGGCATGCTTCTTTAAAATTTAGCATCTTAATATATTCTTCTACAAACAGGCCCAGTGACCAAATGTAATGCAAAGGGAAAGTCAAGCAAATCGAGAAGGTTGATCATGACATTAAAAATCAAAATAACAAAAAAAATTGATGTCCGCAACAATCATCCATATTCTGAGTCCATTACAACTTGGCTCATGATGAATTCAGATTCAATCGAATTGGCTAGGCTAAATTTAACTAGTTATAGAGCCTTGCTGATAATACATAGCCAGGTGAAACACTTACATATAACTTCCATTGTGGATATCCTCTATTTGTCCACAAAAATATAACTATATTATTGGCAAAATCCCAAATAAAATTGTATGGACACATTAAATAAATAACATTACCAATCTCAAAAGTTCTACATTCATGGATTCATGGGATATTCGACTTCGTTGACCTCTACATCTTCCTACAGATTTAGAGACAACCACCCATAAATCTAATTAAATAGGAAAAATAATTTCTACTTACATTTGTATTCAGCAATTTAGGCAGGTAAGATGAGGAAATCCTTCCACAGTTGATTTTGAATCCAGTAAATGAATGTGAAAAATAAATTTCTACTCAACATGGGACCTTCATATCAGCGTTATTGTACATCCATCAATTCCATCAGATAGTGCATGTTTTGAGTCACCGTCACGAGGTTCATTAATGGGAGGTTTGGTTACTCCTCCATCGTCTTCTAGCCTTTTTTCTTCTGAATATCATAAGAAAGCTGTGTAATTGGAATATGAAAGGTTTTTAGTTGAAATGGGGCCGTGACATGAGAACATTTCAGGGCTAGATAATATTTTATTTTAAGACTAAAAGATGAGCTTCTATATCCTACAAATAATTAATCTCTGATGACTATATACAAGGTAAATTGCCTTCATTGTCTTCGTTTGAATTTTTGCGAGCATAAGAAAGTTATTATTTAGTTCAACCAGGATACACATTTGTGTACAGTTGGAAACTTAGCAACATCTGAGGTACTAGAGAAAAGGACATACAAGGTTGTTGATGAAGGCCACCTACTTTGCAGTGTGCTGAAAGGTGCTTCCAATTACATTCAATACATCTTGGAACTGCGCCTACTCGTTAACAAAATTGTTTCAATGCTTCTACAGCTATAGTACCGTAAGAGTCCTGCTATGGAAGGCTTTCTTCTGAGCAAAGATAACACGCAGAGGCAAAAGGGAATTTGAGAATCCACCATACTTAGAGATCTTTGGCTCCAGTACATCAAAATATTTGCGTTTTAAGGGGATGATCACATCATTATCACACAATTTGTGTAACTTAGATCCCTGCATAACTGTAAATGGAATTGATTTAACTTCATTGCAATTGAATTTGTGGCACTGGTGTGAACTTCCCTAGCCATTATTTGACTAGAATAAACCCTTTCTCAAAACTAATATTAAATGTTAAACTAGAAGCAAGGGATTACTCATTACAAAGGGTAATGTGCAGTAATAGGATGAATATGGAGATCACCAAAAAAGGACAGACCAATGCATCTTGTAGTCAAACTATAAAAGGTGTTGAGAGAGAAACCAACCTTAGTGAGTTCTACTTGTGAGTGATCAACTGCAAGAGATGTAAATCTAGTAGGGGCAGCATGACCATTTACAACATTGTTGATAGATGCATCTGCAGAAGGATCAAGTGTGTTTCCACCATCCTTATTTTTTTCAGTTTCCATAAGCTCCACGGATTAATACTCTACCAACGTTACCAGTGAATCAAGGACTCCTGGGAAGTTAGGTAGTTACCACGAAACGTGGGTACAGAATTTTGATTAACCTGGGTTAATGCAAAATGGCATTCATCTCCTTGCTTTCAAACATCTGGTCATCCTTACCAGCCCACTCTTATGATAGGATTCTCAGCTAACCATCCTCGCAAGGGATATCTCCATCCCATGGACAACCCATTCGGACCTGTTACATAACATACCAATATGGAATGGGATTTATCTTTGAACCAATATAGTTATGATTATCCTATTGTTGTGCTACTTAGTGTCTACAATAAGTGCTACATGGAGGTATGAAAATATAAAACTCATTGGCAATCCTCCTTGTGTTCTGTAAAATAATGCAATGTTCCAACAAACATATGTAAACGATATAGTGAGAATCCAAGATAACTTTTTCAAAGCTTGATAAAGCCTCTTCTAATCCCTCATTTGACAAGGCATATACAATTATTAGTTGGTGTCAAGAATAACTGATTGCACTTTGCAGTATCTTAACCACTTCATTGCTTACCTAATTAAAACCTATCCAGGTATTTTGTTGTTTATCAAACCTTTCCAAGTATTTTGCACTTTATCAAATAATACTAACTGATTACATTCAATACCACTTAAACCACTTCAACTAGTTTTTAAATTTTAACTGAAGCTCCATTTTCTGTTCATTTTACTTATTGTAATGACAGCATTTTGCAACTGGGAAAATTACACACAAGTGCCAACAAGGTTGCACAGTTCAATTTCCAACTATCAAGTCACCATCCATCTATAATGATATTTTGCATATTTTCCAGCAGTATTTTTTATTTTAAGTACCTGAAACGACAAAGTATGGAAACAAAGTATGAAATAGAAATACACCAGATACAACTTGAATACTTGAATCCACGTACAAATTTCAAAGTGCCAATAATAGTCAGTTCACAAAAGAAACACCGTTTTATTCCACTAAGAGGCCTATATAGCCAAGTGGACCCAGTCAATCATGACTTGTCAGAAGAGGAGACATACCTGGGTCATGATTTTCAGGCATGATCAGAGTTCCACCATAGGAAGCTAATATTTAGAAAAAGGATCTTCTTTCTAGTCACAGATCTGATAAGAAGCTAGCAGAAATTTCAAGTATGATCAGGGTTACACCATGATTCAAGTTCTGAATACAGTGAAATGATGCCCCTAGAGACTTTTCCCAGTTCTGAATTGACCCAGATCATTGAAAATACAATCAAAGTTATGGATCAATAAAAACTGACTTCCTTTATCACTGGATTCCAGCAACCAGAGGGAAGTTCGCTGCAAGACTAACGGCTCCATATTTTTTTATGTTTACTTCAATGTTCTATTTTAATAAAATGAGAACCTTTATTGTAAAATTGGGTAGATTCAATCATAAGAGTGTGGACTTCTTACTCTATAGGGCATCCTGTATAAACATTATTTTAAACTGTACGTTTTCACCAAGAGAGGAAAGGACACAAATACTTGTCTAGAACTTCTAGAACATTAGCAGCTCAGAATTGTGAATGACATTCATATAAGATCCTCTTTAGATGGGTCAAGTAGATTGCTATTGGCTATTAAGACAGAAAGCTCCTACGTCTCCCTGTGGAGTAAGAAATGCAAGAATAAAGCCACTGGGAGCAGAGCACACAGCCTGATAGACTCCACTGAGTGCTTTCCAGCTTGTGGTCCTAAGTTCAAACCCCTGCAGTCACCTTGGTCCTCCGGGCCAATTCTAACAAAGGAAGGGTGGGCTATATAGCGGTATCTACAGGAATCAACCTCATGATTTGTAATGGACACTGGTTGTAACAGACAACGGTGGTGAGAAAAAATATTTTTATGGAGAGAAAAAGTGTTTTTATTCTCATCCATTGATATTAGATCACCAAAGCCAATGTGGGCCATTGGATTTGGTGACCCCTCAGCTACCCCCATGAGAAACAAAAAAGGCAAGGCAAACCAAAAGAGGCATTCATTCTTGTTTTCATCAGCATTTGGAGCAAGTCGAATTTTGAGAGAGAAGAAGAGGCTGAGAACAGCTCGAATTCCAAAGTCTGTACAACAACAATTAATGAGCATGCAAATTGAGAAGAGGCTGGGAACGAGTTTTTCCTTCACTGGCATGATTTTCGAGGTCAAGTACAACATCATTTAATTATGAGGCTATACTGTTTGTGGTGGGATTTCCCAAGAAGTTTATGGGCTCGAAATTCAAGGCAAGGTCAGCACGAATTGTGAGGTAGTTCGCTGCTATTACAATGGGCACTTTAACCAAGAAGAAGACAGTATTAATTGTGCACAAAATTCAAGGAAAGGAATTTAAGCAGGCAGTTCGTACAGTCTGAATTTGGCACACTTTTCAATGTTGTTTATGTACAATCTGATAAAAAATTCCCTTCTTTATTTCTAAAAATGTGAACAAACTAAATTAAGAAAAAAAATTATTGCTAAGTAATAACAAGATTCCAATAACAACCAATTATCCTTACCTCCCCAAAATGGTGGAACTCCACTCAGTAGAATGTACAAAATGACTCCAACACTCCAAATATCAACTTCAAGACCGAAACTCTTGCATAGTGCTTCAAGGGTTTCATAATATGGACTTCCAACTACATCATTAAATGTTTCACTTGCAATGTAAACCGTTTCAGTCCAACATAAAATTACAAAAACTAAGTTGATTTCAAAATCTACATCCATAAGACCCCCAGAATTATCCTTTACTTGGTTACAATGTTCTGAAGCATAGTTTGAACCATCATGTTTCCCAAGCAACATTGGTATAGCCATGCCTTGCTACTTTGATTTGACATCTTGCTGAGATCTAACACTTGGATCTTCACCATTCTTAACAAGAAATAGTAAATGACCCTAGCAATCCATTTTCTTTTGATCCTTATGAATATGAGACTTTAAATATGCATCTGTAATAGTCCCCATCTTATCTTCTACTAGATGAAATTTTTTTGTGGTCATCTTCAAGCAATAATGCATTTTGGGAGATCATGGACATGTCACGGTGTTGTAATTATTCAGGTTTCTGAGAGGTGGAATCCAATTCTTCAGTATCATTGGTATATCCTATAACATCAACGTGACCAATGAATTCTTTTTGAATGTCTTGTATATGAGACTTTGAATCTGAGTACATAATATCACACATCTTCTCTTATGCCTGACTACTACACTCCAAGGAATATACTATTATACCATCCCCATTTCCCATTTTCTTTTGATTATCATGAACATCAAACTTGAGATTTACATCCATAAGACCACCCAATGTCTCTTTTTCCTACTTATTGTGTTATGAAGCAAACTTTGAACCATCATGTTTCCTAGGCAGCATTGGTACAAGCATGCCATGTTCTATCATTAAATATTTTGGAAACATAAACACTTTTACCATCATCTTGTGCTTCCATGCTTGTGGCATCAACTTCATAAAAAATAGAAGCAGCTTCAGCAGCATATACATACATTGCCTCTAGAGTATGATGAAGTCTTTAGAGGGTGGTTAACATGCAATAGTTTATGCATCCTGACCCAGTTTACACTCGCTACCATACTCAGAATGAAGGGAAGTGCCCGGGGTTTTCTTGGGGATTTCTTTTCCAAGAAAAAAAGAAAAGAAAAGTAGGGATAACCATTAAACCTTCAACTTTCAGCTGTTGGCGAGATTAATTGTGGAAGTTTGGGCATATTCTGTAACAGTGTACTTTAGTATGGAAAATACGAAGTGCCAACATTCTAATTGACAGGTCATAGGACTGCATGCACTCTAATTTTCCCTACATGGAGATAAAGTTACTTTTTCGTTCTTTTCAGGAAGCATGGAGATAAAATTACATTTATGTTCTTTTCAGAACATATCAATAATGTACCAAAAGCAACAACAACAATGATACATGCAAATCCATGCAATTATTTTAGTTTTACCTGTGTGTGTGTTTACCACAGAATTGTCATCATGCTGAGAAATAAGGCTTCCAAGAGAATTTTCCGCAACATTCAAGTACCCGAAATTCACCAGTTTCTTAAATATGATTTATATGAATAAAATATCCTAAAGCATACCAAAGACTTCAAATAAATTTAAGAAAAAATATACCTTGATTAGCTCCATTATAAGGTGATGGCCCACTTATTATCCTTGATAGATGACTACTTGCATCATTGACATCTTTAGTTATATCAATATCGCCACCTTCATCTTTAGGAATCCTGCTCTCTGCTTCTCTTGAATGGTCTGCATATTCATAAAATAGTAGCTATTGTTTTACTATTAGGACTTTTCCTACCAAATTTCGGAAGTCTTTAAAATCCTTTATCACTCTCCTTAGCCTTATCTACACTACTCCCCTTTTGAAGGGAATAAAAGGTATCTAACCTTCCACTTTAAGCTGTTGGCGAGATTGACTGTGGAAGTTTGGGCATATTCTATAATAGTGCACTTGAGTTTGGAAAATTTGAAGTGCCTATATTTGGACTACCATTCTCAGAAATTGGTGCTCTCGGGATGAAGACCCATTGAAGTCCAGAACTTATTTATGAGGCTAAAGGAGAATTGTACGTAATAGACTTATTGTAATATCGATCATCAAAAGAAGTTAAGCAGTCAAATGGAGCATTATATGGTTCATCACTCTCACTAAATAGAGCCTGTCTACTCTTTAATTTTTTTTGATTGTAAAGGAAATGCATCCACTGAATTGGTCAAATGAAAAAGAACAGGAACCATGTTATCGACAAAAAATGTATAAGTTGCTTTAAGATAGCCACAATACTGAGGTATCACAAAGAACTGCAGGAAGTTAAACTTCCTCTGTGAGTGACTTCCAAATCCCTCAATTAGATCCATACACAAACATCATTGAGACATTTATAATGCTTTCCATTGAAGCAACAAAATTCTAGAGGAGGTTTTCACTAGAGTAGTAGGAAGATATCAAAGCAAATCATGGTAAGATGAAATTCAGGGGAGACATAGCTTCTGATTCACTAGACTGGATATTTAACAGAGTATTGGGACCTTCAAAACATTGATCAATACCAACTTAAAAGCAACAACCTAAGCAATATTTTATTATTCAAATTAATAAATAGAGTGAAAGAAATAAAGGATTGAGTAAACATAATAGAATACCTTCGCCCCTTTTTCCCATGATCTTATCTGTATGGTTCAAATACAAACACAAATCTCAAAGTCAGTTCCTTCCTCGTGGTTTTGCAAATGATAACAAAAAAAATAAACCATCTTAATAAACACAAGTTTCTGATATGAGGTCTGTGTTTGTTAATAAGCACTAACACAACACCAAAATGCCTTCTCAAGTAAAATTCTATAGGATTCTACAATGACCTGTATAGTTCAGAATCCCAAATCCAATCAAAAGATTTGTATGGTGAATAAGTTTACAAAATACAAAACATTGTAACATTGTTAAGCATCAAGGCTGAGCAACCATGCGCATACAATACATTACAAATGAAGATGAAGTATAAGCTTCATATAAAATTCAAAAGACAGTCCATCCATCCCAAGGAATTGAACCACATCTTTAATGGCACTCAAAAGTTCCTCCTCATCCATAGGTTTTAGAGAGGAGATTTTGGTTGATTTTGAGAAAACTGAATGGATTTGAATTCCATCATTTTTTTCTAGCTTGTGGTGACCACCCGCATGACCTACTTTTTGTAAAAATGCCCTATTTGCACATATTTTGCATATATTAATAGTGAAAGGAAGCAACTTAATTATATAAGGGAAAAAGTGTCAGATGCATATATATTGGAAAATTGAAAGTAGATAGATAAATAAAAATTTAAAATAGATAAATAAATGACCATAAACATTCTGAAAAAACATCTGGCGAAATACTCTGTACACTTTGACAATGCTGAAATAAAACAAATTTAGCAAAAGCAGTGTGGAGAAAACTTGCCAGTAATTATATAAACACATATTGATAGAGCATCCAGAGATAATCCAAGAACCTGTGGGAATGGGGAATGGATCATATTTCCCAATGAGCAAAAGAAAAATCACTTTCCAGAAAAAGTGTGTAATATATAAAAATCACATAAATTTTTGTAGTTTATTTATGTTAAGTGTGTTATGTTGTAGCATTGTTGTTTGACTCACTGAATGATTGTGTTATAAATTAAATTCCATTGCGCATCTTTGATACACAATGTATTGTTGCAGCAGTGGTCATCTGTTTTTTTATTGGAATATTTCGATAATGTAGATAGAGGAAGAGCTATTAAACACAAGAGTGGCAGGGGTAGGTCAATTTCCTTTGATTAGTTAAGAGCTCCGCATGTTTGCAGATCAACTAATAAGGTGGATGATTATATTGTGAACATCAGTGGTAAGGCCAATGATCACATAAGTGAAACAAGATAATTGGGTGAAAATCAATGAAGTATGGTCACCTGTCCAGGACCTCATACATGTAGGCTTTCTTTCCTTATACCCCCAAGACAATAGAAATAATTGCAAAAACATCAACATCACGTCCAGAAGCAGATTATGAAATCACCCAGAGATCTCTTATGGAAATGGAAGGTAGTTGAAAAATTATGATGGAAAACATTCATCCAAGGAAAATCATCCCAAGCCTTTTCAATCTTTTATGTGCCAAAATTTTGTGGCTGCCAAAGGGACTGGGCATATTTTTTAGCCATTCAATCCTTGATATTTTTGGGATTGAAGCTATTGGCATCAAGGTATCATGGTTTTCTCTCTACAATACTCAAATTCTTCTTCTTTGTTTAAGGGCTGCAAGTTTGAGGGTAGCACAAGCCCTTCCATTTTCGAGATCAAATATTTATATTTTGCTTTTCTTGTCCTTTAGGGAGAAATCTGTTTGCACCAGGTTTTTTCTCCCCCACTGGGAGTTGGCAATATGGTGGGAGAAACGGGGATTTTTAAGTTAATGTTGAGACTTATGGAGTGGCATTTAAAATAAGTAATATAGGGAGTGAGACAATTCTAGTGAGAAAATGGTAATTGGTACAGTTGAGGATAACTATGGATTGCATGCAAGAAATGTTCTTATGATCTTTCCCCTTACACACTAGGAATCTCCCTTGGTATGGAATATTACTCAAGGATTTGGCTCTAAAATGTGCAAACAGATGTTGAGTTCTTTTCGGATCAGGAACTTTTCAATCTCCTCATTGTGAACATTCTCATACTGGATTCAAACAATAATTATGCTTGAAGCCCCACATCAAGGACTCTCTCCACACTCCCTGAACTCAATAATGACTCACAATAGAGAATCCCACAAATGTTCCACATCTTAATCCTTGATTTTTATAGTTGAAGTTCTAGCCCTTGGGGCTCTCAATAACTTGGAAAATCATAATAATGATGTGGAAGCTTACTCAAAATGTGAAGAACAAGTTCCACAATCGGAAGAACAAGTTCCACAATCTGAAGACAAGGGTGATAGAACAAGAAACAAAAATAAGAAAATAAAGAAAAAAGTTATGTGAGATAAGGAAGTAGTTGCAGACGATGAAAGGAGAGCAGCAGGGAAGACAACAATGCATTATTATTGAATGGTGAAGCTCCTTGTGGAAATTCTGATCTATTTTTAAAATTATTGAAACGTCCACATGTTGTTTGTAGGAGACTATATACTGAAGCAAGGAATTGCATAAGGAACTAGCCTTCCTTTTTGGATTCCCTACTGCTCAGAAGAACACTTACCTGCTATAATTTTTAACATTTTGAACTATTGGATGATTTGCAGTAATCTAATATTAGATTATGTGTTCTGTATTTCCAATGCAAATTGAAATCTTATAAAAATATTACAATACAATCTTCTTGCTATAGGTAAATTAGACATAAATTTGTTTGTCGATCTTAGATGGAAGTAGTAAAAAATAAAGATAATAGAAATATTGTATATACCTATAAATAACAATGGTGAAAACAATTCAGAAAGCGAATTGCATGCCATGCTCAAACTATCTCAGGTTTCTAGTTACTGTCTACCCTATTTTGTATTAGTATGTGTATCATTAATGAAATTATAAGCTCTTTTACCAACCAAAACAGAAACAAGTATAGAAATTATTGAAAAGAAAAAGAAACAAAAGATATGTATCAATTGATCTATTAGGTGCTAAAGCTCAAACACATAAATGTGACTTGTGTTGTGTCTACAAAGAATAACAAAATTACATCAGTAACAAAAACATTGGGCATCAGAAAAGAAAGGGATGACAACAATAGTACTAAGAAAAATCATTTTTGAGACTACCATTGTCATTTGTAAGTTCCATATCAGAAAGAAAATGATGCAACATTACAAAGGAGGTCAGGGATTCTCCCAAATCTTCAACATGTGCATATCCTTCCATTATCACAGTCCAAGTAACTAGATCTCGTTTAGGCATTTTTTCAAACAGTTCTTATGCATCCTCCATGCTCTCACATTTAGCATAGATATCAACAAGTGCACTTCCTAGGATGAAACCCACTCCTATTTATTTCATCCTTCACCTCCTTCCCCTACTGAAGATCTCTCAAGTTGGCGATCCCTGGGAGAATAGTGGAAAAGGTGAACCGATCCGACCAAATGCATGAGTAATGCATATTCTAGCAATGCAATGCGGTGCTCTTGGGCGTATAGTTGCAGGGTTCGGAGCTCACACTAAAATGATCTTAGTTAGAGACAACATGCTTTAATATCCCTTAAGATCTGCTGCTAAAATATGCCAAAACGCTTGGTATCCAGGTAGGGAAAAACTATGTATCATGTGTGGGATATGTTTCTATTTGATTGTATTCCCTCAATTTATCTTTGAGGATAAGAAATATAGCATATGACCTTACTTGATCTATGCTCAACATTTTTTCTATCTATTTACAAGGCCGCGGTGCCATTCTTCGTTAATCCATGGCATGGTGAAGGCGTTGTTGTGCTGATATGTTATCCTGGAGTTTGAATCCCAATGCACTGTGAAACTGATGCTCCTGCTGATATGCTAGTAGGGATATTGACTCTCGAGGAATTGAGCTTTACTGGGATGGATTGACTGAGATTCGCTAACTCTCTGCTAATGCATTTTCACATTGATTTTGACCCTTTGTTACCAAAGGAATCTAGGTAGATGAAACAATCCGAGTTAGACTGATCCCAATTCGAGGTCATATTGTTTTTGTACGAGGTGAATCAAAATCACTTCGATAGGCGGTTCCAACACTGTGGTCACACTGAGAAATAAGGTATTGTTAATTTGATCCCTTCTAACCAAATAGGTGGATTATACTCTTGTCCCTTCTAACCTAATAGGCGGATTATACTCTTGTCCCAGACTATCGGTAGAAAATAGATACGAAGGATGCTAATGACAAATTACATTAGTTCCCATCGCTTGCTATCAAAATAAAGAGCCGCTAAAGGGAATATCGTGTCTTGGAATTATTAGCAAACCAAACAAAGGTTGCCAATTTCCTTCTCTTTAACAATACTTACCTCTTTTAAAGTTTTCATGAAAGTCTTCCACTTTTAAGGGATAATAATTTAATTAAGATTGAAATTTTCTTAGCCATACCTATTATATTTTCTCAAACTTCCCCTTTCCCCTTAAGATACAAACAATGATTAAATGTTAATATTTTCTCTATGCGAACACTCAAGCCACATGGAGCATGGGGTATTCCAAATGATGGACCCACCCAACTAATTACACTAGCAAGTGTTTATATTTTAGAATTTATGGTCGAATAGCACTTAATATTTTCCTAGATTGCACGAGGATGAGACAAGTGTAATGTCTAGATCAATTTTACGACAATCATTCCAAATTCGAAATAAATTATTATTAAAGAAAAAAAATATCAAAATAACTCGTAGATGGTGCATGGAAACTCTTAGATGATGCATAACAAGAATAAGGCGAGTGATAAAGTGATAACATGTAACTGAGGCATAAACAACAGGTGATTACAACTATGCATGGAGAACAAGTAACATATAACTTATTTGTGGCACTTAACTTGTGACCTATCGGTATTCACTAGCCCCAAGTTAATTGGTTGTGCTAGTACAACTACTTAATATAACTTGGGCTATTTCAAATAAAATTATTTTATTTGCAATATATTTTGTCTTAAATAGTTATATAAAATAAACAAAAGAGTATGAAAATGTGAATATATATTTTTATGTTCTTTAATATAAAAGTACATGCAATTGTTTTTTGTTTTAAGGAAAAAATTACAATTTTTATTCACAAATAAGAAAAGAAATCACATTCTTTGGGCACATAAAGAACATTTAATAGATATGATTTCAAATAATTCTATGATAATCAATCCAAGGTGATTCACTAATTACACAATATTATACCACGTGAGTTCACCACCACTTCATACAATAATAGTTTGACATACATGAAGGATTCATGCACCAATTAGTTCCCCATTATACATAACTACTCTCGTTGAAAAAGTTGAGGGAATATAATAGTGCAAGCTACATAGACCAGTTAGATGGAAATACTGAGTCGGAAGAAGGGTTTTTCAAATCGTTCCTATTCATTTCGGGAAGGATGGACTCTGAGATCTCCCGATTGCCTCGTTCTCGTGCTTAATCGAAATACTCTCTTTTTTTAAATATTTTTTTCTATATAATAGATTTAGAAAATATAGGTTTCCAATGATTGATGTTATTACTTGTCTTATTGTTGCTCTTATGAATGCAAATAATTCATCTCTTTCTTTCCATAATAACACACATCCTTAAATTAATTTCCGTTTGAATTCACATTTTATTGTTTTTTTCTAGTATCTTGTTATTGGTTGGTTTTCTTTCATTTGAATAATTGCACTGTCTATGTATTGTGCCAACCTCTTACATATCTGTTGGGTTCATTTTAAAAAAGTTACATTGTTTTAAAGGTGTTCCCTATAGGTTTCCAATGTTTATTAAAAACTATTTTCCATACCACCAAACTAACATGAATTTCTTGCTTTATTTTAGAATCTAAAGTTCCGCTACTATTTGGATATTTCTCATGGTTTGTCACTGCCTTTCCATGAATATTTATTATTGATTTTTATAATGGACAAATATTCTATATGCATTTAGGAACTTAATTGGTTCCCAATGTTGATGGATTATTTCAGCACTTAATCTTAACGGAGAGGAATTCCTATTGGTTCCTCTTGTAGTTGGTTTTGGTCTTATGAGATGATTGTTTGGAAATTCCTTTTCATAGTGAAGTACTAAAGCCCACACATTATCAGGATTTTGCACCATGAACAATTTGAATGGTTACTTGTTGGGCGTGGCCCAAGTAGGCACAATTTTGATAAGGATACAGTTTTGGGGAGTTGCGCAGCTTTTGGACTGCAATGTCAAAAGACACAATTTTGAGAGATGCGCAGCTCAGAGTACAGATGGAGTATTGATGCAACAGTGCAGGCGTGCAGGGCCTGCACAGTAGCTACTTTTGGTAAAGAAACATAGAAGAAGTTCGAGCTAAGTAAGCGACCTATTTTGGGTAAGAAGCAGAATGAAGGATGAGGAAAGTGACCTGTCTAAGAGAGTGGTGGCAAGCAGTTGAGAAGCTAGGCCACTAAGTCGATGACGGCAAGCAGGCTAAAGGAGTGGAAAGTGACAGGCCATGATGTAGTTGTAACCATTTTGTTGATGACTACGGCAGTCAGGAGGGCGTCAGAGCCACGAATGGTCCAGTAAGGAGGCCAAAGTGAGTGGAGCAAGCTGTCGACGGCGACAGGCAGGGTGGTGGGTATCCGCACCAATTTTGGGAACCTTAGGGTTTATTGCCATGCATTGTAAAGACATGACCTACGGGCATGATCTATAAATAAGGCATATGTTGTAAGGGAAAGGGTTACTCTTCATTTTTTGTTGTTCTTGTTATTGACATGATAAATATCTGTTGAGGAACATTTTGTAAAGGCTTTGCAAGCTGTGTGCGCAGAGGCCTATTGGGAGAGAAGAGAGTTTGCAGCTGAGTGTGCAGACAAAGAACTGTTGTACCCTTCCCAAAGACTAATATGACAACAGTTCTTGTGGACGTAGCCTCCATCCGGGGGGTGAACCACGTTAAATCTTGTGTAGTGTGGTTGTTTACATTTTGCACTTATCTATTTGATTACATGAATGCTTGTAGTCCCATTTACCAATTGTTATGTGAATGATTTTATATATATTCGCCAAAGGAGAAAGATGGGAATAATGTGTTAAGTGTTACATGAATGAATGAATGTTGGATGCACAATATCTCATGTTTATGGAAGTATCAGCTTGATGAATAATCACAAGTGTATGTAGAATTTAGTTGAATAGTTCTTCAACGTGCAGCACTGGGTGTGCGCAGCATTGTATGTTTCGTCTACTTGCATTTGTTATAAAGCTAATTAATCTAAGGTAGTAGATGAATGAGCGAGTGTTAAAGTAAAGTCTTTATAGTAGTTAAGTTTGGAAGGGGAAGCGTATGATTTGGCTGCGTTGTCCTGTGATTCACAGTCTATCCGAGCCATGCAGTCTATAGAAGCGCTGGTTGCGCAGGGATCTTCGCATGCAGAAGTAAGGACCGCGACGCAGTCTATCGTCGCCCAGTCCTCCACCCACAGTGAAGGTCTAGTAGTGCATTGCGCAGTAGTTATGTCCGAAAAACTCATCACACCACTGCAGAAACCTGATTCCGCAGTGCCCCCATAACTACACCTCGGGTGAGACCTCAGCCTGTTCGCAAGTTGTTGCTGAAAGGGCCGTTGAGAAGGGGTTTTGTTGGTTCCTCGAACCGCTAAAGAACTTGGGTCTACATTGGAAACCTCTAGAACAGTTTATAAGCCAACAAATGGTTTCGTTGTCGCGCTAAGAATCCATGATGAGTTGAAGTCGTGATGTGTGAAGTAGAAGAAGTTGAGCTGGGCGTCGACTTCTGGTATCCAG
Organism: Larix kaempferi; assembly: GCA_027924585.1. NCBI lineage: Eukaryota > Viridiplantae > Streptophyta > Pinopsida > Pinales > Pinaceae > Larix > Larix kaempferi. The sequence continues at coordinate 28,635,087 of BSBM01000445.1, read as the reverse complement.
ACAAGAAAGAAATCTCGGCTTGGTGTGACAAGATAGAGAGAGACTTCGCACGGAAAGAAAATAGACACCAACATCTCCCTGACATCGAGGGGTTGAATAAATACTCATGGAAAGACGTTCACGAAGTTTTATGGGCATCTTTTGGGAACGAGCTACACGAGTGGTTGTCAAGGCTCGTAGAACATAGAAACTGTATCCTGTGAAGCACACCGACCGAGTTGACACCGGAGTTGATTGAAAAGCTCAAAGCACTAGATAGTCCATTTTTATGAGCAAGTCAACTTCTGGGTCGAAAGTACGTTACAAAGTTTTGTGACGCAGTTCGCTGTGGACATGCTAAAGTCCTACAGCGTAGCTGAAAGAGAAGTTTTCAAGGGATTCCGCGTTAAGTATCTGAACAACCTCAGTTTATACATTAAAATGCTTTTAGCTGAGAAAGGTGTTTTTAGAATGCAGTAAAAACTATGGAATCTGTAATGGTCAATAGCATTTTTAGTGAGTCTGACAAAGAGACACATAATCTAAGAAGTGGGAAAAGGTATAAATATACACCTAAGAAGACTGCTAGTGGACATGGACTCCACGTGGACATTGATTCAGAAGATGAACCTGATAGCCAAGCCGCACCTCTATCTTCCACCTATCAGCCTATTACTTCGCAAAATCCACCTGGTGGGAACACCGTGCCTTCCATTACACAAACTCAGCCAGTCTAGAACCCCCCTATTGTGAATATCCCTAGCACTTAGACCATTTCATTTATCTTTTCTGCTCAACAACCTGCGCAGAACCCCCCACCACCTAGAAGAAGCATGACCGAATATATTAAGCTACCGATATTCAAGAGAACGGGTCTAAAAGACCCTGAACAAGATTGGTTTCTATGTGAAGCCGTTTGGAGTGTTAAACAAGTACAAGACGATGCTGTTAAGCAAGCACAGCTCGTCACCACCTTTAGAGACAAAGCCTTGCATTGGTTCATGAAATACTCCCAGGGACAGTAGAGAACCCTGGTAGAAATCAAGGCTGGGCTCTCAGCAGAATTTAAGAAGCTGAAGTCAGAGTCACAGAGTTGAAAGAGATCAAACAGAGACCTAATGAGACGGTCTGGTAGTTTGATAAAAAAATTTAAGACACTGGTTGACCAAGTAAGCTTTATTATAGCCCCGCAGCAGCATAAGGAGTGGTTTATAGCCACGTTGTTGCCCCATATCAGACAACCGTTGATGTAGCATAAAGTGGCTTCGCAGGCAGAAGCCTTGGAGATCGCAATTAAGCTAGAGCTTCACCCATGGGAGAAACTAGCACTGGCATGTCACAGATTCAAAACCAGTTAGCTACCTTGACACTACAATTACAAGATATCAAGAAAGGAAAGCAAGAGAGACAAGAAGTCTGGTGTATGGGCTGTAAAGGGGAAGGACACAGTAAGGATCATTGTCCTTTATTCCAAGAATTCCTTAACATGGGTGGACCAAACCCATTAAACCCGCACCCAGGGCCATGGTGTGAAATTTCCAGAACCAGAGGACATCGACCAGAAGACTGCCACATGATACAGAAATACGTAAGAACACCTAAAAACTTATATTGTAACTTTTGTAAGTCAATGGGGCATGACGAGTCCAATTTTCGTGCATATGAGCTCATGTTAGAAAGAAAGAAAGATATTGAGCATATGTATGGAGGAATGTACAAAGTCCAAGGAGAGACTCCACAGAAACAAGAAAATGCACCGCAAGATCAGGGAGCATACAGAGGCCGTGAAGAATACCGTGGGAGAGGAAGGAATAACGGCCCAGCGCAAGGACGAGGCCAAGGTCAAGTAATCTGTTATAACTGTGGCCAAGCAGGCCATCTATCTACGGATTGTACCAACCCATGCACTACATGCAGTTATTGTCAATCATTTGATCATGTTATTGAAGACTACCCAGTGTTAGAGGTAGAAATGTAGAAAAGGAAACAGCCAGAGGTGCCGAACCCAAATATTCAGTTGATCGCAGCAGAGAGGAGATCTGCGGATCCAAGTATCAACGTAGTGACGCGAAGTGCCGCTACGACAGGGAGAGATAGAGGAGCAAAAGCTTCGACTTCTGGATATTTTAATACTAAGAAGACTCCTCTATAAATGATTTGGATAAGGAAAGCTGCTGGGAAAGCACCTGCTTTCGACTTGAAGAATCAACACCTATATCGCCATGAATCCCGTTGCACAGCGAAATACTGCATATGGAAGATATGCCGACTGCTTATGATAGGACGAGCACCACAACAGAGACATGCACCTCTGTTGCACAGTTCCTTCGAAGCTGCATGAAGTTGCTGAGGAGTCCAAATGCTATAGCAGAGTTGCAGAAGGTGTTAGACCAGTATGAACTACGCAGCGAAAAATGAAACTACTGATAGCACAGTTCATCACATCAAGAAACACAAGAGAATGGGCAGAGAAATGAGACTCAGTGCATAGATAGGAGATTATGAAATGGACGAGATCATTATTGATCTGGGATCAGAAGTAAATGTCTTAACCAGGCAGACATGGTAGCAGATGGGGAGACCAAAGTTGTCATGGTCACCTATCCAGTTGAGAATGGCTAATCAGGATAAAGTCATACCCTTTGGACGATTAGCCAACATGATTGTTGACATTGATGGAGTGTAGAGTCACGCAGATTTTGAGGTTATCGAGATTGTGGATGATAGTCATACTTTTCCTGCGCTGTTGGGAATTGACTGGGCTATCGATAACCTCACCATCATAAACCTGAAGAAAAAGAAGATGATCTTTGAAGGAAAGCATCTCAGGGTCATCGTGCCATTGGATCCTACGGATGGAGACAGATATAGCGAGCCGATTCAGGAGGAATCTAGAGCTCAAGATTTGGACCAACTGTACAAGATGACTACGAACCAAGAAGATTATATTAATCCTATTGCGGATGGAATACTCAGCTGGAGATGAGACAGTTCTTGCATTTCAGACTCTAATGCAGGACTGGAGAATTGGCAAAGTTGCATGCATGAAGTATCTGTGAGGAGATGTGCGCAGGTTACAAAGTCACTGCATTGGATTTGAAAGGAGGTAATCCCAATCCCTACTTATGATGGTTTAGCTAATGTTTATTCCTTTATCAAATATTATACTGTAGCAATTGCAGATGAACATCGCTTACCAGCATTAGACATGGTGTTGCGCGAGACACCTGCCAGATGGTGGGCTGCGCATAAGTAGACATTGACCACATGGGATCAATGCAGAATTAAGATGCAGATCAGGTTTGCTGATAAGGTTACCCTACCATTTGAGAAATATAATGGACAGACAGATCCAAGACAACATATTGAGGTCTGCTCACAAGCATGGGAGGAGAGACCAAAGACAGAATGGGTGCATTTGTTTGTGCACACACTGGAGGAAGAAATTCCAAAGAAATGGTACTTAGATATGGAGTTGCGCAGGGAAACTACGAACTGACCCACTCTTACTGCGAATTTCTAGAAGAGTTTCAGTTTTGAGGACGAGAGTCCTACCATAAATGATGCGCTGCAGATTATTAAGGAAAGAATATTCAGACAAGAATGTCCACATAAGAACATGACATTAGAAGAATTCTTTGGACCTGATAGTGTACCTACAAGCCTACAGACAGAATGGAAGGAACAGGTAGAGCCTGCCATGGAATGTTATAACCTAGTTGAAGAAACTGAAGAAAAAGAAGACAGTGATGAGGAGGACCCATGCAACATTAAGATACCTAAGTCAGAAGGTGTGCGCAACGTAGAGGGACCTCCGCTGCAAATTCTAGACATGAGCGGACCTGTGAAAACAAAGAAAATAAACATTGGCACCAGTGAAGAGCCAAAGTTCGCATCTATTGGAGACTATTGGGATGATCAAACTGTGGTGGAGATCGCAGATACACTACACGAATATCAAGAGTTATTCCTGACTAAGTTTACAGAGATGAAGGGCATTTTGGGGGACTTAGGAGTTATGAAAATACCTCTTAAGCCAGGCGTGAAGCCTGTTAAGCAAAGGCCATATCGACTAAACCCGCGATACAAAGAAAGAGTTAGGGCAGAACTTGATAAAATGCTCGACGCAGGGATCATCGAGCCAGTCGAAGAGTCTGAGTGGATAAGCCCTATGGTTGTCCAAGATAAGAAAACAAAAGGTGAGATCAATATTTGTGTGGATCTCAAAAAGTTGAATGATGCTTCAATGCATGACCCATTTCCAACTCCCTTTACTGATGAGGTACTTGATAATGTTGGAGTAAATGAGGCATACTTGTTCACGGATGGATTCTCCGGATATTATTAGATCAGGATTGATCCAGCAGATAGACACAAAAATACTTTTGCTACATAATGGGGGTCGTTCCAATACACAGTGATGCCATTTGGTCTGAAGAATGCGCCTGCCATCTTTTCCAGAGTTGTGGTCGCATCATTCAAAGATTTCATGCATAAGTTTTTAGAAGCTTACTTCGATGATTGGATAGTGTTCGGTTTGTTGAAGAACCATTGCGGGAACCTGAGAATGATGCTGAAAAAGTGTAGACAGCATCAGATCTCCTTGAATCTGAAGAAGTGTGTCTTTCATGTTCCCTATGGGATTCTAATGGGACACATTGTCTGTAAACAGGGTTTGATGGTTGACCCTGCGAAAATTGCAGTTATTGTAAACCTGTCCACACCAAATTCAGTCAAGCAGCTACACACTACATTAGGACATATCGGCTATTACAGAAAGTTTATAAAGGGTTATGCACAGATAACCGCAACCATGGAAAAGCTACTAAGGAAGATGCGTTGTTCATCTGGAATGCAAAATGCAAACAAGGGTTTGACACCTTGAAAGAAAAAGTGGTCACTATGCCAATTCTAGTTTTTCCAGACTGGGAGTAGCCATTCCATGTTCATGTTGATGTCTCATGTATAGCATTGGGAGTTGTGTTGGCACAATCAGGTGAGGGAGGTATTGACCATCCCATCGCATTTTCGAGCAGGAAGCTCTCATCTGCAGAGAAGAATTATACCACTACTAAAAGAGAAGGCCTTGCTATGGTTTACGCCTTGCAGAAGTTCAGGCACTATTTGTTGGGTTCGCACTTCTTTATGTTCACTGACCATTCTGCTTTGAAATACCTGGTCAATAATCCAGTGTTAGCGGGGCGAATCTGCAGATGGTTATTACTCTTTCAGGAGTATGATTTCGAAATAGTAGTTAAGCCAGGCAGATTGAACTTGGGACCTGATCATCTATCAAGGATCGAGTCAGGAGAAGAACCTATGAATCTTGAAGACAATCTACCTGACGCACAGTTGTTTTCTATCTAGATAGCTAATGATTATTATAAAGACATCATAGACTTTTTGACTACTGGGTTAGCACCCATAGAATTCACTACACAGCAAAAGAAGCAGTTGGTAGTGCAAGCAACAAACTTCACCATTATCGCAGGTCAGTTATACAAATTGGGACCAAATGAAGTACTACGCAGATGTGTATTAGAGCATGAGAAGCCGTTCATATTAGTTGATGCACATTTAGGAGCAGCAGGAGGTCACTATGCAGGAAGGGCCACTGCGCAGAAGATATTGCGTGCGGGGCTATGGTGGCCTGCAATCCATAAGGATTCAAAGGAACATTGCCAGAGCTGCGATGTCTGTCAAAGGACAAGAAGACCGTCGCGTAGGGACGAGATGCCGCTAAATCCACAACTGACATTATAGGCATTTGAGAAATGGGCAATTTATTTTGTGGGACCTATAAACCCACCCGGAAAGAGAACTAGTACAAGGTACATTATTACTACAACTGATTACCTCACTAGATGGGCAGAGGCAAAGCCGATAAAGGACTGTAGCGCAGGTACTACTGTGTAGTTCATATTTGAAGACATCCTTAGAAGGTTTGGATGCCCAAATATTTTGATGAGTGATCAAGGCACTCACTTCTTGTACCGAACCATTGAGACATTGACAGAGGAATTCCACATTCATCATCAGCGAAGTACGCCATATCATCCGCATGCGAATGGAACCATTGAAGCATTCAATAAAGTACTGGAGAATGCACTGACCAAGGTATGCAATGTGAATCGGGGTGACTGGGACCTGTGCATACCCGCTGTGTTATGGGCATACAAAACCACATGCAAGAAATTGACTGGCCATACACCTTTTAGGCTGGCCTATGGACAAGAAGCAATAATGCTGATGGAGTACATTATTCCCAGCTTGAGAATAGTTGTGTTTACAGGAATGGAATATCGCGACACGCTGGAAGAAAGGCTTCTACACTTGGTTGGTCTAGAGGAGGATCGCTTCATCGCAGGCTTTCACCAACAAGTGCAAAAAGATAGAGAAAAATCATGGCATGATCGCCACATCAAGAACAAGTCTTTTCAAGTAGGTGATCTAGTCCTCCTGTATGATAGCAAGTTTATGAAGTTTCCTTGAAAGTTTAGAATGCATTGGCTTGGACCATATATTGTTGTGAATGTTACTAATGGTGGCGCAGCTCAATTAGACACATTAGCAGGAGATAAATTACTTGTCCTAGTCAATGGAAGCAGACTAAATCCTTATCGGGATAGTCCTGCTTTGCAGAACCTGTGATGATCCGAAAGAAGGAAATTTCTAAGTGCCAAGTATAGTTGAAAGTGGGTAGTGGAAATAGGGAAGAGTCTGTACGCAATGTATGATGAGGAACATGTATATACTGCGCAACACTGTTAAGATGTGCCACTGCGAAAAAAAAGAGAACTGCGCAGCTCAACAACTGAAAGTTAGCTGCACCGACCTGTTAATTTTTTAGCATTAATTCAATATACTCTAGGATCTTTACTGAGAGAATAACATATACAGCATATCAAGTATAACAATGCATATCAATCACACCAAGCAATCACATGAGACAATAGACACAGAGTTTCACTGGGGAAAACCATAAAGGTGAAAAACCCCACAACTTCCTCAGAGATAGAAAGAGCAATGATACAACCAAAGTACAAGAGATAGTCTTCTCCTAGCAACTGATCCTCCTCCTCACATGTGTGCCTCTTTTTGAGTGATGGAAGAGTGAGTAATGAGATGATCAAATAGAGATCTCCCGATCTCTATTTATACTTGTCCTGTCCTACCCAATAAACCAGTGGGGATGACTTGTCTAACTTATCCTAATAACCCATGGTTACATTAATCCGGGCTGACCACTTACTAGGTGGTCTAATAACCCATCAGCAAGTTACAATGCTTGCAACACTTGTTAATACAAATGACAACACTTTCATATAGAGGAATAATACATCTCTATAGGATTACAATAAAATACATAGATGAAATACATTCCGAAGTTACATATACATCGACACTCCCTCTTAACTAGGAAGGTATTTCTCGACACAGATCTGTTAGCACAAGTATTCTTCTCTGAATCATCATCAGTGAATCATCATCCTCGAATCATTGTCATCGTCATTGCTGCTGCTATCTCAATCAATCTCTGATCTACTCGTTATAGGAAGTTCTACAGAGCCAGTCCTTTTTCATACTAGATGTAGGCCCACCACCTATAGGTCTTCATCATCACTGGCCATACTGGGGAATCCTCAAGACGTATTACGTGCATCACAAAACCTCGCAAGAGAATCCAGGCTGTTACGAGCACATGGCTCTACCTGTCGGATCTCCCAGGGTTGTATTATATGTGACTGTCACAAAACCTTAAAAGAGTGTCTTGACTAGCAAGAACTCTAAAGAGCATCTGAGGCCTTTTACGTGACTAGCACAACCTGTCTGGATCTCCAAGGCATATTACATGTGACCATGGAAAAACCTCGAAAGAGCATCCCAAGACTAATTACGAGCACACAGCTCAACCTATCGAATCTCCCAGGGCCAGATTATATGCCATAGGACAAAATGTCAAAAGAGCATCTACTAGATATCCCAGGGCCAGATTACATGCCATAGGCAAGACCTCGAAATACTATCTGCAAATCTCCCAGGGCCGGATTATATGTCCTCCCAAAGCAAAACCTTGAAAGAGCGTTTTCCAGATATCCCACGACCACATTACATGCCATAGGCAAAACCTCGAAAGACTATCTGCAAACCTCCCAGGGATGGATTATATGCTTATCCCAAAGCAAAACCTCGAAAGAGCGTTTTCCAGATATCCCAAGGCCACATTACATGCCATAGGAAAAACCTCGAAAGACTATCTGCAAACCTCCCAGGACTGGAGTATATGCTTATCTGCACAACCTGTTCCATGGCCACAGAGTATCAAACTGATACTCACCATACATCATCCTGATGTACACATGATCATCCTGATCATCATCACTGCATCGTCCTGATGCATGTCATCTGGAGCAACATCCTGAAGCTCGTCATCCATGATCATCCTGATCATACGATGCATCCACCTGATGCATACCAAGTATCTACCTAATACATATCATCATACATGATCCACCTGATCATACAATGTATCCACCTGATATATATCAACATACATGATCTACCTAATCATACAACGTATCCACCTGATACATATACAGATACATGGTCCAAGCATCCAACATGATGCATATACATATACATGATCTAGCTGATCATAACAAGCATCCAACATGATGCATATACATATACATGATCCAACTGATCATAACAAGCATCCAACATGATGCGTATACATATACATGATCCAACTGATCATAACAAGCATCCAACATGATGCGTATACATATACATGATCCAACTGATCATAACAAGCATCCAACATGGTGCATATACAAATATATCAAGCATCCAACATGATGCATATACAGAGCAGTAACTGGAGCATCGTCCTGATGCTCATCATCCAATGCTTACATCCATAGCCATGGGAAGGATCCTCCTCTCACCACGCTTGGAATGGCTTCCAGCAAATATGTCCATCACTTCTTCCTCGAAGTGTCGTCAATATGAAGAACACCAAGCCTCTCTCTGAAGTACTCAAACTTCATCCATCGCAACATACAGGAGCTTCACGGATCCTCTCTGCACCATATCCCTGATATAGTGATATTTTATCTCAATGTGTTTCGACCTGTCGTCGAACACTGGGTTCTCAGACAGCTTCACACAACTCTGGTTGTCACAAAAGATACCAGTAGCATCCAATGGGATATCAAATAGCTCAGACAATAGTTTCTTCAGCCATACTACCTCACAACTAGCCGAACAAGCTACAACATACTCTGCCTTGGCTGTACTTAGTGCTACGCCAGACTGCTTCCTTCTAAACCAAGAGATCACACCTGATCCCATACTAAAGCAGCACCCAGATGTGCTCTTCCTATCTGCAGCACTGCCTTCCCAATCTGAATCAACATAACCCTGTAGGTTAAACATTTGATTCACATCATACTTGAGCCCATACTCAATTGTACCCTTCAGGTACCTCAGAATATGCTTTACAGCAACCAGGTGAACACCTCTGGGATCCGTCAAGAACTAGCTCAATGTGTTCACCGCAAAGTAAATATCTGGTTTATTGTTCGTCAGGTACATCAAGGACCCAATCATTTGATGATACACAGTGACATCAACCGGATCAGATGAAGCATCACACAGAAGCTTCAGGTTCGATGCCATAGGTGTGGCCATGGCCTTGCAATCCATCATCCCAAACCTCTTCAGGATCTCTACTACATACTTCCCTTATCCAAGGAAGATCCCATCTGCACTCTGCCACACCTCCATGCCTAGAAAATAGTGCATCATCCCCGAGTCCTTCATCTTGAACTCGGCAGCAAGCTTCCTCTTGGTATCGGCAATCAATCCATCCTCACCTATTACAAACAGGTCATCCACATACAAGAGTAGTATCACAGGATTGCCTTCCCCAACCTTGTAGTGAAGGTTGGAATCTGCTTTACTCTTAGTTAAGCCCAAACTGGATAGAAAGTTGTCTATCCTACCATACCAAGTCCTAGGAGCTTGCTTCAAGCCATACAATGCTTTCTTCAATTTGCACACATGAGTCCCTCTGTCATGTGTCTCAAACCCGAGTGGCTGCTCCACATACACTTCCTCCTCGACTACACCATTCAAGAAAGTTGTCTTGACATCCATCTGGTGTATCTTCCATTTCATCACTACATCCAGAGAAAGTACTGATCTAATGGAAGTGTATCTAGACACAGGAGCAAAAGTCTCTTCATAGTCAATCCCTTCTTTTTGGGAGAAGCCACGAGCTACAAATCTTGCTTTATACTTCTCTATGCTGCCATCTGCAGCATGCTTGATCTTGTAGATCCATTTGGAAGTCACAACAGACTTCCCTTCAGGTCTTGGGACCACATCCCAAACATCATTCTTCATGATCGACTAATATTCCTCAACCATGGCATCCTTCCATTCTTTCTTTTCCGCTGCCTCTTCATAACTGGAAGGTTCTTTGTTCATAATATCACATAGTAAAGCAACATAGCTGGTATGTGATCTAGTTCTCTTCTTTGCTCTATGTTCTTCTTCTGGAATGCCATATCTTTCTGCATCTTGAATGAGCTCTCTAGCCCATGCAGGTTTCCTCTTGTGAGAGTCCTTCTCATGAGGTGGATCTACAGGTTCCTGCAGATCTCCAATTTCACGATCTGCATCTAGAATTGCTTCAGTCATAGTAGTGTCTTGAAATCTAGTTTCCTTTGGTTCTTCATGATCTTCAACAGGTGTCTTCCTTGATTTAATGAAGGCTGAGTTTTCATCAAATGTTACATCCCCGCTGACATCAATCTTCTTGAACCCTGGAAAGTATATTCTGTAATCCTTCGAGCTTTCACTGTAACCCACAAAGATACCCTTCTTTCCTGAAGGATCTAGCTTAGTCCTCTTTTCCTTTGGGACATGAGTATATATTGGACAACCAAATATTCTGAGATGGCTGACTTCAGGTTTCTTACCAGAGAAGACCTCTTCTGGTGTCTTGTTGTCCAATATCTTGTGTGGTGTTCTGCTCTGCACATATACAGTTGTTCTAGCTGCTTCTGCCCATAGATGCATAGGCAAATCCTGGTCATGCAGCGTTTCTCATGCTGCTTCCATGATTGTCCGATTCTTCCTTTCTGCAACTCCATTTTGTTGTGGATTGTAGGGAGCAGTCAACTCCCTCTTAATCCCTGAATCACTGCATAGCTTCTTGAAGTCACCTAAAGTGAATTTTCCACCATTGTCAGATTTGAATGTTTTGATCTTCTTATCAATTTGATTCTCCGTCAAGGCTTTGAATTCCTTGAATTTATCAAACACTTCATCCTTGTTCTTCAAAAAGTAAACCCAAGTATTCCTGGATAAGTCATCAATGAAAGAGACATAGTAAACATACCCACTCAGAGAACTGGATGACATTGGATCGCATACATCGGAGTGGATAATTTCCAAGATTCCTTTTGATTTTCTTTCACTACTTGGAAATGCCTTCTTTATGTTCTTTCCTTTTGCACAGCCTTTGCAAACACCTTCATGCTTGGTCTTGATTTCAGGAAGACCCTCTACTGCTTTACTTGCAATTGGTAGTGCCCTATAGTGCACATGTGCAAGCCTTCTATGCCAAAGTTCACTTGGCTCCATGGATTCATGTACCATGGCATGTTTAGGTTGTCCCTTTAATTTATACAATCCTCCCTCTTGCTCTCCAATCACTACTGCATCATCAATAGTTTTACCTTTTGGTCACATTAGTACTTGGCCATCTACAAATGCAACCCTCATGCCTTTTGCATCCAATGCAGATATGGAGAGTAAGTTCTTCTTGAGCCCAGGTACATATAGCACATCTTTCATCTTCAAAGACTTCCCAGAGTCTGTAGGAGGCTTCACCACTTCCTGTGATAGGATATTGACAGTCATCCCCAAGTTTCACCTTATGGGTTGGCTCATGTTCAAATAGATTAGTAAAGGATTCTTTAAACCCAGTTATGTGTTTGGAAGCCCCACTATCAATGAGACAATCATTACATCCATGAGAGACGGTACCTGTGAGAGCAGAGATTAGAACATATTCATCTTCACTAGATGAGTCATCACTTTCTGCTCTAGCCTTCTTCTTGGGAGGTTCATCATCCTCAGCCGCATGAGCATGGTATCTCTTCTTATTTCCTTTCTTCTTGTTGTTGAATTTGTTGTCCCTTTTGTTCTTGGGACAATCTGCAGCAAAGTGTCCCTTCTCATTACATGTGAAGCATCTCGTATCTTTCCTATTCTTTTGATGGGTGTGAGGGTATTTCTTGTAATGAGAGTGCTCCTTCTTAGGCTTGCTTCTTTTGGTGTGAGCTGTGAGAGCTTGATCTTCATTTCCCATATTTTCTTCTCGGGCTACAAGCCTAGCCTCTTCTTCTGAACATTCATCCCATAGTCTACTAAAGGAGATCAACTTCCTTCTTGCACAAATTCCTTGAATAAAGGAATCCCATGACCTAGGTAGGCCATTCAGAGTGGTCACGACAATTTCACCATTCTCTACCACTTCATCCACAGCTTCAAGTTATTCCTTGATCTGAGAGACCTTGGAGAAATAGGATTGAATGGTCTCTCCATTCTGAAGCTTTACTCCTTTCAATTGATTTCGCAGAGTCATCTTTTGATTTATGTTCTTTCCTTCAAATAGCTTGGTCAAAGAATCAAACATCTCCTTGGGTGTCTTCAGAGATGACACATGTGGTATGAGATGGTCTTTGATGGAATCAGCAATGATTCTCTTTGCCTTGACCAAGTTCTTCTTATGCAATGCCTTAGCCTCTTCATCTTCTGGGACAGGGATTTCTTCTTTTATGTATGAATCCAACTCATTCTCTTCCAGGATTAACCCAATCCTATACTTCCAGGCTTGGAAGTTATCAGCCCCTTCAAGCTTATCCTCAAGCTTGGTGTGGTGAGACGTCTTAAAGAGTACTTCAAATGGAAATAGATAAGTTATTATATCTTACCACTTGATTTGCTGAAAACCGGATCTGGAGCTGGATTAGGGTTTGTGAGATAAACCCTAAAAATTAAAAATGCGAATTTCAACTTTATGAAAGGATAGAAAGATGCGCCTTGACGAACTAATCAGCCTGGTATATTCAGAATTTGAGATCTGCAAAGTTTCACCATTCATAAATGCCTTTTAGTCTTCTCAGATTCACTAGGGAGGACCCTGAATTAGGATTTGAGTTTCCCGAAGCTTCACCCAACCAAAAATCTCAATCCAAAGCTCTAAACTTCGATTTTTCCAAGGCGCTTCCAGCTATGTCTTCAGATTCCAGAAATTCCTATTTTTGTGGAAACCCTAATTTTTAGGACCAAAACTGAAAGTGCTCAAAATTGAATTCTGATTGGACCGAAAAATTCTCCTTGATGAGTAGAGTCAATCTACCTTACTGCTTTTCCAAAATTTGTGGAGAGAAACCCAATAAACAAGAAACCCTAGTTTCTGCCACTACACAATGTCTTCTTCTCAGGGAAGCTCTGATACCATGTTAATTTTTTAGCATTAATTCAATATACTCTAGGATCTTTACTGAGAGAATAACATGTACAACATATCAAGTATAACAATGCATATCAATCACACCAAGCAATCACATGAGACAATAGACACACAGAGTTTCACTGGGGAAAACCATAAAGGTGAAAAACCCCACAACTTCCTCAGAGATAGAAAGAGCAATGATACAACCAAAGTACAAGAGATAGTCTTCTCCTAGCAGCCGATCCTCCTCCTCACATGTTCGCCACTTTCCGAGTGATGGAAGAGTGAGTAATGAGATGATCAAATAGAGATCTCCCGATCTCTATTTATACTTGTCCTATCCTGCCCAATAAACTAGTGGGGCCGACTTGTCTAACTTAGCCTAATAACCCATGGTTACATTAATCCGGGCTGACCCCTTACTAGGTGGTCTAATAACCCATCAGCAAGTTACAACACTTGTGACACTTGTCAATACAAATGACGACACTTCCGTATAGAGGAATAATACATCTCTATAGAAGTACAATAAAATACATAGATGAAATACATTCCGAAGTTACATATACATCAACATGACCAAATGAAGCAGAGAAAGAACAAACTTCACAACCGAGTTCCGCGCATTGCGAAGCTAGAAAGGTAGCTGCGTCGGTCAGAAGGAAAAGGACGACCAGGTACTATGTGTAGATGTAACGAAAGGCATAAACCGTGGCGCGGTTGCGTAGTTGAAGACACGAGGGCAAGTGATGCTAGCAAAGTAAACTATCAGAGAAGCCAACGCATTATGAGAGAATTAAATGAGCATGACAACTGGCGTCCAGCTAGTAAAGCTGTTATTCAAAAAGGGCAGCACTGACACAACCCCGCATTAAAGGAATATCCCATCCGTTCGGCTGTAATAAAAACTGAAATGATTAATATTGTAATGGGATCCGAGCAACAGACTGAACATTTAATTGCCCGCTGGCCTGTCATACGGCTGCCAGTACCATTACAGCTTAGCATTTAAGGAAAGTTGATATGACTCGACATGTTTTACGGCGGAAAGAGATTGATGCGCCAACGAGATCTCGTCGAGCACACCTAGCACTTAATGCCTACTCTAGTCGTTCCCGACACATTGAATGTCACATAAGGTGCATATCCAACTGATATTTTTAAAATGGATGCCACATTTGATATCTAACTTTTCAACGAAGGCAAGTCGTCAGGTAGTGGCTCTATAAATATTTGTCGACTCTCCCTTATGCATGTTACTGTGAGTTTTAAATTTTACTAACCATGAAGAGTGTAAGCACTTAGCAACTAGAGTACAAGTATTTGCCGAGTTTATGTCCGAAGAGTTGACCTTAGAAGAAGTTCTTGGCACTTCAAAACGTTCTGGTATAAGCGGAGTAATGAAGACGCCACTGAAACATACAACACCAGAACAGGGTGTCTCGTCCAAGAGCCCGAAGCTGAACCAACCGAAGTAGCAAAAGAAATATAAGAATCCAGCAGTCGCACCAGAAAAATCAAAGGCACTGGATGCTTCTAAGCCGACCGCTCCACAAGGGAGCCCGCCACCACCTGTATGGATCGTTCGTGAATATATCAATCCGCGGAAGAGTGATGCCCCGGAGAGGCACTTGGACAAGAATGCGCAATATGAGATCCCAATGACTCCAATGTCGAAGCACGTCCAGACGAAGGAGGATTTGCTGGGCAGAATCCGTAATTGCAAGTTTGCTGACCATGATTTAATGGACACCGAGAAATTTCCCCACCTACAGCTAGAAAAGTTCATGTGTATCAATGAGGGTGCGACCGAAAAACATCCCGAGGTTGTTCCAATGGATTGGGCATTGCCATTGGCCAAGTCTGGTCTGCTCAACCTACTGATAATTCCCCATTTTCACCACAGCAAGGAATGAAAATTTGTGGTGCGTACATTGTTATCTTGCACGCACCAAGGATATATCTGGTTGGACTTCAAGGTCAATATCACGGTCGACCTAATAGCAAGGATTACTGGGTTAAGTAAGAAGGGCGACGACCCTGCTGCAGAATTCATCGGCAAGAAAGACGACCAGGAACTAGCCACGAAGATAAAGGCGGAGTTCAAGTTGAACAGAGGCCACCAGGGATACGAGACTGACCCGATCACAATTGAACCCCTGCGGTTCACTATTCAGTTATTGGCAGGGAGGCTACTGAGAAAATCATGACCAAAGGAAGTAAACGCGTCAGTTGTGGCCCTAGCAGCCAAGGCCATGGATGTCCACGATTATAATTGGGCAAACTTTCTCCTCAATGAGTTTTTGTTGGATATCGAGGATACCTAGGACAGGGGGTTATCCTTCCACTTTAGTTGGCTGCTGATACTTATTGCTTTTGTAGGTTGGAAAGAACCTGCGCATCAGAATGGCCTGCCGGTAGCAGCAGAGGATTGTCGCGCAGCCCGCTTCGCGAACATGTGGGCGTCCACAAGATTAGAGAAGCAGCGACTTAACGATCTACAGTTTCTTACATATTTTGAGTAGTTATGTGCGGTTATAGAGAAGACCCCGTGCATCAAACGGGAGGTGATATATAAGTATTGGCCCAAGATGATTTTCAAGGCCACCTCACACTGTATCTAGATACAACCGCTCCTGACAACAAAGAAATGGTTCGACGGCCAGTATCAGCTCGGCACACTAATGATTGAGATGATCATTGAGGATTGGCCCAATGAATGGAAAGAAGATGCACCGGAGAGTGTTATCACTACATCTTCGGAAGAGGAGGAGGATGACCAAACAGATAAGAACCCAGAGGTCCAAAGCACACCAGTCCAAACACCTACGCTGCAGGTAGGAGAGAAAAGGAAGGAACCGGTTACCCAGACGTCGGAAAAGCCACCAAAGAAGAAGTCTAAAGCTAACAGACAGCCGCTCGATGGAATGCTTCATGATGATGACTATGAATAGATAGCATTGCGGGTGTCAGCGTACTTAGTAGATAAGGAAGAACCGACACAAGAAGAGGTCAGGGAAAATATCAATAAACTGACAAGTCTGGTCTTATGGATGGAGCAAGTCCATCGTAACTTGACCAAGGAGTTGGACAATGATGAGCACTTGGGGGAGCAAAGTGAGATGATGCGTAGGTCACCTGCCTTCACGACACAGACACACATCGTCAAAATTGCACCAGGGTCTATTTTATTCCCAACAAACGAGATGACAGAATCGGTGAGGCTGCTCAAGCAACTCGAATTGAATGTAGCTATGATACCAACTAAAGGGTTGCACCAGTTGCACACCCAAATATCCCATGAAATGCATGAGCGAGACATTGTCTCGCACAATCAGCGCCTTCAATATGAAGAGAATTCCAAGAAAGTACAAGCAGAATGTGAGCAGAAAGAAAGGGAGCTTTAGCGCTGTCACGTCCCCATTTTGACCCCCTTCGCATTAAATCGTAAATGATGTAAATATTGATATTTAATCATGGTGAGGAGCTCAAGGCCAAGGCCCCACCATTGATTTAGCGTTTTATGTATCGACAATTAAAAATAGATGCCTATGGTTCTTGTGCTAGATAGGCACAATGTAAATTAAGACATCATGTAAATACGAATTTTAAATGAAAAACCCACAACTAGCTATGCAATGCAACAAAGAGATGGGGGCATGATTCTACAAGGAATAGGGAGGGAAATTATTCAAACCCTTGAGCCAATGGTGTTAATCCATGTGTCAATGAGAAAACCCATAAACCACCAAATACCCATTTTGGGTTATGGACCCAATCATTTAATTCTTCCAGAAATTGGTTGAGGCAGTTAATGCCTTGGGAATGAAGAGGTATGGCAGCCAATTTCGTGTATGGGCAAGCCATCAACCTGGGAAATCGTATTTTGTCCCCTTGGACAAGAATACACCCACGAAATGGTGCCCAAAGGCATTCTAAACCGACAGTCTTTCCTCTCTCACGCAGTCTGGACTACTGGGTCTTTCCCCATCACGTTTTTCACCATTTTTCCTACATTTTCCATGCCTAGGAGCTCGTTTTTGCATTGTACAACAGCTGGGAGAGGAGGGCCACGATTTGGGACTATGGGGGAGGTCGTTTTTGCCCCAAAGTACCCATGGGAATTTTTCTGAAAACAGTTTTTGCTCTCCAGGGTTGAATCCCCAATTGCCATTTCGTTTTGGGTCTTCCCATGTTTTTCTGGGCTGGTAGAAACCCCATCTTTGGGAATCTCACTGTGGAAACGTTTTATCATGCCCAATAAGTGTGTTTCTGCTGTTATGTGCATCCCTATTTTGATTTGAACCTATGAGCAAGAAACTTGGAGTGGTAGTGGACAGAATTGGCTTGATAAACCTAGTGGAGGGAGAAACCTCTCAAGAAGATCATGAGGGCTGGCTACTCTTCTATGCACACCTTAGACACTCTAGATTGGAAGGTATGGCCTGAGGGACTGTGCATTAGTGAAGGGAATACTTCCTTGAGTGGGGTGTGTAGGCATTGTGGGTGCCAAGATAAATAGATCTGGTAGAGGTATCCATAGCTCTGTGGTTGAGCTCACTAGCTTAGCAATTCTTCCTTTCCATTTCCTAGCAGCATGATCAACCCAATTGTAGATTGGCTTGGCTCATCTTGGTGTATGATTGGCTATGTGTGAGTTTGTTGTTCCCCGGTTCCTTATAGAAATCATGCCCAGCTCAGGGGTGGCAGTTGTATCAAGAGGCTGATAAGCACAACTGGCCTATGGTTGGGTGGAATGTTGCAGATGCACAGCTGGTTGCTTGGGACTACTTTGCTATACGATAAGTATTCTCTTGTGTTACTTTGAAATTATTTACTTGATGAATATCTTGAATGTATGATGGATGTGTAATTGATATTACTTCCACTGTGTTTTTCTTATATCTATACATTTCCATATGTCTTTGGTATTATGTGAATACTTATTTTAATAAGTTCATGGGGCTAGATGCCCAGTCTTAGCATCGCGATCCTCTCCATTGCACTGGTATGATGGGAGGGGACATGACAAGCGCATGCAAGAAAAACAGCGCAGGATAAAAGGCACGGTGTCAGCAGTATACGTGAATCTCCCCGAAGTTGAAGAAGATTCAAAAGTTGAGGAAGCTATCCTATAGATCGGTACTGTCGTCGATAGTCTGCAGGAAAGAATGAGGGGCTTGGAAATCTCCAATGTGGAGAAGATAACAGCGATGGAAGCCGCCCATCAGGTGGAAATTTCCGAGCTAGCAGCACGACGGCCAGTCGATATGGCACAGCAGGCGCAAGAAGCTAGAGAAGAGGCACTGAGGGCCTCTATGCAGGGCATTTGCATAGCAGTGGCACGATGCCAAATCCTGTTAGATGATGTTTCCAATATTTGGAGCATATTGTAGGACAAGCCGGAGCTGCAAAAGATCCATGATGACATACAACGAAAGCAGCAGGAAGTGGACTCTATGGATGCTTCCATGAAGGACTTGCCGATCCGACAGAAGAGGCATGCCTTATAATCCAACATTACTCCAACTTCAACTATGGAATTTGTGCTTGATCATTGAACTAATTATGAATTTAATTCATATGGTTAGTTTCTCCCTCCATGGTTTCTTCTTTTTGTTGATTTTAGTGTTATGAAGATCTTTTAGCACGCTAAAATTGAAAACCTTTTGTTGGCATTTTTCAGGGTTGTTACTTGCTTTGTGTTCCCATCACAATTTATCTCTCTAACTTGGTAGGTGTATGATGAGGTATGCAATATCCATATTGATTATGTGGTCATTTTTTTGTTTCCTATTGCATATGCATTCTTTTTTAAGAGGGCATCATGACTACTCAGTTAACAAGGATTTTTTTATGAAGACATTGGGTTCTGGGATTGTCATGAATATTTTTATTATTGTGGTGAATTGTATTTTTGGATCCCTCTGTAATTTGTTGAATAAGAAATTTGAGATATTTTAGACTTCCTATGTTATATATATATATTTATGCTAAGAGAAGTGAAGTGTATTTTCTAGCCTAGTTAAAATGAGAAGTGTAATGTCTCAGTCTAGTACAAATAAGATATGTAATGTCTCTTACATATTGAGCTCGCAATTCACACTTAATGAATTGCAGTTCTAGAGTTATTAAAAGATAGATTTCTCATGTTTAAATTCCTACTATTGAATAAATTTTTTGTTAAATTTTTTGTTTATGCTACAAGTTTAAATCTTGTTTCTCTTGAGTATCTATTTTAACTATGTCTGAATTTGAAAGTTTGGTTTCTACTACAAATTTTGAATATTGTTTATCTTGAATAAGTATGTCAACTAGGATTGAATTTTCTTCCTTGCAATTTAAAGTCATATTGTCCTATATTAGCTTTGTCTGAAGATCAAATTCTGGTATTGCAATTTGAAATTTTCGCTAGTCTGGCCGTCTCCCCTCTTTGAGTCCTTTTTTGGGTAATGTGTTGATGTGGATTACGAATTTCACAATCCAATTTCGGATTATGAGTGGATTTGTATTTTTCACAAGGACTCGTACATTCCCAACACAAATCCTTATATTTTCTAATACATAAATTGGAATTTGGATATTTGTATGTTGATAAGAGCTAGTTCCTCTTTTTAGTATACTACTAATTAGATTTCTTGCAAAAAAATTATTTAATGTTGTAATATCTTAAAAATTGGTTGGATGCTCGCTATGTTCCTGTTATTATTTGGTTTTCAATACATGTAGAGTAGAGATTGTTGTGGTTTAATTACTATTGTTTGCTTGAAGTTTTCGTTGGTCTTGAATTTAATGCATGAAACATTCTAATTTGCCAAATATATAGCCTTTCAAATGTTTGAAGTGCAAGAATCAAACCTTCAGTATCTCAAAGCATGATTATAAAAACACCATTAAATTTATTTCTATTGGCTACTTCCATCTCTTTGAATGGATTCTATGATATTGAACAAAAACATGCTAGAACTTTTTATTCCAATTGCAAAACATTGTATGTGTGTTTTAAAAAAATGAATTAATGTTGTATATGATATTATGAAACCTTTCAAACTCAACTAGCTTTATAATCCAAGGTTCCTTCTAGGGTTTCATCCTAGATCATTTGCATGGTGACACTCGATCTTAATCACTAATATTAGTGACAAAGTGTCCTCAGACACATAACTTTATTAATGAAGAAGGAAAATTACATCACAGAGATGTGAGGGCTAAATCCCGAAAGATTACCTCACATAGAAAACTCGATGGATTTAAATATCCAAAGAGTAACAACTAATTTACCGTTACCAAAACTAACTAAGGGACACCTCACATAATCACGTGAGTGTGTAGATGCCCTTTTACATTTATTAAACTAAACTTCTATTTACTACATTTTTGGATCATAATTCCTAACAATCCCCCCTTTGATCCAAAAATTCTTTTGAACAAATACCAAGTTCATTTCTAAACTTATCAAATTTGACCCTTCCAAGAGATTTTGTAAAAATATCTGCAGTTTGATCTTCTGATGGACAATACTTTGGCTTGATGATTTGTTTGACGACGAGAGCCCGAATGTAATGATACTTAGTATCCACATGCTTAGTTTTTGAATGAAAAACAGGATTTTTGGCTAACTTGATTGCTGACTGATTATCAATAAATAATGAAGTTGCTTCTTTCTGATCAACTTTGAGGTCTTGCAAAATCCTTCTTAACCAAACTATTTCACAAGCAGCTTCCCAAGCTGAAATATATTCTGCTTCTGCTGTAGAATTTGCAATTGTATCCTGCTTTTTACAACTCCATGCCACTGCAGCTGATCCCATATTCATTAAGTAACCTGAAGTAGATGCCCTGTCATCAACATCTCTAGCAAAATCCGCATCTGAATAGCCAACAAGTTTGAAATTTTTGTTTCTTTTAAACTCAAGTCCAAAATCCTTTGTTCCTTGAAGATACCTTAACACCCTTTTTGCTGCATTCCAATGACTTTCTCTAGGTTCCTGCATATATCTGGAAAGTATGCTAACTGCATAAGATAGATCAGGACGAGTATTCATCAAGTAAATCAAACATCCAATTAACTGTCTATATCCAGTACAATTTACAAGTTCCCCCCCTTCAAACTTAGAAAGTTTTAAATTTTGTTCCATGGGAGTAATCGCTGGTTTACATTCCTCCATTCCAAACTTCTTCAATAATCCAGATATGTACTTAGCTTGAGAAATAAATATACTTCCTTCCTGCTGCTTTACTTCAACTCCAAGATAGTAATGAAGTAAACCCAAGTCTGTCATTTCAAAACCTGTTTGAAGTTCTTTCTTAACCTGAAATATATGATCATTATTGTTACCTGTTATGAGCAAATCATCAACATACATAACCAAGATGACTAAGTTGTTTTCCTGGATTCGAACATACAAAGTATCATCTGACTCACTACGAAGAAAACCAACTTTCTGTAGGTAGGCATCCATTTTTGCATACCAAGCTCGGGGAGCCTGTTTCAATCCATACAATGCCTTAACTAGTTTACAAACTTGATTTTCTTTCCCTGGAACCTCAAAACCAGGAGGTTGAGTCATATAAACATCCTCTTGTAGATCACCGTTTAAAAATGCACTTTTTACATCCATTTGATGCACTTTCCATCCATTTTGTGCAGCTAAAGCTAGCACAATCCTGATAGTATTCCATTTCGCTGTTGGAGCAAAAGTTTCTTCATAATCAATCCCTTCTTTCTGAGCAAAACCCTTTGCCACCAATCTTGCCTTATATTTATCAATATCTCCATTTGCTTTGTACTTAATTCTGTAAACCCACTTACAACCAATGGGTTTAACATCATGTGGACAATCAACTATTTTCCAAGTTTGATTCTTCATTACTGCATCATACTCACGTTGCATGGCCATTTTCCATTCATCATACTCAACTGCTTCATTAAAAGTAGTTGGTTCAACAACTGAAAGAGCAAAATTTTCTGAACCTGTATGAGAACTCCGTGTACCTGTTTTGCCTTTTTCATCATACTTAACATCCTGAAGTAACTTAGTTGCCCATTTTGGTTGCTTCTTTTCAATGTTGACTTGATTTGAATCATCCAAGTTAACTTGTGAAGAATTCAAAGTATCTTCAACCTGTTCATCATCCTGTACTTCTGAAGTGAGATCAAACCATTGTTCATTCCTTGTCTTATTTAAGTGTTGCATCCTTAATTGTTCCTTAGTTACTTTTTCCTCTAAGTGACTAAGTTGTTTATCAACCTCTTCTACACTTAAACTTTCAGTTTCATCAAAAATCACATCCCTGCTGACAATAAACTTTCCATCTGACAGAAGCCTATACCCCTTTTTTTCATGAGAATAACCAATCAATATGCACTTAACACTTCTAGACTCTAACTTCTTTCGTTTTTCTTTTGGAACAAGTGCATAACAAACTGAACCAAAAACTCTCAAATGTTTGACCATAGGTTTGAATCCATACCAAGCCTCAAAAGGAGTTATTCCATCAAGTGATGATGAAGGAGATCGATTCCTCAAATAAACTGCTGTATGAACTGCTTCTGCCCAATAACATGATTTCAACCCTTTGAAAAATAACATTGCTCTAGCCATGCCCAATAAAGTCTGATTCATCCTTTCTGATACTCCATTTTGCTGTGGAGTATAAAAATTGGTCAACTGTCTTTTAATCCCTTTTTCCTGACAATAAGTCAAAAAATGATTTGATGTAAACTCACCACCATTATCAGTTCTCAAAGTAGCAATTTTTTCCTTTGTTGCTGTTTCAACCAAATTTTGAAATGACTGAAACTTTTCAAACACTTCTGATTTTTCCTTCAAAAAATACACCCAAACCATTCTGCTAAAATCATCAATAAACAACAAAAAATATTTACAACCACCAAGTGAAGTTTCCAAAGGACCACAAACATCACTATGAATAAGCTGTAATCTCCTTGTTGCTCTCCAAGTGCTTTTTGAAAAAGCTATCCTTCTCTGTTTGCCATAAATGCAAGCTTCACACTTTGCATTTTCCTTCCGAAAAGTAGGCAACCCCTTTACCATTCCTTGTTTTTGAAGCTGTACAAGACTATCAACATTCAAGTGCCCAAAACGAATGTGCCACAAGCGGATAGGTGAAACATCAGTTTCAACTAAACCTGCAAATTCCTTCAAATGTTCCTTTGACCTAGGAATGACTGTTCCCTTCATCCTAAGTAGCTTTCCGTCTTCATAACCTGTCATAACTGTTTTGTATGCATCCTTTGTTGAATTAACAAAAAAGATACCACCTTCCATTACAACTTGATGTCCTAATTGACGAATGACAACTAAAGACAACAAATTTTTCTTAAATGTAGGCACATACCAAACATTAGAAATCAATCTTTCTCCAATTCCAGGCAAATCAACCTTAACTGTTCCTTTTCCTTGTGGTAAATGAATAGAATCATCTGCAAGAAAAATTGAATTTAAATGACAATCTTCATAACTCCAAAAGAAATCTTTCCTATATGTCATATGCTGAGTAGCCCCTGTATCCATAATCCAAGCATCTTCAAAATCATTTTTGAAACAAGAAGAAGACTGAACAAAATTCACTGATTCCAACTGATGAACTTGAACAAAATCCATTGATTCTGATTGTCCAAGTGCTGTAAAGACATATTCACAATTTTCACTATCGTCTGCATGAGCATAATGTGCTGATGAAGATTCTTTAGATTCTCTTTCTTTGAGAATTTTTTCAAATGGAACTCTACAATCTGAAGCATAATGTCCAACTCTATTACAACGAAAACATGTGACCTGTTTATTAGCTCTTCCTCTTCCAGAGACCTGTTGGTTACCTGAACCTCTGCCTCTTCCAGAAAACTGTGACTGTGTATTTTCAGAACCTCTTCCTTGATTTCTTCCTCTTCCTCTTCCGCGGCCTCTTCCTCTTCCAAAACCCTGACCACGACCTCTATTTGAATTTTGAAAAGCTTTCTGATCATGGCCTCTTTGATGATTACCTGGAGATTGTTTGCTAGTACTTGCAACCAAAACATCTTCTCCTGTTTGCTTTGTTTTACCAAAAATCTTTTCATGTGTGGCAAGTAATTCACTTAGTTCATCAAAAGAAACGGTATCCAATTTATTTGTAATTTGTAAAGTTTCCAAAAAATGCTTATATGTCTCAGGCAATCCTGCGATCAAAATGGTCACCATCATGCTGTCTTCAATTTTATCAAAACCAGCTCTTGAAATTTCTTGTTTGATATTTTTTAATCTAGAAATGTACTCCATGACATCACCTCCTGAAGACAATTTTTGTTGAAACAACTTCAATTGAAGATCAATTTTCTTAGCTTCACTTTGAGAATCAAATAAATCTTTCAATGTCTTCCAAGCTGACCATGCATCAGGACTATTTTCAATATGCACATAAATATCATCAGAAACAGTACTGTGAATTAATGCTAAGGCCTTTTCATCTTTTACTTCCCACTTTGCAAGCTGATCATGATTAGTTGGTTTGATAGGTTTAGCATTACAGAAACCCTTCCATAATTCATTGTAAATAAGAGTGCTTTGAATATGACGACTCCAAACTTTATAATTTTTCGATCCTTCCAACTTGTCAGATTCATTAAAAAGACTTATAACTTTAGACATTGTAAATAATAAACACCTTATAACTCCAGAAGATGTGTATTATACAAATCTGATAGCTCCAAGCATTAAAGAAAGCACCTTATATCATCAGAAGAAGTTAACAATCACCTTATATCACCAATGGAAGATTTTATGCAAAAATATCACCACCAACATTAAAAGAAAATTACTCAGTCACCATGAAAGAAATGCTGCGAAACACTCAGTCACCATGAAAGAAATGCTGCGAAACACCACACACCATGGAAAAGAAAGCTATAGGGGCTTGGCCTTGACCCACTTATAGCCTCAAGAAAAGAATTTGATAGAGCTTCACTTTGCTCTAATCAAAACTTGAATGAAAGTACAAGTACTCCTTATGACACCAAACAATGTGCTCCTTATTACTCCAATGCCCAATAAAAATTACACCTTATCACTCCAAAAGATAACAAATCTTTATAGGTGAATTGGAGAGATACAATAATGTTGAGTGGGAGATCACAAGATCCAATCCCATCAACTTCAAAAATAATTTTTTTTAAGATTATTTCTCTCCAAAAATAAAAATACCTTATCTCTCCAAACAAATTATGGACTTTTCAAAATTTTACATTGAATTAAATGAAAAGTAAAAAATACGATCTCTCCATAGGTATTTAAATTCCATTTAAATTCCACAAGCTTTAAATTGTTTTCAATACATAATACTCTTACCACTTAAACACGTCTTCGATTCCAGCAAACAACAACTCCTCCACAGACTTCTCCACGCTCAGGCTTGAACTCCACCACTGCACCCGTACACCAAAAAACAATCGACCATCCTCCAGACTGGGTTCACGCGCCCTTCCTTCTCTTTTCAGCAGATCGCACAGGGACACCTCTGCGCACACACCTCTGCGCACAGGTTATTCCTTCTACCTCTTCCTCGAAATAAAGACTGAGTGCGTCTCTCTAATGGTCTCTGCTCTCCACGAAATAAAGACTGGGTGCCTCCACGAGCAACTCGTCTCAGATTTTTATTGTTTTGATACTGTAAGGACAGAAACACGCTCTTCTCCACAGCCTTCACGCATTCTATTCTCTTTAACGCAGAAAGAAATGAAAGAAACACGCTCTTCTCCACAAGCGGCTGCTCTCCTTGCTAACTCTTCCACCACCACGATCTGAACTCGATTCTGCTCTCTTTCACGCACTACTCTCTTTCACACACGTTTTGCTGGATCTTTCTCATAAGCTTCACACATGCTTCACGCTGGGTTCTCCACAACCTGCAGACCGGCCACCATCATATCTCCACGATCACTACCAGCACTCCGTTTTCAAGCCTCTGTGATATTCCAAGACGGGCCACGACCAACACGTACGTCAGTCAAGGAAGAGAGGTTCACGGGGTTCAAGGTTTGTTGAGCAATTTTGTGGAGAGCGAATTTGAAAAAATTTGATAGACTAATGGAATTATATATCAGATATGCTGATCGGATAAAGGCACAGCATATGCTTGTTTGACAGATTTGGTTAAGGGATTTGCAAATTTGGTGAAGGATTTACATTCAAATTTACAAAGCTTTTGACTTCGTTTCCGTTGGTTTACAGCACACAACAACTTTTATTCATATTGATTGAACTTTCCAACGAGCTTTGGCCGTGAACTAAGGGCTTGCCTTCGCTGCAGGCTGATCAAGACTTACGACCGAGTAGTGGACTGCACAACATGCGAACTTCAGAAACCTAGCATAATCTTCTCAATCAATCGCTGCATCAATGGCAGCAGCCGCAGTTAGATGACGAAATGTGAACCGGCAGAAATTGAGCGGATGGATAGGCTCCAGCTTGATGATTTAGAGTTAAAGATACAATCGGACATTTCCAAAGAATGCACTGGACGATCTTCTATATTCTTTAAACATGATATCTTCACTTTCTATCAAAAAATTCTCTTCCACAAAATTTTTAAATAATCTTGCCCTTTAAAAAAAAAATAATAATATTTTACTCTCTCCAAGTAAAAATTATGCAGAGATTCTTTTTAGCCCAAAAGAATAGGAAGCAATAACTTACGGTTAAAATTTCGCTATTCCAAAACCTTGAAAGTCACCTTCTTCAAACAACCTTTAGCACCTTCCAACCAGGTTCCAATCGGACCAAGCTTCAACCGCTTTTCAACCGCGTGCTCTGATACCACTTTGACAAAGTGTCCTCAGACACATAACTTTATTAATGAAGAAGGAAAATTACATCACAGAGATGTGAGGGCTAAATCCCGAAAGATTACCTCACATAGAAAACTCGATGGATTTAAATATCCAAAGAGTAACAACTAATTTACCGTTACCAAAACTAACTAAGGGACACCTCACATAATCACGTGAGTGTGTAGATGCCCTTTTACATTTATTAAACTAAACTTCTATTTACTACATTTTTGGATCATAATTCCTAACAATTAGATCATAATGCATGAATACATCAATCTCCATATCTTAAGCAATGAATCATAATGAGCTCGAAATTTTCAATGGTGAATATTTTAAAATGCCATGGTTTCTTTTTCATTTTCCATTGTTGACAACTCAAATTTTCGGGGACTTAGATTTGACTACTTCTTTGATTAAGTGTTGCAAATTTGACACTTCCAAATCTCAATTTTAGATGAAGAACCCTATTAGATGAATAAAAAAGTACGATTAAGCAATGCAAATTTGACACTTCTAAATTTCAAGTTGCAATATAGAAGAGCTCTGTTAGATAAATAACAAAGTTTGATATGGGATACATACAACATCTTCATCATTCCAAATCATACAAAGAGTTATCAAATTGATAATATTGTGATTAAAATATCATAAAATCACCAATTAGTATCCATACAAATTGAAAATTTCAAGAAAAATGAATGTGTGCTTCAAACCTATTTCGAATAAATAGTAGGATTTACTAATATCTAATCATAATCATCGTCGGTGTCAAAATTGCAATTTTCCATTGTCGGAGTCACACAATTAAAATTGACCAATAGAAACGACTAATTCATATTCTTGTAGTTAGTCATATTTTTATTCCTTGACTAAATTAGTCGTTTATGCTAGTCATTTTTAATCGTGTCACTTATTATCTAGTCATATTTTTAAACCTATGACCAAGTTAGTCATTTAACTTAGTCATTTATACTCGAGTCACTTAAAATTGCTCAAATTTGGTAGTAAATCACTTGAAAAAGCTATGGTGACTAACGTTTTTAGTCACGTAGTCACTAATTTCTCATTTTATACTAGTGGATCAAGATAATAAGAAATGTTTATATTAACTCAATAAATAATACATGAAAAATAATTCTTTAGCAAATGACTATTTTTTCTTATAAATTCTTCCTTGGTTCTCTAGAAAAAGATGTTAAATGCCTTTCTCAGCAACGTATTTATGATGATGCTTCTCAGGATGTTTCTTATGATAAATTTGATTATATTTCTAGTATGAGTAATCCTTGTATTGATAAGAAGGGCAATCTTTATGTTACTCATGAGTTTTATAAACATACTAGAGGTATTGGGTCTCATTTGTTGTGCTATATATATATATATATATATGAAAAAACATAGAAAATTAGCCTAACAAAGAAGATAACAGTATATTTTTCCAAATAAAAAATCATCAAAACATAATCTCTTTAATAATAAAATTTTTAAAATTTTCAAATTCACAAGAAAATGGTATAAGATATACAGTTTAAAATAAAACATTCAAATACTTGAAAATTAAAAGTAATCATGAAAATCAACCTTATTTCCCCTTATGATTGTTTTTTTTAATTTTATTTAATAAATTAAAATCTCATTTTCCTCTTGTTTTATTTATAATTGAAAAATTAATGAATTTATATGTGATTATATGCAATTTGGACATAAAAATACTATGTATTTGTGCATATAGTAAATAATGAACTAATAAATTGTGTATTCAAATATGATTAATTGTATGTTGGAACACAATTATCCTAAACATTATGGCAATATAGAAGTCACAAACTCCTCTAATGGATTCTTATTTGGCATCCATGAAAGGCTGATTGAATATGGTTTTAAATTTGTTGAGCCAATCAAATTTCATCTTTTGTGCCTTCAAGTTTATATAACCTTCCTCAATGGACCCAACACCTTTTTTCTTGAAAACGATTATATAACCTTATTGAATTTATAGGGCCAATAAATTTTCTTTTCACTCGTCTTCATTGGCACTTTTAGGGCTCACTGTGTGGTAGCCTTTGAGCTTATTGAACTCCTATGTTCGCATCCCATGCGACTTTGGCATGGCCTTCTAGGAGTGGTTAAATTTGTTGTGGTTTTTCATGTGGAGCCCTATAAATCAAAAATCCAATCTATTCATGATCCTTGACCAAAATAAAATAAAATAAAATATAGAAGTAGCTTAAATACTAGATATGTTTTGATATTTTTTCGCTATGAATATTGGAATCTAGTTATACAATTTTTGGATAATTGTAATTTTTCAATGTTGAAATTGCATCTTTGAATGTATAAATGGATTCATTGCCTTCAAATACCTTTATTGCACCTTGGCGGTGTAAAATAACTTATATGTGCAATTCAAGTATTTCTTCTTATTTTAGCCAAATTTAAAGGAAAAATGATCGAAAAAAATATGACTAAAAAAGTCCAAGTCGTATCTTGTTTAGACTACTAATAAGACATGTATTCTAGAATGGTCATGTATGTGTAAGAACTTGTGCAAACGATAAAACAATAATTTCCTAATCTACTTCGGTTCATGAAACATGAACTACAATGCATATTGATTAAGTCAATTTACCCAGGTTCATGAAACATGAATTACAATGTAAATTAACTAAGTAATATAGGTTTTGGTCTTCCCAATGCTAATATAATGAACTTAAACCAAAATAGGTTCCACAGTGAAAAGTTACTTTGACTTTCTTTTGAAATTTGGAAAATCGTGCCCATAAATAATTGCAAACAACATCCTTGGTATTGTAATTGCTATCACATAACCACTATCCACATCATGGCCTATAGGAGCACACATGGATCACATATGAAATAACATATGACAATGGGTCCCGCCATCCAAAATGATCCTATCTTTTTACAATGTATCCACACTCAATTCCCTTTCAACATTTCCCCCTTTTCTACATCAGAGGTACTCTTATCTTATATATATTTCATTAAGAAAAACACAATAACACCTCCACATGGGCTCACATAATTGTTAGTTTTTGTAGCTCAAGCATGTTTTACATAGGCTATGTATCTAGCATGTAGAAGTGGTCTGAAAAGTGACTCTCTAGGTGAGCACTTTAAAAGTGAGTTTTAAATTTTTAATGACTAAAGTGACTTTTAGAATATTTGAGTGGCTTAAGTGATATAAGTAATCTCAATGAGAGATTAAGTCACAATTGTAGATCTAGTGAGGCCAAGATCTAATCTTGACTGTTGAGATTAGGAGGTAGTTGAAGAGTTATTAATGAATTTATAAAAGATACCTAAGGAGAGTGGAGAGACACATTGAATGAGATATTTTTTGGAGAGCTAAAGAAAAGAGGAGAAGAGAGCAGCTGAGAGGGGAGCACATTTCCCAAGAGGATATTGGGCACGCATCCCAAGATAAAGTACATGTATTGCTAGTTGTACAATGCATTAATTGTTGGTATGTACAATTGATTTCCTGGCACAAAATTCAAGGTCCATACGACTAAGAAAGAGAGCATGAAATTTGAGGTCCATATAGCTAAGAAGGTGTCATAATTTTCGAGGGGCGTACAGTAGATCAAGGGCACAAAAATTGAGGAGTTGAACAACCTATTTTCTGGGCATAGAAATCGAAGAATTTGTTGCTGCTGACAATCCATACAAGTCAAACAACTAGCTGGGCACAAATTTGAAGGGGATGAGAGATGGACACAAATTTCAAGGAGCTGGGCATGATTTTCTAGGAAATTTTCAGTGCATTTAATGCTATTTATTCACTGTTGTAACACAAAAAATTTCTATGGGCTCATAAATATGAACTGGTTTTCCCTCTGTGGTTTTTCCATGGGTACTTTACCAAAACTTATCTGTGTTAAATTTCATGGTTTGATGTTGGTGAATTTCATGTGTTTCAGTTTACAAGTTTCAGATTAGAAGTAATTTAAATTTGTTGTGCATTAATACGAGGAAGAACTTGTTGGATACAGAAACCAAGTTGAAATTTAAGAAAAATATACAACAATGTCATAGGCTCCAAATTTATAGTGAATCCTTAAGAATGGCATGCCACTGTTGCTTGATAGTTTGAGAGAAGTGGTATTTGGTTGGACTACAATGAATAAAATCCAAAAACAATAGCACTTTCATAGGAGACACACATCTATGGAATTCAACATAGATCCATATAAAAAATTCTAATTTAATCTATGATGACTGATATTGGTTTCCATCCAGTTAACAAACCAATGACGTTAGTTGTAAAAAATCAAAGAAATTTAAATATTGATAACCTTGATAAATGTATATTTTTTAAATTAATATTCTATTAAGAAGTGAATAGCAACTGATTGCTTATGCAACCCATTTGATTCTAATTAATATAATAAAGAAAAAAAATAGTTTACTAAACACAAACACCTATTGGGTCCGCACACTCACCTCTTCTCTCCCCTCCTTTCCTCAATTAACTCTAACTCACCAAGAAATGTGTTCATTTTCGTGTCTCAAGCCAAGCCACAAGATAGTATAGCATTTATAATGCTATTTCTCTAGCCATTCAAAATTCACACTTTAATGCTTCGTTGTTGTTAATATTCTATTGGGACCTTTTTGGCAAATCTGTACTAAAGCAAAAATTAGTTAGTTTTCTAGATAATCAAGACAACTTACAAACATGATAAGCAGTGGGCTCAAACAAACTCATGTAAAAGATATATCATTTATTACATTGAATTCATTTTATATAATGGGGTTGATCTCCATTTATGACATCGATGAGGTGGTCTTCTATCGTTACATTATTAAACTTTATTAACTAAATGCCATTTAATTCACATCATTACTTAAGACTTATAGTCTAACACTCCCTCTCAAGGCTTATAGTACAATTAAACAGTGACAAGTATGCATTTTGTGGTCATTATCAAATAAAAGTATAATATTCTTAGTCATGTCTAGAGAATTAAGAGCTCTGATTTAAAATGATAACATCCCTACAATTTCTAATATAGTCTTTAGCCATCAACAAGTGCAATTAGAAAAAAAACCTATTTAGAAAGTTCAGTATTGTAATTTCTCTTTTATTCATGTTCTTGCTAACTCCCCATTTGTGTTGGTATATTGTTATTCTTGTTGTTTCTAACTCCCCATTTGTTTTGGAAAAATGTTGTCTAGCTTTCGTTGTTTCCATTTCCTCATTTTCTATTCAGTGGAAAATGTGGAAAATGTTAGATTACTATTGTTTATTCTACATTTCATAGAGATCCAAAAGTGTTGCTAGTTCTGCTAATTTTCCTCCACATAATTTGATCTAGTACTCAAGTTGCACAACCCTTGAGTATGTGTCTTTTGGTATGGGTTGGTGATAAAACTCCAAGTATTGACAATAAGGTTGGGAGGATTGATTTGATTAGCAACTCCAAGCATATTGGTCGTTGGACTTATCGATGGGGTAAGGAATTTAGGTGAAAGAAGCAATTTAGGTTGAGAAGAGCCTAAATTTGATGATCCTAATGGGGAACAAGGTAGCAAGAGGGTGACATTTCATTCTATTCTCACACATTGAGGAGGACTAATAACATGGCTAGGTATCTCAAGGGCATGCAAATCTCAAATTTGTTGAGAATGTCTAAGAGGTACAGGAGACACAATCTTAACTATGAATTATACGATCTCTAACTCAAACTATCCTCCTTCCTATGAGAGACACCCAAGTAGGTACCTAAATATGAGCCACTAAAATACATCTTCACTAGTACATGCAACAAGTTTCCTTGCCTTCAAGATGAAATCAAACGGTCAAGGGATCATTCATATGAAAGACGAAGGAGTCCCAAACACACTTCCAGTCCCAACCTTGGCATTATCCACTATAAAGATTACACCTATTGTGGAATGGATTTTGAACTGCACTTGCTAAAAAGGATTTTAAGTTCCCTAAAATTCAACAAATATGTTTCATATGTGAAACGTTGTGGTGAGTTATTTGGATACAATCTTGACCTAACTAAAAGATTATTTGGAGTTCTCAAGTGAGGATTTTTTTGTAATTAGTTTAAATGTTAATTTTAAGGCTCAACTTGGCAACATGAACCAAGTGTTGTTTGCTTTAAGGTGTGGGTCAATGTGTGCATAGGTGGTGTGTATAAAAATAAGTTAATACTCAATACTCAAGAACTAGGAATTGTTTTTCTTAAACTTAGTTATCATCTTGACGAGAACCATGACCTCAGAATGAGAACTGTATTTCTAAAAACCCATATCTTTTAGTCAAAAACACCAAAATCAACCCCAAATCGAAAAAAAAGTGCTACCAATAGCACTCTTTCTTTTTTCAAGGTTAAAATGACAACCTTTTGCAACTATGTCTTTAACAACCTTGTAACGTTGCCAATAAAAACTACAAAATCAACCCTCGAATCGAAAAGTGGAGCCAACAACAACACCCTTTATTTTTTTCAAAGTCAATGTTAAAATTTATTTTAAACCATAACATTAACAACTAGTACAGTTTCCAACAAAACCCTTAAAATCAATCCCCAAATCAAAAGGTGACACCAACTATGGCACCCCACACGTTTGTTCGAGATCAAAATTGCAAGTTTTTTAAATCTATGCATTTGATAGCCAATATCGTTGCAATCAAAATCCCCCATCCCCAAATTCTTTTTGTTTTTGTTTTTCTCCATTTTTTAAATTCCTTTTCATTCCCTTTTCATTTTATTTTTTATTTTAAATTTGTTTTTCTTTTTAGTTTTCATTTTTAAATTTATTTTTTTATTTATAAATTTTTTAATTGATGTATATGATTTTCTAAAAAAAATATTTTTAATTTTTTAAGATTTTTTTAATTAATTTCCAACTAATAATAATAATAATAATATACGATTCCCCCCTTCATTTTAGGTTTTTTTCACTCTTTT
The DNA here is from genome assembly GCA_027924585.1 of Larix kaempferi. NCBI lineage: Eukaryota > Viridiplantae > Streptophyta > Pinopsida > Pinales > Pinaceae > Larix > Larix kaempferi. The sequence goes on along the minus strand of BSBM01000445.1, from coordinate 28,600,793 downwards.
TTATTTTTCCTATTTTTATTTAATTTCCCTTTAATGAGTTTATATTTTTATTTTTTATGATTTTGTTTGCAACACTATAGAGCTTTGAAGCCATGGTTTAAAATATACTGCAAGCTCAAAAAAGAAAGGGTGGGGATACTACCAGTGTCACGTCCCCATTTTGACCCCCTTTGTAAATGATGTAAATATTGTAACTTAATCATGGTGAGGAGCTCAAGGCCAAGGCCCCACCATTGATTTAGCGTTTATGTATCGGCAATTAAAATAGATGCATATGGTTCTTGTGCGAGATGGGCACAATGTATATAAGACATCATGTAAATACGAATTTTTAATGAAAAATACCCACAACCGGCTATGCAATGCAACAAAAGAGATGGGGCATGGTTCTACAAGGAATAGGGAGGGAAATTATTCAAACCCTTGAGCCAATAGTATTAATCCATGTGTCAATGGGGAAACCCATAAACCACCAACTACCCATTTTGTCTCATGTACCCAATCATTTAATTTTTCCAAGAAATTGGTTAAGGCAGTTAATGCCTTGGGAATGAAAGAGTATGGGCAAGCCATTTTCGTGCATGGGCAAGCCATCAACTTGGAAAATCGTGTTTTTGCTTGAGGGGCAAGAAACCACCCACAAAATGGTGCCCAAAGCCATGGGGAAGGGGCAGTCTTCATTCATTCACGCAGGTAGAGAAGGCTGGGAGTTACAGTCACGTTTTTGAGCAAAAACGCAGGGTTCTCCCTGCCCAAAAACCCGTTTTTGGTTTTGGATAGTAGCTGGGAAGGAGGGGGTGCGATCTGGGACTGTAGGGAGTTCGTTTTGTCCCCGATTTGCCATGGGCGTTTTTCCTAAAAACGTTTTCTGCTACCTGGGGTTTTCTCCAAACCTCCATTGCTCGTTTTTAACCTTCCCACGTTTTTCTGAAGCCTAGGGGATCATTTTCCTGCCTGTCACTGTAAAAACGTTTTGTCTTGCCCCATAATGGTGTTCTGCTGTTGTGTGCATTCTCGTTTTTGGTTTGAACCTGTGAGCTGAAGTTTTGGACTGGTAGTGGATAGAACTGGCTTGATAAACCTAGTAGAGGGTGTAGCCTCTCAAGAAGATCAAGAGGGCTTGGATACTTTTCTATGCACACCTTGAGAGCACTAGAAAGGGAGGTATGGCTTGAGGGACTGTGTGGCAGTGAAGAGAATACTTCCTTGTGTTGGGTGTGTAGGCATTGTGAGTGCCAAGCTGAATAGATCTGGGAGGGACATCCTCAGCTCTGTGGTTGAGCATACTAGCTTAGCAATTCTTCCCTGCCATGTCCTAGCAGCCTGATAAACCCAATTGCAGATCGGATTGGCTCATCTTGGTGTATGCTTGGCTATGTGTGAGTCTGCTGTTCCCTGGTTCCCTGTAGAGATCATGCCCAGCTCGGGGGTGGCAGTGGTGCTGAGAGATTGAGGAGCACACTGGCCTACGGTTGGGTGGAACGTTGTAGTTGCATAGCCAGTTGCGTGGGATTACTTTTGTATAAGATAAGTATTCTCTTGTGTTAAATTGCAATTACTTATTTGATGAACATCTTAAATGTATGATGGATGAGAAATTCTTAATATTCCGCTGTGATTTTCTTAAAACCATACAGTCCCATCTATCCCTGTTATATTATGTTCATGCTTATGATTAAACGCTTCATAGGGCTAGATGCCCATTTTAATATCACATATGTTATGCATTTGTATATGTATATTTTCTTTGTCATTTGAATTTGAATGCTGGTTTAATGAATGGATATGGGGGCTAGATGCCCGGTTTAACCGTCACGATTCTCTCCATCTAGCTGGTTGGATGGGAGGGGACGTGACAACCAGTGGCATCTCTTTTTTATTCAAGGCTTGATTTTTGTATTCTTGTTGCAAGGGAACTGGTTGTTAAGGCCATAGCTACAAAAAGATGCAATTTTAAACATGAACAAAAGTGGAAGGAGTCGTGATTGGCACCACTTTTTTTATTTAGGGCTTGATTTTAAGGGTTTTGTCAGCAACAGTGTTGGTCATTAAGGCTATGACTTCAAGGAAGTTTTAATTTTGACCTTGAAAAAAATAATGTGTTATTGATGGCACCACTTTTTGATTCAGGATTTGATTTTTCATTTTTTGTTGGTAGAATTACAAGGTTATTAGGGCCATGGTTGCAAAATGTTGTGATTTAACCTTGGAAAAAAGGGTGCTATTAGTAGCACCACTTTTTGAAACATGGGTAAAAGTAGTGACTAAATGTGACCTCTAAAAAATGAGAACTCTAGAGGGTTCTCGTCAAGTTGGTAACTATGTTTTAAACAAAAATAAACAGTTTACTAAACATGTAAAGATGCACTTTCATAGTTCTTTTAACATACAATTCAATGGAAACTAGAAATAAACTAGGGCAATGTAATAAATACTAATAGTTAACACTAAGAATCAAATGGTTTCTTTTCTCAAAGAAATTATTTCCAACAAGGAAAATTTTAGGGGCAAAATTTAGCCCATGAGCTATTTTTTGACCTATTTTTCAAAAAACGATTCGTCATTTTGCCTTTTTTTCAAAGATGATTTGCCCAAACTCCATGGGATAATTTGTTTTTACTCTAAAAAATCGCCAAAAATGTCCAAAACTATATGAAGTCCTTAGAAATTTGAATATTTTTTAAAAAAATCGCTAAACATTTTATGGTTGCAAATTTAAGAATTAGTAAGATTCGCCAAGTTTTCTACACTTTGAGAAAATTATGGATCCTTAAAATTTTCCCTAATTTCCAACAAATGAGAGGATGTAAGTTCATTCTTAATATTTGCAAAGAAAAGAGTTGACACCCTTCACTAATCTAAGAGGGATTTAAAGAAAATTCAAGAACTATCTCAACTAAATTGTGGAATTATGTAGTTGAAACATAAAGAGACTAAAAGATTTCCTAATAGGAACCTAAAGGAAACAAGTACTAAGGTTTTGCAACCCTTTCCTTACCTACAATGTCAAATCAGGAGAAAATTCAATCAATATAGCTAGGAATGAACAACACAAAGATAGTCGAGTTGAGAATGCAGAACAAACCAAATTCCATAATTGGGTTGCAAGGGAAAAAATGAAAATTGGTTCAGTTTGCAGAAAAAGTGTGTTTTTCCATGAAATCACAGTTTTCCTAAGAAATTCCACATTGGAATGCACTTTTTTGAGAAAAAATGTGAAGCAAACATAAAGTTAATTTTTTTCAAAATTATCGATGACCAAGGCAATAAGTAGGGTCTTAACCTATCTACAGGAGGGTACAACAAACATAAAACATAAATTGAAGCAAGGAAATGAAAACACCGTCTAAAGGGGATTGAAAATAGGGCACACACAATCAAGGATGAACTATAGGTTTCATCCCCAATGGAGTCATCAAATATGGTGTTGGTGTTTTCTCACCAACAAGTACCAAAAGGGATGTACTCAAGGGCTATGATACTTGAGTACTAGTTGAAATGATAGGAAGGAAAGTAAAAAGAACTGACAACATTCTGTGAATGATCTATGCAATGAAGAAATAACAAAACTAGGACTAAAAGCATATAAAGCATAGAAGAAAGAATGAGTTTTTTGTATTAATGAGAAGAATATAGATCAAATTACAACACCTTGGTGTTAGTTGTAGAAGATGAGGTTTCTACAACCAATACAAGGGAGGGTTCTTCTTTTCCTCTAGTGCTCCACTCCAAGCCTGATAGTGTAGTGTGGACTCCAATAATGGGAAGAAAAGGACAAAATGAGATTTTTCTCAGTTTGTATGCAATTTGATAGCATAAACTTACTTATGGTGATTTATACAATGAATGACCATAAAGGATTGACTTATATGAAAGAATGTGGACATTTCTTAGAACTAGCTTTAATGTGGATAACCCATTTTCATTAATGAAGTAGTGGGATAGTGATAGTTATTAAGGACCAAATCAAAGGCTAGTTTTAGTAATAACGGTTTGGTGATGTCCACTTTCGGTCACTACACCTTGGAAGGTGAATAATATTGATGAGTAACCGAATTTTGTTTTTGGGTCCACTTTGTGGTTTTCAAGGATTTTAGTGTAGCGAAGTTACACATGTTTTTAGGTGAGATTTTGCATAATGACTTTTTAGGGTCAAACTTTGTGTTTGGCTCAGCTTTTGGTCACAATACTGAGGTCGATGGAGATGATAGACATGGGGCTAACATTACTAAAATTGATGTACAATGGTGATGATGCCCATGAAAATGTGGGTGAGAAAAATTAGGTTGTTAACAATATGCATTATATTTTGCAAGAAAAATAACATGCCATGGTTACAAAATATGGATTTTCATAGTCATACAAAACTTCTGTAAATTAAAATTATATATTCTAGCAACTAATTCAAATGCCTACATTTTTGTCTTCTTACACCATATTCAAATTAGAACCCCAATTTCATTAAATTTGGACTTATTCCTAGTCTAAATTGGATTTTAAATATGGTTAAGCTACATTTCTATGAGACTTGGTATTATAAAATAATACCCATTTGAGCTAACTTCCATATTATACTACCAAACCTCATGGAAATGTTTCTTAACCTTGTTAAAAACCCAATTTAGACTAGGAATGAGTCCAAATTTAATGAAATCAAGGTTTTAGTTTTGAAAGTACCACAAATCATCCCTCCTAATCAATAGATTGTTGTTTTTCCATATTTGCAATGGCACTAACGTGCATTGAGAGACCATCATTAGCTTGCACTGAACCACAAGCCACACATTTTAAAGTCAATTTATTTGAAAGCTCATTAAATCCAAGAAAGTCCCCAGTGTTGTTACCAATCTCCTTCATCATATGCTCATTCCAAATCTCTTTATCGAGAGCTGACCTCTTCACCTAGAGTGTATAAATTGTGACCTTTTCTACCCTCTATTCTAAACATGAAATCCATTCCTTGAGTGTTAATAGTGATGTACTCTATAACCAACAACCCCTTTTAAATACGTCTACATCTTCCTTGCCCGGTTCACAAAGGCCATCTACACTTGAGATAAGATGTGGAAAATTAACATATATCCTTGAAAATTATGTTAATGTGCTTTACCAACCAATTCATATAGGGTTTTCTCTACAGTGAATATAACTATGAATAATATTCCAACATGAGAATTTTACTGCATTGGAATGATCAATTAAATTTAATGTCTTCTCCAACAACCATATGAACTTTTTGTGCCCTTAATATTATACACTCCCTTCTGCAACTATTAGGTTGTCTCTTAGCACTTACTTTCTTATAATATACTTCTGAATTCTCTACAGTGAATATAACTATGAATAATATTCCAACATGAGAATTTTACTGCATTGGAATGATCAATTAAATTTAATGTCTTCTCCAACAACCATATGAACTTTTTGTGCCCTTAATATTATACACTCCCTTCTGCAACTATTAGGTTGTCTCTTAGCACTTACTTTCTTATAATATACTTTTGAAGTCACTACAAGTTCCTCTATACTAGGATCAATCTTTCTATTGTCGGGGAAAGTTCCATCTAGCCAACAATGCTTCAAGCATAGGGTATCCATAGTCCCTTCCATAATGGTTGATTGTGAAGCATTGTATCCTTATCAAATCCCAATCCTCCTTGTCAAATCACATCTTGAGCACAAACATGTAATGGGGAAAGAATGTTGAGTCGATAATCCTCATAGGAGAGAGAACTCATCTTCCCATGAGACCATTTGTACTAAATTTGTCTTGGTGTATAGGTATACTTTACTTGTTATTGACAACAGTGACATTGGTAGCAGTTAGTTGTCGGAGAGGATCTTTTCCTAAGTTTGGAAGATTCATAGGTTTTGTGCAAGAAGGCCTAGGTCTTTTGGAGACCATAACATTATCCCTTGGTGTGACCACATTATCACAACATTTGCTCCCTATGCCATTGGAGTCCGGACAAGATTCAAATTCTTTTGCAAATCAATTGACAAAAAAATCCATGTGCCAAAAACTAATGATTTCCTTAAGATCTAAAAATTAAGCCCTTTTTCAAATCAAATTAAACATTGATGTAAGAGTTATTCAATATGTTAAATTATCAAAATTAACATTAAAAAATGTTGAATCATGTTCTTATTTTAAAATTACATTTCAAGATAATTTAACTTCATTTAGTTTCTTTGAATGAAGGTTTTGATTATAGGTTCCAATTCCTTAAAAACAAAAATAAACAAGAAGGTTACATGAATTGTTTTGAAATACCTCTAAATAAGCCTAAATTTTATAAGACAATTATAGATAAAACGAAGAACATGAATTCAACAAATCATGCAAAAGAAAGTGACAAAGTAAGTTGGAACTTTTTAAACTATTTTATATATATTATCATATCAAAATTTATAGATATTGTATAATGTTGCTTCCTTTATTGTTTGTGATCTAATTGGTTCCTCTTCGATTTAACGGGGATATTGTATATAACGGGGATATATAATGTTGCTTCTTTTATTGTGGGGTCCCCATCTTCCCTATTGAACTTTGGGGTAATATTATATTTTCTTTTTAAAGCCACTTACTTCTCAACCAAGAAACCGACACACGTTACCCAAGGGTCCACACTTACACAACTACTAATTCTACTCTACTCTATGCCCGGTACTCAGTTCGCTGCGCTCTCTCTCTCTTCGCAATATTGCACTGTTTTCTAATCTTAATTTATAGGACTATTACTTTCTAGAGTTTTGTAACCCTTCACGAAAAGGCTTAATGACAACGTAAATGCTATGTTGGATCTTTCTTATGGAACAACTCTACTGCATGAAGGATAGCCATCATTTCCTTCTCATATGTAGAATTTTTTTCCAAATTGTGCAGTCACACAACTGTTTACTGGTGAATGTCAAGAGGCATCCTTCTTTTCTTGCAGCAATACTGCTCTGATACCTCTGCCTGAGGCATGACAATGTAAATGCTAGGTTGGATCTTTCTTATGGAACAAATATTAGGTGATTTGCACATGACGATTTTTTCAGCTAAAATTTGGTTGAAATTGTTGGAATTACATTATTGGGATGTCCATGGGTAATTGAGGGGCGTTGAATCCATTTTTACAATAACATTTTCAATTTCAACAATGAAAATTGTGATTTCATAAAAAATTGCATCGCGGGATTTTGACAAAAGTTACAAATGCAAATTGTCTCACGGCTAGCTTACTCTCTTTCTAATTCCTTACATTGTAAAGTACCCTAACCTTTCCAATTGTCTAGAAAATGATGGTTTCACTTTTCTGTAAAGCATGTAAGTCAAACGTGTACCCATTGTAGTTCCTATTATCTCCATGGAAAGAATACCATTAGATATGAATCCCTTCAGCCTTGGATAATCTTTCATTGCCTACTCTACAACTTTGAATCACTACCCTCAATTCTCACGGTCTTTGTAATTTCTAGAGGGGTATCATGGTTTCTTTGTCCATCCGATTTAGTCTCTGCATTTCTCCCATGTAGATTTCCACCTAAGATATCTACTTCATAATCATGAGGGTTATGTGCATCTTCCACGATGACAATATATTTAGTCCAAAAAGACTACAGCTCGTTCCATTTTATCACCTTGTTGTAGCAAACTCAGTACTCAACAAGAACTATGTACAACTTCTTAGTTTAATAATGTCAAAAAATATCATTATCACATATTTGTTCATTCCTTATTTCATGTCCATTCTAGCTCAATGTTGTAAGTAGCTCTTAACACATTGTTTTACATTTCTTAGCCCACAAAATCCTCAATGGTATAACATGAGCTCTAATACTGTCATCTACCCATCCCCCTTAATAGCCTTATTGAAGGAATAGGGTTACTTTTTTGTTCTTTTCCTCTTCTTTTCTATTAGGTTGGATCCATTTGGATCCCCACTGCATTTTTTTCTCCTTTGAATGAATTTACTTTAGCTCATTTGAAAGGATTCACCCACATCATCCATTTTCTCTTGCTCTCAAAGCTCTTCAAGTTTGATCCAAAGGTCGGTTAAAATCATCCTTTAAAGTTAGACATGCGAGATCTTTTTGATGGTATATGTTTCAAACAACCCTAACAATCCATTAGACCTCCTTGAAAGAACATCTTTCGAAAGGGCCCAATGAGCCATTGAATTTCTTTGAAATAACATATTTCAAAATATCCCAATGCACCATTGAACCTCCTTAAAAGATTAAAAACACATATGTCAAAATTCCCCAATGAACTAGCAAGCATCCTCAAAAGATCAAAAGCACATCTTTCGAAAGGAACCAATGAACCATTGGGCCTTCTCAAAAGGATATCTTTCGACTTTCCTCAATGAACCATTAAGCCTCATCAAAAGATTAAATTAACATATTTTGAATGTCTTGACGAACCATCAAGTCTTCTCTAAAGAACATATTTCAACTTTTCCCTGGTTAACCATTGGGCCTCCTTGAAATATGATATTTTGATCTACTTTGATGAACCTTTAGGCTTCCTTAAAAGATTAAAAGCACATATATCAAAAAAAACTAATGAACCATCAAGCCTTCCTAAAGGAGCATCTTTCAACCTACCTTAAGGAACCACCTAGCCTCCTCAAAAGATCGAAATTAGTACATCTTTGGAAAGGCCTCGACGAACCATTAGGCCTTTTCAAATGAACTTCTTTCACCCTGGCCCAATTAACCATCATGTCTTCTTGAAAGATTAAAAGCACATTATTTGAAAGGCCTTGATGAACCATTGAGTCTACTTGAGAGACCGGGGCCTTCTTTTGAAACTCCTATGAAATATTCACCTAATGGAAAATCCATTAGTCCTTTTCAAAAGTACTTCTTTTGATACATTAAAGGATGAACTGGACTCCCTTCAAAGTTATTAATTCAAACTCACTAGTAACTTCAAATGTTGTTTGAACTTATGATTCTTGAAGGTCATTCAAAGGTTTTTCCCTATGATGGTTTTTGTCCTATGATCACTTCATCATACACAAACACCAAAATGCTCTATCGCCAATAACTTGAATTCAAATATATGATTAAATCTCAAATCCAATTATTTGTAAGTCTATTAAAAATCCATAAATAAATGCATTGAGTTATTACAACAAGCTAATATGCAACATCAAGCATCCATGAATTCCATTCCAATTCACACATAAGAAAACATAGTGTAACTTTATAATTATAAGCATAAATTCAATACAAAGATGGAGTACTTATCTTTGAACAAGTCCAAGGAAATTGGATACTCGGGAGCAATTATACACCTAACCCTAGGAAATCCTTTGTGGATGCCGCCCCTAAGCCAATATATACGTTCACCAAGAAAAAGGAAATAAGTTATGGACACTCAAGTCACTCACCCAACCCAATTGTTCTCAAGATTAGCCAAGTTGTTCAACACATAACTCTATAAGTAACCTTCCAACCAACCCAAACATGTCACTCCTTTTCACTACCCCACCAAAAAATCGAGAATATAACCTTTACTTCCTAAATAATCCCTCAAGCATACTAGAAGGCCTTTCCTTTCTCTACTCAACAATCCCTCAAAAAATCCTTCTCCCTCTTTAGTGTTCGTAATGTGTGTGCAGAAGGAGTCCAATATGTTATCCACCTTTATGATCAACCCAATAGAGTCATCCCTTGGACCTTGAGCACTCAATGATCATCAATATATAGAGAATGGGACTACCTTCCAAACAACCTAACCTCTATGCTCCTCTATATCCTTCCATATTTCTTATCTGGTTCATAGACTCTTCTTCCTTAGTTCTATCTAGTCATGTACAAGTTTGAATCATAGTTCTTAGTTTGACATTGCAACTCTAAAAATTATAGGTCTGTGGGTATGGAGAATGGTTTGAGGATCTAATTCATGAAAATGAGAATACTCTCTAGTGTAATATGGGAATGCATGAGTGAATGAACAATGATAATTAGCCCTCAAAATGGGAATAATCAATTCAAACTTTCATGGGGAGAGGGAAAGGGAAAAGAGATGGTTTGAACTCCTAATTATCATAACTCAAACTCCATCCTCTCATAATTATGGAAGTCGTACTTCCCCACCAATCACTACATACATTTAATGATAGGTTGTTGGTTTTTTAATAAGGTACATGGTGAATAGATGAAGACTAAGAGACTTATGCCACTTATACCACTTAGGATTATTTGTCATCCCTTTAGGCCCCCTTTTCTCTTCCTTCAAGTGAATTCAGAGCCCCTATCATAGTCTCAATATCTAGCCTTGGACATTTATATTAATTTTTGAAATAATATTTGCATATCTTGAAAATACCATTTTAAGTCTACCTATTGGCATATAGAAAGCAAGTTTTTTGAAATTACATGCTTGTACATTCACTAGCCGACCCTTGACCTTCAACTCAACACTAGGATTTCATACAAAAAATTTACATCCTTTACACACCATTCCATTCAGATAACTTGACTCCCATCATTATATCCACTTATTTATAATTCAACCCAAGAGATATAAAGGGTGAAACCTAAGATATTACAAGTTTTATGTTGTGTTTATACTACCTCAATGTTTATCAATGTCATTAGAATTGGAAATAGAGGCTATATTTGACATCAATTTGAAATGGTAGGTATGCAATATGATTCCATAAGAAAATGAGCATAAAGACACCAAAACTTGAAATTCGTTAATTCTATGCAGTTTTTACAAAATTTATGTGGCTTTGATACCCTTGGTGGCTCTTCAAAGGACACCAATATCACATTGTCTGAGGATGACCTAACAACTCCCACAAAGGTTCCAACCAGAATTGCATTCTATCTTAGGTCCTTGCTACTGTCAATGTCCATTAATAATGATTTCTTGAATCTCCAACCTCTAAACTCTTAATAGAAATAGGGCTAGACCACTACAATGGCCTCCACAGGGGATTTAGTGGAGGAGGGAAGCCCAAGAATTCTAATGAGTTTCCGACGAGCGAGGGGATGAAAAACAAGTGGATGAGGAACATGAAATCCAATCATCTTTGCAATTTTGCAATTTATTGATAGAACTAAGAATGTGCTTAAGTGGGTCTTGTAATCTCCCACATGCATCCACAATTTTGTTTGTGTTGATGTGTCATCTCTTACTTCGAACTTCTAGTATGCCTTTCCTTGTTGATTTTGATGGTCATTTAGACTTGAATGAACTTTTTGGTTAGGTAGCTAATGGTTGTTCTATGTGTAACACATTAAGGGCCCTTAATTAGTTTGCAATCATTGTAGATGGAAACCTTTCTTTCAAGAGTTAAAAGATAGTTAATGTACTTATTCTCTTTCAATTTGGAGATTGTTTTAGTAGTAAAAGTAACTCCTCCCATATTTCTTTGAACTTTATTTAAATTATAAGTATGTTACAATATGAACTTAAGTGCTTTGTCTTATCCAAAGATATGTAATTAGATACTTATATGGAAAACCTAGTCCTATCACCTTGAAAAAGATTACATGCCACATTCTATCTTGAAGGAGTTTGCATATCACAATAATTGAACAATAATTAAAGAACCCCTTCTAAAGATAGGTAAATAATGCTCTATAATAAACTTACACATTGAAAAGTGTGTTAGCTTAGTTATACCCAAATGATACACAACTTTGAAAATATAAGTAATTAAAAGCAAAACAATTAAGGAAGCATGCTGAACGATACATATAGCAAATCATGGTTGAACGAGTGTTGTCATAACATATACATGTTGGTATCTTCTTTATAATTAAATGAATTTTTCGAAGCCTTTTATAAATAGATTTGATTTTTAACAATAAATCATTTTTTCTTGCTTTAGTTCCTCTATCCATCTTGTGTATTGTTCCACATTCATTTCCACTTTGTTTCTAGTCGTAATGTAAGAATTTGACTTAATCAATAAAAGATTTCAAGATTCCTTTTTAATCTATTACGCAGTAACAATTTCACTTTTTGTTTAATTAAGTTTTTTAGGAAGTTATAATGTCAAATATGGAGTGAGGTAGGGTATGTGCACCTTTATAGAGTTAAACAATGAAATTGTTGTGAAAATGGGCCACTTATGCAACAAACAACGAAACCTTTACATCAATTTAAAGTCTAACTAAATAGTAACCTTAAAATTAGATTATTATTATTACAATTGTGAATTAAAGAATAAAATAACTTAATTAGTAAAAATACACAAAGTATTTTCTTCTTTTAAAGTCACAATATCTATCATTCATGAATTACTAAATTTTTTAACAATTCGAACAATCCATAATCTTTGTTGCTATAGTTGTGTCATTAAATTTTGATGTGCTTGCTAAAAGATTTTTTTCCTTGTGAGAATAACAAATGCTTAATGCAAATCAACAACCTAAAAAAATACAACCACTTTCCCTTCTACATTGAGGCCACCTACGTTATTATTCTTGTTGATAGGTAGTGTATATATTGTATTAGTTTAGTGTTGACCACCTATTAACAACATTGGCTACCTATTAATTTGATTTCGGCATTTACATTTTAACCAAACTTTCAACAAAGTTCCCAAATTCATGATTTTGTGCAATGCGACTATCCCAATTTTTCAAATTCTTGGCTTTGATACTATTGGATGAAATATTGGGGGTCTTATTGCCAAGCCGACAGTGGAATGCTCAGTTCCTATGCTGGTCACTGAATGATAGCATCGATCCTACAACCAACTCAACCAACTTCATTTCCACCTTCACTACATTGCCACCTTCACTTCCATCGTCTTCACCCCCAATATTCTCATAGTTGCTTCAGGCATTGAGGTTGACCCTTGTCAAATTTATGTTATACATTACCTACCTACCTACCCATCAAAAGTAATGTTATATTCGTAGCTTTATTTCATCCACCTCTGAAGTTGATTGCCTTGTTTCGACTAGTAAGCCTTGTTCTAGTCAACGACTTCTCAACACCACTTGTCGAAGACCGACGACTCTAGCACGCTTTGTCAATGACGACTATTGCGCATCGATGATAATTGACCGACTACGACAAATTGTCCCTATGTCTTCCATTCGACTGTGAATTTTTCTCTTGTCATACCGCTACAACTTATTTTGTAACTGAACGTAACTAGCAAGCAACTCAAGCATTCTCAACACTCTTTATAAGTCTATACATTATTGTAACATAAAAAAGGAGGAACATAGAGGAAAAAATATAATTTTTTTTTATCCAAATTGTTGCATTTTGTCTATGTATATTCCTGATTGTTTTCTTGTTTTGGATTGTCGACTTAGTTAATTTGCTTCCGCCATAACAAATCTCGACTTATTCAGTCGAACCTGTTGTCCCCCGTCGAACTCCTGGGTGACGCAGATCATTGGTATCAGAGCTCGATCTTGCGTATGTTTTGTGGAGACACTTCTTACTGAAGTTACCTGACTTATTCATGTTCAAACACGCTCACAAACACAAAAATCAAGGCAAACCCTACCTTCGACTTATGAGTATCTAATAGCTCGCAACACTCAACCGAAGATGGCAGAAGAAGCAGAAAATAAACATGCAACCGAAGAGACAAAGCAACGCATTGAGAAAGCACTTGCTCAACATCGAACTGAAATGTACAACCATTTCAATGAGATTCTTGCTCGCCTCACTAATTCATTTGGCCCGACTTATGTTTGCAATTCGACGAGAAATTCCTTTGACAAAGCCAGTCCTTTTAAGGTACAGATGAACTTGGATATACCAAATATAGAAGGAAATATTGATGCCGAATTTGTAGACAACTGGGTACAACATCTGGAATCCTATTTATCTATGAATCAACTCTCAGAAGTTGAGAAGATTACCATTGCATCCTTGAAGATGTCGACTTCTGTGCACTGTTGGTGAGAGAATCTATTGACAAAAATGGAGAAAGAAGACAACCCCATAGAAATGTGGGATAAATTTGTGGAGCATGTCCCAAGGGAGTTATACCCACCCAAATACATTGAACAACAGTATAAGAGGTGGAAACAATTAAGGAAATGGAGAGACCGGTATGTGCAGAGCTATATCGACAAGTTCCATCAACTGATGGCTAGACTTGGCGTTCGGGAAGAGGAGAAATTGCTTGTTTTGAATTACACCAGCGGATTGTCCCCATACATTCAGCAGGAGATGGATTTCCTTACTATCAATAAGCTCGTGGATGCATTCCATTATGCTAGCAAGCTTGAAGCGAATAAGAAAGGAAAATCATGCCTTGCAACTAAGCCAACAGGACAACCATCCGATAAGAAGTCTATGTCGTCAACCAACCCCGACAAGTCCAAATGCCCATATCACCCGACTCCGCCTAAGCAAGATCAAGGTAAGAGACCTTCTCAAAGAGATAAGAGGGAACTTATTAAACAACCCCCTGTCGGGAAATGGTGTGATTACCACCACTCATCGTGGCATGATGCATCTGAATGCAAAGCTCGAAAGACATTCTTAGAAAAACTGTCTACATCTGACTTGACTGACAAAGCCATTGTGGAATCCGACCCTGAATCGTCAACTCTCCTGGCATCGACATCAACAACTCCAACTGCCTCAACTATTGTCAATAAGGAGGAATGAGAGCGCCTATTCCATACACAAATATGGGTTCATAACAATACTTTGCATCTAATTGTGGATAATGGCAGCCATAAAAGCTTTGTTTCTGAAACTCTTGTGAAGAAACTTGGTCTTGTTACTACTCTACATCCTCATCCTTATAACATCGGCTGGATGAAGGATGGACAGGAACTTCGAATCACTCAACAATGCAAACTTGCCTACTCCATTCAACCTTTCAAAGATGAATTACTCTATGATGTGGCACCACTCTCAGTAGCCGACACTTTGTTTGGAAATCCATACTTGCGGGATCGACATGGAAGTTATCAGTCACAACTGCAGAAGGTGATTATAAGAATTCGGGATCAGTGGTATGGTATACCAGAGCAACGACCTTCATCGACAGTTGAGATGGTATTTGCTAAACAGGTTAAAAATTTAATCAACTATGCTCAGAAATTCGCATTGATCATGATTAAGCCTCAGCATTCTAGGAAGACTATATAAACTAGTCAACTCGCCAAAAACCATAGTCATCGACAGCAGCAACGGATCAACAACATTCTTGAAAAATACTAGAACGTGTTCAAATAACCAAACAAAGTACATTTACATTGTCAGGTAAATACTCCATTGAACTCGCTCATGGTTTTTCATTACCTAACACATTTGTCTACAGGAGGTCCATTGTCGAGAATGAAGAGATTCGTCGACAGATCCAAGATTTGATCGATAAGGGCCATATCCAACCAAGTTCCTCTCCTTGTGGAAGTCCATTTGTTCTTGTTCTGAAGAAAGATGGGACTTGGCGCATGTGCATTGACTACAAGGCACTCAACAATATTTCAGTAAAGAACGGGTACCCTTTACCAAGAATATATGAATTGATTGATTGTCTGAAAGGTGCTAAATTCTTCACTAAACTTGATCTCAAGTCGGGATATCATCAGATTCTGATCGAGACCTCTGATGTATGGAAAATTGCGGTCAAAACCAAGGAAGGATTGTTTGAATGGTTAGTCATGCCTTTCGGTTTAACGAATGCACCTGCAACCTTCATGCAATACATGGATGATGTTCTTCGACCTTTTGTTGGAAAATTTGTTATTGTCTACCTCGACGACATCTTGATTTTTAGTAGAGTGTGGGAGGAACATGTTTGACAGCTACATCAATTCCTCGACAGCCTCTGACAACAGCGACTCTACTTGAATTTGGAAGAGTGTTCATTTCCGATGGACAACATCAAATACTTGGGGTATGTTATCGAATTTGCAGGTATTCACGTCGACCCAGACAAGATGCAGATCCTCAAAGATTGGCCCATTCATTCCTCAAAACATTCATGAACTAAGAAGTTTTCTTGGCTTAGCGAATTTTTATCGACGATTCGTACTAGGCTTCAGTGATATAGCCTGGCCTTTGACTCAGCTGACTAAAGGAAGTGGGAATACTACATTCAAGTGGACGCCAACACAGCAACAAGCTTTTGAGAAGCTCAAGCACAAACTCTGTACTGCACCAGCACTTGTGCTACCCGACTTACATCAGCCATTTGAAGTCAAAATCGACGCCTCCAACTATGCTATGTGCGCTGTAATAACACAATTCAGCCACCCAGTCACATTCCACTCAGAGACTTTCAATGACACTGTTAGGAATTATTCAAACTTTGAAAAGGAGCTCTATGCCATTGTACAAGATATTAAGCAATGGAGACACTATGTCCATCGAAAGGAAACAATTGTTCATACCGACCATAAGCCCGTATAGTTTGCTCCATCCCAGTCTAAGATACATACGACTAGATAGGTTAAGTGGATTAGTTACCTACAACAATTTCAGCTGGTAATTAAGCATTGGAAAGGCAAAGCCTATGCAGCAGTTGATTTCCTTAGTCAACCACCGATTACTTCACTTCTTACAGTCTTAAGTATGCATTGATATGACACCATTACTTGGCCATGACAGTATGAAAAAGATGTTTATTTCTCGACGGTGTACCAACAAATATAGACAGGTTAGTTGATTTCTCTCGACTACCATGTGAAGGACAACTTGTTATACAAGTTTGGACAACTTTGTGTATAGATAGGTGATCGCCGACAAATATCATTTGGGACGCACACTACAACAACACTGCGGCAAATTTTGGAGTAACAAAGACCCTCGATGTACTCCAAAAGTACTTCTACTGGCCTTCACTCAAGACAGATGTCAATAAGTATATTAGGTCGTGTGTGGTTTGTGCCATCACCAATCCACCAAACCGACGACAGGGTCTGTATACACCCTTGCCAGTCCCTAATCAACCATGGGAATCCATTTCCTTAGACTATTTGACTGAATATCTTGTTACTTGACACCAGCATGATGCAATCCTAGTAGTGGTATATCGATTTTCCAAGATGGCTATCCTTATTCCTTGCAAGAAGACCATAACCACACAACATACTGCTCAACTCTTCTTTGAGAATGGTTGGAAACACTACGGCTTGCCGAATTCAATCATTCCCGACCGCGAATCCAAATTTCTAAGCACTTTCTGGAAGACGCTCTGGCAATAGCTCAACACATAGCTATTGGTGTCGACCACGTTCCATCCCTATACTGATGAACAATCAGAAGTAACTTGTAGACGACAACGCCTGAATATATACACCTATATGTTCAGGAGCCTTTAACTATTGACATAATCGTAAGTCGACGAATATGCCGTACAAGGAGGCAAACAATTCCCTTGTTTCAGTCTGCCAAAGACAAACAAATTCCAGCCCAAGGAAAGTGGTATTCTACTGTTGAACTGACTGAGAAGTTTCCTCATCTACATAAACAAGCAATGGGACCATTGCTTCTTAAGGATGAGAGAATGATCCACCTCTGAAGTCAATTGGCTTGTTTCGACTAGTACGCCTAGTCCTATTCGACGAATTCTCAGCACCACTCATCGAAGGCTGATGACTCCAGCACGCTTCGTCGACGATGACTATTGCGCAGCGACGACAACTGACTGACTACGACATATTGTCCCTTTGTCTTCCAATCGACTATGACGATTTCACTTCTCAGACTGCTACAACTTATTTTGTAACTGAACGTAACAGGAAGGAAACTTAAGCGTTCTCACTCTATAGAAGTCTGTACATTATTGTACCATAAAAAAAGGAGGAACATAGAGGAAATAATAGAAAAGTTTTTTATCCAAATTCTTGCATTTTGTTTATGTATATTCCTGATTGTTTTCTTGTTCTGGATTTTCGACTTAGTTAATTTGCTTCTGCCATAACATATGTTGACTTATTCAGTCAAACATGTTGTCCCCTGTCGAACTCCTGGGCGACGCAGATCATTATTGGACATGTTGTTTACTACATGAGTAATATCGTTATTTTCCATGCCTGTTGTAGGAGCCTGAGATACTTCTCCCATGTCTATCTATTGGAATTCCTCTGTTTTCATATTATGCACCTCATACAATCTTCTATAGGCTGGAGCATGTACAACAAATCTAGGTGCCTTCTGTTACAATAACAGTAATTCTGTATGGATTTATATAGAAGTGTTTAGCACCTACCATGGAACCAAAGAATAGAGAATGTGCCTTTCATTTGATAAAAATCATTTCAATCTCTAGATGATTGAGTGAATCTCTAGATCCAGTTTACATCTTGAGTGCTTATCAACTGCAAACCATCTCTCCAAGTAGACATTCAATTATCATTATTACTCGCTCTCAATTATGATTTTGTTGTGAATTTTGTATGAATGCTAATTTGTATTCAAATTAGCAATTTTCCTCTTTGAATTGTTATGTGAATTATCTTGCATTTTTTAGACATGGCATTTCAATGTTGTAACTGAAGGCTTCCTCAATGTTGTCGTGCACTTCATCAACAAATATCCAACTCATTAGCGTGGAACAAAACTTTGTAGCAACCTATCCATATGATGTTGAGTGATCTGTCAACATGTTATATGATAAGGAAATAAACTTGGACTCCTATGATATCTGATAGGTCCTGCAAAAATGGAAGTTGGCACCATCCTATGCCCTATAACAAAACTACTAGCATTCCTCCAAACATGAATTCAAGTACTATGTTCTCAATTTGGACAAAATTCATATATTTATCATGAAAACCAAAGCCAAATTTATTTTGGAAACAACTTCCATATCGTGAGCTTGAACACATGTTTGGAGATTGGTCGAGAATTAATATGCTATTGTGGCATTCAACTGCACAGTAAAAATTCTATTGTCCATAGGATTCGAGCTCATGAATATTAAAACACAATAAAACAGAAGACATTTTGGCATTTGAATAAGGGATTTCCATAGTAATATGTATATGTATATCTATAAAATTGAGTGTATATTAGTGAACATATGTATGTATATTAAAAATTGGTTGATAGATTAGCTTTTTTTAACACTAAGAAAACCATACCCCAAGAAAGACCCAATCAAGTTACTTCTTTATGTGTAAAATTTATGTTAATAGCAATACCCAAAAAAATCTCAAATGGAAATATGCAAATTGGGTATTGATGGGAAGTATTAAAACACTTGCTTCTATATTGATTAAACCCTCCTAAAGGGTTTGATATTATGACCACCTTATCTCAAAGAGCAGAACAAATCAAAACAAACAAAAAAATTAACTATTATAGAAAGAAAAAAGAAAAAATATACCCCCAACGCTAGGCACTGAAGCTAGTTTCTTTCCTACTGTAATAGTGCCACTATCTGCACCGTGAAAACCCCATGGTTAATGTATTGGGTTGAGTGCAAGGACCTTTTAAACTAAATTTCGGTGATGGAAGTGTGCATAGGATCTTGCACTTGTTGTTTTCAGAATGTCCACAATGGTAATTGGAGCGGGAATAGCATATTGAACAACTAAAATAAATATGATAAACGCTTAAAAACATACACATTTCCTGTAAATCTGATGATCAGGGTTTACTTGGGATGGTTAGGTAAGTTCTCTGGCAACAAGGTGATTTGGAAAGGACTTTAGCATCTAATCGTTCTCTAGGTGATCGCCACACCCTCGCATCCCTACATTGCCTCATCATCTTACCATGTTTTTGTGCGTCGCTTGACCGCTTACCACCTTGCATGCATGCATGACTATTTCCTTATTCCACCTACTTGCTTTACCACCTTACATGCATGCATTGACATTAACAGGAGGGCACGATTTGAGGGTCATGTCCATCCAAAGATTAAATTGAATGTGGAGATGGAAAAGAATATATTGAAGGCGGACGTGGCAGGAAATTTCCACTATACAGTCCAACGAACTCAAAAATAAAATCAACAATGCCACTTCAATATCCAAGTGGATGTCCATGTAACTGATGTAACTTGCATATTTCGTGAGGGTTGAGGGTTGCTTCTCGATTAGTGTGTGCTTTTGGTTGTCTAAGACAGTAAAATTGGTGTAGTCTAAATATTCTACGTTTTTAATTTGTTGTAAGCATATTTTCCGTTTTACTTTGTTCGTATTTTGAGTACAAATTTAAAAAAAAAATTAGAATCACAAATATTAGCTATGGAAATTGCATAATTTGGGTGTTAAGGAGGTATTCTAAGATGTTGAATCTATATATGGATTCAAAAACACAATTTAAACACCTAAAAATTAAGATTTTACTAAATTTTTTTACGAAATTCCGATCAAAACCCATTGTAAAGTCAAAAACATAAAATAAATAAACTGCTCCCTAAAAACACGGTTGCTTCCATACGTTCATAAATGTAGATACCCAATATAGTTGTATCATTCAAATAGAAGTGCACACCTACTCTAGCTCGGTTATACGTGCAAGGAAGGTGCACTAGTAAGAGGCATTAATACTACAAGTAAAAGCATTATACATGCTTCTTTTTTTTCATCTATACACGAGAAGCAATGTGCATCATTTTATGGTTTGAGTTATAGCATCAAATTTAACATAAATTCATTAATGTTTGACTCTTCAAAGTTATGTTTGTTGTTTTAATTTTTACTGTATGTGTTTCTAGAGTAATGTATTCTATAGTTGAAATTTTGATTGGGTTTTTTTAATTTTTTGCATCGACGCTCTACATCCCAGTATGGGTGAGATGTTGTTAGTCGAGTAACAAAATAATACAAAGTAAACAAAAAAAAATAATACAAAGTAAAAGTAATAAAGCCATAAACAAAAAAGAATAATACAAAGTAAAAAGGAAATATGAGACTTAAACTAGAGACTTTAAAGGTTAGGATTAGGTGGTAAATATTATGTTGGCCATAAACAAAAAAGAATAATACAAAGTAAAAAGTAAATATGAGACTTAAACTAGAGACTTTACTTTTTACTTTTAATACAAAGTAAAAAGTAAATAATATAAGACTTTAAAGTGTTTGTCCAATAACAAAATAATACAAAGTAAACCAAAAATAATAATACAAAGTAAAAAGTAATAAATATTATGTCCGTCATAAACAAAAAAACACTTAAACTAGAGACTTTAGAACTTAGAATTATGCAACTTAGGTATTGCACTCAATGAGCTATTCAAGGAGAAGTTTGCATCTCGAGAGATTTGATCCCTCTCGAAGCTTGTTAGAGCCTAGGATTTGGATCTAAATTGATAGTATCTAGAGTAATTTTCAATTTTAATTTATATAATGAAAGTCACATATGTTGAACTATCATGACATATGAGCATGTATGCTTTAACAGTAATCTAAAGGATCGAGGTCTATGACTTGATCTAATAATCCGAAGTATTGTGGTCTATGGCTTCATCTTCTATCGTTCTCTTATTACATCTTCTATCGTTCTCTTATTAAGGCCATCCCTTTGCATCATACGAACCAATACCTCACAACTTCAAACATTGGAGGATGGAATTCTGGTTAGACTTTCCTCTCAATTGGGCATTGTTAATAGCCATTGAGCTTCTTTAGGTCTAATGCATGACATAATGCCCATTTGATATATGTTTGAATTGACCCTTCATTGTTAATACGTGGAGGTTTAATGGGATTTTCTACACAATTAAACCTAAAGGTCAAATACATTTCTAGAAATGTAAAACAAATCAACAACTTTTAGATTTTAACATGTTAAATCTTAAATTTATAATTTATTATTTCATTTCAATAAGACATGAGTGCATAATGTGCTAAAAGAAAATATTTACATTGATTGGGGTGGATTAGATATTTATATTTTTTCTAGATTGCACGAGGATGAGACAAGTGTACTATCGAGATTGATTTTATGGAAGTTGTTCCAAATTCGAAATAAACAATTATAAAAGAAAAAAGAATCTAAAAAATAATTGGTAGCTGATTCATGGATAACTAGTAGCATGGATAGATAACTTGTAGTTGATGCACGGATGGCAAGCAATGGTAGACAACCCATTTAACTAGAAGAATGCATACATAACAAGTGATTACAACTACACATGGAAAGCAAGTAACATATATAACTTGCAGCCTATCAATGTTCATCGACCACAAGTTAAGTGATTGTGCTAGTTACAAATATCATTGAGATTTTGAATTTGAATATATTCCTTAAAAAAGACTCATTAGGTCAAAGATGAAAAACATTTTGTAAAAAGATATAAGGTATTGCTAACCATTCCAATTGTTTGTCATTGCCACACCAACTCCAGTCTTATTAAAAATAGATCTAAACTATTTTCTACCTAGTTCAACAATATATTATTTATATTGAACTTATAAATCAAATCAACTACTTCAATCTCTCAATCTGCGTTGCGCCGACACATGTCTGCAATGCATGAATACTATGCAACTACTCTTTTTATGCATACAATTCCCTCCTTATGATCCCTTCTTGGCTAATTTGGCTTTGGCATTGCCATGATATGCATGTAATGTTGAACGATCTTGCGGGTAATAGCAGCATGGCAGGGCGTTATTAATGTTGCCATATCTTTCTTTGTTGTGTCAACTATTCTTAACTTCGATTTTTAACTAGTAATTATTTTCTTTAATACGATTGTTAACTAGTAACTGTTTTCCTTAATGCGAGCCCTATTAATTTCCAACCCACCAAACTTGTCACCATTAAACTATACAATCTAAGGAAATACCTAAACACATAATGCATCGTTATGCAATCTTGTTATTATTTAACATTATCTTCTTTGTGGATGAGCTTCTTTTATAGTTAAACTATAGAGCATATCCCCATCTATGCTTACATTTCGTTTCTAGTTACACATAGATATGACCATAGTGGCGTGTTCCCTCACGGAGTTGTATTTTAAAATATGACAACGTCTACAAAATTCATACTTTGATCCTTCAATGGTGTCGATATTCTATTGGGACCAACCGATTATGTACCCACATTTTTGTTCACATATGTAGTAAACCGAAAATTAGCTGACCAAACTGAAGCGGTTGACACCACCGACTAACTCTCACGTCGGGTTTTTCACCCAACGAAACTAAACTCGCCGCGAGGCGCTTCAAAGAACGTGGGTGACCCACACGAAACTTTCGCCAACACAATATTCAATTCACTTTCCGATGCGTGCAAACAAATTAATACGTCCTCTTCTACGACTGGTAAGTCACGCCCTGCACTCACTACACACTTTGCCAGAGCCGTTAGTTACGCGTTGAAAATAAAATGTCGGACTAAATGCATTTTCTTTGCCCCTAAGAAACGGCTTTCGAATATTCTGGCGGGTAAGCATATTCGATTACAAACCAACTGAAAATGCGCTCCCCCGGGCCCCACCAAATTCGAGAACGTAACTCAACTTAGCGTTGCTTCTCGTCAACATCCCGGAACGTTTGTGTCTCTCTCGCGGATGAATAGCTGTCAAACTTGTACCCAACTTTTCCTGTTTTTCCAACCATTCCTATGACAGAACTTTCCTATGTATCTTCCACCCATCTCTTCGCATTCTCAATTCCACTTTTTGGCAGTTGAATTCATCCTAAACCGCGGAGGAATCGACACGTGCATACTAACGTGTTGATTTTCTATTTGCTATTGCATTCTGGATATTATTGTTTTCAATCTACTTTATCCGTTACAACCGACCTTTTTCTGTATAAAATCATGCTCCCATCGAAGCACAAAGACACACTATACTTTCACATACTTACACCTTGGTGTTCTGCAAAATTTGTCCCTCTTCTTTATAGCAGATTATTGAATTCAAGCATACGATTACATACTATTTCTTCTCCTCTTCTTACCATGAATCCAGAATTTCCTGCAGAAATCTTTGAGCAAAAGGCTGCGGTCGCCGAGAAGAAGAGAGCGTACGTGACTTTCTTGGCGGGCTGTGGCGACTACGTGAAAGGTGTTGTCGGTCTTGCAAAGGGTCTCCGCAAGGTGAAGAGCGCATATCCTCTCGTCGTGGCTGTCTTGGCCGATGTTCCCGAGGATCATCTCCTGCAATTGCGAAGACAGGGTTGTATTGTTCGCCAGATTCACCCCATCCATCCCCCGGACAATGAAGTGCAATTCTCTATGCCTTACTATGTCCTCAACTACTCCAAACTCCGTATTTGGGAGGTATTTTTAATTCTTTCCTTTCCCTTCAACTCTGGATACATGCATAGATTTTAACAATATTAATATCTTTCCGAATAGTTATTAAGAATCTTGTTTTGGTTGGTGGGCAGTTTGAAGAATACAGCAAAATGGTATATCTGGACGCAGACATCCAAGTCTTTGACAACATTGACAATCTGTTTGACATGCGGGATGGATATTTCTACGCGGTTATGGACTGCTTCTGCGAGAAGACTTGGAGCCACACTCCGCAGTACAAGATCGGATACTGCCAGCAATGCCCGGACAAGGTGTCATGGCCGACGGAATTGGGGCGGCGGCCTTCTCCATACTTCAATGCTGGAATGTTCGTGTTTGAGCCGAATCAGCTGACCTTCGACTGCCTTTTTGAAACTCTGATGGCCACTGTGCCAACGCCCTTCGCAGAACAGGTCCGCTTCTCTAGTCATCGATTCCAGAATATGCAGATATTATTTGTTTGGTTCACTGGATCCGGCAATGACTAAATCTAAATAGTGGTACATGTTTTGTAGGATTTCTTGAATATGTTTTTTGAGAAGATATACAAGCCCATCCCATTGGTGTACAATCTGGTTCTGGCCATGCTATGGCGACATCCCCAAAATGTGGAGTTGGAGAGAGTCAAAGTGGTTCACTATTGTGCAGCTGTAAGCTTTTCTTTTCATCCCAAATATAGAAATAATATGACTTATCTATAAAAGATTAGATCGGCATTTGGAGGACAACTTATGTTTATACATGTGTATTTGCAGGGATCGAAGCCGTGGAGGTTCAGTGGAAAAGAGGAAAATATGGAGAGGGAAGATATAAAGACGTTGGTGCAGAAATGGTGTGACATATACAATGACCCCTCTCTTGACCACTTGGGATCAGAAGACACAATTCCAGATCCAATTTCAGAGGTGGACAGAAAATCAAATGATGTGCAACATGCGGCTCCTAACTCTTTTCTTGCTGCGATGCCGACGAGCCCCAACTTGATGCCTGCTCCGCCTGCAGCTTAAGGGAGTTCAAATTTCGAAAAGTCGTCTGTACTGTATATATATTATAATGGACCGGTGACAATATTGTATATACTAAAAATACATTGAACTGCGCTGACAGTTATTGATTGTAAAGTAACTCAATTAAATTTGTAAATATACAAATTGCCATTTATTTGTATGACTTCGTGCCCATGCTCTTACGTTTTCTTTACTTAAAAATAATTTAATTTTTAATTCAAATTTACATCATTGAACACTGTTTCAAGCTTGCAATGCAATGTGATGTACCATTACTGAAAAAATCAAAACTTTGGAATGGAAAGTTAAATGGAAACAAAATTCAATGAATTTTTTTACGGGAGAGTTAGTTGAAAGTTGAAAATAAAATTAAGTGAATTTAAAAAAAAAAACTGTACCTGATGTCGTATGTCATCATTAGTTAGCCGTGTCATATTTCTTATAGCTGATATTTACAGCTTCCAAATAAAACCTCAAAACAAACGAAAGGGACAAAACCACAAACTTTCTGTGACGGCAGCTTGGAACGCCATTAGAGTGTCAACAATTACACCTTTGTTAAATGAGATTCCCCAAATTTGGGACTCTTAACGAGTAAGACAAGAAAAGTTGAGTAGGAATTGATATTTTTGAGTCGATTTTATAAGTTAGAGAATATTTGTAAAGTTAGAAATAAAGATGTATATAATGATATAATTGTAAATGTTTGAAATATAATATTTATTTAAAATTTTATTTAAATGTTAAAGTATTTTATGTTAATAATTTGTAAATAAATATTTAAAATGTTGTTTAAAGAAAAATAATAATAAAATTATAATTACAAAACATTAGTTAAGAAAGATGAAAACTCATTAGCATCATATTATCAATTAAAAGATTTAATTAATGGGATATATATTTTTTAATGTTGTAACTCTTTTAGGAACTTTGAAAAATGAATACTATTAAGTGATAGATTATCAATCAAAAGATTCATTAATGGGATAGATATTTTTTTCAGGCTGTAAGATACTCTTTTTTAGGGACTTTTGTTGGGTGTCTCAATTGATAATATCTATGAGTATTTATATTAGTGGCTTTAATTGGGGTTTTGATTGAATGTTTTTATTGAAAAGTAAATTTTAATTAGATTTAGAGATTATTAGATAATTTTTTTATTTGTAAATTTTTTTAAACATTTAATTTTATAATCAAAATAGTTCTATAAATTTTTAAATTTTTTTCTTAATCATTATTACGGACATTTGACATAGGCTAGCAACCAATAAGGGCGAGTGCACAAAGATAGTGGCCTTAAAAGTGGCAATGGGGCCACTAAGAATGCACTGGCGCATGAACACACATGCGCTAATATGAACATGCACGTGTTCCTGTTTCGGAAATTCTCGAACTGCCAACAGGGATTCCATGTCACCTTGGTAGAAGTGTTTGTTCGTGTGTATATTTAAAAAAAAAAACATAGCAACTGGTATATTTCCCCATAGACCATGTCGTGCGTTTCAGTGGTGTGATTGAGCACACTACTAGCAGCAAAATTAAGTGCCAAGACAACCAACTAGTGATCAAGGGGATTTCCACCTCAACTACATTGGATCCAAGTAGGATTTGTTGTTGTTTTTTTTTGTTTTTTAATTTTGTATTTTATTTAAAAATTAAACGAATATCTAAAGCCTAACCCAATTTTTTTATTAAATTGTAGCAATATTGTCGATAAGGAATCCAAAAGACAATCCAAACCTAAATCCTGAAGATAACCCAAATTTGAACCCTGAAGATAATTGAAACATAAATCCCGAACCACCAAACATTGACATGGAAATTGATGCAAATTTGAGAACTCTTAGAACTCTTTGCAATGAATTACAAAATACTAGAGAGGCCACCCAATTGTCACTAGTTACTTCATTAGAGGCAATTATATCTTCAATTGCAGATGCCCAAGGACAACTAGCCAATATCTCCAATTATAGGGCTAGAATATTTGAATACTACATGACTGGCCTAAGTAAATAGCAAGTTAGAGACCTCAACATTTCCAAACAACAATTGATGGAACTATTTATTCACCCAAAAACTGGATTAAATCCACTAGTAACAAAGATACACATTTGTATGGATTGGTGTACTTTCCAACCATTCAAAGACCTTTGGATGGGGATAGGTGGTTTATGGTATTTGAAAAACCTCCTTGCAATAATAGAGAGGTGCCTCTCTATTTCCTTAGGAAGTTATATTTTGAGTTTGTGTTAGGGAACCATGTCAACTACTTTGACATTAGTGAATTTCAGGGGGTGGGTTGTGGGTCAATGCAGGATAGAGAGAATGCTAGGAACAACCCATTGTTAGGTCCTTGTCTTGCTAGTCGACAACCTACCCCCTCCCCTCCATCCAACATCCACCGATACGAGGTAGCATTAGTACATAGACCCAAACGTCCCTATATGTCGTGGCTCGTAAACTAGTGCAACACAACAATTTCATAGCCTTATCACACGAGGAACTAGCATCAGGTGACGTTGGGGGAGGAGTTGAGCCTTCATCCCCTGCAATAGGGTCCGGGCATGGGAGGCAACATGGAGACACACGTCAACCCCATCGATGTTCAAGTTGTGGGCAGACTTGTTATGGGGCAATGGATACCAACATACCTGACAGCAAGTTATGAAGATAGTTAGTATGTTGACCATCTCTTTTTTCTTCATTATATATATATATATATGTTTTATCTTTATATATCTAATTATATGGTGTTTGTAGTTTCTACACCTAGATAGCACACTTGGGACAACAAGTGATGCAACAATGTTAGTATCTACCATTGATGTTGTCCTTGCAGCAGCTTGTTCCATTGGTGTACCAGACACTTAAGTATGGAGGAGTGAGTGGTCCATGAATTAAAATTATCCCTTCTTGCAATTGTTGTCATATGTTTTCAGTCCATATTCTATATAATTTTAGTTGTGTATAATGTTTGACTTCATTTTATGTTTGTACAGGTTGCGGTATCATATAGTGATGAACCTTGTCCACCTAGGGTGGATCCATCAGCACCTTCTTAGGTGTCACGTGTGAAGTTAAATCTAGTTGAAATGTGAATTTTGTTAAATATTATTTAAATGGTTAACTAATTAAATTTTTTTAAATGTGTATGCAGGTGGCCCCATTCCCTTCTAGGTTGGAAATATTACAATCACATATTCCACCATTGCCGACTTTCTTCCCATCACATATCCCAAGAGGCTTAGTAAGTCCATCCTTTGGCTAGTTTACCTTGGCTCTTGGGATACCATTTTCACTTTTTGGTGTAATTATTGGCGTACTACCACCCATTCTACAGCCCATGGGGCGTTATCGCCGCCCATCCCCACCACCTTTTACATTGCATGCACCTCTTCAGTAGCCACCAGTATTCATCACTATCTCTACAACTTCGATCTCAACATCCCATCCCTGTGCACCCCCCTCCCTATCGTTATCCTATGATGATACCACAGGGGACATGGTGAGATGCTCAATCAAAGCAATATGAGCAACCAAGTGCTCCACCTACTAATGAATCTCCAACTTTGCTTGAAGTTTCCATGGTGAGATCACTCATTGAAGAATTGTTTATGTATAATGTCGAATGGAATTGATTTTAGGCAATTTTGCTTAAATTTCATGTTTTAATTCTTTTAACCTTTGTAGGGTGGCATAGCTGAGAGGAGGTGAACACTCTCTCAATTGACTATAGCTTCTTCGATGATTTTATTTGGATTGAATAGTATAGTCTCAATTTCTAAACTTGTGTTAACTCATTGTGGAAAAAGTCTTATTAAATTATGTTGTTTCTTTGTCCAATATCCAGAGAGAAGAAGCACACCAAGATGGAGAAAGGCCCCATCTTCTAGTTATGGTAGAAAGAGAAAGATTGATTTCAATGATGCAGGTCATAATGGCGAGGGTGGTAGAGGTCAATGAGCGACCAATGAGTGCCATTTGTATCTAGGGGCACCAAATACTAGTCTTCCATGTTTGGGCATAAGATGTCATTTTGTATATTGGGCACGCATTGGCATCTTGTAAAAAATGTATATTTGAGACAAATATATATATATATATATATATTCCATGGTATGTCCTTTGTGAATTATTGTGTTTGTTTATTTGTTGTTGATGTACTTCACATTTGGATATGGAACAAAGACTCTTGTTCTTCTTTCTAATCATCTATGCTTAAGGGAGAGGAGATGTGCTATGAGAGAAATAATGATAGAGAACTCAGGTATTAAATTCGATATTTTCTCCCCTTAATCACGTGCCATCAGATCGCAACTTTGTGCCAAAAATTATTTTCATTCCTTACACTCATCATCAAGGCGTAAGGTCACATTGAACATTTTTAACCATTTGTTAGTCTAGTTTTGTGGGTTGTATTGTAAACGATTTCTCATGTGGTCCTATTTTTTCCTTACAGATTAATGTTGGGACTACACAATGTTGTTTTTTCTATAACTCTATTGCATTTATTTGAATATTTGTTAGTAGTGTTGAAATTTCACTACTAGTCACACTAGTTACTACAAAGATTGGTGTAGTTCTTTAACATGTGTTTACGTTTAATATTTTCAACGAGCCCATGTGCATCTCCAAGTGTATTTACCACATGGAATTCAATATTTGCATTCATTTACTAGTGTAGTTTGCTATGGTGCTTTGGGACATGGTTAGAGTCTTTCACTTTGATGTCCAAATGATCCATGAGTGAGTGGAAATCATTCATCTAGTCAGCCATCGACTAATCATAATGTTAGCGTAGTTACTACTACTCGTGAAATAATCCTCTTGATTCCTCAATGTATAGAATTGTTATGCATTTCATCCATGATTGTCTCCCACATAGTGGGGGATTCATAATCCTCTTATAACATATTTTCCTTAGCAGTTACATACATATTCATAATCACAAGACTTACCTCCTCAACATCATTTAAGTTATCATCTTCAATGAACATTTATTCATGAGAGCCCTAGTATGGCATGACCACCTTTTCTAGGCCCAAACACACATGTTCAAACTCACAAAACTCTATTATGATGCTCGGTTATGATTTTAGGCCCTTTGAGCAATTTCTCGTATGTCCCTAAATGACCTTGGTAAGCGAGTTGGAAGACCCCACAAAACAAAAACCGTGAGTTGGATCACCAAACCGTCAGATCCGTTGGATTCTGGTAATCATATTACAACTAGGGATTCCCTTGTCTTGTGATCCCCATGTCTGAAAGTAGCCTTTGTATGGAGAGAGGAGAAACTAGGGTTTTGCTAAATGGGTCACAATGCAATTTTTGCATTCAGGGTCCAAATTGGATAAAATCGATCACAAGAGCCCTAGTATGGCATGACCACCTTTGCTATGCCTACTCACACATGTTCAAACTCACCAAACTCTATTATGTTGCTTGGTTACGATTTTAGTCCCTATGAGAAATTACCCATATGTCCCTAAATGGCCTTGGAAAGCGAGTTGGAAGACCCCACTAAATACAAACCATGAGTTAGATCACCAAACCATCAGCTCCATTGGATTTTGAGCAACAGATTACAGTTAGGGATTCCCTCATCTTGCGAGCCCCATGGTCGAAAGTAGCCTCTGTATGGTGAGAGGAGAAACTAGGGTTTTGCTCGATGGGTGATAATGCAATTTTTGCATTGAGGGTCCAAATTGGATAAACTTGATCTTGAGAACCCCAATATGGCATGACCACCTTTTCTAGGCCTAGCCACACATGTTCAAACTCATAGAGATCTATTATATTGCTTGCTTACGATTTTAGGCCCTATGAGAAATTTCCATATGTCCCTAAAGGGCCTTGGAAAACGAGTTGGAAGATCCCAAAAAACACAATCCGTGAGTTGGATCACCAAACCGTCAGCTCCATTGGATTCTGGGCATCCTATTACAGATAAGGATTCCCTCATCTTGAGAGCCTCATGGCCAAAATTATCATGTGTATGGCGAGAGGAGAAACTAGGGTTTTGCTCAATGGGTCATAATGCAATTTTTGCATCGAGAGTCCAAATTGGATAAAATCAATCGCGAGAGCCCTAGTATGGCATGACCACCTTTGTTAGGCCCAATCACACATGTTAAAAATCATGGAACTCTATTATCTTGTTCGGTTACAATTTTAGGCCATATGAGCAATTTCTCGTATGTCCCTAAATGGCCTTGGCAAGCGAGTTGGAAGAGCCCACAAAACACAAATTGTGAGTCAAATCGCCAAACCATCATCTCCGTTGCATTTCAGGCATCATATTACACCTATGGATGCCCTCATCTTGCAAGCCCCATGGACGAAAGTAGCCTCTGTATGGTGAGAGGAGAAACTTGGGTTTTTCTCAATGGATCACATTGCAATTTTTGCATCGAGGATCCAAATTGGATAATCTTGATCGTGAGAGCCCCACTATGGTGTGACCTCCATTTCTAGGCCTACTTACACAAGTTCAAATTCATGAAACTCTATTGTGCTTATCGGTTACAGTTTTAGGCCCTATGAGCAATTGCCCATATGTCCCTAAATGGCCTTAGCAAGCAAGTTGGAAAACCCCACAAAACACAAACCATGAGTTGGATCACCAAACTATCAACTCCATTGGATTTTGGGCATTAGATTACAACAAGGGATGCCCTCGTCTTGCGAGCCCCATGGTCGAAAGTAGCATGTGTATGGCAAGAGGTGAAACTAGAGTTTTGCTCAATGGGTCACAATGCAATTTTCGCATCGAGGGTTCAAATTGGATAAAATAAATGGAGAGAACCCTAGTATGACATGACCACCTTTTCTAGGCCTAGACACACATGTTCAAACTCACAGAACTCTATTATGTTGCTCTGTTATGATTTTAGGCGGGCCTATGAGCAATTTCCCATATGTCCCTAAATGGCCTTGGAAAGCAAGTTGGAAGACCCCACAAAACACAAACCATGAGTCAGATAGCCAAACCGTCAGCTCCATTAGATTCTAGGCATCAGATTACAATTAGGGATGCCCTTGTATTGTGAGCACCATGGTTGGAATTGGCCTCTGTATGGCGAGAGGAGAAACTAGGGTTTTTCTCAATGGACCAATACCAATTTTACACGAAAGGGTCAATTCTGAATATAAATATCTCAGGTGACTATCAACAATTGTGAGCTGTGAACTTTATTCTAATACAACCAACAAAAAGATACAAAAACCTTTCATAAACCCCAAAGCTTGTGTTCAAAAAACTGTTTTACAAAACATATTGTCATATACTATACTTTTATGTGAGTTGTGAGCTTTATTCGAGTACAACCAACATAAATAGATACAAAAACCTTGAATATGAGCTTTTTATCATGTTAAGTTTCACACTCCCTTAACAAAATAAGGAAGAAAATACAATCAAGATGTCTTCTTCATTCGGTACTAAATATTTTAACAATTCAATTAGTTTTACATAAAAGACAATTTTTTTAAATAATCCTCATAATATCACCTCTTAAAATTAATCTTATTAAATACATGATCTGGTTGTCAAAGTTGATTTGTTAAATATAGTTGTAAGAAGAAGTTAATATTATGAAAGTGGGAGTGACGCACTATAATAAGATTATCAAATGAAAATGTCAAATTATTAATAATCAATAATAAATAATTGGAACACTCCCCTTTTCTACAACTTATCCACCGACGTTACTTTTGCAATTTCAAAAACATAATGCTAATTATAGTTTAACAATATTTTAAATGTTATTTATTTAACATTATCATCAATGACTTTTGGTTAGTGGATAGGCATATTAAAACCATAAACAATAGTGGCATATCACGTTCCTCGTTACAAGTCGTGAATAGGAATAGCAATTATGTTTTAAATATACCAACCACTTCAATTATATTTTAAATATAGCGGCCTCTCCATAATTTTTTGACCCACCGATTATGTACCCCCATTTTTGTCAAACCTGCACTTAAACAAAATTTTGCTGACCAATTTTTGAACCCACCGATTATGGACGCCATTTTTGTCAAATCTGCACTAAACCGAAATTGCCGGTTGTTCCCTGCCTATGGTTACTTTTTTGTTTTCTCTAACTTAAAATATAATATAACCTTCTAGATAAATGCATATCAATGAAAAGAGCGTAACATGCACGCATTGCCATATAACAAAACCTTCAAATTGATTATAAATATCACAAAACTAACTACGATGTGAATGCTCCTCATTCATATGTGGGATCCCATGAAAATCGCAAAACTAATTTCCATGTGAATGCCCCTCATTCAAATGTGGGATCCCATGAAAATGAAAAAACTAACTTCAATGTGAATACTCCTCATTCATATGTGGGATCCCATGAAAATCTCAAAACTAGTTTGAATATGAATGTTTTTTATTCATATGTGGGATCCTATGTGTTTGATTGGATTTTTTTTAGGAAGTTAAAGGACCAAGCATTCATGAGATCATGAGATCGGAGCTTGAACTAGTCTGGTAAACCATCCTAATGCTACCCAATTAGGTCATTTACACTTAATGTACTATGAAGTATTTGAGTTCCAAATTTACCAAGCTTGTGCATACATTAATGGATTTTTCACATGACTTGTGTTATTTAAAGGAAGAATGATTGTGTTATCAAAGAAGCAATCAATTGAAGGTTTAAGTTTGCTTAATATGGTGTCAAATAGCAATGAGGTAGTATGTTGTGTTGCGTTATGTTAATTACTATGAATTGGTGATGCTTTCCTTTTGATATAATCACTTAAATGCCATAGGTGAGGGAAATTGAGGTGTTAACAATGCCCCCTGATTTGTGAGGCTAGGAACACCTCATTTAGTCAAAAGACATCATTGTTTCTTTCCCTAATGCTTGAGGTTTAAAAATTAGAGAGGGAGAGAGAGAGAGCAACATAAGGAAGGAGGACTATCCGAGGAGAAGTAATGAATACCACCTACAAGAGAAACACGTAAGGGATGGCATATATTTATATAATATCATTTACAAATAAGGTGGGAATTATTGTGCTTGTGAAAATATGAAAGCAAGTTACAATGGGAAAACTCAACTCTTAAGGCTAGAATTGAATACTACTTTATGTACATACAAAAATAGCTTCAATTATCAAGAAAGGGTGTTGTTACACGAGGATTCTATGAGGTAACATTGGCAGCCAAGGGGGTGAAGAAAAGTACAAGAAAGGACATCCACAAGGGTGTGGAATTGGAACATATATAGAGCCACTTGAAGGGTGTCTCCCATCTTGAGTGCTCTAATGACTACTTGAAGAAAGAGCCATGCATTTTGGGGGTCTTCAACTAGATCTAGAACATTGTGATGGCCAATAGCATCACTATGGGTACAAAGCTGTATAATGTAATGCAATTATGAGTTAACATCGAGCATGTGAGAAATGGTCAGGTCAAAGAGTAACGATGACTCTCTATGCCTGACCCAAGGTCATCCATCAATAAGGTGGATGGTCACCAAGGTTCAAAAACCACCTTTGAACTAACCCACATAATAAATGAGTTAATGTCAAGATTTGGAGAATCCTTAGAATCCAACATGGGCTAAAGATCATCGAGTAACTAATGTAATTGGCTAACACTATGAAAAATGCAAATGAGTTGGCTAGTGAGTAGGAGAATCAAGACTTCCAGTGAATGAAGCATGATGGACGACATACCTGAGCAACAACCATAAACCAAATTGACAAAACTTAACTAGGTGTCAAATTATAAAGTCATGTATTAGAATTTATGTAGAGAATGTATTAAAGACCATAGAGGCAAGGGGAAACTTAAGACATGAAATGGTGTGTAGATTAAGACAACAATGACAACAATGCCAATGTTTAGTAGATGCAAAATGTACTTTATTATTCCATTTATTAATTTAACTTCATGTTTTTGTAACCACACAAAAATAACAAAGAAAAAAAACCTAGCATCTATATGAAGGGGGCTCCTTCTTCTCAACCATTTCTAAATGATTTATAACATACTTAACTTTGATCTCTTTTTCTTTATTATTTCATTTTTATGGTTAACATTACACAATCATTAAATAAATTGTTCCTTTTTTCAAAACAAACTATTTAACAATTAATTTTAATATAACAATTGTTATAATTTTATAATTTTGATAAATAATAATTTATATTTTAAAATTAAAATTCTACATTTCATTTATCTATTTAATTTTTTAATAAAAAATATAAAAAGATTTTTCTTCTCAATAGTTTCTACATGATAACCCTTTTTCTTTGTAAGTTAGTGGAACTATTATATTAATAATATACAACTAATCCCCCACTAAAACCTGCCCTACCCATAGAGGAAACAAGACCTGAAATGGTTAAAAGAAATAACCAATAATATTCTTGAATCCCCAAAAGAAAGCATTATGTCTCTTTAAAGTTATCCAAAGCTATTCTAGGCCTCTAATTAAAATATGAACAATGCATATATTAATTTTGAATATGTTTATCATAACACATAATATACTTTTATTGATATTTATAAAAAAAAAAAAAAAGAATTGTGATCAAAGGCTATAGCACTTAGACCTCATATTCAAATTGTGTGTCCACATAGATGAATGTAGGGTTGATGTTAGTCGATTTGTTTGTGATTAGAGGCTAAATTTCTTGGTGGTACTCCTATTCTACAAATTCCATATTCTAAACAACTTTGACCAGGGCCTTATATTTTTTTGTCCAAGAACTCTACTTTATCAAGAATGGTTTTCTATTGGATACCATATTCTTCAATACCATGTGCTACAATGCATTTGGTTTATCGATACATGTCAATTTGCCCAAAATTCTTAGTTTCTTAGCTACACAAAAAGCTTATATCTAGATTCCAATTCATGAGTTCAATATCAATGTCCTTATAAGGGGTGGTGCCTTGTCCCTCCCTTACTTTCTGCTCAATTTTCTCCACCACAACGTTGATGTTAGTTGGAAACATCCTGTGGTAGCTCATGGTTGTTTCTCTAGTCTTATTTTCGGGTTTGGTATGCTCGTTGGAGGCATTCGTGCAAGACTTGGGTTGGCCTCGTCTTCCAAGCTCGAATACTCATGAAAACCAAACTATGGAACCTATTTACATACCTTTCTAGCAAGTTGTTTGCATGAGCTCCTTCTATAACCATGGTTTAAACAAACTAGTTAATGTAATCACTCGCTTGCCCATGCTAAGCCATAATAGTCGCAATAAGTGAAATGAAGGTCGATTCCTTTGAAATATTAAGGGGATGTATTGAGGTAACCACTCTCATCCTTCTCCCCCTGCTCACACATACCACCATCATGTCAAGACCATGCTACTTGTAGCCTGCATAGATACACTTCCTACATCTTCTTACCTCGCATCCGTTACACCTTATATAAAGTAATTTCTAGATAATAACTTTTTTTTCAGATATTTTTTCAATATTTCATTTTGTGATCAACATTACAAAATCATTTAAAAGGAAAATAGTTTTCAAAGTAGTATATTTAATAACTAATTTTAAGTGCATGATCTCATGTAATGTGTGTATATGTTTTGAGATTTATTAAGTATATCATCAAGGCTTTCCCTACATTATCTCCCATCCATTTGAGTAGATGACCTTTTTACACATATTACAAATTAGGTGAGGCTTTTCTATTTATATATAAAACCTTGTACTAGAAAATGCATTGTTATTTGTGGGGCCCTAGGATGACTATAGTCGGTGAAAGAAATCTTTACCGTAGGGATGGGTATCATCTATGGGACCAACAAGTTTTGTCAAATCTATATTAGAGCGAAATTTAGCACGCCACCTATTAAAATTCTCGTCGGTTTGCTTCACCCAACCCAAACTCGCCATGAGACTCTTTTAAGGGACACGACACTTTAGCATTTAATGTTATTTCATACTAAAAGAGTATTGAATTCACTTTGTAACGTGTGCAAAGAGGAGAATAGGCTTATACTAGTAGTTGGGAGTTCCCTCCTTTTTAATTCAAAAACGAGGAGCATACTTTTCATTTGAAAGTAGAACTCTTGAATTTGTATTAGTTTTTTTAAAATAAATTTTTGATTAAAAAATTCAATATTCCCCCAAAAAATTGAATTAAATTGTTTTTTTTCAAAAATAAAAACGAGTTTAATAGTTTTTAAAATTTTATCATTTTATTTTTTTGATTGGTGGAAAAGAGGCTTGTGTAATATCTTCATTTTTTACTTGAAGTGTATTTAATCAAAATTATGTAAATGATGTAAATATGCTAGTATGGATTCTTAGTGTGGAGCTCAAGGCCAAGGCCCAACTAGTGAATGGCCAAGCATGTATGATGTATATATTTTTATTTGGACCATATGGTTGGCTTATCATGCCAATTCGAAATGTATGTAAATATTATGTTGAAAATTAATAAAATGGTCCAAGATGGATGTGTAAAGAGCACTAGATGGGCTATGATTCCACCAGAGGGGAAAAGGAAGGGGGCCTATGGGGAAACTAAATCCTATGTTGTCATGTGTCAATCTTAGAACTCATCCAAATTCTGCCATGTGCCTTAAATGAGCCAATTACCTTATTTTGACTATTAAACCCAATCATTAAATGCATATGTGAGGTTGGTGGGAAAAGTCACTTCATATAGTTATTGAAGCATGGGGGTTGTGACAATTATGTCAGTTGTCAGCAGTCCTATTTCTTCTATAGTCAGAAGCTATTTCAGTTGTCTTTTCACCCTTACCTCATATCCTTGAAGTCAACACTATTTTGATCATTATCATTCTCTCATGCATGCTGCTACACTACGTAGGGAGTTTCCATTGTTGTTCATGACACTACAAGGTGTGTTTAACCCATAAATTCAAATTTGAAGACAGCGCTGCATTTTTGGAAAGGAAAATAGATGGTTGTAGGTGAGCATGGAGGTTGGGCAAGCTAGGAACCTTTACCTATTGAGTTCTACCACTTTTGGATGCTTGAGAAGCCATGGATTGATGTTGCAAGAGGTTCTCCATTAGCATACGGTAGGTTGGACTCTTACTGCACACATTGATAAGCATTGTAAGGGTTGGATTTCCTGAGGGAATTGTGGATTAATGAAGGGAAATTCCTTCCTTGTGTTGTTGGGGGCAGTTGGAAGGAGTGCCATGGCTGTGATGGCTTAGTGAGACCCTTGTAGAGATCTAGTTGAGATTTTTGACTAAGCACAATGAGCAGAATGGATTGTGGGCTGAGAGATAGAAGCCTATAGGTGTTCCCTTTGCCCTGGTGGCCTCATAGCCCAGCTTGGGGGTGGCCTCTCTGTAGAAAGAGTATATGCTGGACAGAGTGCCTATGGCTGGGTGGAAAATTGCTCTTACACATCCAGTTGCTTGGACCTTCTTCGTTTAAATATAAGTACTCTTATGTATTTGATGTGCCATGCTTTTATTTGTATTCATGTGATCATTATGCCTGTAATTTGCATGTTATGTGTGTGTGGATCAATTTAATTTATGTTGTGTGTTTTATTTCATGTCTGCACATGCATTTAGTTGTGTGGATTCATTATTATGACTATGGGGCAAAATTTTGAGGCCCCAATTCAATTAATGTCCCCTCTTGTTGGTCAGATTGAGGGATGTGGACGTTACAACTTGAATTATTAAGAAAAAGAAAATTTATCTTATAGCCATGTTACCGATGGATTTGAATGTTGGGAAAATGGTATACTATATCCATGCTTCCAAGTCACAACATTGAGTATGCTTCCAAGTCACAACATTGAGTATGCTTCCAAGTCAAAGAATTAAGTTGCAGAGTTTTAGTCTACACAACATGAAATCACTCGACACCTATGCACTGAGCCATGTGCTAACATTTATTATATAGTTCTATGGATTTGTTTGAAAATCTTGGTTTTGAAGTAGGAGAGGATTCTTTCGGGCCACGAAATCATAGAGCACCATCAAACCCACTCTAGCGTTTAAAACCAATGGTTCTATCCTTTGGTTTGAAGGGCACATCAATAGTTTTAACAATGTTCCTTGTTGATTGTATGGTATTGGTCAAGTAACTATCCATTTTAATAGTAATGTCAAAGTACCCATATAAATTTGTTCCATTGCAAGGTAGTTCTTTTTTTCAAGTTTTGTTGGGCCTAGTAAATTTTGGGTACCATTTTTGGTAAGGTAGTTTTGGTGTGGACAGTTCACCAAAGTAAAAGTCGTTCAACAAAGTGGTCAACTCTGAGGAAGCGGCCGAGAAACCAGGAAGACGATTATTTGATTACGTCAAAGGGCATGGTTGAGTCAGTTAGTTAGAGTTTTTGCACTTATATTAATAAGTCGAGTAGTGGGAGCGGGGCAGGTTGTGTGCGCCCTATAAATATGTAATAAGAGGGAAATTTTGGGGGTTGGTTAGAGAATAGTAAGTCGTTCAAAGTTATTTCTAGACTGTGTTTGTAATTGGCGAACTATCTATGTTTTGACATGTTGAAGCTATTATGGTGTTAGTGAGATTTTTTCATTAATTGTCGAAAAGACTTAAGTGTGTGAATAGATTCATCATTGCCACCATCATGATTGCAAGGATCAAGTACATTCATTAACATATGATGATGTAAATATCTTGTTCGATAGGATGACAGAGGTTGATGAAGAGAATCGAAATATCATAGAGGAAAAGACAATTGAGTTGTTTGGTAGTGTGACAAAGCTCTTGGACATACTCTGCCAAGCGGTTAAGAAGATTAGCATCTCGACTCTACAACAGGCTACTGCACCATGGGTCAAGGTGGCACACGAGGAAGAAATCCAGGAGCAGTTGACCACACCACCTTATACTGATAGAGTGCTCAAGTTGTTTCCACGGTCATTGAGCTTTGATGAAGTAGGGGAAAGCACGCAAATCCCTCGGATAGGCTATGCGGAGTTGAAGTTATCTCAATTGCCTCTCTTCATATTACATAGTCTACAAGAAAGCATCACACAAGAGCTAAAATCAAGGGAGTGGTCCATTTTTTACCTTATGAAAGGCTACAGGAACCAAGTAGCGACGCTGAAGGACCAGTCCGATGAGCTTCAATAGGACAAGGATTTGTTACATCAGGAAAATCATAAGTTCCAGGAGGTTGTTGCAGTAACATGCCGAGCAGTGATGGAGGAAGATGTGATTGATGAAATGGCACATGAGGAGATGTTGCAATGGTTGGAATCCATTATTTCTGGGTACATGCAGAAGGTGCAAGAATTAGAATCCAATATGATGCCAAGCAAACCACCAGAAGTGATAGAACAAAGATGGGAAGAAGTGCAAGGAGTTGTTCAAAGCATTCAAGAATCAGAGGCTCAGTGTATAAATATGTACGAGGACGTGTCGTAGACTTGGGATGCGCTATTCGAGGATGCACAGATTGAGGAGATAAATACCAGAATTGGGGCCGCCCAAAGATAAGATGACAAACCTATGAGGTCTGCTAAAGACTTTTCTGTTAGTTCAAAGAATGAGGAAGGCTACAGAAAATAAAGCGCTACAGACATAAATCAACCAACTGAGAGTCCTTATTGGTGCACTTCTACTTCGACCAGGGTTCAAACATACAACACAACACCAACGAATACCACAAATATTGGAATGAAATGGTTTTATCCCTTTCGGTAACACCTGCGAAGCAAATGAGGTCTCACCCAAAGTACCTATGGAGACTGCAAGAACCATATTTCTGCAACAAAAATGGGGAATAACTCGACAAACAACTCATTCATCAAACAACCCATAACTCCGACAAATCAATAACTTTGACAAACCATTCACTTCGACAAAGCTCATAAATTAACTAGAAATTATATAACATGCATTATACTTCGCATTCACGGATTTCTTCATCTGGGAATAATTGTTCATCAATTCATGTAACTCATAAGAAAAGTAAACAAATACATAACACATCACAAACATCACACGAATAACACCATAATTTTAACGTGGAAACCCAAGATAGGAAAAACCATGGAAGAGCTTCTTCTTTATTATGAGTCACAACCAATAAATAAGCCCTTCATGTTTAATGACTTACAGATTCTGCACTCAAATTACAACAGACATGCTCACACAACCTACAGATCGTGCAATTCGGATTCTCACAACAGCTTCAACATATCAAAACATAGAAAGTTCTCCAATTACAAACAAAGTCTAGCAATAAATTCGAACAACTTACTATTCTCGGCAACCCCAAAATTTCCCTATTATTACATATTTATAGGGTGCACATAGCTTGCCCCGCTCCCACTACTCCACTAACCCACTACTCGACTCATTA
This sequence comes from Larix kaempferi, assembly GCA_027924585.1. Classification (NCBI taxonomy): domain Eukaryota; kingdom Viridiplantae; phylum Streptophyta; class Pinopsida; order Pinales; family Pinaceae; genus Larix; species Larix kaempferi. The sequence continues at coordinate 28,559,312 of BSBM01000445.1, read as the reverse complement.
ATGTAAGTGGACAAACTCTAACTAATTGACTCAACTGCACCCTTTGACATAATCAAAATAATCGTCTTCTTGGTTTCTCATCCGCTTCGTCAGATTTGACCACTTCACCAAACCACTTTTACTTTGGTTTTGTCCACAATAAAACTGTCTTACCAAAAATGGTACCGAAAACTTACTAGGCCCAACATATTTCATGGGAGGATGGATGAACTAAAGGGATTTGTTCCATGTCTCAAAACTGGGGAAGTGCATTGGAGGGAACACAAATTATTAGATTTAATATGGGTTTTCTCAATCAAATCAAGAAAGGGCATACATTAGTAGAGCATGGTAGTTAGATTCACAATCTCGACACTTAACTTCTCCATTATATTAACATCCATTCACAATATCAACATGTAAATTTGGAGCAATGGAACTGATGGGTTTGGAGAGTAAAACGACTTTGGTTATAAACTATTTTTACTTAATTTGATAGGGAAACTACAAGTAATTACATTCTACAACGAATATGACACTATGACAGATTGGATGAATGTAAGTTAAACTTGAGGTTGATACACTATTCTTTCAAGACTACTTAATGGTTTGGTAAAAGCGTAAAGCCTAGCTCATGGATAAATGGAGGAAGAAGAATTGGGCCCCTAGGGTTTGGTGAGGTAACCAACAAGAGCATGGTTGGTGAGGAATTGCAGATTTTTAGGCAACTTGCCTTCAATTTTTTGTGGATAGCATGCTCCCTGTGTTGGATGCAAATCAACCATCGATGAGGCTTCTTCAATCTACTCAAGTAAATATTCCTATCATGAGATCATTGAATGAATGGATTTATTCTTACACAAATATATGAATGTAGTGAAAATGAGGGTTAAATTTGGTCATTTAGATTCCAAATCTCAAAGTTGATTAATAATGGTGTGTTTGTCCTGATTTCATTTTTTTAATTATTTAATTTCAATTGGTTATCTTAAATTTTAGTGTTCAATGCTCAATTGGTAGATGTTATTTACCTATTTACCTAAATTAAGAGTGATGTGATTATTCATAGCTCTTCATCTGGCTTTTTAATAAATCCTGCAACTTCACGGTCATAGGTGTTGCAATCATTTTTGGAGATCCTTGTGACATTGGTGTTGTACTAAAATATGATTGAGTTTTTTTATCATGACATACCATCTTGTGTGGACTTGCATTTTTTTTAAAATGCCCATTTGAAAGTGATTAATTGGCAACTTGACTCCAAATCTAGCATTTCAACTCATTGTAGTGCATGCAAAAGTCTTTGATCATTCATCTAACTTGTCTTCATTTGGAAAGGTAAAATTTACCAGTAGGATTTGATCAACCTAACACACTACAAGATACAAAGTATTCATATGTGGCTATTTTCTACTGTCAGATAGGTTGATGTTCCAAACCAAACAAATTATACAAACGATGCTAACAATACTGGATATCATTGATGAGAAAATATACAAACAAACATTGAAGTTGTTAGCCAAATCTAGTTGTAGCAAAAGGGAATCGAGATAGTTGTTCTTTAGCCTCAATTGTAAGTAAAAGTTCTGAATTGTCTTTTATAATTTTTTTCATGGAATGAATGGTGATGCATATTCATCAACAACTGCTACACTGAAAATTTAATAGAGAGAAAGAAAACATTTGTATTTATTCATAAAAAATGTGGTGAATCATAGATAGCAATGTAAAACCAACTCAGATAATGTTTCCCTACTAATCATTTTAACCATCAAGGTTTATGCTTGAATTTTCTCTACATAGTCATTAGTATATGATAGTTTTAAAATTTATTGTTGTTCATAACACTGATTAAGATCAAGTAAGAACCTGAAACATTTAACACCATACATATACCGTTTTCATTAGAAGGTTCAATTCTTGAGACACTCCATTTTCCATTTTACATTCCCTTTAACAAATTAGAATACCTTCCACTAAATACTGAAAAACTAGATACATTCACAAAGCACTATTATGAGCTTTGTGCCCTACTCATTGATGAAGCATCCCTTATAGGTGCAACATTCTTGTATCAGTTTGACAAGAGCCTATGAAAAATAAAGCATAGAATAATATTATATTTAAAAAATGTTGACATTACATTTGCAAGAGACCTCTATTAGGCATAACCTATGGATTTTTCTTGGTTTTTTGAAAACCCAATATTGAAAAAAGAAAAGTTGTGTTATCATATTTGGGAAGAAGAAGTAAAATGCTATGAGTTGTACACCACAATGCATCAAAGAAACAAAAAATTTATCAACATCTTGAACAAAATGAGGATAAACCAACAATCTGATGAAGATAGACAGTACATAAAAAAATTGTGTTAATAAGGACGTAGCAGAAGAAATGAAACACCTACAAATGACAACACTATGGAAGCTAGAACACATGCAAAGGCCAATAACATGAAAAAATAGTTTTTCAATTGCAACTTTGAACACATGAAGCTTTCCTATGCATCTCAATGACATCCTACAAGATGAAGATCAACTACGAAATATGATTATCTACTTTCAATAAACTCATTCAAATTTCCAACCAAGAAACAATGAATTCACAAAATTGATTTCAACTTCACATATTCAGTTCATGGCATTCTCTCTTTCATACAGACAAAATAGATATCATTGCAACAAAGACCTTATGCGATAACAACTTAAAAGAGTTGGTATTCTAATGATCTTTGATTTTTTTAAGAAAGAAAACCCTACCACATGGCACTCGAATAATGTTGAAATTATAACTCATCTATAAGACCATCGAAATCCCAATGATATATTTGCAACATTTTTCTTTTTTTTCTTCTGATGTTGTGTGTGATGTATTAATGTTGAGTTAATTTGTACCCAAATCTAGTAGTGAATTTGGTTATTATGATGACACATATATACACATCTGTCATGTTTTTTATACTAAGTATGTGGATGATTTCTCTACCATACTACTACCAATTTCATCGAAATACTTTATTCATAGCATCATGTGTCAAGGTTCGATGGACACAAATATTATGGAAAATCTTGTTTATATAGGAGATTCCCCAAGTGTAGTGGATTTTCATTATTGATCCAATATAGTCTTAAAAGTGAGGACCAAAGATTTGGGAGGATGGTGGCTAGCATATAGAGCTTCAAATATGATACTTATGAACTAGATAGTGGGAAAGAAATAAAAAAGATAATTAGTGATGTCCCATGTCAGTGTTGTGTGCAAAAAGGGAATACATTGTTTCAAATTGCACTTAGAATATTTACATATACTTTTATATGGTTTATTATAATTATGCCCTAATTTTTGTTCCACCAAGTACAAGGACATGATTTCATCAAGGACTTTTTTGGAAGAAAACAAACATTGTGTTCAACATGTCCATGTTGTGTGATAGCAGGATAAGTAGTTTAGAATATGTAGGGATAAGTAGTTATGGATTTTGTTAAGAACTACACCCTCCAACCACAAATGGTATCCAAAGATAATATTATCATTTAGATCAGGTCGGAATAATGATATATATTGCATATAGGCATGGGCTAGATAACAATAAATACACGAGGTTAATATTGAAAGAGTTAAATTCTACATGAGTGATGATAGGTGCCATGCCATAGGTTATGTACAACATTTATTTGAGATGTTCTATGATCACTCGAAGGAGAGACATATATATAGATTTTTTGTCATTGGATTTGGTTAGATGGTTGTGCAGGCCAATTCAAAAATGCCCATGTATTTGAATAATTGAGTTTATTCCACAAAAAATGCAATATTTAGAACTATTTTGACACTACGCATGGGAAAGGTGAGCACAACAAAGTTGCTTAGAGTTGGTGCATGTGTCAAAACTGCACTACATATGGAAGAAATGAATTTCATGACAAATTCCCCTATTATGGGGAGTTTTCATACATATGTGTAAGAAAAGCAATATGATGAGATAGTGAGTGGAGAAACTCTCAAGATTGTTGGTTTTCCTAATTTTGGGTTTCCAAGATAACTCTCGAAGTAATGTGTGTTTTAACCATTGTTAATTCTTGTGTTTTAGATTACATTTTGTATTTCTTTTCTTACAAAATTTTATCAAAATTATTCATTTGGTATCAAAGCAAGATTATTGGCTTCAGAGAGATGTCTTTGTTTCTAGGGTTTATCTCAACCTATGAAGAGAAAGGGTATCTTGGGTCTACGATAAACTTGTGTTGGAGTGGGATCTTGGTGCAACGAATCTTGTGCATGGAAAGTGGAAATCAATTTAAAAATATAAATTGAGAAATATAATGGCCATAGCTATGATATATGTAAATTAAAGATGGAATACCTTTTTGGAAATAGAGATCAATGAGTTGTTGTGGATCCAGGTACAAATCCCACTAGTATTTCGAAAGAAAATTGGGAAAACATAGAGATAAAAATAAGCATGGTTCAACTTTGCCTCTCATATTTAGTGTTGTCGAATGTCTATGGAGAATACATTACAAAGAAGTTGTGGGATAAGCTAGGTAATTTGTATCAGTCAAAGTCCCTGATAGTGACTAGTTATTTCTTTTAAATAAGTTGTATCATCTTAGGATGGAGGATGGTTAGGCTATGGTAGATCATGTAAATCCCTTTAATACTTTGGTAATTAAACTGGTCTTTATTGATATTAATATGGAGGAAGAAGATAAGTGCATTAGCTTGCTATGTTATTTGCCAAAATATTGGGATAATCTGGTTGTAGATATCCGTGGTGCCACTGAATCCACATAAAATTTTGAGTATGTAGTTTCATCCTTATTATCAAAGCCTAATAAGGAGAAAATCCATGGGGGGCGTTACCAAGGATGTTTTATCTATGAGATCGGGTCATTCCCAAGAGAGGAAAAATGGGTCTTCTAGGGGAAAATATAAGTCTAGAGGTAAATCTAAACCTCCAAAACAATTTGAAAAGAAATGTTGAAAATGTGGTAAAGCTGGGAATTATAGGAAAAACTCCAAATCTAAGAATGTTGAGAATGGTAGGGGATTTGATGATGCCCCCTCCATAGAAATAAAACCCTTTGTAGAAGAAGGTGATAATTTTTACTTGGAATCTACAAGTACACATGGAAATCATGATGCATGGTTGATAAACTCAAGTGCTTAATTTCATATGACTCCTCATAGGGACTCGTTTTGTGAATATAAAAAGCATAATGGAGATGATGTTTTCCTAGGAGATTACTTGAAAGCTAAAATCATGGGACGTGGAAGGGTCAAGTTGTTTCTCAAAGATGGAAGGATTAAAACTTTTCCTAGGGTTTTACACATTCCGTGTCTAGCAAGAAACATGATATTTGTAAGTAAGATGGGTGGTGCAGGTGTTCATACTATATTTGAAAAATACATATGCAAAATGGTTCGAGGAGCAATGGTGTTGACGCGGGGAGTTTGGATTGGAACTTTGTACTATTGGGAAGCACTTTTAATGATGGTTGTTATAGTTATGCTGTTCCTAAGGATATCAATGAATATTATAGTATCAGTGTTTTCCCTATAGAACAGATAACGCTATGGCATCAAAGGATGTGATATATTGGAGAGAAGGGCCTTTGAGCATTACATGGTAAATGTATGATATAAGGTATGCCTAATTTCTCATTAGATTTATATTTTTGTGAACATTGCATATATGGTAATCAAAATCAAGTGATATTCCCATCTAGTACTACAAGAGAAAAATGAATATTGGAGTTAGTACATAATGATGTGTTTGCACCTATTCCTATTCTATCACTAGGTAAATCTATGTATTATGTTTCATTCTCTAATGATTTCTCGAGGAACACATGCATATATTTCCTCCATAATAAATTTGATATTTTTGGTAAATTTAAAGAGTTTAAATCTCTTGGAAAAAACTAGCCATAGAATCAAATACTTGTGTTGGGGACATATAATGGTGGAGCGTTCTGTGGAAATGAGTTCAAGTAATTATATCAGACGTAGAATAGCAAGGAAAAATATACTCCATGCACACCTCAACTGAATGGAGTTGCAAAAAGAATGAACAAGACATTGCTGGAGAAGGCGAGGAGTATACTCAATGGTGCAAGGTTATCACGAGAATTCATGGTAGTGGTAGTGGATACTACATGTTACATGGTAAATTGATCACCTACTTTAGCATTGGTTGAAAAAACTCTGCATAAGTAATAGATTGGATAAAAACCCTCTCTTAAACATTTTAGATTTTTTAGTTGTGATGCTAATGCACATGTTCCAAAGTAAATTAGGAGTAAGCTAGAGAATAAAGATGAAAATTGTATCTTTATTGGTTATAAAGATGGTATAAAAGGTTATAAACTTTGGAACCCAACAAATCAAAGATTGTTTATAGAGATGTTGTATTTAGAGAGGTTAAATCTCCTCCCAAATAGGAAGTCTAAACAAAGGAAGAAGAACTAGAGAAAATAGAGTTTGAGTTGGAGGGTGAAGGATCTAACTCAATAGAAGATGAACCATAACAGGAAGAACCTTAGGTCCCATCCTTGGTGAGATCAGTTAGTGAAACAAGAAAACCAAAAAGGTATATCCCACTTGATTTTCACTCTAGTTTTTCTCTATCTATTATTGATGATGATTCTAGAGTTGCTAGGGAGGTAGTGGACTCAAAGGGTATTAAAATTCGGAAGAAGGTAATGGTTGAAGAAGTGGATGCCTTGGATAAAAATGAGACTTGGTATCTAGTTGAGTTGTTGGCTACAAGAAGACTTGTTGTTAGCAATTGGGTGTTTAAGAAGAAGTTGAAAGCAAACGGTAAGGTTGAGAAGTTCAAAGCTCACCTAGAGGGATATTCCTAGGTAGATGGAATCGATTTTCGTGACATTTTTATTCTTTTGCTAAATTAACTTCTATTATATTCCTTTTGTCTATTGTTGTTGCTTTTGATCTTGAAGTAGAGTAGATGGATGTGAAAAAAACATTTCTGTGTAGTGATTTGGAAGAAGAAATCTACATGAAATAGCCATAGGGTTTTGTAGTGAAGGGAAAGAATGTCCTATTTTGCAAGTTGAAGAAGTCCCTGTATGGATTAAAACAAACGACAAGAATGTGGTATCAAAATTTTGCTACTTATATATTAGGACTTGGTTTATCAAGAAGAAAAGTTGATTACTATGTGTGTTCCAAGCGGGTTGGTGATCATTTCATTTATGTGGTTTGTATGTTGATCATATGTTGTTGATTGGAAACAACAAGGAAATCATCAAGGATGTCAAAGGAAAGTTTTCTTGTAAGTTTGATATGAAATATTGATCCGGATTTATGTGGGAACGAAATAAAAGAGCATATACAGAATCAAATACAGAGATATATTGCAAAGAACACAACGATACAGTAAACACATATTCTATTAAATGGCGAAAATAGGACTGTAAAATACAACAGATAGAATGGTAGTAGCTATCCCTCAGAAGAGATGTGGTCGTTGTGCTCATTCGTGCCAAGATGATTACAAAAGGAGGCCAAAAGGGCCTATTTATCACAAGCATGAGGGAAAGAATCCCAAACATCCAAAAACCTAACCCTAGAAAATGAACCGTCATCAAGTTTGCGGTCCCAAGGTGGTTAGTTGAACAGTCAACATCCCGGGGTCATAACTTTTGCATACGATCTCTGTTTGGGGCGCTTAGTAGCCCGTTGGAAAGGTCTATCCGATATTTACAACTGTTGGGACAAATTTCATATGTTTTGTTGGTCGGATATGCCCCAAAAATCATCGTTTAGGGCCTCAAAATGGCTCCCAAAGTTCAGGACCCAAAAAACTGCTAAAAATAGTAAATTACCAAATTTACCAGAAAACTGTTTTGAGCCAGTTGGAGAAGGTGGATCGCCACCGATATCCACCTGGATCAAATATATTGGTGCTGCAAATTTTATTTTGAGCATGGAAATTAAATGAGATTGGACCATTAAAAGTCTCTGATTGAGTAAGATGAAATATGTCAAGATAATATTGCGAAGGTTTAATATGCAAGACTGTAAAACAATAAAGGTTCCTATTCTTGCAAGTGCAAAGTTATATGCAAATCAATGTCCCATGACTTAAGAAGAGGTAGGATACATGTCACTTGTTCCCTATGCTAGTATTGTTGGAACTATGATGTTGCTATGGTTTGTACTAGACCATACATTTTCCATGTAGAGGGATTTTTGAATAGGTACATGTCAAACCGGGGAAGGAACAATGAAAATAGTAAAGAGGGTATTTAGATATTTGCATGATGCTTTAAATTTTGCAATTTCCTACCAAGTAAGGCCTAGATCTCATAAGTATATACATATACAAGGCTTTGTGGATGTAGATTGGGCTGGAGATCTTGATGTAGAATATCTATAAGTGATTATGTTTTTAACTTATTTGGTGGAGAAATCAGTTGGATGAGTAAGAGGCAAGGTGTAGTTGCATTGTCAATTACAAAAGTAGAATAAATGGCAGCCACTCATGTTAAGGAATCCATATGGTTGCAAAGATTGTGTTCAAGCATTGGCTTTGTTCATAAATTAGCGAGAATAGGTTGTGATGATTCAAGTGCAATGTTTCATGCAAAGAACCATGCTTATCATTCCAGGACAAAGCATATTGATGTTCAATACCATTTTGTTAGGGACATGGTTGAAGAGAACAAAGTACTGTTGGAGAATTTTGATCCCTTAAAAAGAGTTTCATATTCACTAACAAAGTCTGTTAGTGCTAAAACGTTCTTTCGGTGTAGAGAATCAATGGTCACTATTCCCCTTAGCACTTGATTTCATGAATGCTTCCCCTTTGACCCACTATTTCAAAGAATACAACAAGTGGGAGAATGTTGGACATGTATTGAACTGTTTGAATGTAGTCATACGTAGTACCAGTTGAAAGTAAGGAGGAGCTGCATTGGAAAGTTGAAACCTCAGTTGGAATGTTGGACATGTATTGAACTCTTTGTAGGTTTCCAAACTAAGGGAGGTTCGAGGGGGATTATCATCCCCCTCTGGCTAGGAGGGTGCAAGGTGTCATCACCCTCAAAATAAACTTTTTGGGTCCGTTCTTTGTTCATTTTGAGTTGTTTTCGGCCCTTGTTTTTGTGGCCCATTGTAAAGTAATTCCGATTAAGGAATTGGGGTGATAATCTATTTTGAGTTAATGGATTATGGTTCTGGATGCTATAATATTATATTATAAACATACAGATAATACAATGAGACAGAGAGTGGAGAAACTCTTAGAAATGCTAGTTTTCATGGTTTTGGGTTTCTAGAATAAATCTCTATGTAATGTGTGTGTGAGCCATCCTAAATTGTTATATTTTAGGTTTTGTTTGGTATTCCTTTTCTTACATTGGTTTATCAAAACTCTTCATATTTGAGATGCAAAATCTATAGTCCAATGGTGCTCTATATTAATGGAAAATAGAACAAGAATGCGAGTTGAATCAACAAAGAGAGTACATGTGCAAATAATTTTTGGGAGATAGCCAATGTAGATCGGTTATATACATATCATTGCAACACAATATGTGGATTTCATAGATTTCATTAAGTTCAAAGCTTAGAAAACCTTGTATTCGAAATATGGATGCAAAAACTCACTTTCTCTTGTGGACCATGTAGCAGTGGTGAATGGAATGATTGCAAATCAAAATATTTCATTGATGTATGAAATCATTTATCACTTGCAATAGACATGCATGTAATTTTTTAATCAACCTAGTTAGAGGAGGTCCAATCATATATTAATTTACCAAATCATGATCATATCTCTAATCTTGTACAAGCACGTACATTACAATTGGAAATATTTGAAAGGATTGCCGTAACAATTTGTGATAGTTGTGATTTATCTATCGTATCAAACTCCACACACTTGTATTTGACCTTGCATTGCATTTTTGTGAGACGCATATATGCAATGGTTGCTCCAAAATACAATGAATGTGGAACTGATTATTGGTTGGCATGATGCATAGAGGGGAAGCAAGCCCTCAATACATTGCTAACAAACATTGAATGCAATGTCTTTTTGATTGGATCATTGTTTGTTTAGTATTCAATGTCATTGGAGCAGGTATTATAATTGGTTTGGGATTCTTACCCTTGGAACACATTTTTGTTGAATATGGATGAAAAGAAAAGGCTTTTTTATATATCCATTTCCTTGGGTATTATTCCTTCCCACATGGTGTTCACTTAGTACATTGTACGTGCATTCATTAGGCATTAAACAATACCCACAGTATTGTTTTTACTTCCAAAAATAAATGTGATACCCTCTCCCAATATATAAATAGCCCATATTTTAGAGAAATATTGTTCGCAGTATTTTTTCGCAACATTTTTTATTCACTTTATTATTTCTACCCTAAGTATCGTTCTACCGATATTTTACATATATATTTGACATCTACTTTAGAAAATATTGTGGTCTCAAAACAAAACAAAAGTTGGTTGGTTGAAGCCCTCCCCTGTCTTCCAATATCTATACCCTTAATTTGGTTTTAAAAAGCCCTTAACCCCTTAATACCATCTAATATTTTAAATTATATTTTAAACCCCAAATATCAATTCTCATACTATAATGTTGTTTTGCCCATGTCCAATGTTTTTTTCATTTCCTATTTATTTTTAATAAACCTTTTGTTTACCTTCTATTTCTTTTCTTTTCATAAATTAAGGAGTTAGTACACTACGACTTAGGACATATGACATAGCAAACAATGTTGCACAAGTTTAAAATAGCGCAACAAGGAAGCACAATGACAATTAGCATTCATTGACTTTACTTGTGAAATTCAATAAGCCATGTCTCCATCAGCATATGGATTTGCTTTCTGGAATTCAAGAAACAATGTCTCCATCACCATATGAATTTGATTTAGTAACTTGCATATGAGAAGAAAATTCATATGGAGATTGCCCTGTAGTCTCTTCTATAATTTTTGTACAAGAATTGGGCATATTAACAATGTGTTCACAAGATTGTTAGATTTTTTTTTCCAAAAAGGTTTGGTGATGTTTTTGAAATAGTTAGTTATGGGATCACCAACAACATAATTGATTATGTGTTTTTGTTAGAATGAAGAAAATGAATGATATTATGAGATTTTATTATTAGTGTGTGCACCAATCTATCTGAATATTGTTGCATCCAATTTTTGTACTTCTTGTATTTATATATGTTATGTTTTTTTAAAGTTATGCATGTTTTTATCATGGCAATTTATCGAGTGATAATGTAGATTTTGAGATAAGGGTATTTAAATTTTGAAAAGGAGAATAATAGTCTTATGTTTTGGATCTGTTTTAGAGATTTCCACGTGGAGAGAAAAATGATATTTCTCTCTGTGTTCAAACCTCATGGAATATTATATGACTTTGCTCAAGGTCATACTCGTTAGATTCCTTGTTCTTTTTTTCATACAGCGGAGAGATCAAACCATTTATGAACTCTTGGTGTAAGATGATTGGTTTGAGTTATCTAATATTGCTTGGTTGTGAATATAAGATTAATGGATTTTCAAAGTATTTGTTCAGTCATATAGTGTCTAAGTGTAATTAGAGTATTTGAAAGGGTTAAATTTTATTTATGCATTTAAAAATATGATTTTAATAATGAAAAATTATAAATTGATAGGATTTAGGGGTAGCTCAGTTGGTTAGAGTTTCTGAGTCCAAGACTGAAGTAGTCAAGGTCAGAGGTTCAAATATCTGGGTCCTTCAGGGTTAGGCTCCCAAACTAGCGCTGATAGGATGAGGCCTTCAAGTGGGCCCCTTGAGAATTATTTCTGTGGATGTAGCGAGCTCTCCATCTTCCGGGATTGTGAACCACATGGAAAAAAAATTACAAATTGATAAAAAATTATATAATTAACTAGAAAAGATCTAAAACTTATAAATTTTAAACTATTCTTATAGTAAATAGTAGTTTAATCGTATCTCACAAAATTATAAATATTAAATAATAAGCGTAATTTTATTGTATCTCACAGAATTATAATTTTTTTTTAAATGTAAAATAAATAATAAAAAACTTTAAAAGTTTTCGTATATATATATATATGATGATGATGATGATTAACGTACATTGAGACCAAATTTGGTTTATTGGACATTAAGAGAAAGAAAGAAATAAAGAAATTATTTGGATTGTTTTAAAATTTTATTCCTATGCTCAAAAAGCTTAAAGAGAAGCATTCCTAACTTATCATAGTTTTGGGGAGTTAGAAGGTTAGAAATGTTTGTATTGTAGCAAAGATTTTGAAACTGGGATCTAATGTGGGTGCACATAGGGCATTTTAAGAGAAAATGATTTTCATCCTCAACGCACATAATTTTGAAATGGAGATCTAATGTGGGTGTGCGTAGGGCATTTTAAGAGACAATGATTTTCATTCTCAACACACATAGTGTCACAAAAATGGAAAATCCTTTCAGCCCATGGTGTTTAAAAAATTGTTCAATGCCCTATTTCACTATGGAGCTCATAAGAGTTTGTTCTTATCTTGGCCATATTAATTTTCTTTTTTGAACTAGTTAGAACATAGAGATAATTTTGGTCTTCTAGATTAGGGTTAATGACCTCCTTATAGTACCTCTGTTTTCTTTTAACTTCTAAATCTTTCTCGCGCCACATTTGCTCTTTAAATTTATATGTAACAATATTTTTAATGTTGTCAATTTTTTGCAAAGTGACATTTTCGTCAATCCCCCAATGGTTTAACCACACCATGGCATATTTATGCCACCCTCACTTGAGACACGTGGTCTTGGTTGGAATTTAAAGCAATTTTAGGAAGTTTGTGGTCTCCCATTTTGTTTATCTTGTGCTTGTACACCAAGTACCTAGTCATAGCCATGCTCTCTATAAAAGAGAGCCCTACTTCTATGAGGAGAATATGATAAGGCATATTGCTTTTAATTTTAAGGTTATAAGTTATAAAATGTTTGATGGATTTGCTCAATATTTCTCCAAGATTCTATGGAGATGTTGCAACCCCAAACTTCATAGTCGTACAAGATAATGAGGCTGGCGAAAATTTAAAAAAGGAACTTCTTTTTATCCCACATCACAAAGTTTGTTGATTTGCAATTGTTTTCAAGACCAAAGTAAGCTTTCCACCCTCCATTAATCCTTTTTCTCAGTGTTTTAGTTCAAATTGAGCTTGTGATGGATATCAATTCTGAGATATTTGTAAGAAGTCACTTTCTCCAAGTTTATCTTGTCATACGCAAAATTATCGTAAGTGACATTCTTGGATCTAATAATCATAACTTTTTTTTGTTGGTGTTAATAGTCATGCTCATATTAGAACAAAAGTCCTTGAGAATTTTTAATTTCTTATCAAGATCAAATGGACACCTTGCCATAAGAGCAATATCATTACCATCTAAAGAAGAAGGATGATGACTATACCTGCTAAAGTCGTGCTAGCATAACCTGCTTCTGCTAAACAGCTTTCCATCTTATCAATGTAAATGCCCAAAAGGGTGGGGAGAGGGGGAAACCTTGCTTAAATCCAATATTGCAATTAATATCTTTCGACCACCCCTAAGTGTTCTTGAACTTGGCAATTACCTTCTCATATAACCTTATTGTGGCGGCTCTCAACATGAGGAACCTTTAGCTCCTTTAATCTATTCCATGAGTTATGTATAAGCATCGTATCAAAAGCTTTTCTAAATTACATAAAGCAACAAAAAAGATTGTATGTATGATTATGACATTCTTCTACAATGATCCTAAGCATAACAAGGTGGTTAGTGGTTGAGTGATGCCTTCTAAAGCCTGTTTTGCCTTCTGCCTGATGTCCTTCAATTTCTAGCCATATGTTGATATTCTTTTCCAAAATAATACCATATAACTTGGATAAGAGAGGCCCGATCATAATGGCTTAATAGTTAGAGGGGTTATTTTTATTCGAGCGCTTTTAAAAATAGGGACAATGAGGCTTTGTGTCCAAGGATTAGGCAAACCTTTCTTGACTGATAGATTCAAGAGTTTGTGGATGTAAGGGATGAGGACGGACCCTCCAATTTTTAAGATTTCCTCTTGGTACACTTCAATGTCCTTAACGTTTCCATTTGCTAGGCGCTTAACCCGAAAATCGATGTCATCTAACAAAAAAACTTGCTCCGTGGTAAGGAGGGATTGAAAGTTATCCATGACATCATAGGATTCATAAAGTTTTTTAAGATAGGAGTTCCAATCGTCCAAATCAATCATGTTATTTTCTTTTGATTTACAAGTTAGAATTTTCCTCTAGAGTTTTTTAGGAGCCATCTTAGAGAAGTGCAAAAGCTTTTCTTGTCTTTTACTTATATAGACCAATTTTTTTTATTTTAATTAGGTCTTTGTACCTATTTATCTTATCAACTTTTAAGGACTCATTAATAGCTTCCTTAAGTTCTCTTTGTGCATTTTTACACTCTTTATCATACCAGGGGTTGGTTCTTCTATTTCCCTTTTTACTCGAAAGTCTGATATAGAACTTGTTAATGGAAGATGAGAGGGTTATAATAAAATCATGATAGAGGTATTTTATATTGTCCTTATTTGATAGAGGAAACAACTCCTTTTTTAAATCATTTATAAAAAAAGATATTTTTTGTTTCTATCGAAGATAAGTGCTTTTGGCTTTGAGAATTTTATTATATAGGATTGCAATGCATGACAAAACTAAGTATTACAATTAAAGGTCTATGATTTGAGTCAGGTTCATGGTCGTTTAAGATGTCAAAGTTTATTATTTTGTTGTATAAAGTCATATCATAAATAACATTATCTACCACACTACTGCCAAGCCCATGAATACAACTCATCCAACTATAATTTTTCCACTTCATTAGACTGTTGAAAATTATATAAGATCTTGAGCATTACAGAGTTTGGCTAGCTCATAATTGAAAAATTTTCACCAAGATATTCTGAACTTCTTTTGTATTTGCTTGCTAGCTAAAGCAAGGTCTTCATCTAACCAAAGAGGATTAGGGTTGGAATAATTGATTAAAAGAATAGCTTGGTTCCTTGAAGTTCGAGCATTAATATCCCCCATTAAGAGGATATTGTTGGCGTGAGTCCCGCAATTAGCCAGTTATGGAAATCTTAGATTTAGGAATCCCTTCATTCAATGGATTAAACATGATTGTAGCCGTAAATATTGTACAGACGTAGAATAGCTTCCTAAAATAGTTTCGTGTATCTCTATATCTTGTACTCAGTTTTATGGAATTGATATGAAAGAAAGATACGTTTGACATGGTATCAGAGCATGATCTTGGGTTCCCTATTTTTTGATTAGGCAGGGGTCAAGATTTTGCTCGGCCTTCATGGCTGACTCCACCGAAAACATCCTTGATAATCTAACATAAAAAATGACGGAGGTTTTGTCAAGGGTCCAGACCTCTTCCTCTCCCATCACTGTTTCCCCGATGGTTCCAATCAGCATCAAGTTGGATGGTTCCAACTATGGATTATGGTCCCAGGTTGTTGAGATGTACATCTTAGGAAAAGACACACTGGGATACATCAATGGAGACTACCCCCAACCACCAGAAACTGACCCCTCCTTTCGTAAGTGGCGCACTGAGAATGCCATGGTGAAAGGCTGGTTGATCAACTCCATGGACCATTCCTTGGTCGTGAACTTTATTCGCTACCCAACGGCTAAGCAGGTATGGGATTTTGCTGCCACAACATACTTCGATGGAACTGACACCTCGCAGGTATACGAGCTCAGACGTCGTGTATCTCGAATGAAATAAGTAGGTGGATCTATAGAAAAATACTATAACGATCTACAGGGTTTGTGGTGAGAGATCGATTTTCGTCGACCGAATCCAATGAAATGTGCAATTGACATACAAAGCTACAACTCCATTTTACAGGAGGAGAAAGTATACACTTTTCTTGACGGATTAGATGATTGATTTGATCATCTTCGGAGCGATGTTCTTCGCTTGAAACCTTTCCCTTCAATTGAGCAGGCATATGCTCATGTTCGAAGGGAAGATCTCCAACAATCTGTGATGATATCGGGAGCAGAAGTAGTGGCTAGTGGTGTTGTTATGACCATCAAAGGCATGGAATATAGCCAGTCACAAAAGTCTGGGTCCTCCTCACGATCCAAAGGTCATTATGATGGGAATAAGTGCACTCACTGTGGGAGTACAAAACATACTCGGGAAACCTGTTTCAAATTACATGGCTACCCAGACTGGTGGCACGAATTACAAGCCCGAAAGAAACGAGATGCTCCTGCAACTGAAGACGTCCCAGGTCGAGCAGCGGTGGCCACGGCTGAATCTCAACTCTCTCTTATTCCCCTGGCTGAACCTTCTACCTCAACCCCAGATCAAGGTAATTGTGGTCAGGATTTTTGCAGCTCTATTACTCGGAATGATGGTGCCTGGATTATCGACTCCGGAGCGACGGATCATATGACATTTGATCCAAATGACTTCTCCAACACAACTCAACCACGGAGGACTTGCATTTCCAATGCCAATGGGGCCACTTACCCAGTCACAGGGGCTGGAACCGTGCCGCTGTCTCCCTCTCTCTCTCTAGCTCACACACTTCTTGTTCCATCTCTCTCCAACAAGTTGATGTCTGTGAGTCAAGTTACTGAAGAGATTAATTGTGTTGTGCTGATATACTCTACTTTTTGTCTTCTTCAGGATGTTCTCAGCAAGGAGATTATTGGGCGTGGTACTAAGAGGGGGGGACTGTACTACCTTGATGACTTCATCCCAAGCAAAGCAAATCACACGCACCATCAAACCAGTAGCCAT